>JAWZSL010000003.1:44157938-44771704 GCA_034769285.1 Lutjanus argentimaculatus | reverse complement strand
GACTTAAATTTTGGATCTGAATAAGAATTTATTTGGAAAAAGTGCTTTTTTTTTAATGAAATTGAGGATGTTTTTTCAGATTTTTCTGTTTTCATCAAACTTTTCGAATGCAATACCTCAAAATGCACATAAAAATATGTTGATGGAAACATGGATTAATGTTGGTATCAGGCTGATGATTGTATCATCATAATCATAATTCAACATGCATGACTGTAAAGTGCCATCCCATCAAAATGTTGCATTAGAATCATTTCAGAACGGGGTTTATAATGTATGATAATGATCATTAATATGCTTAATTTGTCAGACATTAAACGTCTCCATATCAGAGCTGCACAGCGGTGGATGATCGGATCTAAATTTTAATAACACAGTCTGACCCTTGCCATGTCATCGCTCTCCTGGTTGGAGTGGCTGGGTTTCCAATAGCAACAGGACAAGCAGAGCTGACAGGTCTCTGTCTGAAAGATTTTATCAGCTGGATGTGTGTAATTACATCTAAGCCGGCCCTGCAAGTCAACCCCGAGGTTTTATGAAGGAGCGTGTCGGCTCTGAGGCAGGATTCTTAAAGAAAAACTCTTGTGTTTGGCCCTTTTTTTTTTCTTTTTTTGTTGCAGTTATTTCAGTTTAAATTGTCGCTCCTGAGAGATTACACTGCATGACAAAAATAGGACATTTACACAGTGTGCTACTTTTTAATCAGGTCCATTTCTGATTGTATGGTAATTGTGGGAACATTTTGTATTTTTATTGCTGTGATATTGCTGTGATATTGCTGTCTGTGTTAACAGACACCATTCAGATGAGTTAATAAAGAAGAAAACAAGTCTTCCTGTGGGGAACATATCAACATATTTCCAATACCCACAGCAAATTTAATGAAAATTCAACCATTTGATTTCAAGACATAATAGTTACAAACAAAAATGTTGGTAAAGGAGTAAAAGGCACTGGAGGATTTGTCACTAAAACCAAGAAGAATCATCATCATCTGAGGACCAGGAATATTTATTACCATCATGTCAACTGTCAGACTTACCAGTGGGCTAATCAACATTCTTGGGCCATAATTTTTAAAGCTTCTGAAGTCAATATTTTAATATTAAGATGGATCACATAGCTACTTGTGAGCCATTCACGTGTGGTGATGCACTCATAGAGATTCATCACCATCTCTACAGAGCTTTATAGGTCACATTTCTTTGAGACATGGGACGAATCATGTCCTACCAAAAACAACTTTAAAAATTATTAACACTCTTATTCCATTTTTGGGGGAAAATTTATTTCTAAATTTTCTGAGTCAGAACACACTCTTGTCCCAAACAAGAATACACAACTTCAAACAATTTAAAATGTCTTAAAAGTATTTAAAATCTAAAACTAACAATACCTACTATAACATAGGTCTAAAAATGTGCTAATATAATCATCTTTATTTTATTTTATTTTTTTTTTATGAAAATGTTAGCCCTTTAAAGTTGTTCCCAGACTTTTACAAAAACATGATTTAATCAGGCATAAAAAGGGTTAGCTACACTCTAAGGGCCTCTGTCTCACTTCCTGGTTTAAAAAAGGCAGCAATACTGCTCAAGCACTGGTAAACTTTTTATTTTTTGACAAAATCATTAAATAATATTGCCACCAGATGTGTCTCAGTCAAAACATTTCAACTCTGTAGTCCTTCTAAATCAAAGCTAAATAAGAATTCTGGTTTAAAAATGTGTGCTTTGATTAACATTAAAAGAACTCTGAGACACTTGACAAAGTTGACGAAGAGTCAAAATCAAAACCCCCTCAAAATACAGAGATTAAAGCGTCCAACTTGCTGTTCATATGGACGCTAAATGGACCCTTTTCCTCTTGGTAAACATTCTGACGTTCTTTTTGTGGGGGGGTGGTGCACATATTAGCTAATGTCAGCTAGCAAGTTTTGTTGGTTTGTTTCTTGATAACAACTGAAGAAAAAGCGAGTGCAGTCACTCACTCTCCTGGACCAATGGGACCAAACTGACCAACCCGTACATGCACACTCAGTGGATGGACCAGCTTTGTACAATTGTCACAGATGATTGGACGAATATCAGCCATCAGCGATTAGCAGAGTCCATTAGGCCAGTGGGTTTGTTTTTTTTGGGGTTTTTTTGTTTTTTTTTTTTGGTTTTTTTTTTTCATTTTACCCTCCCAGAAAGCCTTTTAAACACATGGTTAACGTTGTGAAAGGGTTACAGTGTGGTGAGGTTTAGACACCAAAAACAGCTTGGTTAGGTTTAGGAAACGGTAGTGGTTTGGATTAAAATAAGTGCGTTGTCTTGCATTGCCTCGCGTATGTCACATGACATCAGTGAAAGTCATGGAATGCCCATAACATTATGTACCCTAACGCCCTTAATAATGTGTTGGTTTCACATGGGACATGAACCCCGACCTTCTTGATGAAAGTCCTGTGCTTGTTTGAGCCATCCATCTATCTCACCTCCTTTTTGCTCTTCACACTATTTCAAAAGCCTGATTTGTCTAATCCAGTTGCTTACGGGTACCTTTGCCTTTGTATGAATCGCCTAGGGTGTGACAAAACGACAGACTGGTCCACACTCAGTCAATGGATGGACCATCTTTGTAAAACTGTCCTATGGTTGAGCTAATATATCGGCTATCAATGATTTGCTGAGTCCATCACCGGTTGTTGATCATTTTTGGCCTGCATGAGTGACAGGTGCTGCTCCGCAATAGAGGCTCACATTTTTTCAGGAATCCAGTGTCCTGCGGGATGGGAGTCAATTTTACTATTGTTTACGGGGCTGGGACAGGATGGGAAAATAATTGATGGGAGCAGGCAGGAGTGGAAATCACAATAACAATAGCGTCTGTTTTTTGCGGCACTTAACTGTGGATTGATGGGAACAGGATGGGATGGGACAGGATTTTATTTTTCACTCAGATTGTTTTCACATCTAACACAATGAATTAAGGATTTATTTCCACCAAACTAGAGCTGGTGACTATTAGAACAGTGGAACCAAGGTGGTTTTGGTGAGTTTCATTTTGTTTCTGTCTCTAGAGGTTAAATGAAGTGTGTTTTACTGAGCTAACAAGGCAATTACAGCTCATTTTATTTCAGTAAAATAGAGAGACTTGTGTTCAGAAGGTGATCTGTTGTGTGAAACACACCAGCCACAGTGACTGATTTCCTACTGATCTGATCCTTTTCTAAAACATTTCATCCTCGTTGGTATAAATTTGATTCTCTCTCAAAACAAACTTGATCCTCCTGATATATTGACTCTCTCAGAGACGTGTCTTAATATTTTTAGCCGTCAGTTGCCTCAGGGCTCCCCACAGATCACAGATTGTCACTTTTTCACGTTCCTTGTTCACACCAGAGGTAAAAAAAAAAAAAAAAAACCCTTCCAGCCTTTTCAAAAACCAAGTAATATGTGTTTGAAACTTCACATGTATTCTGACTGCTGGAAGTGTGCAGTCGAGGCCTTCAAACACACTGAAAGGCCTTTCTTTTATTTCACACTTTGTGCGTGTTGTCTACGAGACGAGGTGTGAGACTTACCATATCTGTGTCAGACACTGGACCAAAACTGGTCACATAGATGTCGGTCTTCACTTCCGTTACTCGGTCTGCGAAGACAAAGAATGAAATTTAGTGTGGAAAATCATAGCATGTAACAGAAGTCATAGAGGAGACACAGGAGTTCAGGCTGGCAAACTCTCCTGTTAATTATTACACTTCCAAAAGGTTGAGGGTCTTGAAAGAGACAAATGGTCAAAGAGTGGTCAAAATTTAAGTAACAAAGGCAGATTTTTAGTGCTTAAAGGAGAAATCTGTACTATATTTACTGTAAGAAATCATAAAATGACCGCAGCATTCTACTCGTAACACATCCAGACTACCGCACACTGTTAAAAAGAAGAGGCAAGGCAACTTGATACAAGAGATTTTTTTGTTTTCTCAACTTTTGTCTACTGTTGTTGACTTAACTAAGGTTTACAAGTTTAGACAAGAGTTCTGCCAACTTGGATTGTTTTGTTCACCTAATTATGATATTCTTGTGAGGCTAACGATGAAACTCTTGCTTCTATGCCATGTATTCCTACCTCAGCAAACACAGATATTCTTATTGAATAAACTTACAGTTCTAAGTTCAGTGAAATTCCCACAAGAAAAATGAGGGTGCTGTAATTTGTTGTCCAGACAGTTTTTGATAAAGATAAATTAGACAGCATGAATGAGATCAACAATCGCTAGTTATCAGTCTTAAGTGCACTACCCTGCACTGATTGCCACAGTGCCTTATTTGGTGTGAATAGAGCCTAATGCAACTCAATGGAATGTCATTAAATCCTCCATGACTGGTAAACACCCACATTTTTGAAATTGCACGTCTTCAGCTTGTAACACAGTTTTCTGTTTTTAATTTCTAGTCTCCAAGGCCAAGCTGAGAACCCTGGTGACATTATCAGGGATATTTTCTCAGACTTGACAACACAGATGACATTATACAAATTTCCACTGGCTAAGTAGCACTCCTCATGATTAATAAACTGATTGTGATGTGTGCAATCAGCGCATATTAAAAAATGCAGGCTACTCATCAAGGTAGTAAAATAAAGATTAGTTTAAACTCAGACAGAATCAGTTAAACCTGCTTTAATTACATTTTTTTGTCCACTAGGGCAGACTGTAAACAAGCTGTGAACACGGCAATCACAGTCAGTGTACCTGAGGGGTGTTCCATCAAGGTGGAGAAAGGAAAAGTCTGGCTTATTTTGATAAGTCTGGCTAATTCAAGTGAGAGATCTGTTCCATGACTGTGACGTAAAGGAATCCCTGCTCAGTAACCATGGTAACATGGTGATGAAACCACTGAACTAGCCTGCTCTGTGGCAGGTTAACTGTCAGGCTTCATTAATCTGTGACAGACAGACAGTTCAGTCAAGAGTCTTTTTGTGCTCACATCACTTCTGTCCGTGAACGAACACAAGTTTAGACCTTTTTCTGTGTGACCAAGCATGAATTGACTTTAGTTTCACAGACCGTTTTAATTTTTAAAAAGTTAAGAAAATCATGTTTCACAAATTTTACTGTCTTTAAAAGCCAATGACACCTTTTTATTCGAAAGGTTGACGTTTATAGTTTAAGAAAAAAGTGTGCCAAAGTTATTTTGAGGTTATTTATTTATTCATTCATTCATTTTGTTCAAACTGTGAAGACAAAAAAAACACCCATTAAGTAAGCTTTTATATCTTCTCTAAAATGATTTTAATGGCTTTTCGCCTTTTTGCTACAAAGTACAGCTGAAGACAGAAAAGAAAAGAAAGAATGAGAGAAGGAGGACAACATGTAGGTCGGCCTCAGGTTGGAATCAAAGCCATGTTGTTGCTGAGGCTACATTTATTTTGTCTGCAGGGTTTTTTTTTTTTCAAGTCGTCTCCTTTATTTAGTAAATTGTGTCTGTATTGGCCTTTTTCCATGATTACTCCTTTATATTCCTCATATAGTTCAATCTGCATTGGTTTGTTTCACTGCTGAGAAGAAAATCACCCTCATTTTCCCTTCTTTTGACATCTTGTCCTCTTTTTGATAATCAGCTGTTCTGAGCTGCTTCTGTTCTCTGTGCATGCTCACAGTGCAGCTTGTTTTAGCCTGGTTTGAGTTAGATTGACCACACCAGGCTAAACTGTCTTAGCGGAAGGGCTGAAGCCTTTAATGGAGGTTGAAATTAATTCAAACCAGGCTTTTCCCCTAAGCGCAGACTTATTTGCCAGCCTTGATGGAATACCCCCCTGGTGGGCAACGGGTTTCCATTTTTAAATGAGAAAACCACAATTTGGAAACTAGCTGTTTACTGATTATCATTTAGAAATTGAGAAACATAAAACTGAAAATGACGCAACACTTGCAGGCCTACTTTAATTCTCGATTTCCATTTAGAAGCACACTGAAGAAAAAGAGATAAGAGGGTGTTTTCTATTTTTTAATATCAATCAATGTTTTCGTTTCCCTTTTCTAAATGGAAATCAGTTAACAGCTTGTTCCCCAATTTTGGTTTTCTCATTTTAAAGCGGTTGAATCAGTTGGCCACCAAGTATACTGACCAATGACATACGGTCAGTGTATATTTTGGCAATTGGATTTTCCGTTCTGAAACGGATATTAAAAAACAAAAAACGTGATTATTTGATTTTCGTTTTAAAATACAAAAATTAAAATTGAAATACAAGGTGTTTTTTCTTGTCATGGTCAAAAAGGGATGTGTGAAATTTTAAAAATGCTTTGATTTTCATTTTCTATTTGTAATAACAAAAAATAAAATCAGTACGAGACAGAAACGAAAAAAGGTCCGTTTTTTCATTTTCTGAGACCGGATGTGGTCATCAGCAAGAGCGCCAAATATGAGTGCTGATGTTGTATCCCTTCTGGTTTTTAACTTGCTACGTGTGTGTGCGCACGCGCCGCTGAAGCACACACACGTCTCCACAATCACAAAACACCTTCATTTATGATCAGTCTTTTCCCAACACAGCAGTGTGGATCAGTAAAGTGTCCTTTGAACATATTTTCATATCAGAAATAAAGTGTAATATTGAAAGTTAAAACGTGTGGAGTGTGTTGTTTCGCAGCTTGGCTGAGTGCACAACACATCTCCACAAACACGTCGTATTATTAACAGCACGGGTAGTGTCTTTAAAGTTAATGTGATTTGTCTCCTGAATTCATTAAGAGAAGAACAATCAAAAGTCCTGAACATTGTGGCAAATTACTGTGTGCTGGCTTGCTACGTTTCACACGATGAACATACACACGTCTCCAGTCACAAACTCTACTTGTAACAACATGTGGCAACTGTCTGCATGCATTCGAGGTGACATCTCCTGTCACCAGATTCGTCACACATTCACAAATGTATACCGTGATTTTCGAGTTGCATCTAATATCTATGCAGGAAAATTAAACAGCACTACATGACAGACAGCTGTGAAAGCACCAATTTAAGAAAATCTAATATTGCAGATCTCACTGTGCTGGGTTCAGTCTCACAGAGTAACAGTAATATTGGCTCCAGGTGCAGCTCTCTGCACCAAGAGCCACTCCAGCTCGACATTATTTAGTGATAAATTGTAACTACATCAGCAAAACTGATTCTGTGTGATTTATCTTACAAAAAACAAAAAAACAGACCAGTTGATCAATGGCGTTTTAAGCACACTTAACAATTTAAATATTACTTGCAGAGTTTGATTTCAAAACTTTACATGACTTGCATGCAGCTTGACCTTTGCTGCAGCTGCATGCAAAAATGAAATGTAAAGTTCAGCCTGTGATCTGTCAGTCTGACTGAACAGCCCTGTGGAAGTGATATTTACAATTCTTCATATTTTAAACTAACGAAATTCGTTAAATCAAGTCATTTGATGTTTTCAAAGTCATGTAGCCTATTAGCAGATTTTCCGTTCTGTTCGTTCTCAGAGGCTGCTGCTGAGCGCAGCAGACAGCTCGCACCATGTGCGCTTCACTGTTTGATAGTCGGCTTAAAGTTAATGATCACTCAAAGTTAACTTGCAAAAGTCTAAAAAAAATTAGCTCCCAGTCACTTGGTGTGAGGCCTCGGTTGAATTCTTCAGGATATTTTGGCGTCTTTCAGCGATGAGGGGTGCTTTTTGCCACAGCCAACTGCTGAAGATAAATTTATTATCATCTATTTCACCCAGACATGTTCTGGATGAATCCAGTGCTCTTGAAGCTTTGGGTTTTCAACTGGAATTTTATCTGAAATTCCAAATGTCACAGCAAACCTCACTCCAGAGCGTTATATCCGTCCAGCACAGCGCACAGTTTGCAGCTTCCTTGTTTAATATTTTGAAGTATTTACATCAAAGCTAATGTCAGACGTCAGGTCCTATCTTACGCTGATGGATTTAATTTATTCAGGGTTTGTCCAAATCCACCTTTGCTGTCTTGCGCCAAGCGCGCAATGGTATCCTGGCCTGTTCAGCCCCTTGCGCCGGCAAGTGACTCTGATAAAGACGATCTGACAGCTGTGATCCCGTCCCATGTGCACTTTGTGGGTCTGTTGAGATTTATTAGGCTTTAAGGGTTATCGTAGGTAACTGGACTTGATAGAGTCCATAGAGATAACCCTTGCTACGAATACCATGACCTGGATGACTGAGAATCTTCACAGACATTATGCTTTATAATTATAATAATAATTAATTTCTTTTTATTAGAGAAATTAACTGTAAGAACTGGAAATTCCTACGGTGAGATGTCACCTCGAATGCATCAGTACAGTTGCCACGATGTTTACAAGTACGTGAGTTTGGTGAACAAGTAGACGTGTGTATGTTTCATGGTGTTGATAACGTAGCTGCAGCACTTCAATAAATGCCACAAGTGTTCAGGACTTTCTGAGTTGTTCTTCATCTTAATGAATGTCAGGCAGACATCACATTAACTTTAAAGACACACCCGCATGGCTGTTAAACATAAACAAAGGTGTTTGTGGAGATGTGTGTGCGCACCTCAGCCAAGCGCGAGACACACACACCCGCACGCTTTTAACTTCAATATTTACACTTTATTTCTGATAGAAAATATGTTCAAAGGACACTTTACTGATCCACATTCCTGTGTTGGGAAAAGACTGAACATAAATGAAGGTATTTTGTGACTGTGGAGACGTGTGTGTGCTTCAGCGGTGCGCTCGCACACACACGGTAGCCAGTTAAAAACCAGAAGGGATACAACAACGGCACACATATTTGGCGTTTCTGTCTCGTACTGATTTTATTTTTATTTTTTTATTACAAATAGAAAATGAAAATCAAAGCATTTTTAAAATTTCACATATCCCTTTTTGACCATGACAAGAAAAAACACCTTGTATTTCAATTTTAATTTTTGTATTTTAAAACGAAAATCAAATAATCACTCGTTTTTTGTTTTTTAATATCCGTTTCAGAACGGAAAATCCAATTGCCAAAATATACACGGACTGACATACTAACACCAAATTATCAAGGTGTTATGTTAAACATGTAAGAAACGGGCCTGTCCCTACCAATATCCAGGGATTACTGAAGTGCCCCTAGCAATAATTTTGACCAAAAAATTAAAATATAGCCACAGATGTCAGTCAGCATCTAGTCAATGTTAGTGAGAGTCAGAATTGATTGCATGACCCTCCTCATTATGCCTTGCATTAGTTTAGCCATGGGTCTCTTTGTCTGTCAGTATTTAATATACAGGTTAAGCAGCTAGCGGCAAATCTAGTAAGTTATTCAGACCATCAGGGGGAAAGTGAGAAATGTGTGCAAATCTTTTACTTCGAAATTTGTTCCCATGCATGTTGTAATCCCAGTCAGCACTCCTCTGGCAGCTCTGTCTCCCTTTGCACTGTACACCTCAGACAGGAGACTGAAAGCTTTTTACTATGTTTATGAGAACATGTCCCCTCCAACCATGGCATGAAATATCTGCCCCTGGGGGATCTCCTCAAAAAGGATGAGGTTTGTAAGGAAATTGGGGATCTGATGGGAGTTAAAAGTAAGTAAACTGCCCTTCAACCATATAGAAGCAAGGTTGACTTAAGGAAACTTCATGAGTTTGAATAAAACACAGACACAGCCTTCCTTGCCTTATTCATAGATAACCACTCTGCTCTGGATTACCACAACACAATCACACACTTCACCCAGTAGTGTGAAGATAACCATCTTCACCCCACATCAGTAAAACAAAGGAAACAATAATCAGTCCCCCCCTCACCTCAGCAGCCCATTCTCATCAATAACCGAGCAGTGGACAGTTTCAAACACTTTGGAGTGACGCTTGACAATAGACTCTCGTGACATTAAAAAAAAGGAGCCACCAAAGAGCTTAAAGGACTCTGTGCTGCCCCCCACCTCCTCGTACTGTTGCACCAGAGCATTATTCAGCCCGTCCTATTATACTCCTCCACCTGCTTCTTTAACATGTTATCTGTTGCATGCTCACACCCATAACCAATACAGCTGACAGGATAATTGGGTCTCCCCACACACAATCTCATCACATGCATTGCAACCACAATATTACAGACCCACTCAATCACCAGCTGACCCTGCTGCCCTCTGGGAGCAGATACAGAGCTCTGAGGTGCAGAGGAACTCGCTTTGGGAAAAGCCTGATCCCAGCAGCCCTTAACAGGCCTTGTTGAGCTTACCTGAGTGTAAATTGTCGTCTGTATATGTTGTTACTGTGTGTTTTGATTGTTTGTTGTCTGACACAGTGTTGTGGAAATGATTGTCTCCTTGGGGATGATATAGTCTACTACTAACATGCTATTTAATAAAGCAGAACAGTATGGGAGAATTTTTAGTATGTCCAAAACCTTAGTATGAAACCAGTAGAGAGCACAAGCCACGCCCTTTCCAGTGTGCCCCATGGGACCTAAATTTAGAGAAAATGTGAAGGGTAGTCTTTGGTGAGAGACAAATTATATTTTGATTCTGTTTCAAGCGTGCCTCAAATTACACACATTTTTTGTCAATTCAGAACATTATTTTACGAGCAAAGAAAGTCAGTTTGTCGTAGGTTTGTTGTAGTTTACTTTAGTTTTATGTGAAAGCGCTCGGTGATGTATATTGTGCAAGACAAGAGATGTAGTTCACTAACACCAATCTCACTGTCCCTTGTAATGTTATCTCGTCTGAAGTGTTTTATCCAGAGACGCCAGGAGCTTTTATCAGCTTTTAAAGAGAAAGAATGAGTAACGTGTGTGACTACATCCTAGTACAAAAATCAACAGGCATTGTAGCTTCAGCAGCTAATGTTAGCTTTTGGAGGACAAAGTCATGACATCACTTACGCGACTTCAAGGTGTGTAGTCTTTCTCATTACGTATCTTCACAGTCTGATATTTCAACAGTTTTACGACAAACTGCAACTCTCTTGACTAGTACAATTATCTTTTAAATTGACACACATTGTATGTGTGATTTGTGGCACAGTTCTAATGAAATAGTGAAAATAATTTGTCTCTCACCTTTGACTACAGCTCATATTTTTTCCGAAGTTATGTCCCATGGTGGTCCACTGGAAAGGTGTGTCTTAGGCGCTCCATAGCAGCGTTTCCAAAACTTTTCCTGGGGACCCACTTTTTAAAAATGGCAAACCATTGCAACCCAGTTCACAATAATGTCATGGTTTGGAGTTTTGTTGGTCATTTCCTGTTTTATTTTGTAGTCTTAGTCCTCCCTCATGTGTCTTGTCTTTACTTCCTGTTTTTGTCCTTTTCCCGCCCTTTTGATTGTCATTTGTTTCACCTGTTGGTCCACCTGTGTTTGATTAGTTCTCTGTGCATTTAGTCCCTGTGTTTCTCTGTTTCTTTGTCAGTTTGTTGTTGCCCTGTGTCATCCTGTCTTTGTTGGACCTGGTTTTGCATTTTGCTTTTGTGGACCAGCTCTTGTTTTCTGGGACCTTTTGCTTTTTGCCCTTATGGATTATTTTGTGTCTTGGTGTTAGTTCCTGATCCTGGTCAGTATTTTCTTTGTGTCTTTGGAGTCTTGTCTGTGTTCCCTCCTGTGTTTTTTGGACTTTTATGGTTTTTGATTTTTCCTGTTTTGTTTTGTGTTCTGGAATTCAGCTCCATGTCAGCCTGCGCCTTTTGTTACTTTTCTTTTGTTATTAAATAATTTTGAACTCTGCCTCCTGCGTTCCAAGTCTGCTTTTGGGTCCATCTAGTTTTATTTTGACACACACTTTGTAACAAATAAGCTTTTATCAGTAAATTCTTTATGCGTAAATGAAAGTTCCTGACCATTTTACTGCCATTTGCACATCGCCTTATATTAATTTGACATATTTAAAACATAAAACACATGTTAAAAGCTTCAAAATGAGAAATTCATTTAGGCCTGGTTAGCAGGCATCACATTGCTTTAATTTCCTCTTATCAGGAAAACAACACAGGACATTTTAGCCTAATTCATAAAACAAAATAAGTGAATTTAAACAGACTTTACAGGCTTTCATTTTTTCCTCTCATCAGTAAAACAATTTTACATGCTTTCTAAAAGGTGTACTGCAGATATAAATCTTCAATTTGCAGAATTTCTTCCATAGTCTTGAATTTATTGGGTGACCCAAATAAAATCTCCTGTGACCCACCTGTGGGTCCCGACCCAGTCTTTGAGAATTACTGCTCTATAGTACGCATGGTGCAGAAACTACTGCAGAAATATTACAGTATGCAAGAACTGCAGTGGCATAAACATCCCACAATGCAAAGCAGTAGTGATGACAACGACAACAATACAGACACATGCAGACAGCAACCAAGGCAGCTCTATGTAACATCAATAACACTTAGGTTTAAAGGGGAGTAAGGATTCCACTTTGTTAGGAGTAGTATAATTTTGACATAAGTGCATCATTGCTACAGGTTACCATGGTGATGTGCTTCTTACCTGCAAGGAAGCTCTCAGAGTGACGTGATGTGTGTTGAAAAGATACAAACTACTAAATATATACTGACAAAAGTAGGGTGGGATTGACAATTAATCTGTCGATTAATTTTCTCAATTAATTAATTAGTTAAAAAAAATCTATAAAATGTCAGAAAATGGTGAAAAATGTCGATCAGTGTTTCCCCAAAGCTCAAGATGACGTCCTCAAATGTCTTCTTTTGTCCACAACCCAAAGATAATCAGTTTACTGTTATAAAGGAGTAAAGAAACTTGAAAATATTCACATTTAAGAAGCTGAAATCAGAGAATTTTGACTTTTTTTTTACTTAAAAATGACTCAAACTGATTAATTGATTAATTAATTTTATAATCCATTAATTAGCTCTAAAATCTGACAACACCAGAGCACAGCAATCCAGCCTGCAGTGTGGAAGATGTTGTGTATGATCCCTTCGCTTCATCACCTCACCGTCGCTGAGGTACACATGCACACAAGCACAAGCTGCCATATTTCAGCTCAGGTGGAGAGACTGTTGAGCCACCAAACATAAATTAGGCTTTGAGTGATTCTGCGCGTGCAGGTATATAAGCAGGAACGTTGCAGTAATCCGTCAGTCTCGCTCTTCCGGGGGTGCTGAAGGCGGCGCTCACATCATTTACTCCACATCTCCCACGAAAGAGATGAACTCCGTGAGGAAGAAGACATTTTTCTTTTTCAGCTGCATGACTCCTTAATGTCAGAGCTGTAGATTGAACACCATGTGAGGATCGCTACATTTATCAACACACACTCCCACACTATAAACCCAAACGTAATCTAGGAACAGCGCTTAAGATTGT
This sequence comes from Lutjanus argentimaculatus, assembly GCA_034769285.1. NCBI lineage: Eukaryota > Metazoa > Chordata > Actinopteri > Lutjaniformes > Lutjanidae > Lutjanus > Lutjanus argentimaculatus. Next base: position 44,758,396 of record JAWZSL010000003.1, on the reverse strand, counting down.
AGATAACCAACACGCCCACACATGACTTTCCACCGACATGCACGGATTAATTTGGTCTTAACAGTCAGAAAGGAGCACATGTGGATGATTGACTTGAGGAACAACATGCTGAAGGGAAGGTACAACTAATGAAATCCAAAGAAATATAGAAAAAATACAAAAGAAATACAAGGAATGGAGCCTTGCTGTAGTTCAGGCAGGCACAGAAGTCATTTAATAGTCACATGTTCTATATAGCCTCCAATCAGGCATGTCCACAACCCATTTCTCACAATAAGCAGTCTATATAGATACTTGGCCATCGTTCAGTCTGCATAAAAAACTCCTGAGCTCTGCATCCTCACTGCTACTTTGCTGCTTGCTCTCAGAAGTGTCCCCACTTCCCCAGCCTCTTCCTGTATGTCACGTTCTGCCAATAGATCCCCCTTAATCTCACTCACTGGTCCTTTAAAGAACCGCAGCAGCTACACTTTATTGCTTTGTTCAGCATATCTTCTCTGATGGGGGGCTTGGGTCTTTTTCCAGCAGCTGTTATAAGATCGTCAAATTCCACATGCTACAGGTGCAGAGCAGAATACACACACGTGTAACATTCATCTGACTCCCCTAACGGATTATTCAAAACGAGCTTCAGCTCACTGAATCATGTGCGATGACAGTTATATTCACCACATTACGTGAGCAGTGAAACACTGACGGGATCTCTGGACAAATGTAAAAATAACCCCACTGTCAAAGCAGTGGGAACAATAAGGCTCCTGCAGTCTCCCAAGCAGCATGCAGAAAATGACCATTTCTCTTGTGACCTCTATTGTGCAGTCATCAGCTCCCATTTATCCATGTGTTTTGGTGTTGTTTTTTTGCTTGTTGCCAAGGCACCAAGCTTTGAAGTCAAGTCCAACTATAAATGAGACCAGCCAGGACCAACCAGCTTGACCAATGCAGAATCCCAGTCTACCCACCACAGCAAATGTTCCTGTCTTAAAGGGCGAGTCCCTCTGCGCTCTTTTCCAGGTTTTTTTAAAATGTAAACTCCCACTCAGCCATTAGTACAAAGTGATGCAGGTTATCACAACACTTGCCAACCTTGAGAACTCAAAAATAGGGATAATTTCTAAGCCAAACTCTTATCTTGCAAAGCAGCTGGACTCATGAGATCATGTGAGAATCCATCGCGCCAGGCTTCAAGTTATCCATTTGTGTCCGCACCAAAAGTGACACAGCCTATCAGAATCCTAGGGGGGACTATTGGCAGTTATGGGCGTGGTCTTAGGTAGAAGCAGCTTGTCTCGAACAAACAATGGAGGCTCCTGAAGAGTCTAATGTAGATAGATTATTTTGACTGGAACTGCGATTGTGATATGCAATACAATTTGTGGGAATCATAATTTTTGCATTGCAATTTTTATTTTTACTGAAAAAAAAAAAGACTATTAAATTGTGATGATGTGATATTTGTTGAGGTCTGTATTTGATTTTTAGACTAGGGCATCTATGCAGCACTACAGTACTTCATTTATAATGCTCTTTTCTCATACATTTTTCCTTTGTCAAAAAATTGCGATTTGGTTCTGGTTCTGCAATTTGAATATTGCTCTTGGCCTTAATGCAGTTTCGATAATATTGCAGTTAAATGTGGGGTCCTAGCATAAACACCGCATCAGCAAGAGTTTAGTTTACCTGCTAGCTACGCTGGTTGATCTGATTGGCTGAAGTTAGCCCATGCTAGATGTGATAGACAGATGATTCATCCAATCACCTGCCAAGTGTTTTTTTAAGTGCCTGCCCTTTTCCAAACAGTTTCTAAGGATGACTTTCCACAAACCATCCAGCATGTCAGGTTACTGGGGGTCCTCCCAGAGTTTCGGAGACTTTGTTTCCTCCATCCTGCTGACTTTTAACAAATGAATATAACAAAATGATAAAAATGTACACAATTTTTTGCAAACAGATGCTTGCAGATGACTTATAAATGACAATTATTAGCTGGAAAACACAGAGCATTTAGCTTACCTTGTAGAATTTCAAATGTAATCACAATGACACAGAAAATGAATATTTTACACCTGGTATAAATTAGTCTGCTCTTAGAAAGAATATGTCCCTGTAGGAAAATAAACCTGCCATTAATCAGGATAAATATATATAGGTGAATTGTGATTCCTGTAGGAATGCAATGAAAAATGTAAGTATGCTTATAGTGCTGACCTAACCTAACCTAACCTAACCTAGGGAGTTTGTGTAGGTTAGCACAGTTTGACAAAGAAAATCTTAAGCTGCAGTTTTTCGACACCTGTGTTCATGTGAGGGCTGACAGGAACATAAAGAGCACATTGTACAGCAAACCCACACTCAGAGCAGCATCCAATTTGAACTCCAACTACCACTTACAACATGAAGATCGGAGGTGAGGACCCTCCTACACAGAGCACAACATCTGTCAGTGAGAGGGAGGAGAGAGAGGGAGGTGCCAAAACAGATACTGTTACGCCAGGTTCAGACTACACAGTATTTCTGTCTGTTATGATTGTCACTGTGTCATATTGGGATATTATAAAGCAGTGCTTCCTCTATTATTGTATAGAGCAATGGGTTTCCCCGCCGGCCAAAAAAAATCTGTTTTTTTATGATCAAAATATCACCACCATCAGGCAGAGGTGGCAAATGAACACATTTTTACTCAAGTAGTGGTACAGATACTTAATCAAAAAAATAAGTACTGTATAGTATAAGTATAAGTGAGTATAAGTACTGATTCAACTTGGTACTCAAGTAAAAGTGAAAAAGTACAGGCTCTGAAATGTACTCAAAGTATAAAAGTAAAAAGTCGTCCTCTGAAGGACATTTGTACTGACTGTTTCCGTGAAAAGCTAACTGAGTCTTCCTCCTTGTCTGTTTCAGCTTGTTACGCCTTTTACAGTCATTTTTTTGTCTTATGTCTTTTTCGTCTTGTTACATCATATTTGGTCTTATTTTGTCATTCTTCCGTCTTGTTACGTGTTTTTCGTCTTGTTGCATCTTTTTCCTCTTGTTACGTCTTTTTGGTTAAAGCGATATTCCACTTTGGCATAGAGGTGAGTACATACTGAGTGGATTATTCTGGCAAAGTGATGATGGGTGAAGATCTTCAGTTCACAAAACAATCCTGGAGTTTCAGCAGAAAACAGGGTTGCAGCCTCATCCAGTACAATGGCAGTGAATGGAGACCACGGATAAAACGTTAAAAAAAGAACACAAAACAAACACAAAATGTCTCCATCCTGCTTGTGTGGTGTAATCCAAGTGTCCGCAGGCTGCGACATTAAAAATTAACCGCAAAAGACGCCATTTACGCCATGTTTTTAGCTGAAATGTCAACTGTAGCATGTAGCCAGTAGGATGCAAACATGGCGTCGATCTCGCGAGACTTGTATATCTCTTAATGGACGCACGTGCAGAAGTCTCACGAGGTCGAAGCCATGTTTACATCCTACCGGTTACAGTACAGTTAATTTTAATGTCGCGGCTTGCGGACACTTGGATTACACCGCACAAGCAGGATGGAGACATTTTGTGTTTGTTTTGTGTTCTTTTTTTAAACTTTTAAATGGGTCACCATTCACTGCCATTGTACTGGATTTGGCTGCAACCCTGTTTTCTGCTGAAACTCCAGGATTGTTTTGTGAACTGAAGATCTTCACCCATCCTCACATCGGCATAGAGGTGAGTACATACTGAGTGGGTTATTCTGGCAAGGTGGAATAAGGTCATTTTTTGTCTTGTTACGTCATTTGTTTTTGTTATATATTTTTGGTCTTGTTTCGTCTTTTCCACCATTACGTCTCGTTACCTATTTTATGTAATTTTTTAATCTTGTTCTATCTTTTTCATCTTGTTAAGTCATCTTTGTACTTGTTAAGTCTTTTTGTCTGTGTACCATTTAAATAATTTTGTTTGTTTGTTGTTGCTACTTTTTTTTTTTTATCGTAATGTCGGCAACACTCTCTCCTCGCGTTCTCTCGTATTATAGTTGGGTGTGGTGTGGTCTGCACCGGGGTGTGAGTTGTCACGTGTGTATGTTGTGAGAGAGGAGCGAGGGGGGAGCCCCTCCCGTCGCAGAGGAGAGAAGAAATGCATTTTAATGAATGTAATGAAACGATAGCGACGCATTAGACTCTGAAATTGTGCAAATTAGAGTTTATTTGTTTATTGTTTATTTGATAAAAACGAACGCCTGTTATAGGCCCTTTTGATTAAAATAAAAATTAAATGATGGAATTTTTTTTTTTAAATCTATGACTTGAATTTCTGGGTGGGGATCCTGTTGGCAGGGCGGGGGTGTCTGTTGGGGGGGCGGGGCGCCCTCCCAAATAAACTATAGGGGAAACACAGATTTTTTGTCTTTCTCAGCACGCAATGAAGCAAAATAAAAATAATCCATAATTCCCCATTAATGCATTAAAAAAGTAAGAAAGTACAGATGTTTATGTTCAAATGTAGGGAGTACAAGTAAAAAGTTGCTGGAAAAATAAATACTTAGTAGAGTTTTTCAGGTATCTGTACTTTACTTAAATACGGTAACAAAGTATTTGTACTTAGTTACTTCCCGCCTCTGTCACCAGGCCGTTAAGAATTAGGACTATACAGTGTTTCCCCTGGAATATTTGACTACACTTTGCTCCCGACAATCATTCATTCATTGTCTGTAACCGCTTATCCTTGAAGGATCGCGGGTGGGCTGGAGCCTGTCCCAGTGACACTGGACAAAGTCGGGTACACCTGGACAAGTCGTCAGTTCACTGCAGGGCTGACACAAAGATGCGCTCCTCTCAGTTTCCCAGACTCCAAAGTGACGCATTCAGACTGCTTCTTTTGTCCAACCAGCAGTCAAAAAACAAAAGATTCTTCATTTACTGTTATAAGAGCAGTAAATCCTTACATTTAAGAACGCTGGAATGTTTGACATTTTTGCTTGAAAAATGACTGAAGCTGACATCTAATTTTCTTTTTCTTTTCTCTAAACTTAATAGTGTCCAGCAGAAGTATTCCAGTGTGTCTGTCTTACATGACTGAGCTGTCAGAACATCTAACCAGAGTCTTCAAGTCCCAAGGAGTCAGCACTAACCACAAGCCTAAGATCTTTGTTGGTACACCCGAAAGACAGGACCCGTCTGAGATGAGGACTGGTATATGACATCACGTGTGACAGCTGATGGGACTACTAAGGTTAAAGGACATTGTCTCTGATCAAAGTTGATTGTTCATTTCCTCCTGGTCAGAGGTTACCATCTCGTTACGGTGTCACATTTCCTCTTCTGAAGGTAATGTTTTATTGAAATACTTTGTTTCTATTTTCAAGAACTATGTTTTTGACGATGAGTCTTGAAATATTTAGATTTGTTCTCCTCTCTGTCATTAAAATTACATCAGTGATTTTGTTTTAGACGTAACAGAATGTCACCACGACAAACCACAGCAACCTATAGTCCTGTGTATGTTTCTGTCATATTCATGATGAGTTATGGAGTCCGTGCCAAGCCTTCCTGTGGCCCTGAGCAGAGTAAGATCTCTGACAGATGATTCTAATGACATTAGAACAAGGCTCCACTAACTCTGTCGGCCTTGACCCTGTTTATAGGTTCAAACTTATTAACTTGATCCTTTATTTAAAGCATCACACGCAACATACATTATGACATTTTAGACATTTATATATCATATTTAAAGACCTCTCATGGAGTCCCAAGCCTCAGGAAGAGGAACTCCCAAAGTGTAAGTGCTTGTTTAGGGCCCCCTGGTGACCCAACAGCCCCAAGCAACCACTTAATTCGCTAATGCCTCAGGGCAGCTGCATATCATTCCTATTTATCATAATTAATGTGACTGCACTGTTATTTTCCAGCAGCGATGGCTTGACAAAGATATACATACAGCACCGGAATAAGGTCCTATAACTTTATTTCAACAAGACTAGGTTTAATTCAAGGTTTACATTTAAAAATATAAAAAATGTAAAAAAGTAAAAAAGTACAGATACTTGTGTAGTAAGTACTTATTCAACTTCTTTATTGGAGTAAAAGTGAAAGTTCAGGCTCTGAAATGTACTCAAAGTAGAAAGTTGTCCTCTGAGGGACATTTCTTCTGTTTCTACGCAAAGTAACTGAACCTCACCTTTTCTCTGCAGTCGAGTCTACCTTTCATATTATTATGCCTTTTACGTCTTTTTCGTCTTTTTGCATTGTTTTCATAAGTAACATAGTTTTTTGTCTTTTTTGTCTAGTTACGTTGTTTTTTGTCCAATTCTGTCTTTTTCATCTTTTTACGTAATTTTTGATCTTGTTACGCCTTTTTCGTCTTTTTACATCTTGTTACATTGTTTTTCATCTTGTCACGTCTTTTCCATCTTGTTATGCCATTTTTTGTCTTGTTACGTTACTAATTACCCTCAAAAGCATAAACAGACTCTGCATTGCATTATGGGAAATGTAGAATCCAGTATTTGAGTTTGACTCATAATAGGGAGGAAAAGTCAAGATATCCATGTCTCTAGTGAGTCCCCCAACATTATGAAAGTGAAATATTAAACCGCTGGACAACTCCTTCACTGGTGACTTTTGTCTGTGTGTAGTGTCCCTGTCTTACCTCCCAGTCCAGGTCTCAGTCTGTTGTCATATCCATCCAGCAGACTGTCCAGGATCTTGGTGAAGGTTGTGATGTCTTTGGAGTTACGCGTTGAGTTGGAATCTGCTTTTGACCTGAATAAAAGACAAAATGTGTGTTCATGGACACAGAGAAAGAAAAATAAGAGCTCTACATTAGCTACAAAAATAGTTGTTATTTAAATCCTACTAAGAAGTGTGGGTGGTGATATCTCTTGGTAATCTCCACCTACAATATTAAATCCATTTGATCCCAGATTATTTCATACTAAACCTGGAGAAACATGTTGTGGCACTGTGTTTCTGCTCTGTCCAACTATGATACACATTTTAAATGTCCATACATGTACTTCAAATTCCAAACACCACTCACTGGATAAACTCAGAATCTCAATCATGATATGACATCACGGGGGAGTTTAAAAGATGTGTAGGTTAACCAGGCAAGGAGGGTGTTATAAAATAATGCTCTTGGATGCATTACAGGAACTGTAGCATCCAGTGTTTCTGGCACTTGATCCATACAAGGGACTAAAAGTCAGGATTTCTTTTTTTTTTTTTAAATGTCACTTTAGAATTTTATGGAAGTTTAAATGTAATTCATTGGAATAGTGCTTTCATCTATGAGGTAGGAATACACTAGTGCCATTGTAATCCTATAATGCATTGGTTCCTAACCTGGGGTCCAGGCCCCCCTAGGGGGGCGCCAGAGATCACAGGGGGTCCCCAAAGCTTTTTCTGCTCTGAGGTGGTCAAAGTTAGATTTACATTTATATAAATTTAAACACAATTTATTTAAAATATATATTTTTTGTCTGCTATCAAAAATAATAGATTATATAGTTGGCCACACCTGTGAGCTCTCACACTCTGTGATAATGGATCATTATGAGTGCATAGGTTCACTCTGTTGAGTTGTTGAAAGAAAAAATGTTAGAAAAGAGACATTTACTGAAGGTAAAGGTTGAAGAAATGGAAACAATTATAACTGAATGTTGAAGCTTGGAAATAATCACTTATTCTTTTGCTGTATGTGCGCATTGAGTGCGGGCTGGCGGCGTTCAGCTTTTCATAGATTGAACTTCCACCTTGTATCACTCTGCTGAGCCCCTCCCACCAAATGAAACACCATTAATTATTGATAATTTGACACAAATTTTTTTGATTTTAAAATGATTTTTGTGATTTAACAATGATTTCATTGTTCCTCCACATCAATTCTCTGTTATGTATAACAGACCATTGTTATGATGAACAATCTGCTATACAGAAATAAAAGATGTTAAAATGCTGTAATTGACCAATCAGAATTGAGTATTTAACAATGCCATGTATTAACAGTATGTACTCTATTGCTACACTGTTAATACATCAGTTATCACTGTACATTGGGAAGAATTATGCAGTGCATTGTGGGCTGTAATCTAAAATCCAACATCTTTACCTGTCATAATGTTTTAACTGTCATAACTGTCAATGGAAGACTCCACAGACTCCTGAGGTATACTTCTTTCTCATATTTCACAGCTGCTTTCTTCTGTCATTCCAGTTTTTTATGACTTTGTCAATCAACTTGTTCCTACACACGACCAGTGGGGTCGGGGCGCTCTGTCAGTCATTTTGAAGGAGACCGACACATATTGTGTCTCATGTGCTGGTCTGTCAATTTTCATTTGGAACGATATGCAAATTAACTATAACTTTCCAAAAATAATAAGTCTGTTTTTGTTCATGTGACATTAATTGCATAATGTTTAGTGAAAAAACATGCTATAATAGTTGTTTCATACTAAAGCTGCAACGATTAATCGATTCCTTGTTTAAAGCTACAGTAGGTAACAATTATTCAGTCATATTTGCTGGAACTGTCACTATATTCTGATAGTCGGACATTAAATGGGTAATTTAGGACAAAATCCAACTCCTCTGGCTCCACCTACAGCCTGTAATCGTATTTGCCGAAATCCACCGCGACCGAAGATTCTCCACCAGTCAGGTAGAGGGAGCAGGAGGAGCAGCCAATCGCCGCTCCTACACGTCGTAGTAAACTGACAAAGTGAAAGTAAAGTCCGCGACTTGGTCGGACATTTCAAGATGATACACACCGTCAGCTCCCTCTTTCACCTCTGTCAACCCCCCTCCTTCCCTCCACACACGCAGACACACACAAGAAGAGTGTGTTTCATGGTGAGAGAGATGTGAGATCGTTTTGGAGTCTCCGGTTGCTATGGAAACGGTACGTCGTCTGTGGGTGCGTTTATGGCTACTTTGTGTGCATGCGCCTGCACGTGTGTGTCTGTGTGTGTCTGTGTGTGTGTGGGGTTCTTGGCAGAGGTTCATAAAGAGACCTGATGGAGTATTGTCTTGAAATTTCCGACCAAGTCGCGGAGTTTACTTTCACTTTCATCAACTTACCAACTGGAGCTTTAATTGATTAGTAGTCAACTATTAAATCAATCACTAACTATTTTGATAATCAATTAATTGGTTTTATGTATTTAGTTATTTATTTTTGGACAAAGGTTCTCTGATTCCAGCATCTTAAATGTAAACATTTACAAGTTTCCTTACTCCTCTGTAGATCTTTGCAGTTTGGACAAAACAAGACAAGGTGAAGTGGGCTTTGGGAAACACTGATGGCTATTTTTCACCATTTTCAGACTTTTTATAGACCAAACAACTAATCGATCGATGGAGGAAATAACTGACAGATGGATCGACAATGAAATCAATCAGTAGTTTCAACCTTATTTCATACAGAGGTTTATTCTTGGTGCCCCCTGGGACACCAGTCGGTGGTACTTGTAGGCTGCTTTGAATATGTTGGTGGGATGAAGGTAAACTATGTCTGACAGGAAAAACAAAGGACTGTGACTGACTGAGAATCATCAGAGGGGAGACAATGTGACAAAATGCCCTGCTCCTCTATTTTAACTTTTTTTAAAAAATTAATTTATTTTATTTTTTATTTTTCTCAATATGAATTTCCTTTATTACGTTCTAGTAGTGATAAGTGGATTAATGATTTCCAGGTCATAAATTCTCATATAGCACGTTTGGCATGTTTTCTGTCTGATGGTTGATAAACTGGACAGATTTAATTTAAGTCATTATCTCAAAATGATTTGAGGCATTACACGCTGTTCTGCTCACGTGGAACACCATTTCTAGAAGCGCTGTAAAAAATCTAATTAGCGGGGCTGCAGTTTGATACTGGGATTAATATGGATTAGGATTTTAACTTTGACGGAAAAGATAGTGGGAGTAACAAACCAACCGTTTCTCAAAGTGCGCCGCGATGGGTGGTAGGAACACCGAGTGCCAAATCCAAGTTGAAATTTAACTAAATAAACGTATGCTTTAATCTAGTTTCGAAAAGCCGAACTCACCAGAACGTTGTAAAAGCTCTTAAAGAACCGCTTATAATATTGCGCTACATGTGATGGTTTTCTGATATGCAAATAATCGTTAATTGATAGATTATTAAATGAGGTTTGGCGTGGCGCGGATGAACCGAGCGCACAGAGCAAAGGAAGAACGCGTCATTATAAATTCTTAAATGAACACGCTTCATTAACATCAGTAGTCGTGTACGTGAAGTAGCCACTGCTGCTGTTGCTGCTTAACAAAACACTGTTTGAGAGCGTTTATGTGCCGGAGAACCAGCGGTGACCGCCGCCTGCGCGCACGGACAGTCTGCCGCTCGTTTCTGTTAATACCTAAAAAAAAAAACACATCACTGACAGAAAACTTACCGCGTCTGCCACAGTACGATCAAAGAGACCAGCACAGACATGGACTGTGAGCTCCATCGTCCTCTCATCGCTGAAGCCTGCGAACAAGACCGGAGACGCTGTCAGTGCGCGTAATTACACGGCAGAGCGGCACAAGGCGCTTTACAGCTGTTCAATTAAACGGAGCCACACAAACACCTCCATAAAACACACATTACACCAGCTTTAGTCTGCTCACACCGGGGTTCTGTTCAAGTCAGTTAATCCAACACTCTGCAGCGGAACTCCCTCCAAACACCACCTGAACAACGAGCTTTTGTTCTGCACTATGCGTCCAATTAAGTATAATCTGCCGATAACGATGCGTGCTTGCCTACCTGACACGCCACAGGTGTCTCTGGGGTTGCCAAGAGAGACTGGACCGTGACTGGAGACGAACGAGGCTTTCGCGGAAAATTGAAGAGTAGTAACCAGGAGAGATGAGATGAGACGAGCGCGGTTTACTGTCCGTCCATTCTGTCAGCTCCTCCGACAGGGAGTCCCCACAGCTCAGCCACACACAACAACCTGAGAGCCAAGTGCACAGAGAGCAGCGCCCTGCTGGAGCACAGCGCACTGGTGGAGAAATACTGAGGCGGAGAGAGGAAGCGTTCAGCTCCTGGTAATGAGGTTCATTAGTGCGTAAGACTGCGCACGATCAACATCAGCCGTGCGAGGTGGATAAAAAGCGTGTGAAGGACAGAAATTGGTGTTTGGGGCTGCTGTGGCCACTTGAATAATGAATTTCAGTTGATAAATACAGGGATGAAAAGTAACTAAGTACAAATACTGTATTACTGTACTTAAGTAGATTTTTCAGGTATCTATACTTACTTGAGTATTTCTTTCTGACTACTTGTTGCTTCTACGCCCTACATTTTAACACCTAATTATACTTTTTACCTTTTACATTTTCAAAACAGCCACTTTACATTAGTTTTAATGCAAGATGAAAACGTAAAGATGTAACAAGACAAAAATGACGTAACAAGATGGAAACAGGAAAGACAAAAATGACTCAAAAAGTAATGTAAAAGATGTAAGAAGACGAAAACATCGTAATGATACATAATATAACGAAGACAACGTAAAAAACGTAAAGTGAAAATGGTGCAACAAGACCAAAACAACATAACATTACATAAGAAGACGAAAGTGACGTAAAAGATGTTACAAGACAAAAATGACATAACAAGGCAAAACCGACAGAAGACAAAAACGCCAAAAAATATGTAACAAGACAAATACGATCTAGCAAGATGTACGAATATGAACAATGTAACAAGATGCAAGAAGAAAATTATGTAACAAGACAAAAACAAAATAGAAGATTTAGCAGTATGGAACAAGATGATACAGAAGGAACCTTGACCGTGAAGAAAAGGTGAGGATCAGTTAGTTTGGCACAATAGAAATGTTCTTCAGAGGACGACTTTCATTTCAGAGCCTGTACTTTTTTCAGTACTTCTACTTTTGCCGGTATTTTTTCATACAAATACCTGTATCTACTTACAGTACAGAATGTGTGATTCAATTTTACTGATACCAATAGTGACATTTTTCTAAATGTATGTAATATTTAAAAAAAAAAAAAGAAAGAAAAATACAATTAGAAAATTTAATGACACATGTTGGCCCTTGAAAGCACAATATGTACTTTCTGTCACTAGGGTCTCTCACATTAAAATAATAGAGCTCAACAGTGACTGCCCACTTTTGCAGTGGTGGAAGTGAATTTCCTGTTGAGTCACTACATTGACGTTCCAGAAAATCCTTACAGAAAGAGTTCTACACCTGGAGCCAAACCAACCATCTACGAGATGAATCGTGACCATAAAAACATTTGATTCAGAGCAAACAAAGATTAGAAAAAATGGGAAAAAAAGCAAAGGAAGACTCTGCACAGAGTGAAGTGTAAGAGTTTAACTTTTGCCACCATTAGATTAGTACAAATGCTGTAAGATCTTGTAGTTTGCATTGTGAGAATATAAATCATATTTACTGTGGCATAACAACACTGTTAGTAGATTTATGTTAGCTAGCTAGCCAGCCTGCCAGTGGAACTACCCATTTGCATGGGCGGTAGACATTTCCGTGGTAACAGCTCTGCCAATGACAGACCTTACCATTACACTGTAGGATTGTGGGTAGTGTAGTACTTCTCCCTGGCATCACAGTTTAAAACATGTTTTTCTTAAAACAAGATATAGACTTGTGTCATCTACAGGACCTTATACTGTTTGACAGTTTCATCGCTTGTGATAAGTCCACGTTGGATGGTTACATAGTAGTAGTATAGTATTAGTTATGACTAATAATCTAAATCCTCTATACAGAATATGAGCGGGTTTTTCACTTCAGGAACCTCACTGTTGAGAGTGCTGCAGGGACGATGTATTTTCGGAGCCCAACCCAGAAATTATCATCGCTATGTCTCTGTCCACAAATAGCCAATGGGATTTTTGCATTTTTGAATTAGTGCAGAAAATAAAATCTGTGGCAAACAAACGTATGTGACACTTAGTCATTTTGTTCAGCAAGATAATCTTCAAAAATGTACACCACTTTGTGATTTTTTTAAGTGTTAACGCAATCGGCAGAAGTGAAAAGCTAACGTTAGGCTGTAAATGAACAACACCACAGTCACAGGACATCACCACCACTAAGTAACTAACGTTCATAAAAAGACAGAACAAAGCTTTGGAAACACTGGCCTGGCCCACCATTGGCAAAACTTTCCTGCACTCAGTTACCAGAACTTGTCAGACTTTCCCAGGTGCTCCTCAATGGAACAAATTCTCAGCGTAGTCTGACCCAAGTCTGCATCAGCAAAACCAAATCTGACAGCCATACAGTGCACAGTCTGGTCAACAGCCAGCTCTCATACACGAGGCCCTCCTCTGGCTGCCACAGCCAAGTGCACCCAGCACACCTCAGCTGCTTAAATATTGTAACCCTCACCTTCCTTCTTAAAATGTATGTTAGCCTAGAAAGAAATCAGAGACATTTTGTGCTTACTATGGAAAATCTCAATAAGCAACCATTTCTTTTTTTTTTTTTTTTGCAGTATGTGTCAGTACATGACATGAATTTTAGATGTGGTTACTTGTGTAACAGCAGACACATCTAACCACAGGAATAAAATGTGTAAAAACAGTGAACACATTTTGCCAAAAAATAAAATTTTTCGATGAACAAACACGCAAATGTGCAGGACTGTCAAGATGACATAAAAACTTTACATTCACTTGACACAAACACTCATCCGTTGTGAGGGTTCTGATTTTTTAGTTAATTGTGCACAAATTTATCAAGCCAATGTAGCCTAATTACTTCAGGACCAACTGACATCACATACCATGCACTTAGCATATATTTTGATAGTTGAATGAACCAAAAATGTTTGTAAAATATGTACTGCACTCCATGGCTTTATGTTCATATGACATGATCAGTGTTTTGTTCAATAAAATTCATCATTTGTGTTCACTTAACATAACAAAAACACATTATTGCAACAAAAGTTAGTGCTGTGCTCAACACAAAAATTTCTTGCCTTATTCAAATAAAACTGCAGCAATGTCCTGTGTTTTTGCCAAATTATTAATGTGTTTTACATAAAATTGAGTAAAAATGATTCAAAGAGAAATACAAAGAGTTAGGAGGCTAAGGGATCCTGGGTTCTCACTGTTCCTCTCCTTTCAAACCAGCGCTGGTTTTTTTTTACATGAGAGCCAAAGGACAAAAAACACAAGTGGAACAAAGAGCAACTGTTTTTCCACAATTAAAATCTGAATTGGGTGAACACACTGATGCAAAAGAAAAAAGAGAAAGGAGAAAAAAAGAAAAACAGCAGGAGATGAACTGGAGGAGCAGCAAGCCCTGAAAGGTCGTAAACGTCTCAAGTAATAGTCCCTGATGGCAGCAGCCTTCACAAACAATAAAAGAAACCGTACGAACTGTTCTAAAAACACACAGGGCTTTGGGTGTGTCTTCTGCTAGCAGGGCTATGGTGTCAGTAAAGATGCCCCAAGATCTGATGCTAACATATGTCAGGGGGTGGCTGCAAGGAAAGAATAATACACAGCGATCAGATCAAAACAGTGTCCCTGCAAAAGGTCAAGTGCTCGAGTATTTAGAGAACCAGCTATCTTCAGGAAAACAGCCTCGTGTCGTTGACATTTAATATAATCCAGGGTCATAAACTTTGTTTCATTTGCAAAGGATCACATAATCCTCCAAATAAACAAAACTAAGAGCCAAAAGCCCTGCTAGAGGGTCCTCAAACATGCAACGTACAGTATGAAAGATCTGAATGGACTAAACAATATACTGAAATATTCTTCAAACAAAATGCTTGTCAGGTTGTATAAAACAACTTCTGAACCCCATTTCTGATGGGCATTTCTGATTCAGACAGGGCTGGCAAAGGAAACTCATTTATTATCCAAAGCTTGTGACCAAAGGTGAGGGTTGAAACAGATTGATCAGTAAATTAAGGTAACTAGAACAAAGCGCCCCCCTTGGTGTGGCATTGCAGCCTTTTTCCTGGACCCTCTCATGACCCCTGCAACCTTTTCTTTCTCCTGCACCCTCCCCTGATAGTTGACGCTTTGGCCCCAGCCTTTTAAAATATCCTGTGCAAAGTTCACAATTGTGAATTTGGAAAGGAACAGAACATCCCAAAAAGCAAACACAACTGTCATATCAGAGCGCAATGTTAATAATTTTGTATATTAAGGTCATAAATTTGTGCACACCAATCTCTTGCATTTTGGCGGCATCTCAACTTGCTGACAGTGATTTAAAAATGAAACAATATAATAAAGCTGCGAGTAGCGGTGATCCAGCTCTTGCACCCCTAGGGGAAGGACTAGCCGTGGATATTGATCTACACTTACAGTGAATGGATGCATTAAAGAGAACTGTCCTATTAGCTGACTCTTCCAAGAACACGACCATACCGGGACTGAATACAACATTTGAGACTAATGGAGGCCAGTTTGACGACAAAGAATACAGTACCAAGGTGATTTTCTTGCTGTGTTTGGCTCCTGGCACCACAGGTGTCAGTCTGCTAGCTGCACGGCTAACTGAGCTAACATCAGTTAGCAGTTAGCTACTTCATCAATAAGTACAGCTGTTTTTCAATCAGATGGCTCCGTAAATGACTTTAATACTGTATTCCTTGTTGTCTAACTGGCTTCCGTTGATTTTGACAGTATCAAGGTTGATTTGCTGGGTTTAGTTCCTGACACCCCACGGCTGAGACAGCTAGCTGAATGACTAACTGAGTTGATGGCAGTTAGTAGTTTGCTACTTTAGCAACAAGTAAAACAATTTTTCCATCCGACAGCTCCGTAAATGACCTTGGTACTATATTTCCTGTAGCCAAACTGGCTACTGTTGGTCTCAAAGGTTTTATTCACTCCCAGTTCAGCCATGTTCATAAAGTATAGTTGTCTTTTTGTACAAGTTATAAAGTTGTGTCCTTGTACAATGAGGCCCGTCCCCCAAGAACACTCCACTCCTGCTATGTCATAAGAAAGACAGTGAGAAAGGGTTTTATTGAATGCAAAATTACCATACATCATCATTTTCCAGAAATGACCACCGCCAAAATTCCATAAAGATATCTAAGAATACCAACAAGATGACTTAGGACATATAGTGCAAGACATGATAAAAACACTGAAACATCAATTTGACTTCATGGGAACCTTAAAAATATCTTGCACTGTTTGAACAGATGCATGGGTTGACTTTGTTCCACACCAACATGCCAAAGATTCATAATGTCAACACACAAATCTGCCTGCAGTTGCAGAACGGATCTTGAATGGAGGGACTGCAACTGAAAATTACGTAGCAGCATGTCCGCTCTCCTGCCAGTGCTGATGACTGATGGCACTGTGGACAGCACATTTCCTGGCTTTTTGTAGGGCAGAGCTGTTTTCAAAGGGTCGTGAAGTGGATCCAGGCATCAAGTGTAAATGCTTAGTCATAAGTACAGTCATGGTGACCTGAACATGAACAATACAAGAGGCACAGCAGGCGCCTGCTTTTATTTGTCTGAGAGAGGCTGAATGGTGGAAGGAATAAAATGGAGCATGCTGTATCATGGATACCAAAAAATAGTCATTTTTGATTGGCTGGTGAGATTCTGTTAAAAATACTTCTGGCAGGTTTACAGGTTAGAGTTAAATCATTGTTCTAAGTCAGTGTGCAGGGTATATTGCAGGAGAAAAGTACTTTGTTCTGATGGATGACTTTTTTGTCCTATGGTACGTGGGTGTGGTCTACTGCCAACAGTCAACAACGCTAATCGTCATTTACCTCATACCTGATCTGCCGATTGCTTGGTTGAACATTTTACTCCTGATGGGAAGGGTGGCAGTCTTGATGTGGGGTGGGGTCATCTCTTGGAGCTGGGTTGGGGGACTCTGGGCCTGTGTAACCCACTCCTAGACTCCTTCCACTGGGCATCGGAGATCTGATGGATCATCATCTGTCTCCTGGACCATGGCTCTTGTTCCCACATCCAGTGCTTTACCGTTGAAATAATAAAGGGACATTTCACCCCAAAATCAAAAAACACATAGTTTTCCTCTGACGTTATCCATCTAGATAGTTTTGTGTGAGTTGCAGAGTTTTGGAGATATCAGCTGTAGAGATGTCTGCCTTCTCCCCAATATAATGGAGATGAAATGGGCTCAAGGTGCAAAAAAATACATTTGACAAACTCAACAGCAATTTCTCTTTATGAGACCTGGTTGTTCTTACATGAAATTGCTCACGAGGTCTGTGGATTATCTTGAGTAATCGGTCATGATTTCTGGAAAGAGACACTGGTGTTGATTTTTTTTTCAAATGCATTTTTTGTGCACTTTGAGAATCAGAGTGCCGACTAGTTCCAATTTATTCAAGAGCAGGCGGACGATATCTCCAAACTTGGCAACTTGCACCAAAACTGTCTGGATCAGACCTGGGCAAAATGCGGCCTGAGGCTGGATGCAGCCTGTTGAAAGGTTTCATGTGGCCTGCAAGACCATCATGGAAATACCAAACATTAAAAATCTAGTAAAGCCAGTCAATAGTATTATAGATTTTGCTTGCCATTAAACTGTTGTCAGACTTTTATTTTGAAAGGGGTCAGTTCTGTGTTTCTTGGTAATGATAATGAACTGTATCTTTTATATTGAACTGTAACTTTATTCACTCAGTGTGTACAATACATGTATACAGCCTGCATGGTTCACTGTAAAACATCAAGTTTTGGAATTGCCAACAAAATATTAGCCGCAATTCATCACAACGCAATTCAAAAGGGTGACCAACAGTATAATTGTTCTATGTAGAACACTTCAGACTATTCCATTATTAGAGATTTGGTCGTTATTAGGACCTTATATAATTTGTGTCTGGCTCACGGCAGCCTGATCAGTTTCTCATGCGGCCCCCCATGAAAACCCACCCCTGATCTAGATGGATAAAAAGCACTACAGGACAAAGGAAAATATTTTTGATTTTGGGGTGAACTGTAGATTAGCTAAAATGATGGCTTTATGTGCACAGACTGATGCTCGCACATGCATGTCAGCTTCCCTCAGTGTGGTGGGTTCACCTCTCTGTAACCTGCATGCTTGATCTAATCCTGGTAGAGTGCAGTGGTTCAAGGTGGAATCATGCCCGCCAGCACATAGGAATCAAAAACATCTCCATGATCTAAACAGTATGTGTTTCTGTGAGTGGGCAAACATTGTGCTCTGTATTTAACGAAGGTAATACAAGGAAATACATAGTTGAACGCAAGAGCAGAATCCTTGAATCTTTTTTAGAGAGATACCAAGCTCCTCTTTGACACACCTGCATAAAAATATACCGGATGTGTCTTAACCTCCTTTATGACCATGCTATGATTTTGAAGGGTCAGCAGGCTACTTTACCGTAACAGTGTAGTAAATTCTGAGCTAAGGATTGGATGTGAATGTGTAGAAATCTCCACCAGTCTTGTGTCACTAACCCAACACTCTAGAGGCTTCCAGGGTCAGGCTGATCTCAAGATGGAGCTCTGCAGGTAGCCTCTGGCTGAATTCTTCATACTGGACTGAAGCTGTCACGACTCATCTAGCTGCCAAGTTCAGATATAAGTGGAGCACTACAGCTGGTGTTGTTGGGGTCAGCCATGAGACAGCTAACTAGGAGCTAAACACAGATTTACTATGATTCGATCATTCAAAGAAAACAATTACATGAGTATTATGTACATGGGTTTGACTGATGATAGGATTACATTACTTCAATGAGACAGAGGGAAGTTGAACAATGGAAGACACTCTTCAAATCCTCAGTATATTTAACAAATTTGCAGTCTTGATGAACATAAAGTAGGGCGGGGCAGTGGTCAAAGAAGTAGCCCATGAATGTCTATTTCAAGCTGCATTTACTGATTTCTTTGGTTGTTGATATGCAGAGGTGGGAAGTGCAATACTATATTATGTTATCTGTACTTCAGGTGGCTTTTTATGTTTACTATCTAAATGTAAAAAACACAAATATCTGTACTTTCTACTTCCTACATTTCCAAAACAGGCCTGTTACTTTAGATTTAATGCATTTGAGGGAAATTAGTGTTTTTATTTTGCATCACTGTGTGGCACCTTTCCAACATCAAGACTGATTTCAACCTAAATGGATGGGACAATAACACATAGAACAGATGATTCCTTGGTGTATCCATACCAAATATCCGCACAACATAAATGACGTTACAAGATGAAAACAGTGTAACAAGACGTAATGTTGAAAACAGCATGAAGGAAAGGTGAAAATGACGTAACAAGATGAAAACAATGTAACAAAATGAAAATGACACAGCAGATGTAACAAGGTGCAACGACAAAAACAATGCAAAAAAGCTGTTAAAAAAGATGAAAACGATGTAAAAGATGCAAGACAAAAAAAACGTAAAATATGTAACAAGACAAAACAAAAGCTAAAAATGATGTAACAAAATTAAAATGATGTAAAAGACGTAACAAGATGAAGATGTAAAAGGCGTAACGATGTAGCAAGGTGTAACAATGAAAATGACGTAAAAAATGCAACAAGACAGAAACTTTGTAAAAAGGGCTAAAAAAAGGCAACATAAAAGACGCAACAAGACAAAAACAACATAAAAAGATGTAAAGAAGACAAAAACAACGTAAAAAATGCAACAAGATGAAAATGACGTAACAAAATGAAAATGATGTAAAAGGTGTAACAAGATAAAAATGACAAAAGAAAGAAAAGAGAAAACAATGTAAAAGATGCAACGACACAAACGAAACATTTGATGAAAACGATTTAGCAAAACTAAAATGACATAAAAGATGTAAGAAAATGAAGATGTAAAAAGTGATGAGACAAAAACGACGTAGCAGGATGTAAAAATCTTGCTAGTCTATTTTTTACATTAGTATCTGTTCTTCTACTTGAGTACAGAATGTGTGTACTTTTGCCACCTCTGTTGATAAGTGTTACAAAACAGTTCCCCAATTCCACATTAGCAGACAGCAATGTTACCACTGCCGCCTGATGAATGTTAGTCCAATATTCACTGTCTTTTTAACTCTGGTTTGGTCTCCACCACCTCCTAAGGAAAAACATTCCTCTTTAGCTGCTGTTCTACAAAGTCAGCATCAGTGAACAGATCTAAACAGCAGTCTGTTTATCCAGGCTGCACATGAGGGAACATGGATAGGAGTCATTTGGCTGTTTCTTTTATAGCTAATGAATGCACAAACTGTTTTGTGTGTTTCACCATCTAGTTGTGCCACCATTACTGTGGTGCAACATTGCAGTGTCTGACTCGGTGTCTGCTGGTCATGTGTAGAAGGTAACCCAAAATTTGCAAAATGTGCCTTTTTGGATGGTGTTATTAATGTTCTTCAAATTTTACCAAATCCAAACCATTCCTATTGTGTTGTCTGTTGTTCTGATGAATTTGAATATGCAGCAGAGTCCATTAAGTTAATCTGAGATTTATAATTTGCAGGTGTGTAAGTTATGGGCTTCTTACAACCTGCATAACCAAGGTTTTTATGATCAGATTTATACTTTAACTTAAGTCTTAAGATCATTTTCAGTGCTGTGCTTATATTTGATTCATAAAAGATACTAAGAACATTTTTATAAAAGAAGCCCCGGGCATAAACATTAGCGAAGATGATTTACAGGAGCTGCACGGAAGATTGTGTTGGGAAAAGTAAACCTACATTAAATATAGGCTTATACAGGCTCGTATAACTAAAAAGAGACTGGAGCGTGTGCTTGGCTGCATTTAACTCCATATTAACATCCATATCAACCCCATCTCTATCTCTACCTCCACCACCTGCTCCATTCTGAACTGCTTTCTCTCTCTCTGTCTTATATCACTTCACCTCCTTTTCATTTCTCATGGCTGTGTTTATTGCCTCCTAATGCATGAATAGTTAAATATATGCTAAATATTACATGTAAGGGATAAGGATGATTCAAGACCCCTCCGCCTGCATCACCCAGTCAGGATTTATGTCTCAATAATGACCTGCTCACTGTGCATTATTCCTTATTACATGGTTACTTACCAAAAAACAAAGTAAAAATTCAGAAATGATTTTATGGATTTAAAAATTATTGTATTGCTCCTGCAGAGTCTAAGATTAGAACTGCATCCATGGCAACGGTCTGCTATACAGAAATAACAGACCTTAGAATGCTGTAACTGACCAATTAGGTGAGGGATAATGTAGAGCGAGCGGGTCACTAACCCTAACCCTGCATTACCCTGAAGGGGTTTATTTCTCTATAGTGACCCACTCGCTCTTCATCATCCCACTTATTACACGGCTACTTACTAAAGAAATCAAAAGTTTGACAGAAAATGTTGATTTAAAGGATAAGTTCGGTTTTTTGACACCTGGACCTTATTGTTAGGATTAAATATGCTCGTAGACTCACCCAGACAATTTTGGTGGAGCTCGGAGCCGTTTTCGAGCAATTTAGATCCATCCGACGGCGTTTTTTCTCATGCCATAGTAGCGGACGGGGCCAGAAATCCAAGCCCCTAAATTAGACTTTATCTGCTGCGAAACTCATGCAATGTCCACAACAACACCACCAGTTAGCCCCCATTCGTGGACGTGCAGTGGTTGCTCGTTCTCTGGCCAGCTGTTCGGCTCTTTGCCTCTGCATTAGGGTGACCAGATGTCCCGCTTTGCGCGTGATTTCACGCATTTTCTGTCTCTTTTCACGCATCACGCAAATTGAGACCATGTCCCGCACAACATCCCCCTCAGGCCCCAGCAATGAGAAGCCGGTGATGTTACTGCACTCTGGGCTGTTTGTTGTTGTCATAGTAGCACCGCACGTACGGCGTTTAGGCCCGCCCCTAATTTTCTCCGCGCTACCAACAGCTGAGGTGACAGCTAGTGAATGACACTCACATCGCGCGTTCTTCTTTGGAAATGGAGGAGGGGGAGACGCCAAACAAGAAGAGACGATGCAGCTACAGGCGGTGTCCCACTTTGTCCCTCACAAACATACCCCTTGTCCCTCTTTTGGTTTATTGGGACTTGGTCACCCTACTCTGCATCCTCCTTTCAAATAGCTCCTCGTCGGTGTATTCTGGCTCAAAACGATACGGGCATCCATTATACTCAAAGTCGTCATCAGACACTTCTACATCGGATAAATATTCCGCCATGCTGCACAAAAATAGCCGTGTTGCCGTGTAGCCTAGCAACAACAGCGTCTCTTCTCAGCTGCGGTCCTGCGGCGCACGTCTATGTCACCAAAAGTTACGCATCCTTGTAAAGCCCCGGATGACCATAACAACGAAGTTGAGCTGACATGGTGATAACACTGGCCATTCATTTATAACATGTAGGTGAAATGAACGAGTTTTGCAGCAGATAATGTCTAATTTAGGGGCTTCGATTTCTGGCCCCGTCCGCTACTATGGCATGAGAAAAAACGCCGTCGGCTGGATCTAAATTGCTCGAAAACGGCTCCGAGCTCCACCAAAATTGTCTGGGTGAGTCTACGAGCATATTTAATCATAACAATAAGGTCCAGGTGTCAAAAAACCGAACTTATCCTTTAAATCTGATTTCACTGATTTAGAAAAGATTTCATTGCTTCTGCTTGAAAAAAATAGTCTGTTCATTTCTAAGGTTGGGACTGCATCCATGGCAACGGTAACTCTGTAGTGAAGATGAGAAGCAGTACTCCGTAGCGAAGATGAGAAAACTAATGGTTTCTTGCCGCAGGGTGTAGACGTCTTTCTGTGGATTGATATGACAGGACGTGATCCGCCAGAGTCGATCAGAACGGCGTCCATAGCAACAGTCTGCTATTCATAGCAACAGTCTGCTATAAAGAAATAAAAGACCTTAGAATGCTGTAATCGACCAATCAGAATTGAGCATTTGGCAATGCCGTGTAATAAAAATATTTAACAAAGTCATGTAATAAATAATTATAGTTTTTATGGGTTATTGAGTAATAATAGTTTTCCTCGTGCATTTGAACCACAGCCAAAGTAAACATTTTGTAATGAAGATTACAGCATTACTGTTGCATTGCATTGGTTTAAAAGAACAGAAGGATCCTAAAAAATGAAAATCAACAGGTAAGGATGTCATGTGGGTCAGTGTTTCCCAGACTTGACTCAATTCACAATAAAGCAGTGGTGGAAAGAGTACTGAAAATCTGTACTCAGGTACAAGTACTGTTAGGCCGGGTTCACACCGGACGCCAAAGCGCCGCGGAACGGAGTTCGGTTCCTTTCGGCGCTCAGGTTAAACAATGGTGTAGTTCACATCAGAGGCGCCTCAGCGCACAGCGCCGCGATCGCACGCGCCCTGCACCGATCGTTTCGGCTTCTGGTCTATTTTGTGCGCGCGAGCGATCGCGTCAATCTTGGCAGGAAGTCACCCAAAGAAAAACGAGAGAATCCGGTGAATTTTCAAAATAAAGCAATTTTCAAAATAAAACATAGCGATTGACTAATGTTATCATATTTGTGTGCGTTTAATGTATTTGTCAGTATCTAAACATAGCGCACGAGAGGTTAAAACACACACACACACACACACACACACACACACACACACACACACACACACACACACACAGACCCCTACACCTACACCTATACCCACAGGTGGGCTGGCTGCAGGAGGTGGGGGTGGGGTGTCAACACACAAACAAACAGGGAAAAAGCGAGAGAGAGGGGCAGAGACGAGTTGTTGTCAAGTGAAGAGTGACGACGTGAAATTGAGGGAGTTGTTTGACCCCCAGCACCCTTTCTACAAGGACAACAGCAAAAAACATAAATGTTGGGAGGCTGTTGCCAATGCAATTGGATCAACAAGTAAGTATAGCCTATTGTTTGAATCAAAAGGTGTCCCACAAGTTCTGCGCAAATTCAAGTGCCCTCTTGAGATTGTGAAATATATGGCCTCTGTAGATTAAATAATAGCCTGGGTACAGTCAGGAAAACATGGCATTATAATTTTATGAGGTTATTTACTTACCCATGATGTAAAAAGCAGCTCTAAACAACAGCTGAGGAGCAGAAGCGCTTGACAACCACCGTGGAGAAATGCGCGTCTGATGTGAACAGGAGGGCTGCAACTAGCGCGCGATTTTTGGCGGCACACCACTTCGCAGCGCTTCGCATCCGGTCTGAACCCTGCTGTTACATTACAAAAATATTACTCAATTACAAGTAAAAGCGCTGGTGTCAGACATATACTGCACTACTGTACTATGTACAAAGTGTTGCAAAACTACTCGGAGTATTAGTTACTTTTAACCGTTGATGTCACAGTCACCTCTTCAAATGAAGGCTGCAAATTTTGTTTTCCTGAACCAATAGTTGAAAACGCAAACAATAGATTAAACATTAATAATTCTGGAGATACAAAAGACACGTTTATTTCCTCATTTTCAATTTTTTTGTCACTATTGATTGACTATTGACTATTGATTAAATATCCATGTATACATTTTTAATTAGTTAAATTCTTAATGGCAATTAATTGATTAGTGATTAATCATTAACATCCGTACTCCAAATGTGTGCTGCTGCAGCATTTTGTTTTTCATTTGCATGTCATTGTTTTCATTGGCCCATTTGTGATCAGATCACCTGATTGGCTACTAAAATGCAGGTTTTGATATAATTCCAATTGTACTCAGTACTCAATTATGATTTTTAAAAGTAACTGAGTAGATTACATCTTGTAATGCATACTTAAGTACAAGTAAAAGTACAGACTTGAAAATCTACTGTTAAAATTACTTATTTACTGTTATTTGAGCATGTTTAACTAGTTACTTCCACCCCTGCAATAGTCCTTATCAATACATTTTTGGAAGACTTAAATTTTGGATAAATGAACTGCACCACCTTGTATTATCTTGATGCTACTGCCTGAAAACATATGCCCGTTAAATATTTTATAAATGAGATATAAATTTGTTCAAGCTGATGTAACAGGCTATCTCATTTTTATTTTCTCTCATCAAGAAAACAATATAGGATATTAAAGCCTACTTCACAAATGAGACAGAATTAACAGGCTCTTGTTTTTTTCCTCATCAGCAAAAATATACATATACATTTTAAATGGTTCAAAAGATATAAATCTCGAATTTGCTGATTTTTTTTACACAGTCTTTTATTTATTTGGTGACCCAAATAAAATCTCCTGTGGGTCATGACCCAGTCTCTGGGAATGACTGATCTAGTTGGTTTATGTTGATTTTTTTGTCAGAGGTTAAGACACGTTCAGTGAACTGTAAGAAGGGTTCACATGACTCCAAGTGAAGTTAAATTAATTATATCAAACCCCATTTTGATATCATTTCTGCCTGACATTTTTTCACCAGCAATAGCCACTCAATGTGCTTTCATTCTGCAGTTACCTTTTTAAAGTAGTTGTTGTTCCTGGCAAAGTCTGTCTTTTTCAGTTGCCCATGCACAAAAGGATTCCAACAGCACACAAGGCATGCACATACTGGGCATGGAAGACAAAAGCTGACGCATGCATGAAATGCACATACAGTGGTCCAATACAGAAGCTGCTGCTGAGCATTTGTCTCATGTGTGGCTCTGTGTGTACTGTCCACAAAGGTTAATGTGCAGATACTCGCACGAGTCACGCTCTCGTCCTTGTGAGAGTTACCATCGCTCTCTGACACTGTAGTCAGTGCTGTGGATAAATTTATAGCACACAGGAAGGTCACCCTGATGTTTCTTTGTCATTGTGCAGCACTGTACTGCTTTTTAAAAATTCATTGGGTGTTGGATGTGTTTTTTAAGAAGAGGATGTGATTGGCTCGCGAGTATGAAAGGTCAATGAGCCTATTTAAACAATGAGACACGTTCTAGCAACAGGACCACAGGAGGTTTGTGAGATTGAGAGAACCAGCACAATAATCATGGGTTTGGTCTTCTTCAGTGTTCTAACTACAAAGGAAGAATCCTCTGCATGTGTCTAATTTCTCAACAACCATTATTTGGTCATTCAAACTTTAAAACATCATCATTCATCTTGGCCCTTTGAACAGCAAGTTTCAGAAGCAAAATTCTTTTTTTCTTGGATTCTGTAGGTCCAGACCATTGACACATGGCCGACACCTCTCCACTTCCTCCCAGTGTAAAAACGTGAGGCTAAAATATCCCCGATCTTCCCGCCCACTCGAGGTGCAATGGATCACAAAATCCACAATTCAGATAGTATCACGAATTTTGAGCCACAGATGGGATCATTTTTCGGATCAGCAAAGAAGTAAGAAAAAATGTGGGATTAGGGTAAAGGTGGTGCGTCACCAAGTCAACTACAACTGAAATCTCAAATGCACAATATGTAAATTCTGTCACTAGGGGTCTTTCCCACTTTAAAACAATAATAACAAGATGAAGATTGTTGACATTGTGAAGTAGCATGGGATCATAGGGTGCACTATGAAGCAAGCTCAACACAGCCAGGCTTTCTTTGCATGATCTGTATCGACAAAGCCTAAAACCCCAGTCAGAGATAACTGGTATCACGACGGTGGTTATCAACTTGCTTTGTTAATTCAGGCTTTTGTCTTCAGACTCTGTGAGTGCTATCATAAAAAGGGGTGTTTGTTGCGTCATTTGACTCTTCTTCCACACAAAGTGAAGCGATTGTGAGCCACCTACTTCGGTCAAACTGATGTTATAATTAGGAGCTGTGGAAAATGTACAAAATATATTACGGCAAAAAGCAACATCGATGCTGCAAATAAAACAGGAGAAGAAGAATGCTGTCAGAAAATTACTGATCAACTAAATGCGATCTTAATGCTGCCGTTTATTTCTAACATGAAAACTGCACATTAAACAATAAAACTTCATACAGCAGACTTAAACATGACGCTGTCAGTCTGACACTGTCCCATGATGACAGAGACGTGGAGATCACTGAAGTTTTTGGCCAAACCAATGTAAAATGAGTGTAACTGATTTAAGATTTTCTGTGATAAATGATGATGAATTTTCTAATCAGTGTTCTGAGCAGCAAAACGGACAATAAGTAAAAAGTATTCAAAGTGTCTGTAGCTGCTTCATCATTATTTTCGTGTGTGAATTATATACGATGTAAATTTAAAGTGTTAATATGACCTGGAGCAAACAGGAAAAATGACTCTGCATCACCAAACGGAGGTTACCATAACAGAGTGATGCACACAGTTTGTGCTGCTGTGACACTATGTTAGATTTCTACATTATATGGATTCGTTTCGTGACAAACATACAGCTCAGCAACTTTTCATTTTTAACGTCTTCCCTCAGTTTATAAGCTATATCGCTCATAAATAACCTCGTTAGGACAATAATTAGATAAAGAGCGGCGCTTTTTACAGCCGATTTAATCTGAGACTCTGAACATAACCTGCTCCTGACCAGGTTATGAGTTTAGCATAAGTTACCGTGGTGATCTAGCCAGGTTAAAAGAGAGACACCTTCATGACACTGAAAATCCTGGCTTTAGACTCAACATAGCTCGGTAACACATTAATCTCACTTCGTAGTACACCCCTCATGGGAGTTGTTTTCTTCACTCTTAAACAATCACCACAGCAGATGCAAATCTGTTTGATGGGAATCAGGCAGAAATCACGTTCATGGAGGAGGTAATATTCTGTTTTATCCATGTTAAGTTTTGTCACATTGCCGATTTCCTTCGTCACTCTGACTTATCTGACATTTTACTGGTAGTTATATAGCAACTATCCAGCAAAAGTTTAGCAGTAAATACAGCATTACCCAGAATAAATTGTGGATTTGTTTATGTTTGCACATTGTTGGAAAGATTTGGCATAATGCAAGTACAGAACATATTTCTAGTGTTTCTAGACATTTTATTCATGGGATGTAACATTTTTTCAAACTTAAGGGCAATAATTTATTGACCTTTTTCCACGAGAACAATTAAACCAATGCTTAAGGTCAACATTGAATGAACAGTTAATTTAAGCTGTCACGCTGTTTTTACATGTTTTAATTTAATTTAATGCAATCTTTTTTTTTCCTCAAGCTGCACTTCCCTTGTGATTATAATAATGTAATGCTTGATGGATGTGGATGGTAGGAAGTAGTTATGGCTCTGTCTTACTTGGACAAATTATCATTGGACGTGGCTGGCATTTGTTGACATTTATGGCTTCCAACATTTACGGCATATTATTGGATGCATCCTCTGCTGACAAGTGATTGTGACACTAAAGGATGGTGACAGCCTTACATACAGTATGTGTGTGAGGATGTGCGTGTGCGGTGGATGGGGGGAGGGCGTTCATGGGAAATTAAGGTAGGTGGTCGTGACAGTTTGTCTTTGAAGTAGCAGCGTTCGTGACAGTTGGCACAGAGCTTGTGCCATAAAGCAGCCTGCTGTTGTCATTCAGATACAGTCTGTTACGTGGTAGTATTCTCACACGTGGTCTTACTCCACTTCACAACCTTCAGCAACGTCTGAACAATAGTGAATCTTTTATAATGGGATAACTACTTTTTTTTTTCTTGTTGTGAGCCATGATCTCATCTCCTGCCTGCACACTCTGGATTTTCAAGAATGCTTTGTTTTGTAGAGACGTCTGTCTGCTTCCTTCCTGTCTGTGCTCCACAGTGGGGATGTATTATAGAATAGACTAAAGCTCGGTCCCTCACATATATCTGTAGCCTACTGAATAGGCCTTATTCTAACAGGCAAGTACATTATGTCCTTACAATGGAAAAGTGACCAAATTAAAATATAAAAATAGAGTAGGCACTTCATCTTTATGTACATTATTTTCCCACAGTGCAAGGCAAAACACTGCCAGTGTGTCTTTCAAAAATGAACATTTTGGCTACTTACAGTATATGTAACAGCTCAGGTAAGTAAATCAGAAAATATCTAATGCAATCCTCAATAAAAAAATATGCATTATGGACATTTTACAATCACATAATCGAGCTGATGTGAGTATAAATCCCACCATCAGTTTCCTCTGTGGCTGCAGATGTGTTGTTCCTTTATTTGAATAGAATCTGAGTGGTGTCTTTGTGCTGCAGAGATGAATTCTCCTTCCCTCCTGCTACGCTGCCATCAAAATACACCCTGATACTATCAAGTGGATTCTCTGAAATGAGCTGTTGTCAGATGTCTGAGTAGCCTATATGGAGGCTGAATAGATCAGAGGAACATGGCGTGCTTTACTGTAGATTCATCAAAAATCATTGTACATAAAAAATGGATCTGAGTGGCTGTTGGATTAACTTCATTTTTAAAGATAGTCTTATTTAGATTTTTGCTTTAGTGATGATGATCCATGGCTGCGCATGTAGATGCTGCAGCCAGTAGCTGCTTCGAATTTTGCATCATTTGTTTTAATCCGTTATTTCTGAAACACATAACACCTGTGTCAGAAATAGACTTGTAAGCATTGGTAAAGGAAGCGTGAGGTTTGGATTAAAGAGCAGCGGACCCTGAGACTACCAACAACGTACACAGCAACTTTCAACTAGCAGCTGGACCAAGCATTGGCGCACACTTTGTGACCATCCCAGGAATATTGAAGGAGAGCCAGAGTAAAGGCATTGTTTCCTCCTCTTGGTTCATTTGTAAAAAAGTCAATGTGAAGACGAACTGCACAAGGACTAAAATGCAGCAGTGTTTCTTTTGGTCCGGACCAGATGAACTGAACTACAGGTGTGAAAATGCCCTAAGAGACGTGCTAACCCAGCTTGCATCTACGCCTGGCTAATGTGGATGATGGAAAATGAAACGGATGAAATGGGTTCAGGTTGCACAAGCAATGGAAAATTAGAGACTGTTGTCGCCACAGCTTACAGAGACCTGCTCCACCACAACATCTCAGATCAAACACTTGACGGGCTGCCCGTGTTCCAAGCCGACAGATGGCGAGACTGCGGTAGGACATGGGTAGGTGTGCACACAATTGATCCAGCTATAGTCCTATACACATGTATCCAGTGCAGACATGGTTGTTGTATGTATTTTAAATAGAATAAGCTAATAATTACTTAATTTGAATTTATGTGTTGATTTTCATAAGAACTCTTTAGCTCCCCTTTCTGTCTCAGCTATCCCTTTGGAACAGGCTGGTGCATCAAATCCTCAAGCTCCACTAGGCCTACACATTCCTGCTGCACCACCGAAAACTGTCTACTTTTTAAGTATGGACAAAATTAGCTGCAAAAATGGTGGCTAAAGGTTATGGCTTTGGAGCAAAGGTATGTGACAATAAATTCAGGTAACTGAAACACAGGTGCCTTTTTGGTATTGGCATTTGCATTTTTGGTGAGTATGGTGACTTGAAGACATCTTATATGCCAGAGTTTTCTATACTTAGGTACAAAAGAATAATCAACAACAAGAGGAGGACTGGGAGTGATGCCAGCAGCTGTGTCTTCTCCTCAGTGGAGGACTTCCGGACTGATGACTCCAGTGTGGAATGTGAAAAGTGGTGTTTGCTGCCCTGATCGCTTCCATTTTGAGACCACCAGGTTTAAAATCTTTGTATTTCCACTCAGGATCTTCATCAAACCCAGCTGGGCCAGGACCATCAACTTCACAACCTAAGACATCAGGACACTGTGCCAAAAAGACAAATCAAAGCCCACATCAGAAGCACCTCAGTGGTTTCAGCAGCTGAAAAGAGGAAGCAGACGTCAAAACTCACGGTCCTACAAAAACAAGCACTGGAAATGGCAAGGTAAAGTACATCTTAAAACAATTAATTCACCAAGATCAAAAGAAGTTAAACAGAGCTTAAATCTAAAACCAAAGCAGGTTAATCCCTTTTTTGATCTGTGGCATTGTCAGGTGTTACAAACATGAATGGTAACCATATGCAGGACACAGACCAGGTCGTTGGTAAGAGTCTTTCATTGTACAGGGATTTGAATGAGAAGCTGATAGTAGGGAATGAGGATGTGGCAACAGCAGGGGTTAATGGTGGTATGGAGCTGTGTGGCTGTTGTAACCATGAAATATGGCAAATGGGGAAGGGTCGTGGGCAGGGGATTACTGGTTGGCTGGCAAGAAAACTTGGCAAGGTGTCAGGCCAAATCAGGTTCAAGCGAAGTTTCAAGTTTGTGGTTTGAAGCATAAATTACTGCAGTGGTGAAAGAACAATCTGGCGAGAAGTGACAGAAGAGCTGGAGAAGATATGCTGCAGGTGACCGGTGTGAGGTGACCGGAGCCAGGAAGGAAGACCACACCAACACAGACACACAAACATTACACAAGAACAGACAGGGGAGCACTGGGAAGAGGAAAACACACAAAAAATCAGGGTCTGCTGGACATTTGGTATCCTTCCTCCCTCAAGAGGATATTGTGTAGAACACATGCAGCTGTGATTAGCACCAGGACTTTCAGGTCTTCCATGGGCAGGTACTTCAGTCGCCTCCGTTTGCCCTGTAGATGCCCAAACACCCTTTCGATCACAACTCTACTTGAGCTGCGGACTGTAATCATTTTTCCTCTGGGATGAGTGCCCATTATCTCTATATTGTGTGATGAGAGGTGTCCTGAGTGGGTATGCGGAGTCTCCATTCTGGTGGCAGTCACTTCCCATTACATCTTGGAGGGGCCATGTAATGGGCAGCTCCGAAACATTACCGGCATCGCGCACAGACCCCATCCATCCAGTGTACACATCCTGGAACATCATCCCACATGTCCCTGATGATGATCCCTGTGCAACAGAGATGGGGACTGGACTTCGAGTCACGCACACAGTGACTTAAGACTTGACACTTGTAGCTGTTGTGCCATTTGTCATAACCTTTGGCTATAATAACTTCAGTCAACACCCAAACAAAAGAATCACTCAATGCAGAGCCTGTGCATTAAAGTACAGGACATGGGATTCAGACTTTGAGTCACCTGAAAACACACCTGGATAAACTGATTGCTTTGTAATGTGAAAGTTAACATTAGTGCAAATGGACGGGTCGCAAACATATGGCTTTTTTGTAACATTTATAGATTTCACAATCCTTAAAGAATACATTGCCACCAAAACATTGGAAGTGGTGTGTTGGTATTTATAATTTTTTAAGTTTTGTTTTTTGTAGGACATGATTTGTCCCAGTTCTCAAGAATGGGTCAATTCATATAAAAAATAAAATGCTTTGTTGGGTCACCAAACAAGTTAATTGACGGGTCAAAGGAGATTCTCATTGAAAATACTGAAAGAAAACACAGAAATGCAGAAATCAAACAAAGAAAACGCAGCTGATTGTGCAAGTGGTCACTGGAAAATAGTGTTGTCAAAATACCAGTATATTGATAAATATAGATACTGAATATTTGAAATGAGTTCAATACTCATTTTCCACAGTATCAATACTTTGATGTACTATAAGTCCCTTCCTCCCTTCACTTAGTTACTGTCTTTCTTGTCACTCATTGTTTGCTATAAATATTATTTTATTATATATATTTATTTTATTGTTTTCCCTGATATCAAAATGGCATTGAATATATACACACATACATATATATTAAGGTATTGTATTGAAATTAGAAATTCCAGTATCACTAACACTACTGAAAATGTACAAGGACAGCAAAATGTCCTGTGGATCTTACCTACAGTGGGAGGAAGTGCATCAGTCGATGTGTGATTAAAAAGAATCCTTTCTCGTCCTTTTATCTTCGAGATGTCAGTCGAGTGAATGATGCTGCAAACAAACACAAAGCTGAAGAAAAAAACGCATAAGCGGCTGTGTACAGAAACACTTTGCATCTCTCGGAGCACCTTGGTCACGTGTCATCTGACTCCTTTTTTCCGTTTGGGTGGTAACCTCTGACCGTGACACATGTCGATGAAAAAACATGACATGCAATTTATGTCCCATGCCTTGCAAAGCCATGGGTTGCTTTCTTGCATGTTGAGGAAATGTCTGAAGCAACCATGTGCAACCCCAAAGCCAGGGACTGTGCTTATGGTGAGTGCAGCGAACGCCTCAACTATGTCACGATGGTGAAATCTCCAGAGCAAGAGGACATTCATTTATCTCAGAGCATGACCATGAAGATCATGAAGGATGAGAACATGTCAACGCAGTGAAGAAGAGAAATGGAATATGACAGAAACACACAATTCCAGGAGAGGCTTCTCCATATTAGGTGCCATGTTTTCAACAATAAATCGCAGTTTGTGACATCTACAGGGGGCTCAGGAGGAGCCTGGAGCACAAGTGCCTCTTGCAGATTTTAGTTAAAATTACTCATGCAATTATGGTGAAGAGTTCCAGTCTGTGCATTTTGAAGGCTCACACCAGCAGGCCAGTCTGCACCCAGAATGCTTTACATGGCAGGTGAACACCCTCTGCTCCATATCAAACTCCAGAACACACAACCCTGTGGCCATCTGGAGCCACCTTCATCCAGTTCTAAAGGCAGCGAGGTAAAATGTGTGTTTCAATGCCTATACTACCATACTACGTCCCAGCTGCACTATGTCAAATGCAGTATGCCAATAAAATACCAGGATGTCGTACTGCACCCGGTTGCATTCAGCAGTATGCAAGCCAGCATGCTTTTCTTGCAGTATTTTGTGATAGGTGTATGAGCAAGAGGGTTAAAGTTCAAGGTGCCATGTTACGAGGAAGTAGTGTGTCACAATTTAATGCATGCTGCCTGTAAGAGTTTGTACTTTGTAAGGGCAGCTGCTGTAAATATTAAAAGTAAAAAGTATGTGATTTGGAATGCAGGGTAAGACTTTCTCCCAGGAGCCAGTCCCCACATCCTGCACAACGGGTGATCTGAATAACCCTCCAGTTAACTCTGAGGAATTTCAAGATCAAGCATTAAACAGGTTCTGAAAATTCTTGTAAAAGAGCACAAAAGATGTCCTGATCAGCTGCCATAGTAACAGCGCCTGCATAACACAACAGGTTTTTTGCTGTATAGAGACATATACTGTACATAGGTGCTACATTGACCACTTGGCCTGACTCATGTTCTATTCAGAGGTTTATGATCTACATGGAGTAGAAATTATTTTTTTTCTAACTTGTTCCATGTAGATCAGGAACCCTTGAAAAATAAAAACAACTCGGTTGAGTAATGTAATTGTTCTAGTACTTTTTATCCAGAAAAACCACAGGCCGGTCTTGCCCGGACCAATATGGCAGTGACACTGACGTATGATCCAAAGTCCAATGCATCTTTGTTATTTTTCAACACACCACCATTTCCATTTCAATAAATGTTTTGCAATGTTTTGTCTGAGCTGACTGCGTCCTAGGTGTGTAGATGGGTGGGGCAGTCAGTCAGTGTCAGGGGAAAGGAGGGACAGTCTAATGTTGTGTTTGACTAATAATTGATTAATTGATTAATCATTACAGCTATAGACCAGTCCAAGGCACACCTGTGCAATAATCCTACTATTTAATCAGCATCTCTGTCATGCATATTTCCTGTTGTATTCACCTGCTCCGATTATCCTGATATCCCTGTGCATACTCACCTGTTTGACATGCCTCCTTGGCAGATTGTCTTTGTTACCTTGTGTGCTTAGCCTTCTAGCGTTCTTTCCTAGTGTTTGAGTCTCTGGTTTTCTGGACTTTGCTAGTTTCCCAGATTTAAGGATTTTATGCCTACTCTTTGTCTGCATTGTTTGCCTCTTTTGGACTGCCTGCCTGTGTATGACTTTTTTTTTTGGCTTGTTAGTTAAGACCTTGGATTTTTCTTAACCCTAATTTGCCTCCTGTGTATTATCCACATTTGAGCTATTACATCTCTATATCACACCTGTCAGGTGGATGGATTATTCTTGCAACAAAGAACTGTTCACTAAGACAGACTTTTAACAAACTTGTGAACAACATCTTTACAACATCTTTCACTTAAACTTGTGAAAAATGGCTGGAAAACCAAAATCGTTAGGTTTATAAATTGTTGAGTGCAGTTAACTTAGGCCGACTGTAGACTTCAGTCTTGCCATCACAAAGTTTAATGTGGAAAAGCAAAAGCAACATTTGTGTGAACAATCACTTTTATCTTCTAGCACAAATACATGTTTGCAGATATAATTAACATTCTGTTTCAGTGCCTGAAAGAAGATGAAAATCACTGCTGACATGAAAACACTCATGGGTCCTGTGTCTGTAAACTGAATGAAGTGAAAAAATTGAATCTCCTCCTTGGGGATGATTAAAGTTATTCTTCAAATGCATAGTTTCTCCTCAAAGGTTCATTTCTAAATGAAATGATGAAGCAGACTTGGTCTAGGCTCTATATGTCTGAGGACGGTCATGTTCCATCAGCCCTCGCTGTAACATCCAGCCCCTTCAGCCGAGCAGCCCTGCTCTTCACTGGATGAGAGTGGCTGAAGGACGACGTTTATTCCTTCATTATCTGGACTTTTGATCCTGAACAAGCCTCCAGCTCATTGCTGGGTCTATATCTATTGACAGGTGGCTGCACTGGGACCAGTAAAGCAAGTGCACTAGTTGTAATTGCTTTGAAATGGAGGACTTATGAGGGTTTTAATGGCTTTGTGACACGTCACCTGTCAAGCTGCCAAACTCAGACTGATGGTAATGAGAGGTCAGACTGTCTGATGTATGTGTCACATGAAGGATGAGGGCAAATGAGACATCCTTATGACGGGACTGTATCTTAATGAGTCCATGTTATAAGGTGGATTAGATAAATGTTACTTATTTAAAAACCAGGTTAGTTATTTTTACTCTAGGACTGACTTTACCACATGTACACAGTATAGCATAGAGACCATTTCTGAAAATTCTGATGTTTTACTGAATAATTAATCATTATTTAGTGAGATACAGGGAATAACCACCATGGCACATGTTTTTGGAAAGGAACAGAACCAGTCTTTCTACAAAGGAAGGGGAGGAGGAGATATTAAAAATAAAATCTTGCATAGAGGGGCTTATTGGAATAATATCTTGGTTGCCATGCCACCCGATGGTATGAATAATGAACTCAATATCACTCCATTCTTATTGTAATTTCTAATATTTGGTATTGCTTTCCAGTTTGAC
Organism: Lutjanus argentimaculatus; assembly: GCA_034769285.1. Lineage (NCBI taxonomy): Eukaryota > Metazoa > Chordata > Actinopteri > Lutjaniformes > Lutjanidae > Lutjanus > Lutjanus argentimaculatus. Next base: position 44,722,388 of record JAWZSL010000003.1, on the reverse strand, counting down.
GCTGATGGTTTGCTGGTCTGAGTAATGTCAGCAATGTGGAATCATACAGAAAGTTATCATGGGCATATGAACAGGAAATGCTTTTTTTTTTACCTGAAAATGTAGCTGATAATCCCTCATTGTGTGCAAACAGTTGTCAACCTCAAAGCAGGAAGAGTCAAGACACTCTGCTAACACAAAATAGTTGCAGGCACATTGCTGCAACATAACTTTAGCAGCATGTGTCGTTGCTGGAATGTCACATGTAATGTTGTAGCAACCTACCCAGTGAAACTGTCGTCAGCATGTTATTTTAAATGTGTTCTCCCAACCTAACCAAAACTTTTTGGAGATGTTGTGAAAGCATCACTGTCCATTGCAGAGATGATACATGCAATGCCCCCACAGGGGTGGGAAATTATTTTTCATTGGGGGGCCACATGAGAAATTGATCAGGCTGCCGTGGGCGAGACGCAAATGATATACAGTCCTATTGATGGCCAAATCTCTAATAATGGAAGGGTCAGAAGTGTTCTATGTAGGGCACTTCTACTGTTGGTCACCCTTTCTGGATTGCCATGTTGAATTGTGGGCTAATATTTTGTTGGCAATGTCCAAAACTTGATGTTTTACAGTGAACCATGCAGGCTGCATACAGGTTGTAATGACAGTAGCAGCAAAAGTAGAAAAAGAACAACTTGAACAACATGGATGTACAGCACTGCGTGAATAAAGTTACAGTTTAAAGCTATAGTTGGTAATGTTGAGAGATCTGTTGAAGAGCTAGCAAGATTTGAAAGGGGCACCTCCTCTAAGCTCCACCACCTCCTCCCCCTCCCGTCAGTGCTCCGCCCAAAGCCACGCCCCACGTCGAGTAAAAACGCTCAATGCTGCGTGCAGGAAGCACAGATCCTATAAGTTAGATAAGCAGTATGTACCGACGACCGGCTTACACTGACAGAGAAGCTAATGTTAGCATTGGGCTAATACGGACTAAGTTGGCAAACGTTACATATTTCATGAAAATAACAAATCCCCCCGAAGCAAAACAAATAATTACCTGTCCAACAGAAACACAGCAACCTCTGCATCACTTTTCAGGCCCTTCAGATGCTCAGTTGTCTCCACCGCTTAAAGGCTGCACTGATGTTGACTCTGATTTGTTGTCCTCTAGCTTTAACCAGAGCCTTTTATTGTCGCAGCCTTTTCTGCCTCCAGCTTTCTTTTCTTTGCCTGTTTAGCGGGCGAGCCGTTACAAGTAACGCTGGAAGTGGTATTTTTGGCGGCATTTTCTCTGCATTGTACCCTTCATGAACTTATTCTCCTGCTAACTTGGTATTTCTGCTGAGGAGTGTGCTGAATATTTCAGGCAACAGTGAAACGTGATGAGTGCGCACGCGGTGAGGACGGAGGGACAGAGGGGGGCGAGGGCAGGACAAGACATGAAGGCATCTGATTGGTTCTTTCCACTTGGACTGAATGGCAGGGATTGGTCAGAGTTTTTAAGGCCTGCAGCTGACACAGAGGTCTGATTCTTTTCGTTCCTTTTTCTGAATACATGATGTATTGACTACTCTCAGGATGGAAGGACCATTTCACCCAGTATAACAAAAAGTGTTTCTGAACAGGATTACCAACTATAGCTTTAATACAGTTCATTATCATTACCAATGAACACAGCACTGACCCCTTTCAAAACAAAGGTCTGATAACAGTTTAATGGCAAGCAAAATGCTATGAACTGGTTACACAGCAGACATTTTAGCTTGGTCAGAGCAGGGGAAAAAAACACAGGTGGACTTAATAACAGTTAATTAAGGGTCAGTTTCCATTAAGTTGTCCGAGTAACAGTGACCAGTGAACCAGCAGGCACAATTGGAGGACCTCCCTCAGGTGGAATGCAACAATCATTAATACACCTGTGAGTTATCTGGTATGACATGTCAAAATGTCAGCTGTGCAACTGGAGCTGCTGTGCCTTTTGTCACAACCTTTAGCTGTAATATCTTCTCACAACGTACAAACATACAGGATAAAGAATGCTGGATCAACCGCATCAGAGTTCATCAGGCACCTGAAAATGCACCTGGATACGTGAGTCACTCAATGCTAAAGTGTTTAGCTCAGCAGCAGCCACCTAACATCAACTTGCTTACCAACTTGATTAGATTGACGTTCTCTGAATATTTTGAAAAGATGAGTGAGTGTTTGTTTGCCACCCTTTTTCACACACAGCGTGCTGCTTTTTTTCAGGACTTAATCATTGACTTAATTATCCGCATTCTACTGCCACCATCTGCTGGCCAGTGTTAAACTGAGAGAAAGAACATGTAAAGCGAATTATTACCATCAGCTGCAGGCAGCTTACAGGTTTAATGTTGACCAGGTAATATTGCAGGCTTATTAAATTACACTGGGTTTGAGAGGCTGGAGGGACGAGTTCATTTACAGTTGATTATAAGCTGTCATTAGTTTGAGACCCAGTGTAATTGTACAATATGTACTCTAACTGTTAATAGTTTACATTGCATGCCATTTTTTAGCCACCCTTTCTATATTCAGAAAAGAAAGACTGATACATATCAAAGAACTAATACTAATACCAAAGGACAATAACAAAGAACAATACTTCTAGATAAAGGAGTGATGATAATCCAGTACATGTATCTAGTTCCTTAGATATATGCAGTGTTCCAAGCAGACTGGATGACATGCAGCAGATAAAAAAAAACAGTCCGTTACAACTTGACTTGTGGGGACTCGATTTGGACTTGACCCTCAAAGACTTTAAACTTGACTTGGATCTGCAAAAAATGACTTGTGAGCATCTCTGTTCATGTTACCATGCAAGTGCTGGTTTGCCCATTTGGAGCAATTTGGGGTTTAGTGTGTCTTGATCAAGGACACTCCCACATGCAAAGAGCCACCTAAGATGAATTGGCAACCTGAGGGCTGGACTATGAAGTGAGATTGATGGATTAGCAAGGGATGTGGAGTCTAAAGTCAGAGTTTTCAGTGTCACAAAGGTGTCTCTCTTTTAACCGGGCTAGATCACCATGGTAACTGATGCTGCACTCATAATCTGGTTGGGAGCAGGTTATGTTCAGAGTTTCAGATTAAATTAGCTGTAAAATGTTCAGCTTTTCAACTAATTCTTTTCCTGATAGTATTCTTTATGAGCAATATAAATTCTCAACAGAGGGAAGCTGCTGTATGTGCAAAGCTGCTGAGCTGTACGTTATTAATGCCACGAAACAATGCTGTGCAATGCAACTACAGGATCACAAACTGTGTGCATGCACGTTGCTGCGGGAACCTCAGTTAGTGATGTAGAAAATCATTTTGCCCCATTTGCCTCAGGACACATTAACACTTGATCCCGATATGTTGTTGTTTTGCACTGCTGATATTACAGCTCAGAACTCTGATTAGATTATTGATTATAGCCTATCAGTAACATTGATTTTATTTGCTTTGACACTAAAATTATTTCCACATCTCCTTTATTAAGAGAGAAATAAACGTCATTAAGATACTATTCTTCTCTTGCCTTATTTGCAGCCACAGTGTTGCTTTTTGCCCTAATATATTATTTATATTTTCCACAGCTCTCCATTATAATATCCTGTTCATCTTGACTGAAGTAGGCGTCTCATGATTGGACCATACGCAGAAAAGAGCCCTCAAATGACGCATCAAACAACCCCTTTTATGTGAATGCACAGAGATCCTGAAGAAAAAAATTCTGGGTTAACAAAGACAGTTGATATCCACCGTCATGACACCTGTTATCTGAGGGGGGTTTTAAGTTTTGTCGAGCCAGCTCATGCAAATTAAGCCTGACTAGCTGAGCTTCCTTCGTAGTACAGCCCTCTGATCTTCATACCTGAAACAACAGCATCAGTCTTTAGCATGTGCTCCAAAACAACATGTTTATGTTCTAGTGACCAAGTCGTCTAGCGGCCGTAGTAATTATGACGTATCTGTTGAGAGGAGGAGGAACCTGCTGTGACATCATAAAACAGATTTTTTTCTCAACAGTCATGTGTAACAGTTTTGGACAGCGCAGACAAAGATGAGAAGATGAGAGAACGCTTCTCATTCTAGAAGGCACGTATATTGCTGTTTAACTACTATTGTACCTCTTACTTTATATTTCTCATCAGTGAAAATAGGCTGTTCTTACCATGATGAGACACTCCATAGTCCATTTTTCATATTTCCTGTTTATATTCCTATTTTTTAATATTTCCTTGTTTGTTTATATTGCTCCTGTATTTTTTATATTTCTTGTGTTTATATTGTTCCTATTTTTATATTTCCTATTGTTTTTATTAACATTTTTAATATTTCCTTGGCTTTAACACTGCAGATTTCCCCGTTGTGGGACTAATAAAGAATAACTTATCTTATTTTCTCCTTAATATTCACATTTAGAGCAGTAATGTGCGATTAACTGCTCATAAGGAGCAAACCATATTTTCATACAATGAGCCAGTTCTTTACTCTGATTCGGAGTAGATATTGTTGCTGTCTGGCAGAACCCTTGTGGAAGAAACTGTGTTTAGAACTAATTTAATTCTGTTTAGTCAAAATTAGTAGCTCTTTTAAATACTTTTCAAAGGTCAAATATTTCTAAAACCCCCACAGACATAATGGGTGACCAATAGCAATTATTTATGGAAAAGAAAAGTCAGAATATGGAGATTTGAAGGTTTGTGCCTGACAGCGGTCATGTGTCTGATGTATTAAAAATAATACCACAAAGTCTTCATCAGTGTGATCAGCTGTTCAAAATCACTTCTCCAGATAGAGAGCAAAACATAAGCAAACTTAGACCCATCAATGTCAAAGATAGCAGAACAACACTCCCTATCACAACCTTATCTGACACAAATGCTGTTTTAGTTTATTACCCTAAATTAGGACTAAATATCACTCATAAAATGAATGCTTTATTTACTGAAGTGATTGGTTAAGTGGCTCATAGAACTGTGTTAAATAATGTGCTTTTTAAAAATTTAAATACATGGTCATATACTTGACCAAATGCCATTTAAGTAGATTATGCATGTTTTAGTTAACTGTTATATCTCCTCTCAAAAGAACCACATTTCTAACTGTGCTTTAAAAAGGTCTGTTTGGTGTTCCTCTTAATTTGTATGGATAGGTTACCATCTTAACTTCAGACTAACAATTTAGTTTTAGCTTGATACCTCTGAAAGAAAACACACTGCTCAAATCACATTTCTTATCTGTCCTGAAGTGTGTCCACCTATTTTTAGTGCTGATTAAAATACATTTCTAGCCAAAAGTAAGATGTGACAGTAATGTTTCATAACTTGCTAACATACAATATATGTCCCCTGTGTTAAGAGAAACATGAAACATGAAAACTTTTACCCAGAAGAAAGGAAAGATTCAAAATAAGATCTTGTCTTTGTCTAGCTTGTGTCTCCAAGACACAAATGAGCTCAATGTAAGACCGATATGTGACTGCTTTCTCATGCTTCTTAAATTCTTGCTGAGAAATAGCCTGTTTCATCTCAGTCCGAGACTAATTTGAACCCAATTGAAGATCTTAAAATGTTCTTTTTTGTCTTGCTGCACTGATCTTAAATAATCAGCTCTTGAGATAACAGTGAGCACTCTTAGATCTTACATTTGTCTCAGTCACATTGAAGTCTTGCTGCTCCATATGGTTGTTAAGGAGAAACCTCTGAGATCTCTGCTTTTCTTTTGTTTTGGTCCTTTTTTTCTCTTAAAGAGGGGTTTAAAAGAAACAGATGAGACTTCAGTGAGCTCAAAATAAGACTCACAAGGCAAAGAAAAGTTGATTGTGAGAAACAAAATCTTCCTGTGGGTAGTCCTTGTTACCTGCCATGGTATTGAGTGTTTCTTGCTGCACTCTCCTCTGTCCAGGTTCTGCACCTCCCCTCCTTGCAGCTGCTGCAGTTGATTAGTGATCAGGGCTGGAGTTTTTAAGCAGGGAGAGCGCAGCAGAACTGGGCCAGTGGGCCATTTGACCAACGTCAGCCTGTGTCTCTGCAGTCTGTTCCTGTGGTGGCAGGCTGGACTGCTCATTGCTAGGGTGGCAGTGTGTAGGGAAACTGTGCCTGTGCTTTCTGACACTGGCATGTTAGCGGCGGCAGCTTCTCTCCTGCTGAACCTGCTGTTTTGTCCCTGTGCGCTGTCTCTATAAGTAGCATTTCAACAACAAACTACTGCCTCTAAACATACTGTTTCTACAGTAGGCTTACTGTCCTGACACCTATAGTTATGTCTCTACAAGTTCTAAATTTACAGTATTGTAAGATGGTTTTCTCCCCATATTACTACATTGAATATTGTTTATTCATTGATTGGGTTGACACAACCCCAACATAGTCAGTCCTGTGGCGTCAGTCTCTGCTCTGTACAGCCGAGAATGAACAGAAACTTGCGTTTTGCTTTTCTTTTGGTTCCTTTTGTTATATTAGATTTTTGCTTGCTACATTCTCATTTGGTTTGTGTTTTATGCATGTTTATGTGTATAAATATCTCTTGGGATGCAATTCCCCAGGTGCTGTTGTTGGCAACCTAAATTTAAACCTCAATCTCCCACTTTTGCTACACTAGCATCACATTAGTTAGATGTTAATTTGGTGTGTTTTTTTTTATGCGTCATGTGTTTTGGCAGCCTCCCACAATAAGCCCACTGTTATAATGTGTGGCACCTAAACTCCTTTAAAAAAAAAAAAAAAAAAGCCAATAAAATGTAGGGTAGGCTTTGTAGAAGAGCCTATAACCTGCATCTATTTTGAGTGCGACAGAAAACATGTAGGCAGAGGTGCTTATTTTAACACAATGAAATGTGGCAGGTTTTTCTGTGACTTCAAGAGTTTAACCTCAAATGTTTGCAGTGTTTCCCCTACCCTGGTCCTCAGGGCTCACTGCCCTGCATGGTTTGGGTGTTTCCCTGCTCCAACACACCTGATTCAAATGATCAGCTCTTCATGAAGCCCCTGCAGAAGCCTTTTTCTCTCCGGGTTGGGCAGGACTCGTGCGGTCAAATATTGTGTCTTGTATGTTATAGATCATACACGTTTAATCCTTGTTTTTCTGGATCAGGCAGACACAAACACTACAGCTGCTCCAGCTGTCATGCTGACTCAGCTGATAAAGACGATCTGACAGCTGTGATCCCGTCCCGTGCGCACTTTACGGGTCTGTTTAGATTTATTAGGCTTTATAATTATAAATAATTTCTTTTTCTTTATTAGTGAGTTTATCTTAAAAGACACGCTCGCGCACGGCTGTTTAACACTTATGAAAGGCATTTTGTGATTGTGGAGATGTGTGTGCGCCTCAGCCAAATGTGAGACATGCGCACGCTTTTAACTTCAATATTTACACTTTATTGCTGATAGAAAATATGTTTAAATGACACTTTACTGATCCACACTCCTGTGTGGGGAAAGGAATGAACAGAAATCAAGGTGTTTTGTGTTTGTGAAGACGTGTGTGTGTTTCGGCCAAACACGCCGGGTGCTATCTTGTGCTGAAAGACGACTGACTTTAGACTTAAGACATGCAATGCACAATTACTCCAGTGCGCCGAGCACAAGATAGCAAACGCGCCGGGCCACGACTTCATTTTGCCTTCATGTTTAGGCCTCCCGCCCATAGACACAGACCACAGACCAGGCACAAGTACATTTGCTAACTTGCAGACATGGCAAAAATGGCACTTGCGCCTTAAAGATAGCAAAACCACTTGCGCAACGGCTCCACAATCACAAAACACCTTTCATTTATGCCTAACAGTCGTGCATGCAGTGTGTCTTTGCAGTTAATCTCACGAATAAGCAGAAAAGTACTATTATTATAATTATAAATCCCAGTAAATCTCAGCAGACCTGCAAACGGGATCACAACTGATCGTCTTCAGCAGTCCACATGACAGCTGGAGCAGCTGTAGTGTTTGTGTCTGCGTGTTTATTGGGATCCATAACATACAAAATAAACAAGACGTTATATCTGATCACGGGACGGGCCCAATCCGAAAAAAAGGTCTGTGTGCTTCTGATGCTGAGCCTGATGCTGGTTGGATTTGGGTAATCAAACTGCATAAACTTTTTGATTCTCTTTCCTCCACCCACAGTAGAGTTAGCGGGAATCCCAGCCAATAGCCCCATCCGTGTAATCAGTGTTTTCACCTGTTTGCCACAGTATATACACACACACACATACATATATCCATCCATCCATCTTCTTCTGCTTATCCGGGGCTGGGTCGCGAGGGCAGCAGTCTAAGCAGGGATACCCAGACTTCCTTCTCCCTGACACTTCCTCCTGGTCTTCCGGGGGGACCCGGACCCCAGGCCAGCCGAGTGACATAGTCCCTCCAGCGTGTCCTGGGTCTTCCCCGGGCCTCCTCTTGGTGGGGCATGCCCGGAACACCTCCCCAGGAAGGCATCCAGGAGGCATCCGATATAGATGCCCGAGCCACCTCAGCTGGCTCCTCTCGATGTGGAGGAGCAGCGGCTCTACTCTGAGCTCCTCCCGGGTGACAGAGCTCCTCAGGGAGCGCCCCGCCACCCTGCGGAGGAAACCCATTTCAGCCGCTTGTATCCGAGATCTCATTCTTTTGGTCATGACCCAAAGTTCATGACCATAGGTGAGGGTAGGAACGTAGAATTGAGAGCTTCGCCTTTCGGCTCAGCTCCTTCTTCACCACGACAGACTGGTACAACGACCGCATTACTGCTGCCACTGCACCGATCCGTCTGTCAATCTCACTCTCCATCCTTCCCTCACTCGTGAACAAGACCCCAAGATACTTGAACTCCTCCACTTGAGGCAGGAGCTCTCCTCCAACCTGGAGGGGGCAAGCCACCTTTTTCCGGTCGAGAACCATGGCCTTGAACTATATATGTATGTATATATATATATATATATATATATATATATACACCCTTTTGTTCGGATTAAGGAAGACAAGGACCACTGCATCCCTGACAAGTGTAAGTTGAACCCCCCCAAAAGAAAAAAGAAAACACCACTCATTGAACTAAATATCGGTGCATTTGTACATATATTCTTGATTTCCACAGTCAAATGGAGTATATTTTGGGTATGCAAATGGAGAGGAGGTGCCGGCAGAGGGTCCATTGGCTGAGGACCACATATTTGGCCCTCAGTTAGGCTGAGTGCCGCCGTAAACTCCACCTGTCCTTCCAGGTGGTGACAGTTTGTCATCTCCTGGCGGATGACCTGGAGACCACTGCCAGCTGTCCCAGTGCTCTCCCCCTTGCTGTCAAAGTCACTGCTGCACTATATTTCTTCGCCACTGGGTCATTCCAGCATCCGCTGAGTTCACTAGGAGGCATGGCTCAATCTGCCGTAAGTTCGGCCATACATGCAGTCACATCAAGCCTAGTCCAACATGCTAGTGAATTTATTAAGTTCCCCATGACACCTGACACCCAAGAACGGGTTGAAGAGGAGTTCATGGCTAAGTATGGGTTCCCTGGGATCCTGGGTGCCATAGATTGCACTCACATGCATCTATGTGCCCCAGCCAACAATGCAGTCATCTATGTCAACCGTAAGGGAACCCATTCCATCAATGTCCAGGTAATTTGCGATGCATCGTGTAAAGTTACACATGTATTTGCAAATTATCCTGGATCTAGCCATGACTCCTTCATACTAGCCAATTCTGTCGTTCCTACAGTCTTTGAGGGGGATCCCCCCTCCCGGATGGGTGGCTGTTAAGGGACAATGGCTATCCATTAAGGACATGGCTGATTACACCATTTCTCATGCCTACAACAGTGCGTGACCTTTCGTTCAATCGAAAACACGTATGTAATAGAAAGAACATTTGGATTAGTCAGGTGGAACATTACAATACAGCCCTCAAAAGGTCGCAGCATTCTTTGTGGCATGTTGTGTGTTGCATAACATTGCCATGCGTCATGGATGTGTCTTGGACCTAGATGAGGACACATTACAGGACATGAGAAGACGCGATGCTGAACTGCATGTACTGATGACAACTGGCCCAAGTATGCGGCCAGCAGCAGCACAGGCGAGGAGGGATCAGCTGGCAGAGGAGCTGCATCATCTCTAGCCTGGTAAGCAAACACATTACAATACACTATCACTTTTATACACTCTGAAACAAAACCCTGAGAGAACATAAAATTTCAAAGTAACTTTATTCAATAGTTTTTTTAGGTGAGCCCAATTTAATCTTGTAAGTGTTACTTCTGTAGTTTATTTCAAGATGTAACAATATCTGGCAGTAAACTGACTAGAAATTTTGAGCTGTCTCTACTTTTTTACAATGTATACTGGAGTTAAATTTTGAAAGCTTGACCAATTTCACCTTCTTTGTCTTTTGGTTCCCTGTCAAACGTGCCCCCGGGACTGAATTACCCCGATCCCCCAGTGAAGCTGGGTTCGTGCATATGAGGTATTTATTTGAAAAAAAGCTAATTATTTTCCAAAACAAGTTAACCAAAGTTATAATTACAAATGATACTTACTACTGTCCTCCTTCTGTTTGGCAGGTGGGGAGGAGCACCACAACAGGGCCAGCCACGGGAGGAGGAATGGGTGCTCCTCTTGCCTGATGTTCCCGCGGCATAGTCTGGGTCGGCTTGCCTCTCGTCTCGACCGCACGGTCTCCTGTCGCACCGCCGACTGCTCTCCTCCGGTCCTCACTGCTCTCCTGTGCTCCTGTGAACTTGGCCCCTCCCTCAGATCTTCAGCCAGCAGAGCTGCATGATGATGACGACAATAATCAATTTAGAAAACACAACTTGATTTAAACGTGCTTCAGTTTAATTTAGTGCTGTCATTCACAGAATGGGTCGTGACTTACAGGTCATATTTTATTTTACTTAACAAAAGTAGAGGTCGTTATTTAAAAGTCATGCAGTGCACCACATTAAAATAATCATTGATAATGTGTATATTTAACTGTCCAGGAAGGATGAGTCAGTTAATTCTGCCTAAATGCACTATTGTTTCATTTATTCAGTAGGGTAAAGTGTGTATTGTTTTCCTGTTGAGAGAAAATAAAAACACGAGATGAGCTATTAACTCAGCCTTGATGCAATTATTTCTCATTGATACAGTTTTTAACGTATGTGTGTGTTTTCAAGAACAAGTGTGATAATAGAAGGTGATTCAGTAAAATGGTCACGAACGTTCATTTCTGTATAAAATAAATCTATGCAGGGTTTACTGATGAGGCCTTTTGTGAAGTGGGTCAGGATGGTTGGCGGATCCCAAAATAAAAAGTTTGGGAAACATGGATTTATTGTATTACTTTTTGTAGGTGCTGATGTTGAATCACATATTCACACTTGAAGCCTGTACAGTTTGTACACATTGCATTACCTTCAACGCCAACCTCTAGCCCCCCAAATCCCATGATGCTCTGGGCCGCGAGGGTAGTGGCAGCGATGTCCTCCGCTGGCGTCAGCTCCTGGCTGGCTGATGGTCCTCCTCCCATGGCCAGGGTCTGCTGTCGGTTAGCGGCGAGCTTTGCTTTACCTCGTCTTCTGACATCATTGTAGCGCTTCCGACACTGCAAGGCTGTTCTGGGGATGCCAGAGGACGAGGCAATGCTCGCCGCTATCTCCTCCCACGCCTGCTTCACCTCTGCCAGCTTCGGAGGTGCCCTGCCATCTCCATAAATATTTGTTTCTCGTGCCTTTACTTCACACACGAGGAGATCTGTCTCCTCATGTGTAAAACGTTTCTCTTTTCCTCCGGGCAATTCTGCCGTCATGCTGCCACTGCTTGTGATGCTGGCGCACCTGCCTCTTAAAGGTGATAAGAGTTGACTTTCTGATTGGTTTATTGCATGCTCGGCCTACACTCGCCGGTGAATTAATGAGGGCACTTGGGCACACCTGAGAGGCACACCTGGTGGCGCAGGGGGCAGGGCAAAATATCACTCGCACCCCTGGGGGGAGACGGCCAAGGAGGATTTGGACACACTGTGAATAAATTAAATCCATTGCGCCTTGCGCTTTAGACCGGCGTAAGATAGGGCCCTAGATCTTTGTTCATTCACCCATTTAGCTATATCATCTTTCCTGGCCTTTTATTTAAAAACTAAGTTTTCAGTGTTGTGGTTTAGCCAGGGAAACCAGAGAGGTGTACTAGAAAGCGAGATTAATGGGTTAGTGAGGTATGTTGAGTCTAAAGCCATGGTTTTCAGTGTCACAAAGGTGGCTTTCTTTAACCTGGCTGGATCACCATGGTAACTTATACGAACTCATAATCTGTTTGGGAGCAGGTTATGTTCAGAGTTTCAGATTAAATTGGCTGTAATTAATAAATAGGGTTAATAAAGAGGGTTAAGGCTAGAGAGAGGTGCATTTCACCACAGGCTGCTGTTGAAGCGAAATCCGTCATATGAAGCTACTCTGCCAGTTGGCTGTTTAACTCAGAGGTGTTTTGGATAAACTACAGTTCCAGTGTTGCATGCTTTGGGCTTTCACTTGTAATTTCATCTGAGATTTTAAATGTGGCAGCAAACAACTTGTTGAACAGCAGTGTATTATATCCCTCATGCACAGAACACTGGGACAATATGGACATAATGTTGTTGTAATACTGAGGGACAGTCAAGAGAAATCGTGTGAACGTTGTGCCTCAACTGAAGCCTGATAAATGACGAGAGCCGTAGGTTGATGAGGGACATCACGTTACTTTTTGTCGAGCTGGTTTTGTTTTTAAATTGAAGCCTCTCCGCTGTGCCAGTTTTGTGTCTGCTGTATGTCAATGTAGTGACAGACTTGCCCTGTGCTACACTGACTACTGTACTTATATACTTTTGGGTCTTTTGCCAAATGTGGTAGAAATGCTTAATCAACCCCTTGTCTAACGCTGAGGATGAATTAACCTGCATTAAGTGGGCAGACTCACAAAAGGACTATACCTCATTTTCCTTCCTATTTGGAGCCAGTAAACATTTTTTTTATTAGGCAGAATCATGTTTTGATCATATCCTTTCACTTTTGTAATTCGGTGATATACCGTCACCACAAAAAATGCAGTGATATAAATTATCACCCACTCCTGATGTCAGTGTCAGTGAGATACATTGAGGAAATTTGCTACTAAATTTTTTATTCACAATCATCAAACAGACTGATGACTGTCCCTGCACCATGTGTCTTCTCTGGTCCTAATTGCACATGTGTATTCCCGGTCACGCGCATACAGATGCATGCATACACACACTCACACTCTCCTGTTCAGAGTGGCTTATGTTTTGCCTGGTGTCAGAGCAGTTGCCATGGAGATGAGCAACACTGAAAAGAGAGATCTGTCACAGGAGATGTTTTCAGCTGTCAGAGACGTCACAGGTCTTTTGTGTCTGTCTCTAAGTGTTAGGCAGAAGTAAGAAAAGCAGAAGTGTGAATGAGACAATCAGTTATGAATTCTATTTAGCTGCTCAGTGCTCAGCTACTTCATTTGTAAACTGTGTCTATTTCCCCTTGAAATCAGATGAAACAAGCAAAATTACAGTGAGTTGTGTGTTAGCCTGTTAAAATTAGAGATTTTTATGCAGGTCATTTTATGTATATTTTGGGGTTATTACAGTGGAAACACCACCGCTTTCGTCCACAAGGTGCCCAAAATCAAAACAATATGGAAATTTCATGTTAGGTCAGGTTACATTTTCTCCGTCCTGAGCCCTTCATCTCAGCAGTTTAGCTAAATTAATTAGCCAGTTAGTCAAACTAACAAGAGACCACATCAAATCCATTCAGTTTCTCCACAAGGTGTGCTTGCCTACCTGCTTCATTTCATTGTCAGCCTCAAGCCTGATCATCATTGCTGAATGCACCAGTCTGCCTCAATTGTTTGCATTTGAGCCCAAACCTTCTGACAAACTGATCTTGAAACGATCAAATGGACAAACATGAAATGTCAGCACAGCAGAAGTTAAATGTTGGGCTTTGGTCTGTTAGCAGTCTTCTTGCTGCACCAAATTTGCAAAAGAAATCAAGCATAGAATTTGTCATCTGCTGCTGTAAGCCTCTGCCCGTATGGTGACATAATCAAACATTACACATATGTACTGGTTGCCACCATCTGTTACTGTGAGTTTACCCAGCAGATCCATCCTAACAAGTTCAAGAGGCTCTGTTATCTGAGAGAAAAACAAGAAAAATAAAGACATGACATTGATATCATTGACGTGTTTTTTAAGCTGACAGTGTATGTTTCCTTTATCTCAGTTGGATTGTATTGCTTCTTTTTCTTTAGATTTGCTCTCTTGGCCTGAATTGTGGACATTGAGCAACCTAAAACACTTGTAGTTATTCACGCAAGTGTGTTTATTCACCCCAAACAGGCAGCCATAAGCTAGTAACTCCGGTCAGCAGTCAACATGAGGGCTGTACAACGAAGGAGGCTCAACACAGCCAGGCTTTCTTTGCATGAGCTGACTCAACAAAGTCTAAAACCCCAATCAGAGATAATTGGTACCAGGATGGTGGTTATCAACTTGCTTTGTTAACCCAGGTCTTCTTCTTAAGGCTTTGTGTGCATTCACATAAAAGGGGGCATTTGGAGCGTCATTTGACTCAACTTCCACACAAAATGGACCAATCGTGAGCCGCCTTCTTCAGTCAGGAGGAACAAGTTGTGATAATGGAGGGATATGAGGAATTTTAAAAAATTATCACAGCAAAAGGCAACAAATAAGGCAAGAGAGGAATGCTGGCAGGAAATTGCAGACCATGTCAACACTTATTCTAAGACTCAGTGGTTAATTTCTGACAGCTGAACATGGTTAAAGTCTAAAATCTGTTTAAACATGATACTCAAGATAAGCATTTAGTCTGACACTCTCCTATAATGAAGGTACGCTAAAATCAATTTAGTTTGTTGTCAAATTAAAGTGAAATCATTTTGTGATTGATTATTATCTGTGATAAATGCCAATAGAATAATGAATATTTAAATTCATGTTTCATGGACTTGGCAGCAAATCAAAATCAAGCATAAAAACATCATCCAAAGTGGTATGTAACTGCTTCATTTTTATTCTTTACAGTATGTGGATAATATGCTGTGTCATATTTTAAAGTTGCTATACTACCTTAAGCAAACAGGAAAAAAAATGAGATGAGGAAAACTGGAGGGGGCCAGCTCCACCACCATACACAGCGGCAAAGGAGCTGGCCCTCTTTTAACAATCATGAAGGGGATCGAAGGGGGCATCCAATCAGATCCCTGTGCCAGCAGCTCCCAGCATCATTTTGTATGTTGAGGATTTGTATATAGGCTTTGGTGGTAAAGTATTAAATGCCTATTTGTTGTGGCTTTTAGGCATGAAAATATCTACATCAATATTTGTCTATATGTAATTTCCAGTTGAAGGAGACAATGGTTTTGCTGGAACCGCCGACACGTCCCTCATGACCCCTCCCCACAGGAAACTGTCATGGCAATTTGTCATGTACTCTTATTCATGTTTGCTGTGTAAAATCAACATCATGCTGTTCCCTTAAATCATTCTCAAGGTGGAGATTGATGATGAGGACACAGTCTCTGTGTACTCGGAGAGGCCTTTAGGGGAGAAATGTATCTTCATCACTTAATTTTAAAATTTATCTTTTAATTAAGTAACCTAGGTTTGCTTGCTGATTTATTTCACAGGGGGAGGAAAATCCCAATCACTCCCCTCAGCCTACGGCCTCCACCAAGCATCATGCTAAGTAAATTATGAACACAGTACCAACACCAACATGACTAAAAAAGTCTATCCTAGTCATCCTTGCTGCTTGATGAACACCCCAACTAAAACTGCTTATACAGGTAGGAGCAGATACCATCTGTGCCCTGTACAAGAGAAACTTCGAGCTGGAAATAAAAAAACTTAAACTATTTTAGTAAAGCATGATTGACATTGTATACTCATGACCTTTTCTCTCTTTTCCCAGCACATGCAAAGATCTTGAATAAAATGAATGAAACATTCAGCAAGTGGGTCATTTACTTTAATTTGTAAGTGTTTTTGCTGGCACACTGCCATGTAACAAGTGAGAAACTGATTTGTTATGGCTTGTCGGATGGCTGCGCCGGTGGGGTGGTTGAGGGTAATCGGGTCCGCAATGTCTGGTGCCACCAGTGGCACGTGAGGTGCTTTTTCTTCTCCGGATGACCACTATGTTGTGCAGCACCACACATGCCGTTATGGTCTGACACGCCGCTCAGGAGACACCCTGAGGCCACGGAGGCAGTTGAACCATGACTTGATGACCCCAAAGGTCATCTCTATCCTGACTCTGACTTGATGACCGGGGTCATCAAGTATGTTGTGCAGGGATAGCCTCTGTCCCACACAAACAGTCCATCAAGGAGCCCTGTTAATAAAGGGAGAGGAAATTACTTCATCAGTGTTAACAATTAATCAAGAATAGAATAACTTTAGAATATTTGCCATACCTTGCTCAAACCGGTGACCCAGCAGCCTCTGGAGCCAGGCCCTGATCCAGGCCACATTGCCTCAACACTTGTGCCCATTAGCTGATGGTCACAGGTCATCTGAAACATGCATTTCAGGTTAATTTCACAATGAAAGCACTGAAACAAAGGTACTAGTGAGGTCTTTTTAAGAGGATCTCATAAGGCTTATTAATCGTGATAAAGTACTACAACAAAGTCTGTGCTACAAATGAATATTTCTGACAAACATCCATCGTCTATTGTGCAGCATTGTTAGTGTATCTACATGCAATGTGTATATGTGCCACCAATCACCAGACAAAAATGAGTATCAAATAATTCACCTGGACAGATGCTGGGAAAGGATTTCTTATTCACATCATCACTCTCATGTTCCCCCAAGGGCCCTGTGATGCGGATGTGGGTGCAATCGATGACACCTAGGACCCTGGGGAATCCTGTTAAAGAATACAATTTATACATTAGATTTCATCACAGGAGTAGATGTCATACTGGTTAATATAGGGAAATATTAATGTATATTACTGGCTATTTTGTGGAACCATTCTTTTACTGTTAATGTGTGTACATGGCTCAGAAACACCACAAACATATTCAGCCTCTCAGTAAGAGGAACAACAGCCTTGCATATAGCACAGCATACCTGTGTTTTTGCTCAGATTTTCAGCATCACCGACTGAATGCATGTAGGTTCCTGTGGCAAAAAAACAATGCCACACACACAGTTTGCCCTACTGTGAGCACACAACTTCTGCTTGTGGTGTTCCTGACATTTGACTCAACCAGTGCACATATGTATCTATAGAGCTCAGAGAAGATCGTCAGGAAAAGCTAGCGGGTCAGTGCGGTCACGAAAAAAAACTCTCTCCCTCTGCAGCGATCCCCTTATTATTCAGGCACCCAGGTCCACCGCATTCTCTACTAATGGTGACACCATTTCCAAAGGAGTTTAACAGTGAAAGGGTGTCACTTTTACAGCAGATTTTAATCTGAAACTCAGAACATAACCTGCTCACAACCAGGTTATGAGTTCAGCATAAGTTACCATCATGATCTAGCCAGGTTTCTCCTCCCATGTTCCCATCTGCATCTGCACCTCATTTTCTCATCAGCCACCCACTACATTTACCAGACCACATCCTCTGTTTTTTATCAGTTCATCAGTGTTTTTGCGTGGTTCAAGCCTCTGGTCTTTCTGGACTCTTGTTCCCTGTGCGGGCGGCATGATGGCGCAGTTGTTAGCGCTGCCGCCGCACAGCAAGAAGGTCCTGGGTTCGAATCCCCGAGCCAGCAGGGCCTTTCTGTGTGGAGTTTGCATGTTCTCCTCGTGTCCGCGTGGGTTCTCTCCGGGTACTCCGGCTTCCTCCCACAGTCCAAAGACATGCAGCATAATAGGTTAATTGGCAGGGTTCGAATTATACAATGGCTTTCGGGGGAGCCCTATTGCACCATCCCCCCAGCGCCCCCCCCCCCCCCCCCCCCCTTTCTACTACCTTGTTTCAGGTGTAGCTACAGCACTCCCTCCTCAAGTCCATTATCGTTTTCTTTATTCCATTTAACTCTCCTCAAACACGTACTGCAGAAAAAAACTCCTCTTGTCCTCATCTGACGCTCCAAAATGTAAACGAGTTCACAGTGGAGGCATTAAATTGACACGCATCAAGATGCTCTCAGTGCGCGTTCTGCCGAGTCAGACGCCTTCAATGCGTTTTGGCCTCAATATTAACGTCATAATCTGATCTTTGTGATGTAAACTAATGTGGAGAGATCTTAAATCAAAATTAACTCACATTTGTTTTTACATGGGACAACTTTATGAAATGTCATAGACACAGAGAAACAGCTGTTCTGCTGCGTGCATCTCTCTCTCACACACTCTCTCCTTACTGACTGTCCTTTCGGCTCACTGCCGTTTCTCTTCTGTCTGTGGATTGTTAGAATCGGGAGAAAGTGGATTCAGACCAAAAGTTCAATTTGCAACAACAAAAAGCAAACAGGAACCGAAGTAACATGTTAAGTCTATCAGTCAGCTCTGCTCCATGTCAGAACCATGGACAGCGCAGCGGTCACGGTGGCGCACACAACAGCGCACACAGCATTGTGTTAATTAGTGACAATACATAAAATGTGCGAATAAACACAAAACTTTGCCATATTTTCACTGTTATTATTTATTTCAGGACCATCATATATTAGAGCTCCCCCCAAATGTCCCAAATGAGGCTTTCAGGGGAGCTCATGTCCTTTTCAGGTGAGCCCAGCTCCCCCTAGCTCCCCTGTAATTCGAACCATGTTAATTGGTGACTCTAAATTGCCCGTAGGTGTGAATGTGAGAGTGAGTGGTTGTTTGTCTCTATGTGTCGGCCCTGCGATGAACTGGCGGCTTGTCCAGGGTGTACCCCGCCTCTCACCCAATGTCAGCTGGGATAGGCTCCAGCCACCCGTGACCCTCATGGATAAGCGGTTACAGAAAATGAATGAATGAATGAATGTTCCCTGTGCTTGCCTGCCTGTTTCATTGCATTGTCAGCCTCTAGTATGATTTTTCTCATTAAATCATTGAATCATTTGTTTGCATTTGAGTCCAAACCTGACAAAGTGAAAATGATCAGATGGACAAACATGAAATAAGTCAGCACAACACTAGTTACAGTAAATATTGGGCATTGTCACTGTACTGTGTTGCAGAACTCTGCACCCTGATCTGTTAGCAGTCTTTTGGGTGCACCAAATTGTAAAAGAAATCAAGTATATTTGTCACCTCTGTTGCTGTAAGCCTTTGCCCATTTGGTCAAATTTGTTCTGGTTGCCACCATCTGTTACTGTGAGTTTTCCCACCAGGTCCGTCCCAACAAGCCTGAGAGAGAACCAAAAGAAAAATCAAGAGGAGACTAATACTGTTTTTGAAAGCTGACAGTGTAGTGTGTTTCCTTTACCTTAGATTTGCTGTCTTGGCCTGACACTGTGGACACGGAGCGACCTAAAACAGACAAAATAATGAAGAATTAAAACCATTTCTTCTCGGATCAGCAGTCAACGTGCACAGTCAAGCGAGGTCCTCTTCTCTTGGGTTGCTGCTGCAGACAGGTTGAGAGGCAAGACTGAAGATAAATCCACTTTTTTTTAATCGCAAAAGTTTGAAACAAAAACTTTAAGCTCAGGTCAAAACCAGTGTGACTATATGTTTCTTCCTCCAGAAGCTCTGAGGGATGTACTACGAAGCAAGCTCAACACAGCCAGGCTTTCTTTGCATGATCTGGATCGACAAAGCCTAAAACCACAGTCAGAGATAACGGTATTACGATGGTGGTTATCAACTTGCTTTGTTAATTCAGGCTTTCGTCTTCAGACTCTGTGCTCGCTCACATAAAAAGGGCCTTTGTTGCGTCATTTGACTCTTCTTCCGCACAAAGTGAAGCGACTGCGAGCCGCCTACTTCAGTCAAACTGATCAAGTTGTTATAATTAGGAGCTGTAGAAAATGTACAAAATCTATTACGGCAAAAAGCAACATCGATGCTGCAAGCAGGAGAAGAAGAATGCTGTCAGAAAGTTACTGATCAACTAAATGTGATCTTATTGCTGCCGTTTATTTCTAACATGAAACCTGCACATTAAACAATAAAACTTCATACAGCAGATTTAAATATGATGCTGTCAGTCTGACATTGTCCCATGAAAGAGACGTGGAGATCACTGAAGTTTTAGGCCAAAGCAACATAAAATGAGTGTAACTGATTTAAGATTTTCTGTGATAAATGATGATGAATTTTCTGATCAGTGTTCTGAGCTGCAACACGGACAATAAGTAAAAAGTATTCAAAGTGCCTGTAGTTGTTTCTTCGTTATTTAGTGTGTGGATTATATACGATGTAAATTTAAAGTGTTAATATGACCTGGAGCAAACAGGAAAAATGACTCTGCATCACCAAACGGAGGTCACCATGACAGAGTGATGCCACAGTTTGTGCTGCTGTGACACTATGTTAGATTTCTACATTATATGGATCCGTTTGGTGATGTTACAGCTCAGCAACTTTTCATTTTTAATGTCTTCCCTCATTTTATAATCTGTATTGATCACTAACAACCTTGTTAGGACAATGATTAGATAAAGAGCACCACTTTTTACAAACGATTTAATCTGAAACACAGAACATAACCTGCTCCTGACCAGGTTATGAGTTTAGCATAAATTACCATGGTGATCTAGCAGGTTAAAAGAGAGCCACCTTCGTGACACTGAAACTTCTGGCTTTAGACTCAACATAGCTCGCAAACACATTAATCTTGCTTCGTAGTACACCCCTCTGGTCTGTCCCCTGCTCTCTTCTCCAAAGCTTCCCTGATCTCAGCAGCTGTCCATCAGCTGTGTGCCTCAGCTCTGCCCGGTCCTCTCCACACAACAACTGGCAAAAGCTCTGCGATAGACACAGATATTAACTTTGTGTGGAATCTACTTGCACAAAATTATTTATTCTCTTTTTATGTGGACACACATTTCAATCCACATACATGCTTTCTGTGTTTGCAAAACTGCACATGTGCTCCACCTAGTGAACCTGAATGTGTATCGCACCTTATTATGTTCACTTGTGAATGTTACTCTCCATGCCAGGCCAATAGTATCAAGCTATGGTGGCACTGTGGATTTTCTCTACACCACACTGTCCACCAAAAGGGCTGAGGGGTGTACTACGAAGCAAGATTAATGTGTTTGCGAGCTATGTTGAGTCTAAAGCCAGGCTTTTCAGTGTCACGAAGGCTCTCTTTTAACCTGGCTAGATCACCATGGTAACTTATGCTAAACTCATAACCTGGTCGGGAGCAGGTTATGTTCTGTGTTTCAGATTAAATCGTTTGTAAAAAGCGCCGCTCTTTATCTAATTATTGTCCTAACGAGGTTGTTAATGATCGATACAGATTATAAACTGAGGGAAGACATTAAAAATGAAAAGTTGCTGAGCTGTATGTTCATAACATCACTGAACGAATCGTATAATGTAGAAATCTTACATAGTGTCACAGCAGCACCAACTGTGCATCGTGCTGTCATGGTAACCTCCATTTGGTGATGCAGAGTCATTTTTCCTGTTTGCTCCAGGTCATATTAACACTTTAAATTTACATTGTATATAATCCACACACTGAATAACGAAGAAACAACTACAGGCACTTTGAATACTTTATACCGTTGTCCATGTTACATTGCTGATATTGCAGCTCAGAACACTGATTAGAAAATTCATCATCATTTATCACAGAAAATCTTAAATCAGTTACACTCATTTTACGTTGGTTTGGCCAAAACCTTCAGTGATCTCCACGTCTCTTTCATCATGGGACAGTGTCAGACTGACAGCGTCATGTTTAAATCTGCTGTATGAAGTTTTATTGTTTAATGTGCAGTTTTCATGTTAGAAATAAACGGCAGCAATAAGATCACATTTAGTTGATCAGTAATTTTCTGACAGCATATTCTTCTCCTGTTTTATTTGCAGCATCAATGTTGCTTTTTGCCATAATATATTTTGTATATTTTCCCAGCTCCTAATTATAACAACTTGATCAGTTTGACTGAAGTAGGCGGCTCACAAACGCTTCACTTTGTGCGGAAGAAGAGTCAAATGACGCAACAAAGCCCCTTTTTATGTGAGCAGCACAGAGTCTGAAGACGAAAGCCTGAATTAACAAAGCAAGTTGATAACCACCGTCGTGATACCAGTTATCTCTGACTGGGGTTTAGGCTTTGTCGATCCAGATCAGCAAAGAAAGCCTGGCTGTGTTGAGCTTCCTTCGTATTACAGCCCTCTGAAGTAGAACTCTGTGAGGAGTTTATTGGCCTCTTATGCAGTTGCCACAACTTTGGCCAGATGCTCAGCTTTATTCTTCTCCATCTGAGTGGTGTACTACGAAGCGAGATTAATGGGTTAGCAAGCTATGTTGAGTCTAAAGCCAGGATTTTCAGTGTCACGAAGGTACTCTCTTTTAACCTGCTAGATCACCATGGTAACTTATGCTAAACTCATAACCTGGTTGGGAGCAGGTTATGAGTTTCAGATTAAATCGGCTATAAAAGGCCACCCTTTCACTGTTAAACCCCTTTAAACTCCCCTGGATATGGCATCACCATTTGTAGATGCTCCGGTGGACCTGGGTGCGAGAATAATCAGAGGATCGCTACGGAGGGAGAGAGTCTTCCGTGATGCACTGACCCGCTGGCTTTTCCTGATGATATTCTCTATGAGCGATATAGATTTTCAGCTGAGGGAATACGATACATATGCGCGCTGGTTGAACCAAACATAAGGAATGCCACAAAGAGAAGCTGTGCGCTCACAGTTGGCCAAACAGTGTGTGTGGCATTACAGTTTTTTGCCTCGGGGACCTACATGCATTCAGTCGATGATGCTGAAAATCTGAGCAAGAACACATTCTGCCGCGCTATACGCAAGGTTGTTATTGCTCTCACTGAGAAACTGAATGTGTCTGTGGTGTTTCCCAGCCATTTATGCACATTAACAGTAAAAGAATCGTTCTACAAAATAGCCGGTAGTATACTTTACTATTTCCCTATCCTAAGCAGTATGACGTCTACGCGGGTGAAATTTAATATATAAATTGTATTCCTTAATAGGATTCCCCAGGGTTTCAGGTGCCATTGATTGCACCCACGTCCCCATCACAGGACTCTTGGGAGAGCATGAAAGTGATTTTGTGAATAGGAAATCCTTTCACGTTATCAATGTCCAGGTGAATTATTTGGTACTCATTTTTGTCTGGTGATTGGTGGCACATATGTACATTGCATGCAGGTACACTAATAGTGCTGCACAGTAGTATGCACATTTGTCAGAAATATTCACTTGTAGCACATTTTATTATAGTTCTTCATCACACTTAATAAGCCTTATGAGTTCCTTTCAAAAAAAGCTCACTAGTACCTGAGTTTCACTGCTTTCATTGTGAAATTAACCTGAAATGTATGTTGCAGATGACCTGTGACCACCAGCTGATGGTCTCAAGTGTTGAGGCAATGTGGCCCGGATCAGTTCATGACTCCAGAATTTTCAGAGAGTCTTTGCTGGGTCACCAGTTTGAGCAAAGTATGGCAAATATTCTAGAATCATTCATTCTTGATTAATTGTTAACAATGATGAAGTGATTTCTTCTCCCTTTATTAACACGGCTCTTTCATGGACTGCTCGTGGGGGACAGAGGCTATCTTGTGTACTTGATGACCTATGGAAGTATTTCTGTGCCATCTGAGTTTGAATATGAATTTCTAAGACTGAAATTTTTCAGCATCAAAATCAGACTTTGAATTTTAAAAACCATCAAATTTCTAGCACTGAATTTTTTTTTGCCTCTGAATTTTTTGTTTTTTGTTTGAATTTTATTTTTTTGAAATAAATTCAGTGTAAAAAAAAAATTCAATTTCTAAAGAAATTCAGTGTAAAAAAATTCAACATCAAAAAATTCAGTGTAAAAAAATTCAACGTCAAAAAATTCAGTGTAAAAAAATTCAACGTCAAAAAATTCAGTGTAAAAAGAACCAGACTCAACATCCGGGTCACCAGGGAGAAGCAATCGATCCCTGTCTCAATTCAGCCAACGTCCAGCCAATCATGTTACGCTCCATTGGTCATGTGACACCCACCCAGGTAGGACCATCTATGGGACCGGCCGGACCGGTCTGTCCTACCTGTGACTGTGACTGTGCTTCTCCCTGGTGACTCGGATGTTGAGTCTGGTTCTTTTTACACTGAATTTTTTGACGTTGAATTTTTTTACACTGAATTTTTTTTAGAAATTGATTTTTTTTTACACTGAATTTATTTCAACAAAATAAAATTCAACAAAACAAAAAATTCAAAGGCAAAAAAATTTCAATGCTAGAAATTTGATGTTTTTTAAAATTCAAAGTCTGATTTTGATGCTGAAAAATTTCAGTCTTAGAAATTCATATTCAAACTCAGATGGCACAGAAATACTTCCATAATGACCCCCTATCCTGACCCTGAGACTCCATCTCAGAGCTGCTTCAGTGCAACTCCGAGTAAGTGCAGGGTCAGGATAGAAATGACTTTTGGGGTCATCAAGTCTCACTTCAACTGCCTCCGTGGCCTGAGAGTGTCTCCTGAGCGAGCATGTGAGACCATAATAGCATGTGTGGTGCTGCATAACATCGCAGTCATACGTAAAGAAAGAGCACCTCATGTGCCACTTGTGGCACCAGACATTGTGGACCCCATCACCCTTGATCACCCATCTGGAGCAGCCATGAGGCAAGGCCATTGCAGATCAGTTTTTTTTCTTAACTTCTTACATGGCAGTGTGCCAACAAAAGAAACACAAACATTAAAGTAAATGACCCACTTGCTGAATGTTTTCATTCAATTTATTCATTATCTTTGCATGTGCTGGGGAGAGAGAGAAAAGGTCATGAGTATACAATGTCAATTGTGCTTAACTAAAATATTTTAAACTGCAGCAATACCTTGGTCTTGATCTCGAGTAGGCCAATTTCCAGCTTTAGCTTTTTGATTTCCAATTCCTTTTTGGTTGTCCAGCTCCAGGTTCCTCTTATGCAGGGCACGGATGGTATCTGCTCCTACCTCTATAAGCAGTTTTAGTTTAAAGACCTTAAGCAGCAGAGATGACTAGGATAATGTTTTCAGTCACGTTGGTGTTGTACTGTGTTCATGATTTACTTAGCATGGTGCTTACTTTACTAGAAATGATAAAACCCTTACATTCTGCCTTTTGGCCTGCCAAGAGGTGGAGGCCGTAGGCTGTGGGGAGTGATGGAGATTTTCTTCTCCCTGTGAAATAAATCAGCAAGCAAAGCTTGGTTAATTAATTGAAAGATAAATTTGAGAATTAAGTGATGAAGATATATTTTCCCCTAAAGGCCTCTCTGAGTACACGGAGACTGTGTCCTCATCATCAATCTCCACCTAAAGAATAATTTAAGAGAACTGCATGATGTGGATTCTACACAGCAAACATGAATAAGAGCACCTGACAAATTGCCATGACAGTTTACCATTGTGGAGGGGTCATGAGGGACATGTGCCGGTGGCTCCATTAAAACCATTGTGTCTCCTTCGACTAGAAATTAGATGTAGACAGATATTGATATAGATATTTTCACACCTCAAAGCCACAAAAAACAGGCATTTAGTTCTTTACCACCAAAGGCCCAATACATACCCTGGACATACAAATTATGCTGGGAGCTGCTGGCACAGGATCTGATTGATGCCCCTTCTATGCCCTCCATAATTGGCGCCCCTCATTGTTGGCAAGGGCCAGCTCCTCTGACGCCGTGTACTGTGGCGGAGCAGCCCCCCCTCCTGTCTTCCTCATCTCGTTTTTTTTTCCTGTTTGCTGAAGGTAGTATTGAAACTTTAAAATTTGACACAGCACATTATCCACACACTGTAGAGAAAAAAATGAAGCAGTTACAAACCACTTTGGATGATGTTTTATGCTTGGTTTTAATTTGCTGCCACGTCCGTTTAACGGTGTTGGTACCACAGCTAATGAATAAAATATTCATTAATCTATTGGTATTTCTCACAGATAATAATCAATCATAAAATGATTTCACTTTGTATTGGCCACAAATTAAATTGATTTTAACATATCCCTGATTTTTGGACAGTGTCAAACTAAATGCACATCATGTTTAGTGCATTTGATGTCTTAGACCGACCACGTTCAGCAATGAAAATTAACAGGGTCTTAGAATTAAGTGTTATCTTACGCATTGACGCGTCAGCAATTTTCTGCCAGCATTCCTCTTTGCCTTATTTGCAACAACAGTGTTGCTTTTTGCTGTAATAATTTTTTTTGAATTCTTCATATCCTTCCATTATCTGTACTTGCTCCTCCTGGCTGAAGTAGGCGGCTCGCGATCGTTCCATTTTTGTGCGGAAGAAGAATCAAATGACGCTCCAAACGCCCCCTTTTATGTGAACGTGCACAAAGAGAGCCTGGGTTGACAAATCAAGTTGATAACCACCGTCGTGATACCAATTATCTCTGATTGCGGTTTTAGGCTTTGTCGATCCAGATCAAGCAAAGATAGCCTGGCTATGTTGAGCTTCCTTCGTAGTACACCCCTCTGGTGTTTAGATGCCAGCATATTTGTTGTGTGTCAAGTAAACCAGTAAAACAAAGGATGGACCCAAAAAAGCAGACTGAAGTGAAGAAGGCACAGTTTAAAGTTATTTAATTACAAACAAAAGTAACTAAGGCACAGGCTTACATGGATGACGAGGTAATCCAAAACACAAAACTAAAGCTGGATCCAAAATATGGTGAAAGTCCAAAATCACTGAGAAAACACAGACAGGGCTCAGGTACTCAACAGCATGGACAACGACAAACTGACACAGAAACAGAGAAACAGAGGGACTAAATAGACAAAGAACTAATCAGACACAGGTGGAAGACAGGTAAAACAAATGGCAATCAATTAGAGCGGGAAAAGGACAAAGACAGGAAGTGAAGACAAGACACATGAGGTAGGACCAGGACTACAAAATAAAAAGGAAATAACCTACAAAACCCCAAACCATGACAATATTAGACTTATAAGTCTTACTGACCATGTTGATCTTTGCTTTCTCTAAAATTCTTTGCTGGTTGAACCCTGAGGAGAACTGTTATGAAGTTTTTATTTCCAGAACCTCTCTTAAATTATTGGGATCCATCCCTCTCTGTCCCTCTCTCTTTATCTTTCTCCACCTGTTTCACCTACTCATCCTCTACACACTCACCTCTCACTACCTCCATCTGTCTCACGCCTAGTTCTTTTCCTCAAACCTACCTCTGTCCATCCTACAACACACAAACCAAACACAAGCACAGGTCAGTTCCTCAGTCAGAAAGGACCACAAGCAGCACTCAGTCACACTTTCACCCAATACAGCTATCAATCAGTATAACTATCTCGCAATATCTTTCTGTCTGTGTACACTGTCACTTTCCAACCTACTCAAAAACCCACAAAATTGTGGCATGTTAACCGACCTTGTATATATGGGATGTGCTGCCCCATACTCATTTTAATATTACATATCACTTGTGCATAACAAATACTATGATGGTACTGTGGGTTTTCTCCACACCACAGTGTCCATCAAAAGGGCTGGAGTAGAACCCTATGAGGGGTTTATTGTCCTCTTCTGCAGATGCCACAACAGCTTTATTCTCCTTGCGGCTGCATATGTAGAACAGTTCTGCATCTGGTGTTTAGATGTCAAAAGATTAGATATATTGGAGGCCTTACCAGCCATGTGGATCATTGCTTTTTTAAAGTTAATGTGGAACAAATTCTTACCCTTCACCCTGAGAAGGTGTCAGCTCTTATCTGCATCACACATCTCTCTTTGCTGGTGAAACACTCAGGATAACAGGTCTTAGTCCAGAACCTCTCTTACAGTGTTGGGGATCCATCCCTCTCTGTCCCTTCATGTTCCTCCCCGTGTCTCACCTACTCCCCCTCACCTCTCACTACCTCCACCTGTCTCACACCTGCTCCTCCTCACCTACCATCACTCGAAATCAACACTCAATGACGCTGTCCCTCAATACAGCTCTCACACTAAAACTATCTCACAAAATCTGTCTATACACTTTCCAACCTACTCAAAAACCCACAAAATTGTGGCATGTACATTGACCTTATATATTATGGAATATGGCGCCCTCTACTGATTTTCTCTTGCTTTCACCTGCGCATAACAATTATCCAATTGCTGTCCCTCTTATACTGTGGAATATTGTTGACAGAGCAACACGTCTGCCAACATTAGAAAACACGATTAACAGGGTGCTCATGGTGAGAGAGGACTGTCTGATGTATCACAAGTTGATCTGCAGGCTTAGGAGGGTTACTTTAAAAATGTATTCTCATAAATTACTGAATGCCTCTTAAAAATGAAATCGGTAACCTAATCCAAACATAACAATATTAAAGTAATGTAACTTGATTACTTTATTTTTGGATTACCTCAGTACCAAATGGTGAAATTGTTTAGCCTAATGTGTGTTTGTCCAGATATTACTTGCATGTTATGCGCACATTTAGATTGATGGTGATAGTTATGCACATCAGATGTACTTTAAGTAACGCTATGATATTCACACTTAACACTCAAACTTCAAGTACAGATAAAAGCAGTACAGGAGACCAGGGGAGAAATAGAATTAAACAAAGTTGAATAAATATGATCTCTGGGAGTTTGCTGATTCTATCCTGCTGACCTTTATTTCACTAAAATTCTGTTTTTGAATCTTTTATCAATTCCACCCCCATTTATTGTTTATGATTGTTAACAATTTTGGGCTGGGGAGGCTCAAACTTTTGTTGGTTTCTGAAAGGGGGATGCCAGAAAAAGTGGGAACATGGTAGCTCATGTAAACAGTTGTCTTCGTGGCAAACTAGCGTTGGTTGTGTAGCTCATGTGCGTTGGTTTGTCTGTGTAGCTAAACATTAGCAGTTGGTTGTGTAGCTAATGCTAGCGGTTGGTCTTGCCTATAAATGTTTTTCTTTAATTAGATGTTGAGTTCTTGGATGATGATGTTCCTCTTTTCTGAGTTAGAGACAAAATAATGTTCATGTCCACAATGAAACATTTTTTCACGAGCAGCCATGATAATGAACTGACTGAGATTAGCTGGTTTCATTAAGACCAGAGTGGTGCTTGTGATAGTGTTAAGTGTTGTAACGTGTGCGCACTGTGCATGGTAGTTTATCTTTCTTTATTCTAAAATGTTTTAAAATTGTAATCCCCATTTTTACTAAAGTTAATGATAATCAGATTGCATCTATTTATCTGTGACTGTAATGGAATACAGGTACTTTTTTTGTTTGACTTGTAATCTCATTACGTGTAATCTGTTACTCCCTAAACCTGTTGACCTGAGTTACTGGACTTTGCCACAGCTGCAGTCACCACATGCATCTGACCCAGGCATAATTTAACAGAGACCTCACACTGTATGTTTCACTTACTGGCAAGTCACCCAGCTTCCAGGGGAAACCTCATGATTTCATATGACGACAGAGAGAGGAACAGTTTACAAGCTGTAGGGGTCTCCCTGCTCTAACACACCTGATTCACATGAGCAGGTCGTTATCAGGCTTCTGCAGAGACTTAATGACGAGCTGATCATCTGAATCAGGTGTGTTGAAGCAGAGAAACATCAAAATGTGCAGGGCAGTGAGCCCTCAGGACCAGGGTTGCAAAACAAAAAATATATATATGATGAGAAAAAGGTTGTGTGATTGGCTGAACAAATAGATTCAACAAGAATACACATCCAATCAGAATATCCTTTGGTATCCTTGTGTATTTAATTTCACTTTAACTTTTTAGGTAATACTATGACCAAGTGTTCAGGCTTTGTGAATTTCTCTGGCATAGAAATCAGGTCCTTATAAATATCAGAAAATTTCAGAATAAGGGCAAAAAAATTGAATATTGTGTGCATGTACACCTAGCCACTGCTGAGTCCTTTTTCACACAGATAATTTGTTGTTATACTCCTGGTTTTGCAGTTTCCTCGAAGGCAGTCATGTTGCAGGATGTTTTGCCACTCCATCCACCTGAGGGAGCGTGTTCTGGAGGGAACGTGACGTCGGTGCGTACCCTCTATGGATCAGAGCAGCCACATGTCTCTTCCCTTGACCACACCGCATTTTGGGTCAGTTGGTGTCAATCATATGCATGTTAATGTTGGCAGTGTGATTAGTTTGCCATAACGCCACAGTGGACAGACGACTAAAAGGGCAACATAGTGTCTTAAAAAGTGACGGATGTCATATACTTATATGTCATATATATATACCACCTCCGACCACTTGGTGGAGTTGTTTTTCCACTTTGATGCAGGCAGACACTCACCAACTCTTATTCCTTTATTTTTTCTGTGTAATGGAATTGGAGCTCTCATCTATTTCAGTCCATACACACCCACACAGTCCTGAGCAGAGGTCTAATCAGCCTGATGTATTGGCTATATTGTCGTGTAAACACAGGTGTTACCAATGATATTAAGTAAGGTTCCATTCCATACAGCTCAAGTGGTGCCAAATTATAGACTAATGACTAAAACAAGCTTACGGTATCACCAACTGATTCCTTCTTAAAACACACTTATGCAGGTTTCATGAAGATTCTGGCATTCACCAGTGTTTTCTTAGGAAGGAATCTAAGAATCTACAAACACTCAAGAGCACATTTCAGTGCTGACATTTGTGCAAAATAATTGGTTATTGTTTTCTTTACTTCCACAGTTGTACAATACAACAGGGTTTAAATTATAGAATGTTTTAATAGTTAGTAAATTATTATTTAATATTTTGCAATGCATTATTGTCTTTTAAATAAATAAGTTGACTTAACACTGATTAGTTATAGCTTATAAATAATCTAAAGAAAGAAACACATTACTTAAGAAAAATTCAAACAGGTTTCAGTGCATATCTTTGTATTTGTTTTAATGTGTATTCATTTCTGAAATTTTCCAGGACAGAATCTGAGCTCAGACGTGGGGGCAGTTAAATGGGGCCTGGGTGCACAGATCAGAAGGTGGTCGCCTCAGCTGCAGTTCATCTGTTAATAAATGATGAAAATAGAACCAATTTAGTGACACTTTTTGGGTTTTAAATTCTGCGATGTTCCGTCTATTCTGTTTAGCATTTTAGTAATTCTTCTTAAGCACATGGACATTTTGAAGACAACACTAATTCAGTAAAATAATCACAATAATAATCAATAATCAGAGCATGTTTAATGGTTTTACAGCTCTGAAAAAAACAGCTTACCTTCTGATTGTGAGAGGGCCTATGAGATGAAACTGCTGCTTTGGCAAAAAGATTATTTGGAAATAACAGTTCTTTTATTTACCATTTTAATTTTCATTTAGACCTAAAGGAAATTCTTACTTTTGCAGACTGTAAAAATGTGTAGTCTATACACCAAATTGCAAAAATGTTGTAAAATATCGTCAACTAAAATATGCATTTTAGCCTCTGAGCCTTTTCCTCCAATTTTGCCAGTGGCGAGTCCAAAAAAATTAAAATAGAGTTGCGGCTCCAGACTGATTTTTTTTCTTCTTCTGTTTTTCTGGGCAAAAATGGCTTCCTTGAGAGTAAAGGTTGCAGACCTCTGCTTCAGATTTTTAAAAATTATTTATTTATTTTAATAACCTTTTCTATTATTTTTTGACTTTTGACAATATAAGGATAACACAATGACATTGCTGGGGCACATTACATTCAGTCATGTCCTTTATGATCCCCGACCTGCCTCCCCATCTCACCCTTCCTTGCGTGACAGTACTTAGTTTCCACAAAGGAATGAAACAAGTAAAAACAACAAACTGAAAACCAATAATAATAAATACATAACACTGTAATGTCAGCAAAAAAAGGAAAAACTTATATAAACATATAAAATCAGTAAATAAGCAGTTGTATAGAGTTACTTAAAAGTTATTTAAATTAGTATTAATTGCATGTACTATATACTTACTTGCTGATTAAAGGGGCGACTACATCACAGTTCTTTTATGGGTTTTTCAAAAGGAAACGCCCACTCAGCCGTTAGGAGAAGCAGTGACGTAGTTAGAGCGCTGATATAAAAACCTGAAAAAATGAATGTATGAATGTACTGGTTATTTAAAAATAAATAAATAAAAAATATATATTCCCTTTTTTATATGCATACACACATATGCACGCATACACACTCATTGGCATACTCACTAATAACAAAACATAAAACAGATGTTGAAAATGACCCGGGCCTAGATCGTCTTTCCTGTCTGATCATGTGATTGAAGTGAGGAACTCCACGTGTCTGTGAAGGGGTTAACATGAAGGTTAGTGATGCTAAATAATCTTGTGTGTTTATGTGTGTGTGTGTGTGTGTGCACAAGGTGGTCCATGCTTGTGTACAGACAACTCAACCTTATGACACTGGTGTGTGATCTCAGCACTCTGGGTGGTATGTGTTAATGTCTCTGTGCAGGGAGTGTGTGTGGAGGCTTCTGTTTGTACTGTATGTACGCATGTGTGTTTGTACTTGTGTATGTGTGTGTTTTCACATGAGGAGACTAGCTGCCTGTATGAGACAGAGCTACCTCAGCTGTGAACAGTAATCCCAGCTGGCAGCATGTGTGTGTGTATTTGTGCTGTGTGTGTGGAGGACACACTCTGCTCTCTTAGTCTCCACTGGGAGGCAACAGGAGGCACAACACACACTGTATGACTACACACACACGTCATCTCTGGCCTGGTGCTGTACAGGTGAGTTATCAAATGTACCTGCGGTGTCTGCAGGTACAGACAGAGTACCAAGTCTGTTAGGTTTAATGTACAATGAGCAGGTTATGATGACGAAATGAACCCCTAAAAAGGGAAATGCAACACCCCAGTGCGAAGTGGAGGGGTCTGGAATCAGCCTGAAGGGGTTTATTATTTTATTATTACATGGCTTTGTTAAATGCTCGATTCTGATTTGTTAATTTCAGCATTCTAAGGTCTGTTGTTTCTTTAGAGCAGACCGTTGCTATGAAGAGCAGACCGCTTCTACAGCTGCAGTTCTAATCATAGACCTTGGAAGAGCAATTAGATGATTTTTAAATCCATAAAACAATTTTAAAATGAATATTTTGTGCCAAATTTTTTTGGGGGGAGGTAGGTAACCATGTAAAATTGGGATAATGTACATTGAGCAGGTTATTATTGCACAATAAACCCTTCTTACACCTCCGCTTAATTTAAAAATAATTTTGCTATTGCTATAAGTTTAAAAAAGCTGGGAATGCTGCTCAAGCACTGGTAAACTTTTTATTTTTAGACAAATTCATTAAATAATATTATCTTGTAGTTATCTGATGTGTCTCAAACGTAACATGTCAACTCTGCAGTCCGTCTAAATCAGAGTTAAAAAATAACAACTGTTAAATATTTTAAAGAAAAATGTAAAAAGAAGCTTTGATGTGATAAAAAATAAAAAATCTGGTGTTGACTTCTCTTATTCTTTCTTCATGATTTATTGTGTTTTTTTCTATTCAGTTTATAAATACAGATGTTAGTTCATTATGTGTTTTTGTAAGTTTGGGTCCTAGGGAGACAACAGATTTCTTTTTTTGGGCCTTGAGCTGAAAAAGGTTTGGGAAGCCCTGCTCTGTAAGGGATATTGTACAGTGAGTAGATCATTACTGTGAAATAAATCCTGACAGGATGATGCAGGACCCCGACGTGAAGCTTGTTCTTTGGTTTTGTACCAAAATATCAATAATTTGACATAAAATATTAAGTTTAAAACGATTTTATCGATTTTAACAATGATTTTATTGCTCCTCCAGAGTCTGTAAAAAACAATACAATACAATACATAATCTATGTATAATCTATGTATTCTACATATTGATAGTTACTTGATTATAATTATATCCCAATAAATGGAATTCATCAAATACATTTCTTTGCATAGTCAAACTACACGAAAAAACCGGTCAGCAATCAAAGTTAAAGGTAGTCCTGTGAAGAATTCATTTTCTGAATCTGTAATGCCGTATGGTGCAGAAGAATAACAAGCACAAACATTTATACTCTCAGACTTACACTGTCCTTGATGTGCAGATCAGCATTATATCCTCTTCTATCAGCCTCTATCATGCAGATAACTTAAGATAGAGATAAATAAAATACAGATACACCTTTTTAACTAGTTTCTCTGATTAAACTGTGAGGAACTCTTTATAACACTAGATGGCACCAGAGCACAGACTACAGTAAAACAGCATGCTGTGCCAGCCCAGTGCATGATGTGTACTATTTGCTAAATATGGCAAAACAGAAAGCAGAAAATGACAATTAAGTTTGGGGTCCATGAGACCACAGCTGTAAAACCTAAATACAATGGAAGTTTATCTGCTCTTTTGATTTGTAATCTGTGACTGGTTCTGACAGTACTGTTTACACAGCATCTGTCCCGCCCAAATCCACAGTTAGTCTATTAGTCTGTTTGTTGTGTTTTTTTGTTTGTTTGTTTTTTCACAGAATTGAAATTTAATTTTCATTTTTACGATCAAATACCTTGTCAACTGGCCTTGTCTCCTAGAAATTGTTTACCACTGCAATAACACCTAAAGGTGCTTTCGAGCCTCCACCTGAGCTTTAGACCTAACTTCTATAGTTAACAGAAAAAAAAAATCATAATGAAATTTAGAATATTTAAATAATAATAAAATAAATATTTCTTCTTACTTCTTACTCTGGAATGACAGTTCAGTAGTAGTGTGTGGGCTCTTGAAATGAGCCTTGGCATTCAAGTATGGATAGGCTTTTCCATTCTGTGCAGTGCTCTGTGTGAGATGCACATGTCCTTAGAGTTTCTGCTGACAGAGTTTGCAACCAGCTTGTAAACTTCCAAACTGAGTGAAACATGCGCTTGTTCATCACAGCTAATGGAGGTTTGGTCCTGAAAGTGTCATTGCTGGATGCAGTACTGGAAATGCATAACATGGTCTGAGAAATTGATTCTGACAAATTCTGTCATGAATTACAGGAATGTGTTAACATGCATCTTTCAGGTGAAATGGAACCTGTGGCCTCTTGAAATGAACTGTAACGTTAAATTTTTTAATGGAATGCAGGCTTTCAAAGGCAGAGCCGTTCTGCGTATGTGGACATGTCTGTAGACTGTCTGATGATGTTTTGCCGCCAGCTCATATCTCTCCCTATTGTGTGAAACAACCGCTCGTTCATCACATCTCACGGGAGGAGGTCACATTTATTCCCAAAAACCCAAGCAGTTGCACCATCTGAGGATGGAGGGGACTGGTGAACTGTTGCATGTGACCCCTTGAAATCATTTTCACCATCCATTTTTTTAATGAATATGTGGCTTTGCAAAGCTTTCTGTCTTTCCACCGTATGTTGATATAATTTTCATCCTGCTCATATCCCTCCCATCTGTTCATCACACATCATACAGTTGAGGAGGTCACAATGTTTCCCAGAATCTCCACCAGTTTGCCATCTGAAGATGGAGGAGGGGACTGGGGAAGTGGACCATGTGGCCACTTGAAATCAGTTTTAACATCCACATTTTTATGGAATGCAGGGTTTTAAAGCCAGATCAGTCCTGTGTTTGTACATGTCGGTCAAGTGTTTGACATATTGCAACCAGCACATAGCCTCCCTCTTGTGTGAAACAACTGTTAATTCCTCACAACTCATGGGTTGAGGTTCAGTTATTCCCAAAAACGAGTTATACAACCAGTATAAAACCAGTTATAAAACCAGTTACACCATCCGAAGATGGACTAGGGGACTGACGAACTGGAGCAGTCCTGCTGTCTGAGAATGGAGGATGGGATTGGAGTGTGGCCCAAGTTTTTAATGTCAGAGTAATTCTGTGTATGTGGGGTGCACATGTCTGTTAACTGACATATTTTGCAGCCAGCTCATAGCCCTCCCCATTGTGCGAAACGAGCGTTTGTTCATCACAACCCTTGGGAGGAGGTCAGTTCTGGAGCAGTTCTGCCATCCAAGGATGGATGAGGGGACTGGTGAACTGGAGCGGTTCTGCCGTCTGAGGATGGAGGAGGGGACTGGCGATATGGACTGTGTGGCCTCCAGACATCACCTTTAACATCCATTTTTTAATGGAAATGGAATGGAATCTCATCATGGATGTGCAGCCGACAAATCAGCAACTGTGTGATATTATCATGTCAATATGGACCAGAATCTCTGAGGAATGTTTACAGCACTTTGTTAAATCTATGCCACAAAGAGTTCTGAAGGGGGGGTCCAACCCGGTATTAGCAAGGTGTACCTAATGAAGTATTTATAAATAGCAGGCTCTGTAAGGTTGAGCAGTGCTGTGTCTACAGGGCTACACGTGTCTTTAGATTGTCTGTTTACATTCTTTACAACCAGCTCATAGCCCTGCCCACTGTCTTAAATGAGTACTTGTCATATTTTCCCTTGGCCTGTACTGGTATTTATCCATCAAGATAGTTTTGGGTTGAGTGGCAGAGCTTTAGAGATTCCAGCAGTAGAGATGTCTGCCTTCTCTACAATATAATGAAACTAAATGGCACTCAGCTTGTGGTGCTCAAAGCACCAAACAATACATTTGAAAGATTCAAGACCAGTGTCCAAAAATTATGACTTGGTTACTAAAATTAATTCACAGACCTTTCTATGAACAGTTTGATGTAGGAACTGCTTTCTTTCTCGTAGAAAGAAAGCCATCTAGTTCCATTATATTGGAGAGGTCGCAGACATCTCAAAAACTGAATCAGCAGCACTACAGGCCACGGGAAAAATGTGTATTTTTGATTGGGGGGGGTGAACTGTCCCTTTAAATCTCACATTTTGAGCATAAATTTTCCATATTCCATGTTAATGAGCACTTCTCCTTTGCCAGGATAGTCCATCTACCTGACAGGTGTGGCATATCAAAATGCTGATTAAACAGCATTACATTGCACAGGTGTGCCTTGTGCTTACCCATGAGAGATGAGATTTGTGCACAGGCATCCGTGCACACCTTCAGCTCTGAGAGGAGTTTGCCCATGGTGTCCGCAGCCGTACAGTCTCTTCATACAGGACATTTCCTTACATTTCACCCTGAGCGGTGTTGGGAAGCTCAGTCACACAGTGTCTGGATTCTCAACCCCTGGTGGCTCTGTGAGGATCTCATTTCATCAACACCAGAGACACACAAAATCTTGATGCATGGATGTCTTGTCAGTGTAGGAAAGAATACACATGCCGACAAACTGGAAAAACTGATGCTCCTAACCATGTACAGCACCAAAGCAAGTTCTGAAGCCAATATAAAATGCTAATGGAACAAAAAAGCGGATTAAATATTGGTGGCTGCATGATCAACACTGATGCATGACTTCTGATTACAATCAACATATATTGTTCCATCGTATTTTGTTTCCATCATATGCACAATGTTGCACAACTGATTGGATTAACCAACTAAATATGTAGGCCAGGGATATCAAACTCAATTTCATCCTGAGCCACATCAGCATTATGGTTGACCTCAAAGGATCGATTATAAATTAAGATTATATAAATGTATCTACTTGGATTCCATTACTGGTTTTAGGAATAATTCATTACAATATATTTAATTGATTAAAAGGATAGTTCACCCACAAATGAAAATTCAGTCATTATCTTCTCACCCTCATGCCGATTGAACATCAGGTTTAGTTTTTTAGTCCACAAAACACTGCTGGAGTTTCACAGGAAAACAATGTTGCAGAATCTCCCAAACAATGGAAGTGAATGGTGACCAGTTTTCAAACGTAAAAAAACAGAAGGAAAAGAAAAAAAAACAATAAATGCCTTTCAGAGCCGGCCCAAGGCATAAGCGAACTAAGCGCCGGCTTAGGGCCCCAAGGCCACTAGGGGGCCCCCAAGAGCAATCAAAAAAAAAAAAAAAAGCAATTTATTTTTTATTTTTTCCATGTATAAATGGTGATTTCTATATGATCAAAGATATATTATTGTACAAACACACAATTTCAACAGAGTGCTGCTGCTGATGTAGACCTAGTGATTCTTACTGCCTCTGTAGCTAAAGCTTTGCTGCACTGGTGCCTCCTGCCAAGAAAAAATAAATAAATAAAAAAAAAAGTGTAACGGCAGGCTCCCGACATGCAGTACACACTGTGCATCCAAAACACGGGTGGTTAGGCGAAACAATGTCGCAAAAAAGGACATATCCTTCAGGGCCAGAGAAAAGAAAAAGGAAGAAAGAGGAAGAGGAGAAAAAATGCCGAGATAAAGGTATGTTTGCATCATGGCTTGCTTGGTAGGCTAATGTTTATCAAAGAGATTTGTGTAGCCTAGCCGTTAATAGTAAATTATCTAGCTAGTTAAAAATGAGAGAAATGTATCTTTTAACAGTAACTTAAATCATACTAACATGTTTGTATTTGTGTAGCTTTAACTTTGATTGAGTTGTTTCTCGGGGTTGGCCCTATATATTTCAGTTTTTTTTGTTTGTTTTTTTTGTTTTGTTTTGTTTTTTTCTTCAAAACAAAGTTTTTGCTAATGTTTGATAGCAAACATTAACGTCACCATTTGCTAGCAATATGATTTTGCATAAGGCCAGCCATTCTCAACCTTGGGGTCGCGAGATGATTTCTGGCCAAATCATTTTGAAAAAAATATAAATGCGCAAAATTAATGTAGCTTCCGACCGGATGTTAGAAGGACGAAGAGCGGTTGGTCTCAAACAGGCATTTTATTACTAAAAACCAGTTGCTGTTGTCCGTACACCAAAACAACAACAACGAACCTGTCCAAGTCTCATGTCTGCCCTTCTCATTCATACATCATCAGAGCAAAGAAATGTTGTTTTTCTCCCCCAGTCTGCTGTCAGCAGGAGCGGCGGCTGCAGCAGGCTCGCGCCCGTGAAGTGGGCTCAAGCCGGGTTCAGCCGCACTCGAATGGAGCGGGGCAGAGAAAAAAAAAAAGTGTAGTACTTTTCATGTTTAAGCTTTCAGCAACATAGATAGTTTAAAATTATGGGCTGTTTTTCTCACCAGTATGTTTTGTTAAGGCTTCCTCGCAGCCAGCAGTGCATGTTAAATTGGGGGTCGCAACTCAAAAAGATTGACAACCACTGCATTAGGCTACTAGTTATAGTTTGACATATGTTTTAAAAAATTGCTTGCTGCTGCAGAGCATGGTAATTTATGTGAATAAATGAA
The DNA here is from genome assembly GCA_034769285.1 of Lutjanus argentimaculatus. Taxonomy (NCBI): domain Eukaryota; kingdom Metazoa; phylum Chordata; class Actinopteri; order Lutjaniformes; family Lutjanidae; genus Lutjanus; species Lutjanus argentimaculatus. The sequence goes on along the minus strand of JAWZSL010000003.1, from coordinate 44,683,134 downwards.
CATATTATTTTTACATCAACTCAGATCAACAATCAATATTGGCTGAAATAGAGGGCCCCAAAATCAAATTTTGCTTAGGGCCCCATGGAGGCTTGGGCCGGCCCTGATGCCTTCATACTGCTTGTCTGGTGTAATCCAAGGCTCCGAAAGCCCCAACATGCCAAGTTGACTTCAAAGACTTCATTTACATCTTTTTTTTTTTTTTAGCCGAAATTCTCACTGTGGATCCTTAGCTTGAAGCCATGTTCACATGCACATGCACACTGCCTGAACTGTGTGTTGTGTGGGAACAGCATGGCGGGGCTTTAAGAGACTTGGATTATGCCAGACGAGCAGGATGGAAGTATTTTATGTTTTTTCTTTTTGGTTGTTTTTTTTTTCCTGTTCTGAAAATGCTGTTTTCCTGTGAAACTCCAGCAGTGTTTTGCAAACTAAAAAAATAAGCCTGACCTTCATATCTAAAATGCGTATTTGCTCAAAAATAACATGACTGCATTTTGCTTGGCTGTTACAATTAACATTATAACCTACAACCACTCAAGAGTGCCACTGCTAGAAACAGCTTGCTATTCAGCCGCTTATTAATGAAGTCTATTGTTGATCGGGTCGTGATGGTTTGTCATTTTTAGAAAGAGGGTGACCAGAAAAAAAGTTTGGGAAACTCTGACTAACTCCAGAAGGTGTTCCACAAATTGGTCTCACTACAATGACATTGCTTACATTGAGGATTTATCATCACAATTGAACACAGTTGGGTTCATCATACTTTTTAGGGGCTGTGGTATGCAGGAATATTCAAGTACCATTTAGTTGAAAATAACACATTGATGCTGGATGGACAAACTGAATGGTTTCTGCCCCAGACTGCATGGGATTAGCACAAAGTGTCTGTAAAGGCAAGACTCTTGGATACACAAAGATCCATTTTCATTCAGATATTTTGTGAGTGGTGAGAGGTCAAGGGACCTCTTTGAAAATGACCATGCCAGTTTTTACCTTCCCAAAATTTAGCCTAAATTCGGAACGCTCTTTAGCCCCCTTTCTGACAGACTATCATGACATGGTTGGTTAGGTCCTAGATTCTCAAACTGTTGTGTGTGTACCACCGGTGGTACGTGAAGGAATATCTGAAATATTTTCTTAAAATAAAATTAATTAATTCAAAAATATATTATACTATCAAAATGCTGCAGAATTTCAAGTGAAAATATGTAAAATATGAGATAACTTAAAGTGATATTCCATTCTTAGATAATCATCCACTCATATGTACTCACTCCGATGCCGATGTGAGGATGGGTGAAGATCTTCAGTTCACAAAACAATCCTGGAGTTTCAGCAGAAAACAGGGTTACAGCCAAATCCAGTACAATGGCAGTGAATGGTGACCCAGTTTAAAATGTAAAAAAAAGAACACAAAACAAACACAAAATGTCTCCATCCTGCTTGTGTGGTGTAATCCAAGTGTCTGCGAGCCGCGACATTAAAATTTAACGCAAGATGCCGTTTATGCCATGTTTTTAGCCGAAATGTCAACTGTAGCATGTAGCCGGTAGCATGTAAACATGACGTTGATCTCACGATATTTTCACATGTGCATCCATTAAGAGATATACAAAGTCTCGCGAAAATATCTGAGTTGGCTTAATCAGTCATTTTAATTTAAGTGTAATTAAAGAGTACATGTGACGTTAAGTTCTGATAACTTTAGCTTTAACTTTTGAGTTTATGAACTCAAGAAAATTGTTGCAACTGCCTTTATTTTTTTGAGTACAGCTGACTTATTTGGGTTTGTAGCACAGTAGAAGAAATGTTCAATTATGGGCTATAAAGTCATAAATTAAGGGATAAAAGTGAGAGGCTGTTTTTGATGCCCCCTCCAGCACGTGGTGCCTGTGAATCGCATGTACACAGCAGTGGTGCAAATGTAACTTGTACACATGTAAAGCCTTGTTTACATGCTGAGTTAGTAGTTTACTACTTGCAGCATGTTAGCGTGACTGAGTTTCCCTGAATTACACTGACCAAATCTCACAGATGATCTCTGGATGAATCTGGATCATAATGAGTCTCCATGCTGAGGCAAGATGAGCATCCTGATTTTGCACCTAAAATGCAATCAAACACTCATTATAATTTCATCCACTATAACAACCATTAGTCCGTTATTTGCATATGACGTTTTACAGACTCGAGCCACGGCAGGTTTGCGTGAGGTTAAGAGCACAGAGGATTTCTGCTGTTATTATGAATCAGAAGTTGAACCCAGGTCATAGCCACAGACCAGCAGGACTAAGCAGCATAACTGAGCACAGACACTGGAAATAGAACTTTTTAACTTTTGCACTTGCAAATCACTGATTCTCCGACTAATATCAGATTTTAGAAAAATGGTAGTGTGGTTTTAAAGTTCATGTAAGATAAGATGACAATGTTTGTGACTCTCAGCATATAGTATAAGATACAACAACAGCTACAAGAAATATGCTAAAATAGAAAAATAAGATGTAACCAGTAGAGATTTGGAAAGTGTTTGATAGTATCAGACACATAGAATAGTGTAATGTTATTGTAACCAAACATCCTGGGTTCACCTAACTGTGTAAACTCAAAAAGACACAATGAACCGGACAATACCTCCATATTTCTCAGTTTAGACATTGTTATTAATGTGAAACATTTTCTTTTTTATTCAGAACATTTTGTTGTTTATTTAGAACATTAAAAGCAACCAGTCACCCTGAGTAACTGAATTTCATTCCAATAAGTAACAATTATCATTTTAATTTGTCATGTTTATGACAAACTGAATTTCACAAAATGTGGTTCAGAATTAAGCCGGTTACAGTGGATTTTGTAATGAAGTCTGCGTCTCTCATTTGTTTTAATCGTGGACATTGAACGCTCCAGTATGGTGACCGCACAGACACGTGTCAACACAGCAACATACAGCATAGATTTACTCATATTTCTTAGCCTAACATTAGTTCATCATAACATTTGAGATGCTCCAGTTTAAGATGCAACAAAACTGTTCTGATTTAAGATTTGGTTTGCTGTAGTGTCAGCCTGTGTGATGTCCTCATGTTTCTAAAGCAAATAGACAAAACCCACCACAGACAACTGAGCAACCAGCCTCTCAACACTAGAACAGCCAAGGCGGTTCTAAAAATGTCTGTTAGAAAATGTGATCATTCTTCCTATTTTGCCCATAGGCGGTCATATTGACCAACAGAAATCACCACAGTTATATTGTTACTTTTTGCACAGACTTCACAAGTGGTCTCAATTTCTAATTTTCTGACATTGATATACAAATAATTAATTAATTAGACTCAATGAAAAATAAAGTAGGGGAGACCAGGGACAGTTGAAACCTTTTTGTCTCTGCACCTGTAACTCACTGAATTTGTGTGTTAAAGCTCTCAAATTTGGGAACAAAGTACCCTTACTTATTACAAACAGCAGTGTTTTGAACTTTTTTTGTTTTTATTTTTGTACTTGGCCACATCATTAATTGTCCTATTGGTTGTTTTACACGTGTCACAGTGTTGAGGCCAGTCAGGACGAATAATCCACATGATCATAATTACAGTTAGCAGCAGCAGAACACTGCCACAGAGGAAAATATAACCCTGTTCACACACAAAGGAAAGACACATTAAACATGTTCTACATTATCCAATCAGTCACCTATCAAACTGTACACAGTCGTGATGGCCTTCCCACAAACCCACTGAGCGGAGCTAATGAGATGTTTATTCAAAAGGCTGTGTAAATATCAGGCAAATGCAAATATTCTAACACCTAATCAAGCTGGCACATATTTACTTTTTATCAGTGGTGCGTTCACTCTCCCTGGAGATATTTTTAGTGGCAGGGATTATAGTAAACTGATTACATGAATAGCATGTGTAACTGATCACATCAGCTAAGAAACCACAACAAGATTTCAAAACCTTAGATAAAGGGTCGTGGGGAAAATGTTTTTTTGTTTACTTGTTTGTTTGTTTTTTACATTTTAATAGTAAAGGTCACTGCATTGCACAAATTAAGTTTTTTATGCAATTTACAATAAAATTGTAATAAAAAGTTCTAATGGACTACATTTAAAAAAAAAGTAAATATGAGATAAAGGTGTAATTTTCCAAGAAACTATTATTATATCATCATGTATTGTGAGATAATATTAGAGAAAATGTATATCATTAGAGCAAAGTTGTAGTTTTAAGAGAAAATTAAGAATATTATCTATTACATATGGGTTTGTGTCTCCTGTGAAACCTAAAGTCATACATCACAGGACTTACGCAACGCATTGCAACATAATGCAACACAATGCAGGGTAAGGTAACGTAACATAACATCACAAAAGGTAGGGCAACGTAATGCAATGTAACAAAACATAACATAACACATCAAAACGTAATGTAACAAAACATAACATAACACATCAAAACGTAATGTAACAAAACATAACATAACACATCAAAACGTAATGTAACAAAACATAACATAACACATCAAAATGTAACGTAACATAACATAAAGTAACGTATCAAAACATAATGTAACTTATCATAATGTAACCTCACATAAAGTAATGTATCAAAATGTAACGTAAAGTATCGCATCAATACATAACGTAATGTAATGTAACGTAACGTATCAAAACCATAACATAACGTAACACAAAGTACCATAACAAAAGGTAATGTAATGGAACACAACGGAACATGATGTAATGTAACAGAATGTGGGAGCAAGCATTACCATATTGATTAAACTTTATTTATTTTTGGTTTACATTGATGAACTTGGAACTTGAAGTTTTTTAGTGTTTAACTGTGCAACAGAGCTCAACTTTTGACATTCACATATTGTCCATTCTTTGAGTGTATACGTGTATAGCTTTTTGAATAACTTTTTTGTTTATTTTATTATATTCACATTTATATAGCACAAAGGAGCTATAATTCACATTTCATTGTTGTAAAATTACACAATAAAAACCATAAATTCCCATCCCAACCTCAGATTGACTCTTAAGTCAAAATTCCTTTTAAATAACTAAAATAAATGGAATTATTCTCATTACTTGTGCACATCTTATTCTACCATTGGCTGAGACTTCCTGTGTTGTTCTCATGTAGCTACATCATTACAACCCATAATTCTTTTATAAGTGCCCCATAATTAATTGCGGCAGACTTCGCCCTGTACTTAACCAAGACTGTAATCTGAAGGCCGACTGAGCGAGCCGTCCCTCAGCTGCTCTAACAGCTCACACTGCAGTGCAACGGCAATAACGCAATAAACTGCATCATTGACAAGTGATATTCTTTTAGTTGCAGTGTCAGGAGCAGGAGGTCCTCAGGAACACTTTCACACAGAGTGCACAGACAGAGGGAGGAGCAGGAGGAGAGGAGGCAGATGGAGGGAAAGTAGGAGCAGAAGGAGGAGTGGAGGGGGGGCACGAGCACAGGAGGAGCAGCAGCTGGTGTTATCTGCTCATGTGGGTGACACCTCTGGGTGCCCCACCGTGATATGGAGGCAAGGATGAGAGGAAAGAGGGGGCTAAAAAATACAACGCATGGATCCCATAAAATTAATACAACGTATGTCACATAAGTAAATAAATGTGGTATGTCAGTATTATCCACATGTAAATGTACCCAAAGGTGGAATTGCATGGAACATTTTCTATGATGCCCATGTCTATAATACATTATAAACATACTTATAATGCATTATAATCTGCCAATAGCAATGTACACTTACAACTATAGCAACTATAGTTAAAAGCACTCATGAAATAATGATTTAACAATAATCATAACACATCATTAAACATTTTAGGCATTTTAGAATGACTTATAAAGTCATATATCATAATACCTCATAACTGCATAATCATAAGTCATTATAACAGTGATTATAATACATGATATAATGATTATAATGTATGACAACTGTGGGAATCATAACACATGATCCTTGTAAAAAAGTGAGTTGTGAGTAATCAGAACATGACATATTATCGTGTCATTCTAAAATGCTTTATAATGTGTTATGATTATCGTTTAAAAAGTATATTTATAATGCATTATATACATTGGCATCATAAAAATGGTACCAAACTTTTTTAACAGGTAAAACTTATGTCAACTAATAAAGGAAACATGTTTTTGTTCTGCAACAGTTATTGCTATTGGTAGTTGTAGTCCCTCTAACTGCCTGCTGCCTTCTGAGAAAGTGCTGCCAGCAAAGCTGTTTCATCTCAGGCCAGCAGCCAGCAGCTAACCAGGCTGCTGCTGCTAAGCTTCACTTTATATCACAATATAATGTTTTATGTTCATTGTTAAGCTTATTGCTTGTTCAGATACTCCTTCCTTTCTTGTGTGTGAATGCATGTTTACATTAACGGCTGTAATTATGCACATTTAAATCTTCTTTGTTAAGTTTTATATTCACAGACAAACTTTAAGAAAACTGGAGCTTGTGTGTATGTGCGTGTGTGTTTGGCACATGGTAGTGCATCATTCTGCATATTCAAATGTATTTTAAAATTATAATCCTACTGATAATCCCCTGCTTTACTAAATGCAACTGTAATTTGATTACATCTTTTTTCTGGAAGTGTAAAGGAATACAGTTACCTTTTTTTCATTTTCTGATTATGGAATCTCACTACATGTAATCTGTTACTCCCCGAGTTCGGCCGTCAGATTTTGTAATACCCATACATTATTATTAAAATATAAAACTATACAAAAACTTTTGAATGAACTTGAACTTTTACCTTAACATTTTATGTAAATTAACTAGCGGGTAGGCTACATCTGGGTGTTAACTTCTTCCTGACAGTTGGGTTTTAGCAGCATTACAGCTCCTCAAGGTGCAAACTTACTTCATTGTACTTCTGTGCACAGCTTCCTTTCAGCCCAGGAAGTGATTACAGATAAAGCAAGAGAAAGCAATATTGTTCTCTATAGTTAGAGTAAAAGTACGTAAATTCTCCCCTGTTACATATAGTTACACAGTAACTTGTGGAGTTAGTTATGACGTTTTATCTCATAATTTACTTTTTATCTCATAATTTTGACTTTTTATGTCATAATTATGACTTATTTTTCTTATAGTTGACTTTTTATCCCATAATTTTAACTTTTTATACCAAATTTTTGACTTTTTTGTTATAATTATGACTGTTTTTATAACAGACTTTTAAATTCATAATTTAGACTTTTTTATCTCATAATTTGGACTTTTTATCTCAAAAATTCTACTTTTTATCTCAGAATTTTGACCTTTATCTTATGACTGTTATAACAGACTTTTTAACCTCATAATTGTGACTTTTTGTCTCATTATTTCGACTTTTTCTCTAATAATTTTGAGTTTTTTTGTCATAATTACGACTTTTTATCTCATAATATAGACTTTTTTTAATCTCATAATATAGACTTTTTTATCTCATAATTATGACTTTCTATGGGGATATCTTTATCTTTCACTGGCAGAAATGGGCTTCCATATTTTTCCTTGCCTAGAGGACAACATTAAATCGGCTCATCTTACCCCACTCTCCCCTACCAAACATTGTGAAAATAACCAAATCTGTGTGTGATATTGATAATGATAATAATAACAATCCTGACAAACTCTTCTGCGGCCGGTGTTGTGACGGGTTAAATGCAGCAGAGTTCTTCTTCATTCCCTTCACGCCCTGCAGTCTGAGCAGAAGCCATTTCAGCTCCCGCACCGCGCGTCTTATCTGCTCTCTCATCAGTTAGTCGTGCGTTGCGTTTTCTAATGCATTTTCTGGGATTTTAAACAATTAATTAAGCTGCTGTTCGGCCCGTGACGCGCGCTGAATGGAGCCCCGAAACTGCGCAGCAGCTCCTCACATGTGATGTGATGCTCTCCTCTCTCCTCTCTCCCTCTCTCTCTCTCTCTCTCTCTCTCCCCTCTCCTCTCTCTCTCTCTCTCTCTCTCTCTCTCTCTCCTCTCTCTCTCTCTCAGTGTCTCTGACTAAAGGTGACCGGGAGCCACTCCGCTCTGCTCCGCTCCGCTCCGCGCTGCTCGTTATTTAACGCGTTGAGACTGAGCGGCAGGCAGCAGGCAGGCAGGCAGCGGGGAGACAGACAGAGCCTGACGCACATCTGCCCTGGACACTGTTGTGACTGACTGCTGCTGGAATAAAACTGAGCGGGCTGCTGGAGGGGGGGGTGGGGGGGTTCTGCGTGTGTATTGACATCTGAAGGAGGCTGCATGTGCCGCTTCATGCTCTCCAGGTGAAGCCTCCTCCACACCTACGGGCTGCGTTCTTCCTCTCCACCACCACCGCGGCTGCGTCTCCATCCAGACTCATCTCGCCTCGCCTCGCCGCTGACGCTTGGATGTTGGTGAAACGACGCGCATGCGTTACTCTTGGAATAATTTCGCTGGCTAAGTTGCATCCCTGAGTGAGATCTTGTGTCAAAGTCGTCGGCAGGATCGGAGTTAGTGATGTGGGGGACTCTGGACCGCGGGTGCTGGGGGGTCTGCTGCCTGTCCCTGCTGGCGACCGTGGTGTGCGGGGCGCAGAGGTGAGATCCGATCAGAACCGCATGTGTCATGTCTTTATTTCCCGCAGGGCCCCGCAAGATTTCAGCTAAAAAAAAAATGTGTGTTTGTGTGCAGTGCCAACGAGCCCAGCAACATGTCCTACGTGAAAGCCACCGTGGACAAACTGCTGAAGGGCTACGACATCCGTCTGCGGCCTGATTTTGGAGGTAAAGTGTTCATGTAACCTGCATGTGCTGCTCCGCGGGCTGCTGGGATGCTTACTAATGCTCCGCTGCTGCTGTCATATGTTCCACAGGCGCCCCTGTGGACGTTGGCATGAGCATAGACATCGCCAGTATCGACATGGTGTCTGAAGTCAACATGGTAAGTTACACGCTGCAGCAGAGTTCCTCCACCTAACAGATGGAGAGGCTGGAGATCCGTGTGTTTTACTTGCTGCAGCGCCGCTCCTGAAGCAAACTAAAAAGATTCCCCGCGCTCCCCTCCTCCTCCTCCTCCTCCTCCCCTCCTCCCCCCCGCTCCCTTTTCAGCACCATGGAGAGATCCGCAATGTGTCAGAGCCAATCCGTATGCATCAAGTACTTCCCCGCGGTGTCACAACCGGCGGAGGCTGAGAATTAACAAGACAGAGACCGACAGACATAGAGAATGAGATGAGAGAGGCAGGGGAGGCTGTTTAGCGATTCCACACACGCATCTGCGGCCCCAGCATGCGTGGAGGAGCTCCGGTGTCAGAGCGGCTTCTGCAGGGGGGGAAACGGACACAAGCAGGAGAAGACAGGAGAGAAGAAGACGTTTGTCTGTGCGCGTGTGTGCGTGTTTTTTGGCCGTTTTTTTTTTTTTTTTGGCCTGAGTGCAGTAATTACATAACGACTGTCAGTGAGTCAACAGGAGGAAGGAGGCCCGGAGAAGCAGAGTGTCTGCAGAATATGATTTGACCACTTAATACAGGCTATCAATGCAGCGCTGCCAAGGTGTCCAGGGAATACACACACACACACACACACACACACACACACACACACACACACACACACCAGGTTTTTAAATAGCAGAACGTGCACGTGCAGAGGAAGTGTGTGCGTGAGAGAGAGAGAGATTCAGAGATTCAGACTGGACGTATTATTAAGACATACTGCATTTTAAACCCAAATAAGTTTGCAGAACTCAAAAAATTGAGGCGATCAGTTGCTGTTTTCTTGAGTTCATAAACTCAAAAGGTGGAAGTTATCAGATCTCATGATTTTCACTTTTTATCTTTTAATTTGAAACTTTTCTCCTTTTTTTTGACTGCGCTATAAACCCAAATATATTAGCGGTACTCAAAAAATTAAGGCAATCAGTTCTCTTTGATTACAGTTAAATTAATGTTATTGATTAAGCTAACTCGAATATTTTCAGTAAATGCAACTTTTTCTTTCACCCCTCTTAAGTTAGCAAAACTTAAAAACCTATTATTTCATGTTCAGTAAACTATATTTAGTAGTTTCTTTAAAAATAAAAAAACCCTCTTAATTCAAAAATATTGACTTGATAAAAGTCAGAATCATTCACTTCAAACTTTAAATATGTGTTGTAGGGACCTTTTTAGGGACCCTATTTTCCTCGTGGATTAATGGAAAATGATGAGTTTAATGTACACAAAAGAATGGGCAATTTGAAGTTAGTAGAACATTTTTGAGTTACAAGAACTTGTAAACAAATTTTAAGTTTTCACTTCTTATTACAAATAATTATTTTGAGTTTTCAGTTTTACTCTGTGGCAGAAATGAGCTCCCATATTTTCCTTAAAGAACAACATAACTAAAATTCAGCTCATCTTACCCAACTCTCCCCTACTAAACATTGTGAAAAAACTAAATCATTGGGAAAATCTGCATATAGAGGTGGAGTATGTGAACTTAAGTAACATTGCTTATTTATTAACATTCCTGAACCTAAATGAGTAGTTTCTGTTTCTTATTTTTAAAGTCTGCGCAGACCTTGCAAATTTTCAATATTGCCAGTGTGGGAGCACTAAGGCTCTTTAGCCCCTCTCCAGTGCACCCAGTGGTTTTGGCAAAAAAAAAAAAGTATATGAAAATGAATAAAGATTGTTTTATTTAACATTTTAATTTTCATTTATCATAGGTCACTGTAAAAATGAAAAAGTTGAGAAAACTCAACATACTTATAGAGATTTTTGAGTTTTGAGCCCGACTCAAACTCTTAAGGTTTGAAAAAGTTTTTCCAATTACTAATCTTCTATTGAGATAATTAAAGTTTTCAATTCCATTCAATATTCAAGTTTACCTAAAGAAGAAATGTAAATGATCTCAACTAAAGATTGTAGTTCAGCAAAACATTTTAAAGTTCATTTCAAAACTTAATAGTTTGACTTGGGCTCAAAACTCAAAAATCTATTGCAGTATGTTGCCTTGAAATTTTGAGTTGTCTCAACTATTTTTTTAATCAGTGTAAAGTGATTCTCACATTCTCCAACTGTAAAAAATATGTAGCCTATACACTGAATTAAAAAAAGTTTTAATGTCTTGTCAGCTAAAATGTCTGTCTATGGCTCAGTGCCTTTTCCTCTAAATTTTGACGGTGACCAGACTCCATAAGCTAGCTATGGATGCCAAATTAAAGAAAAAAAGAAAGAAAGAAAGAAAGTAATAGTCCTCAGAGAAAAGAGAGAATAGCTGCAGCTCCAGATTTTTTCTTTTTTCTTTTTTCTTTTTTTGGCCAAAAATATCTCTTGTGGTTGTAAAGGCTGCAGACCCCCGGTCTAAACCAAGACAATACAGATGTAGCTTACATGTAGGAGCATTTGTCTGTGTTTGCCTCTGGTGGCCAGGAGTATCTATGACAAATTTTAACTAATAGCTAATCATTGATAATGGGTACAATGATAAATAAAAATTTGACAGTCATCACTAAAATAATATATCTGTGTGCAGACGTTCTAAAGTAATGCAAAAGTTACTTTTCCCTACTAACTAATTATTTTATATGTAGTAAATAGTAAAGTAATTCAATTACTGTTAAGAGAAGTAACTATTACCTGTAACTAATTACTCAATTTCAGTAAGTTGCCCAACAGTGATTATTGCTTACTTGTCTGTGGAGCCCTGCACATGGAAAGCTGACACTAGAGGGGTACCTACAGCATCATAGTTTGAAGCAAAGGGCCACTGACCAAGCTGCTGTGTTTAATGAGTTGTGAGCAAGAATGTGTTGCTAGGTTACGCTAGTTAATTAAGAACCTGCATTAACACAACCGAGACCATCGCTATATGAATCATCTCTCGTCAGTGGCTTGTGGGACATATTTGGCTTTGGTTTGAGGTAGAACACACTCACATCCAGCACTGGAATAACTGTTAGAACATTGGAGTCATTCAGTCTGCTGTCACAGCCTCAAACTGTTAAGTGTAATTGTGTGTCAGAATCCAGGGCAGCTACCTGTATTATTATGCTTAGCTGTTCTTCACTTTTAACCAAAGGATGTGACTAAGATTTCCATATCCCTCACATTTGTTAAACACATTTCACATTTTTTAAGGACTTGAGACTGGCTTGACTAAAACTGATTAAAGACTCGACTTGACTTTGCCTTCGTATTCATGACTTGAGACTTGACATTAAACTTGAGACAGATGACTGAAAAGACTTGACTTTTTAAAATTATATAATTGCATCTTTTTTCGAGGCAGACCAGCTTGAAAAAAGCATGAGGCAGCTACTGTGGTATACTGATAACAATTCTGTATGTGGTTTGGCAGGGCATATTTTGAATTCTGGTATAGGGCTGGTTTTTGGGACCATTTGATTGGCTGTTGGGCTGGTGTTGGGCTGGTTTTGATTTGCCATTTGGCTGATTTTGTCATGAAGACCTGGCACACCTGGTTTCCGCTTCTCTTTCTCCTCATATGCTATAAACTGTCACAGTGACTGTACATAAAATTGTCAGTGCAGAAATCATGGACGATGTAAATTGTATTACAGCTCTATGGTTCATGTAGTGCTCACTCTCAGTTGTTCACGATGTTGCACTGTCCAGTTGATGTTACATGTATCTATTGTACTACTCTAATGTCTCATTTCATTAGCCTGGCTAAGAGTTAAGCTACCTGACTAGCCTACCTAGCTTGCCCTGTATTTATGTGAACGTGTTTCAGTTGATATTATAACAATAATGGGGAACACTTTATTTGAAGGGGTGTGCATAAGACTGACATTACACTATCCTAACCTAACATGCTGCCTGTCATGAACATGAAGGAGTCTTTATAGATGTTTATGACTGTTAAGTGTCATGCAGTCAGTTATGTCATTGCTAATACCACAACATTGTTTGAGATGTCTTTGCTATGATGACCTGACATTAACCAAGGCCTAATTGTGACACTTAATGTCTAAACTGTACCACTTTAGTTAAGGGCAAGGGAATCATTCATGCATTTGATAGCATAATGACACTTAAAGGCATTTTTCTGACTGAGCTCATATGCTATGAGCTGTCACACTGACTGCCAAGAGTGTTGGTGCAGAAATCACAGACAATGTGAGTTGTATTACAGCAATATAGCTCATGCAGCGCTCTCTCTTAGTTAGTTGATCATGATGTTGCACTGTGTGCGGCTGTATTGTTGGTAAAGACATTCTTTAGCCTTACTAAGAGTTAAGCTAATTGGCTAGCCTTGCTAACTTGCCCTGTGTTACTGTGAACACAGTTACTATTGTTTCATCTGATATTATAGCAATAATGGGCAACACTATTTGAAGGGGTGTGCATAAGACTGACATTACACTAACCATGACATGACTTGCCTCCTGTCATGTCTTTGTCATGACAACTAGACATTAACCAGGATGATGTAACCTGTTGTAAATATCCCACAGCATGCCTGTCAAACTTAATGTCCAAAATGTAACACTTTAGTCAAGGGAATTATTCATAACACCCTTATAAAAGCATCTGATAGTGTAATAAGACTTAATGGCATCTTTATGACATGTCCAAAATGTATCACTGTGGCTGAGATAAAGTGAAATATATTATGGTTTCATGACATCAATGTCAAAACCAACCATATATGACCAAATAAATATTATGTTAACACATGAAGCTATTTTTTTAAGTTTGGTAATTAGGCCTGCTATGACATGTTAATGACATGTTATGTTACATATTACAAGTCATCATTACAAAGACATCTCTGACAATGTCAACCTTGGGTTAAAAATGAAATAACTGACTGAATGACACTTAATAACAACAATCATAAACATTCATAAAGACTCTTTCATGTCATGTCATGGTTATGAGGCTGTCATGTCTTATGCACACTTAGGCCGATCTCTGTTTATAGTTAACACTGGCTATCAGCTGCCTTTCCATCACTCCCACCTGCAACATCTCATCTGCTGCTGTCTGAAAATGAGTATTCAAATCATTTTTAAATATTCAGATGTCAATATGTATTGAAAATCAATAATTTTGACAACACTATTGCCAATTGACCTATTCTGGCGCTGCAGTATGAGGAGGTGTTGTGGAAGTCATCAGCCTGTATCAGGACAAAGCCTGCTACATTATTGACATTCATAGCACTCATACATAAGTCATCTTTAAAATGAGAGTGTGGATTTGTGTGAGTAAATACACACAGTGTTTGGTGAGTTAATGATGTGCTGTCATTGTGAGCCCAGGTTATGAATTGTTTATTAGCTTGACTCGGAGCTGTCAAATGTTCCGATGGGAGAGATGGACGGATCCCAGCGCCAAGATCTGATTGGACTGTGTTATCTGCGCCTGTCTTTATGGGTCACTGATTGGACCGTGGCGCTCTGTCTCATTTTGCATCTTAATGAAAACAATGATGGCGAGAGCTTGATATTGCTTTGTTTGAGGGAAACACTGGCACAAAATGCCACTTGAGCGGGAGCCAAACTCTACCAGGGGCCTGACTGGTGTTATGACATACAGTAAAATATGTATTGATTTTCAGGTAAAAGTCTCCGGGCCTCAGGAAAGTGTCAAAGTGAGAGTTTCTTTTTAAAAGCGTGTGTTCCAGCTCACCCTTTTCTCTTTACTACGGTGGTTGAGATATTGTAGATTGGCCCTATCAATCTAAATTAAATCATGGTGCCAGTGGAAATTCTTGTGCCCATACAAAGTGCCAAATTCAAGTGAAAGTGAAACTGAACAACCAATGACTGACATTTTCTGTCTTTTTACAGACTTTGGTGAAAAATAAGGGATTCCTAAAATGGGAGGGGGGACCCCCTGGTGGGATTCAGACCCACTGCAGATGATCCGGGGGGAAACTGTGGAGTAATGGAAATTTTTCACCACATTTTGTTGTTGATCTGTTGTTCGTACAGATCAGCCCCCCATCGGTTCAGCCCACACATGATCCTTGGACTAAATTCAACCATCATAGTGTAAAATGCAGTTTTATTAACTTTGTAAAGTAATAACTCCCCAGATCTTAATGCAGAGTTGCAGTAAAAAGACGAGACAGATGCATGTTGTGTCGCACCAGAGTCTTGTCACGCCAGAGCGACTGATTTAAAAGCCATCACTTTCACCTCGAGTGACTGAAATCAACCATGACTTCGGGCATTTTCACTAGCGTAACTGGGAATCTTGGCATGCCTGTCGTCATAGAAACAGATCCTAAGTTTGTGATGTTTGCTGTAACTTCGGTGATATCAGCTGCCTTCACCATGACACACAGCTCCTCTCAGCTCACCAGAGCAGCTACAGTCTGTCTGTGTCACAGCCTCAGTGTTGGCTCTCTATTGCTCATAATGTTTAACCAATCAGATAGTGGTGTGGGTGGGACATTGAGCAAGACTACAGAGTGTAGCAGCGAATTATACGGTATAATTTTTAAATTAATTTAAGCCTAACCCCACCTTTCTTTTTTTCTTTTTTGATGATCTGAAAAATGATCCAATCGTGACTCAAAACCGTTATACAATCTGAACCATGAGATTTGTGATCTGTTGAACCCCTTGTCACCATAATATCAAAGCTGCACTCATCAATATTTTTCTATATTGGATGAACTGACTGTGTCATATGTATGCGGCCATTCATAGTGACAATCCCACAGAGAATTATCACCAACTTTACAGAATTTCTTTAGTCTCTTTCAACAGGGATGTTTGGTCAGGGCAGGCAGTCCTGCACCAAAGCTAAAAAGAAATGTTGAGATTATATGATATGATAAGTTGTATCTATTGATACATGATCACAATTCATGATGAATGAATGAGTCAGACTGTACCCTTTCCAGTAGCTTTCTAGCATGGATAGCTTAGCAGTGGCGGTTGGCAGAGATGTTTCATTCTTAAAAGCAATTTCAACACTGTCTTATGAAGAAGAAAGAGCTGTGATGGCTAATGGGAAACCCAACACCTGACCTGCAGAATCTTACTCAGCTTGAAGGAGTAAAAGATTACACAAACTTTTCAGACAGACTGTCCACTGTCAGATCACCTTGAAGAACTTTGGCAAGAGCAGCACAGGGATGTCCCTGGTTGAGCATTAGCTGTACTTTGCAGTGGTGCCTGGGCATAATATTTTTAAATTATATAACTACTGTAGACTATATTTTGTCCATCCATGCATAATATGAACTTGGGCTGTTGTGGTAATTCAATGTAGACATATAGGTCCACCGCCTAGCCAGGCAAGTATTTCCCTGCATGTTACTGTTCAACTCATTGTTGGTTTTAAGGCCCAAAACGTCACTGCTTTGGTTTCAGTCTTGCTTGCAAATGCTCTGTACACCACCTACCCAGTACCAAACAGAAGACGGACACAGTTAGAGACTAACTAGTGAACAAAATGAAGCATTTAGCAGACATTAATTTTTCTCAGTTGGTGGAGACCAAAAACTGAGCTAAAAGGAAAGTGAATATTAGACTTATATTCAAACATGACTCCAAATGAATGCTAATATTCCTCACTGTCTGTTGGATGTGTAAATAGGCAAATGATTGCTAACATATCAACATATAGCATCTGTGATTCATTCAGCCTTTTTGAAGAGTTCTACTGAAAAGCGTCAAAAAATTATATAGCTGCATTGCATTTTATTAAGTGCAGGAACAGAACCATCAATAATGTTATTGGTTCCACCTGTGGGTATAGTAAAGAAACAAAAGTGTTCTCATGCTCAAGATTCAGGAAGTAAGATTTATTCAGAGAACAAAATTACATTTAAAGTACTGGGGTTCAGTGATTGGCTGGATTTACTGGCTGTTGACGAATCGCTGACTCCAAAACCATTGCTGTTTTTTCGGGGGGTATTTGTTTGTGTAAGATTTTTGTCATTTTAATTTGTAAATTTATTGGACTGATCACACACCCGTGCACACCCGCTGAGCCGCTGAATAAGTGAATGAAAAACAGAGCTAGTAATTAGTTCCACCTGTGGGTATAATATAGGAGCAAGAGTGCTCTGAAGCCACGAGTCTCTCAAGATCCAGTTTTAATCATGAAGCACCTACTGCAATGCCACAATAACTGCCAGATACAACCAGCGGAGATTTGTAAAAGCCCCCCAACAATAACATGACCCCCACATATGTTGTCCCGAGCTGAAACAAAATTTCAAAGTGAAGAAGTTGTTGATCACTTGAGCCCCCTAGTGGCCAGTTAAGAAGAGTGAGAAGTCAGCTGTCGATGATTGGACAGACATGGATGTGAACTGAAACTTCAATGGTTGGTGAAGACACACAACTTTTTGACCGCTCTGTTGACTCATACAATGTATGTAGTGACTTTAAAGGAATTTGATGTGGAACTTACCACTATATTGACCCGTAACTTTGAAGGAATTTAATAAAAAAGTCATTTTTTTGTTTGTTTGTTTTTGGCAAAATGGAAGTTCTCATTATACATGTGTGATTCCAGTGAATAATTTCCAGGTAGAAACATGCTGTCTTCACTTAGAGACTATTTTTACAGAGGAGGACAGAGGACTGATAGAGAGCTGAACATTATGATGTTACAGTGAAGCTGACCTTTGACCTTTTGTATAAAAAATGTCATCACCTCATCATTTTATCCGCGTAGATATTTGTGCGTGATTTCGTCAGAATTTGTGTATGAAATCTTGAGTTATGACTAAAAATGTGTTAGTGAGGTCACCATGACCATGACATTTGACCTCTGACCACCAAAATACAGTCAGTTCATCTTTGAGACGTAGTGAACATTTGTGCCAAGTTTGAAGAAATTCCCTGACGGTGTTTTTGAGATATCGCAGTCAAAAGAATGGGATGACCTGAAAACATAATGCATCCAGCCATGAAACCATAAAGGCATAAAACTCATGAAAAAAAAAAAAAAAGATTTTATAAGGTTTTTCAAAAATTGTGAACCGGAGAGGTCCTTCAGCATACAGTCATAAATATGCGCAAAAAAAAAAAAAAAAAAAAAAAAAAAATTAGGCTGATCGGTCCAGTGGTATTTGAGATTAGCTCTGGATAATAAAGTGCATAATGAAGTGGTTTAATCCAGATAAATGGTTGGTTTATTTACATCCTGTCTGTTGATCTGACTGCTCAGTCTTACAGCACCCTCAGACTTTGCTGTGGCGATGCCACCGTGTTTCCATATCTTATGAAATTAATTATAAGAAAACTATAAAAATAAGACCCAAGTTTTACACCATAATAAACCAGGATTATTATAAGAGGCTTCATACATATACAGTGGCATGATCTGTGACAGCATTTGAGGGGAATTTGCATGTGCAGAGTTTAGCTGACATCTTCTGCTTGCCTCGTCTCTCTCTTTAAAGGGACAATTCACCTCAATACATACATAATTTTCCCCTGGTCTGTGGTGCTATTTATCCAGCTAGACTTTTTTTTTTTTTGGTGTGTGTTGCAGAGTTTTGGAGAAATCAGCCTTAGAGGTGTCAGCCTTCACTCCAATATAATGGAACTAGATGGCGTTCTGTTTATGATGTTTATGATGTTCAAAGCAGCAAAACAGTACATCTGAAAAATTCAAAACCAGTGTCTCTTTGTAAAAATCATAACCTGGTTACTCAAAATAATCCACAGACCTTGTTTTGAGCAGTTTCATGCAGGAACTACTTTCTTCCTGCAGCAGAATTCACTGGAACTACTTTCTTTCCACTAGAAAGAAAACTGCTAAGAACAAGAGGAGAAGCCAGACATCTCTTCAGCCAATATCTTCCCAAATTCTGCAACTCAGTTGCACTACAGGCCAGGGGAAAAACATGTATTTTTGATGTTGGGATGAACTGTCCCTTTAACCGCTGATCTTCTCAGTTTCTGCTTTGTCTGTCACCTCTCTCGCAGCTTCTAGCCACCATTTCTCAGCCAGCTCTCATCTGCCGGGACGCACCACCATCCCTCAAATAACTTTCTTCACACTTGTCCGTGGTGGGGTGCACATCATTGTTCTCACCTCTGACAGGAGAAAATGTGTTTCCATCACCATCACAGGATCTCACTGCATCTCATTGTGCCGTTATCATACACAGTAAAACAAGATTTAAGTGACAAACTGACTCCGCCAGGCTCCTCGCACTCATTTACCTTCAGAGGACCTTTCTCACTCATACTCACGGGGTAGCTTGTGTTTCTGGCAGCAAGTTGACTTGAAGGTCAGAAAACTGTCAGTTAAACGGCTTCACCAGTAGAGGTGACAGAAAACGCTATCGCTCTGGCAACTTTGCCTCTCTTACACACCTTTCAGGCAGTGCTACTGATGTTCACTATTCACACATGCAGCTACATTCAGGAACATTTCCATCTTTAGCCTTTTCACGAATACAGGAATAGATGGGGCGAGGGATAGTCCAGTTATTGGCACATTTGACTTGCCAAAATGAGTAAAAATCTGCCTCTATGAATTTTAATTTTAACCATCAGAGTTGTAAAGATATGACTCAGTTGCAGAGCGGGGTTGTCAACTAATCAGAAGATTGGTGTTTTGATCCCCGGCTCCTTCGAGTCTGCATGCCGAAGAATCCTTGGGCAAGATGCTGAACCCCAAATTGAATTGAATGTGTGTGAATGTTTAATTTCCGAGGAGCCGAAGCACCTTGCATGATCGCCTCTGCCATTAATGTATGAATGAATGGGTGAATGTGACGTGTGTAAAACGCTTTGAGGGGTTGGAGGACTAGAAAAGTGCTGTATAATGCAGTCCATTTAATACGTTTATTTTTTCTTCTTATACAAAATGTCCTTACCTCAGTAATGTTGTGGAAAGGACCAATATTAAATATTATAAGGACAAATATTACAAAGGACAAATGTATATGAAATGTTATTTCATCTAGCTTTGTGCATCATTGTAAATACTGGAACAATAAAAAGGGGGGATATCATTATTTACCCAATGGAAAATTTAGACAGCAACATTAGCTATCAATTGTGTTCATACACACATCAGAAAATATGTTGCTTTTTATGACAGATACTCAATTCAAACCTGTCAATCATCTCTACTGAAGTGTTAAATTAATGTTTGCAAATAAAAGTCATATCAATAACTAAAATAAAACAGTAATGACAGCTTGTGTTGGCAAGGACACAATGTTATTGGTAAATTGTGAAAATGTAACCTTTAACAATAAGATACTGTTTACATTAGCTGGATTACATTATGGTCTTGCTCAGTACCAACATCCAAAGTCACTGTTACCATTAGTCACCTAGAGACAAAATATGGGAAATTAGGGTCCAGTTTGAAAAGTACTGCAGTTATCATTTGTTTGCTTTGAAATGATCTCTTCTGCAGCACTTAAAACTGTTGGTGCTCAGGATCTGTTGTGAAAATGACATTTTTGCTAATTTTGCAGAATTTTGGCTGCTAGCGAGTTGTGACATGTTAGCTTCGACTCCTAACAACTAACATCCATGAGTTCAACAGTAATATAAATTTATTTTCAAGACGTAGTAAAAATACACAATAAGCTGTTTGGTGAGGACACACAATGAATACTACTGAGGTAAAAAAAAAAAAAAAAAAGATCTTTGCCTTGTTTTTCTTTAATCTTGAGGGTCACCTGGTGACCTGTCGGCCATGTGCTCATTTACTAACATCTGTTTTTACATAAAAATTGGAATTCTTTGGCTTTGAAAAGAACTTTTACTATAGAACTTTGTTCAGCTTTGTGGTAAGGACATAAAGTGAACTGGTGCATTTGGATGAACAAATCCTATAAATGATCAGTAAACCACAGTTGGGGGACATGAACAAAAGTGGTGTTTAGACACATGATTAATTCATATTATATAGTAATTATTTTTTATGTCAGGGTGTTAAATAACACTCTGTATATATTTATCAAGCATCATATGACAAATTTGAACATAAATCCAAAATTTCCTTGCTGCAACCATGTAAACAGTGAATATATAAAAAGAAATAACAGAGCTTCAGTTTTTATTTTTAAAAAAACAACAACAAAAAACAAAACAACAAAACACATTTTATTCTAGCTTTTTTCATCCATTTTTTTTAAATCAGCAATTATATTTTGGTCATTTTCTTAAAGAATACAACATTTCAGACAAAAAATAATGCATGCATGCAAAATGCATTTTTAGTGAAGGACAGTCATTTTCAAACAAAAGATTGATTTCATATTTTCATACTTTTTTTTTCTCACTTCCATATGGCCACTTCAGCTGTATATTTACTTCAGTGGCCATGCATGAGTGAGAAAATGACAAAAACTGTAAATCTTATTATCATTACAATGTGGGAATTAGAGTCATTTTAAAATATGCCACTACTATCATGATTAATGTGCTTTATGTGTCTGTTTTTCAAGATGATGATTGAATAAAATATTGAAATTTTATGAGACTAGTTTTTGATATTTATTTTCGTTAACTTAGTTGCAATGTCAATTGCGTAAATTTGAGTTAAATTAATCTTTATAATAATCAATATATTAGTTGACGACACACACACCAACAACACATAAAGCATTGAAGCAGTGTACATGCAATGAAGTCAACACTCTTCTCTCACTTGTGTGCTGTGGCTCTGGCATCAGACCTCTGGCCTACCTTTGTTGCATTTCCTCAGCAGTGGGAAAGTCGTTTTAGCTATGTGGAACTCTAATAGCTGAATGAGCTTCAGTGATGTCCCTGAGGCTGCCTGCTGACAGAGAGGAGAGAACCAAACTTATCTCAGCCAAAATTCAAAATATGTCCGCATGGATGCCAGAAAGTAAATGTGGCTGCTGCAGAGAATACTGGCAGGAGGTGAGGCTGTGGTCATGTCCGCTTTATGACCAATACACTGAGACAAGGCTGAACACTGGAAATGTGTTTCTTTAATGTTACTTTGCATTATTATTTTTTTATTTTTAGTTATTTTTTGGTTTTCTAAAGGAGGCAAAACCTATAATATATTTACTGTAATGAATCAGAAAATGACCACGATGTGTCATCAGAGATCAAGTAAACATGTTAAATTAAAATACTCGCTTCACTCGTCATGAGTGCTGCAGCCGCCAACCCCCTTTGAAATTTCCATTCCAGACAGGTATAACTGTTTGTATGTCCGCTTCATGTTAATCAGAGTTCAAATTGATGAATGACCAAGTGTCTGTTTATGAGTTGTAAGAAATCATTAATAATCTTGTAGAAGGCGTTGATGTTTATAACTGTTAAATTGAGCAAAATGTTAATGGAGTTTGGCAGCAGTGAGACAGGCAGCCACTTAACTCATCATCCAGAGTGTGTTATTTCAAAGCAGTGGGCTTTTGTTGTCAGGATAATGGACTTAACTTTACATTTACAGACAATTGACCGTTTTAAACAGCTGATCAACTTACAGTGGAGGACTCCTCGTCGCTTGTTATTGGTAATTTACGCATCCTGCGCTCCTGCAGCCTGCCTGCCTCTGGCATGTCCGGGAACAAGGGGAAAACAACTTGCTTCAACCATAGATTGTATATTAAACAGGATTACAACCTATTTAACCTACAGTCTATGGCTCAAACTCAATGCACAATGGCTACATACTGCTCCTTTAAGTTTTGTAGACTCCCTAAAATTGAAGATGCGGTAGAAAATAATGTTCTACTGAATGAAAGATTCTTTCTGCCATGTTTGTCTAATATAGAGGACAAACAGAATATATTAAGCTCTTTATTACTGCTCGGGCCTCAGGCCTGAAGGTATTTCCCCCAGCCAACTCATAACTTTATTCCCAGCATTCTTCATCAGCTCTCTGCCTTCAGCATAATCATCCAGTTGCACTGAAGCAAAGTTGGTGACAGAGTTTTACCACAAAGTCCTGTCATGTTATACTAATTCAGTAGGTGATTACAGTCCAGCCATTATTTTCGAATTCGAAAGAAAAAAGTCGTGGAAAGTGGTGGAAATGTTTGGGCC
The DNA here is from genome assembly GCA_034769285.1 of Lutjanus argentimaculatus. NCBI lineage: Eukaryota > Metazoa > Chordata > Actinopteri > Lutjaniformes > Lutjanidae > Lutjanus > Lutjanus argentimaculatus. The sequence goes on along the minus strand of JAWZSL010000003.1, from coordinate 44,660,163 downwards.
GTTTCTGTCTCTTTATCCGTTGACTGTATGACCAATAATCAATGTCTACCTGGATGCTGTATATAATGGAGCACCATCAGGTTCTGTTCATATTGGTGTTGATCTGGAGCACATAACAGCAGAGTTTAGAGGACCGTGCATATGGAGACAGTGGAAATTAAGTATATAATTCAATTATGCAAGCATCTCTCACTTCATCATGAGCCCAGGTTTGTCCGCTGCCAGGCCACATTTGGTAGCAAACGTACTAAAAGTTCACCAGTCACCAAAACCAATCAATCGTACATTTCTGTGATTGGTTGGAATGGTGTTCACACCAGAAATGAACTGCTCCAGAGTTCACTTGACAGTCTGAGACCACCCTCTCGAGGTAGACCAGAGAGCGGTTGTTTGGTCCTGATCAGAGTTTGATTCCGGGGCTCATATCAACCCAAACCAACCGCAACAAAGGAGTAAACACTCCAGGTTTCAGTTCAACCGGAATAAACAAGATTGACATCAACACACCCACCCTGAAATACTGTACAGGGGAATTTTATCTGGCTAGTTGTTTTTATTTTAATCTGGTTAAGTGAATATACTGACATTACTTAAAGTTTAAGCTTCCCCTGCTTCTTCACACTTTATTTTGGGTACGAAATTTGTCCATTGCCTCTGCTCCATTCATTTTCTTATTTTCTCTGTACCCTGGCTTTAATCTTTTTTGAGACCCTGATTTTTGGTGAGGCATTTTAAACATTAGACATGTTAGGCTTTAGACATTAATCCAATTGCAGTAAAAAAAAAAATGTTTTATGGCACAAACAGGACATTGTTTTCTCAGCATGAAGAGAGCTACATGTTTGGAGTTTATGGCAAAGATAAAAGGCTGATGCAGAATGACTTCATTACTGCTCTCTGTTGTACACATGAAAAATGGTAGCCAAACCCATTGGATTGGTGGTTTTAGAAAGTTTTAAAAAATTGTTGAGCACAACCAAAGCCTAAAATAAGTCTTTAGCTCCTATAACTGCCCCGATAGACTGCATGAGTAAGCTCAGTGTGCTTAATGGCACTCCACCGTGATAAGTCCTGGTTGCACCAACAAATATTAATTTAATCTAAGTTTAGTTTTAGTCAGACTTTAGCTAAACTAGATATAAAAGCAGTAAACCCAGATTTAAAACTAACCAAAACTAAGCTCTGTTGTACAATTAAAAATTATTCTGTTTTGTTAGCTAGTTAAAAAGTTACCGAAAAAGCAAGGCAGGTAAAAAGTTGACAAAATGTTACATTGTTTGCCAGCTTGCTATAAAGTTAACAAATTATTGCATTATTTGCTAGCTAGCATAAAAGTTAGTTCACTAAGTTAAACCTTCTCAAGTGTAAGTTTAAAGTTAATACTGGATCACAGATTAAACCTGGATTAAATTTAATTCTGCTGCATCAAAATTCAAAACATTTTAGAGTAAATACTAAACTGATGTTTAGGATGCTCTTTCCCATATGGTTTCCCATATGGTAAAGAGCAGGGGGTTACTGAAAATTATTATTATTGCAGTAATAATTCATCATGTAGAGACCATGAATACACTCGGTAAATTTCAATGAAATGCAGCCATTCATTTCATGTTGATTGTAGTACTAGATTAGGGGGACTAGAATTCATTTAGGGACTATAAATGTCCATACCAGATTTCGTGTGTCTGTCCAGTGGTGTCCCTTTGTTGTTCTTGAGCAAAGTGTTGGATTGACAGATGGACCATCTTGCCTTGTCGCTGCGGGTGTTAGCTTTCTGCTAGCTTACATATGGACAAAGAGTTAGGTGGAAGAAGCGTTCTCCTTCAGATTTCCCTGAGGACATTTCTCATGTCACATTGGGACAAATCAAGCGACCTTGTCCCTGACATTGACGTGAGGCCGGCAGACAGGGCCTGTATGCTCATAAAGCTCTACTGAACTTGGCAGTTAGTGAACAGATTACAGGGAGATTTCAGATCATTGTCAGGCCCGTACTGGCCTTAGTCATCAGACATGCTGTGCTGTCAGAAGCGAGAGCAGCTGGTGAGGTAAAGCGACAGTGACATGAGGTTTTGCTGCTCGCTTGCTGAGGTCCGGCTCCTTCTCTCAGGATACAGACTGATCGGCTGTGGCATCGTTTCTGCCTGGCTGATGCACAGCGGTCTCTGTATTCATGTCTGGAGATACATTGTTATTTGTCTTGTGAATGTCAAACACTGGCAGTGCAGCCAGAGTTCGACCATTTGCTCTCCCAGAATTCCTTGCAAATACAAGGGGTTCTCTGCTTGGTATGCAACACAGTTCACGTGGCGATGGACTGATTTCACAGTGGGTCTTTACAAATAGTTTGCTTTCAATAGTATTCTATGACATGTTTTTGGTCAGTATAGTGGCATTCTCATCCTTGGCTTTCTTACTGTAAGTAGCAGTATGTCGCTATAAAATGCTGTCCTAATTCAATACATCAATAAAAGTGTCTTTTGCTTCACTTGCACATCATGACGACAATGCCAAATCCAGAGTAATGATGTGCATCATAATGTATACGAGCATCCTCTGTTGCTGAGCAGTATATCCCATAAATTGTTGTCCTAATTCAATACATGAATGCATTGTTCAAACTGTAGGTCCAAATTCATTTCTGGCATATCCAGATAGTATCCAGACTAATAGAAAGTCTAGAAAGTCTGGACAGCAAAAAAAAGTAATATAATTTTTTAATAATTTATTAAGAAATTATGTTACTTAATAATTTTTCCAAAGTGATGAAAGCCACATTTGGATGTGGTTTGAAATGTAATTTGAATCGGATTTCTACAGATGCATCTCAATCCGGACACTCTGGCTGCTAATTTTCCAAGATTTCAAAGTGCCTTTTGCTTCATGACGACAACACCAAATCCAGAATGACAGGAATGCATCAGAGTGGCTGACCATAGAAATGTATACCAGCATTCTCTGTCACTGAGCAGTATGTCACTATGAATTGTTGTACTTATTCAATACATTAATGCATGCAAAAAGAGAGAGAGAGAGAGAGAGAGAGAGAGAGAGAGGAAAACAAACAAACAAACAAACAAACAAACAAAAAAACAAAACAAAACACATGAAACAAGATTTTTGCAAATTGGATCCAAGCCACATTTGGTTTGAAATGTGATTCCAATCTGATTTCTAAAGATGCATTACAGTCTGGACACTTTCAAAGTGTCTTTTGCTTCATTCGCACGTCATGATGACAACGCCAAATCCATAGTAATGGAGGTGCATCACAATGTATACCAGCGTCCTCCATCGCTGAGCAGTATGTTGCTATAAATAGTTGTCCTTATTCAGTACATGAATGCATTGATCAACTGTAGACACAAATTCATTTCTGGCATATCCTGATAGTATCCAGATTAATAGAAAATCTAGAAAGTCTGGACAGCTGAAAAAAAAGGTAACAACTTTTTTTTTTTTTTTTTTTTTTGAATTGGATGCAAGCCGAATTTGAAAGTGGTTTGAAATGTCATTCCAATCGGATTTCCACAGGTGTATCTCAGTCAAATTGGATTTCAAAGTGTTCATGCGCTTCACAGTTTCAAGTGCTTCACTCAAGCAACATGACACCAATGCAAAAGTCCAGAGTGACAGGAGAGCATCAGAGTGGCTGAGCTTCGCAACGTATACCAGGGTCCTCCATCGCTGATCGGCATGTCCCTATAAATTGTTGTTCAATTCAATACATTCATGCACTGTTAAAACTGTAGGCCTAAGTCTACTTTTGGCATATCTAGATTGATAGAAAGTGTGGAAAGTCTAAAAATAAAAAAGTGCCACATCAAATGTTTTTTTTATTTTTTTATTTTATTTTATTTATTTTTTTTTGCAACTTGGATCCAAGCCTTTTTTGCAGGAAAAAAGAAAAACATCAACCTTGACTACCAGCAGTCAGTTCAACATGGATAATAAATTACAGCCATTGGTGACCTTGTTGTCTATGTGCATCCTGTTTGCACCAGCACGTGCATGCCCAGTGTACGTGAATGGTTACGTGATGTGCATTTTCCGGTGTGTTGGTATTGTTTTTGTATTAAACACAAACTGTCATGTTTTAGTGCAGACATAGTCTAACCCTGTGTCTCCACCACAAGCGACTCATTTTTCACATTTTTCACTTGCACGTCTCACGCAACAGAAACACTTTTGTCATTTTTATCAGTGCTGCTGTCTACACAAGCTCCATGTGTCTCACATCCCAGCCATGTCTGACAGGTGTAAATGCAAGCTGAAGTGTTTATTTGGTAGTTTATTTGGTCTATTTTTTTCAACAATATGTGTGGACATGCAAGGCTGGTGCCCAGTAAAAAGGTAACCTAGGCGGAGCAGAGTGCACTCCACAGCCTGTAATCAACTCCCTCTGCTCTGGTTTAATCCCACACACTCTCCCTTCACTTCAACCAGCAGCTGGTAAACAAGACATGGGAACCTCTTTATCTTTCTCTGCACTGTTTTCATGGGCAAACTGTACATTTACTGCCACTAGACAACTTCACTGATAAACTTTAATCCCTCCAACCACTGCCGTGCTTATGCATCGTGTTGTTGGAAAATCGATCAGGAAACTGCATATCACTCATTTGCTGCTGTACGCTTTGATTTTCACAGATAATATGGGGCCTATATAAACAGATGCTTCTGTGTGACTCATCACGCAGCATGATGCTGACGTCAACGGTCCAGACGAGGGGTTAGTCTGTGACTGTGTCCAAAGTCACTCCTTATTTACCACATATTCTGAGTGTTAAATATATGCAGTAGTTTATGTAGTGCCTTCAAAAATTCCCACAATGGAAAATAAATGGCATTTATACATCTTCTGCTAACAATCCCACAATGCAATGTGTCACATCATATAGATGGGAAAATAGCCCCTGAATGACTCAGTTATCCTTGTTTGACTTGATGACATAATACAACAATGATTCATAAGTGTCCTGAATCTTAATTGACTGCTCACTATAGACTAAGCTGCTGACTGGCTGTTATATAGGAGACAGTGTCTGAGTGAAGCAGGGTGTGACTCCAGACACAGCTTGCATATTTGTGCAACCTAACCAACCTGACCAGAGGGGGTGAAATTTGCCTTTCACCCTCCACTTTAGGGTGGAACGCTTGAACATGAGAGAGAAACCAGGGACCCTGTGTTCTACTTTGCTTTGCTTTTCTGTGCTTAAAGCAAAAATATCAGGTCATGCCACCCTGGTGACTCGGGGCCTGGTGACTCTTTCTTTCTGCACCACCACACTGCCCACATCCAGACCTGCACTGGAGCCAGTCTTGCAGCAATTTGTAAAAAAAAGTAGTGAAATTTAATCTTTTGTATTTGTGTACAAGGACACAGATTTTCCATTTTATCATGACACATAATTTTCAAACTAATTTATGCACCATTGTTCTCATCCTGCGATCAAGTCAGTAGTAATAAAAATGCAATTTCCAGATAGACTTTCAAAATAAAGGTTTTGGGTAGGTTTAGGCACCAAAAAATATGTGTTTAGGTTTAGGATAATTTATACTATATTTGACCATATTGCTTCAAAAGTTGTGTTGATTGTCATGAAAATTATTGGCAATTCGTGTCCATGGACATAAATCTATAGCTTACATTTCATGTGAGATTTGTGAAGTGCTGTCATACTGCACTGGCCTGTTTGCGACTGAATTCTAGCAGAATAGTCTGAGTTGTGTTTTGCTGCTGATGAGGAAAAGCAGATTTCGTTATCAGGGCATGAATTCTTTGTATTAATTCTATGAGTGCCACGTGCTTTGATGACACACCTTCTGATGATAGAAAACATGGTCCCCAAGGCTGGAGAAGGCTTGCTGCTGCCAAAATCAATCAATAACATCAAGCAGCTCATCAGCTTTTAATGAAAATGTGCACATTGCCTTCAGTCCCATCAACATCTATCTGTGCATTACACTGACAGCCAACTAATAAGATTACATAGTAGTCAATGGATGTGATATCTCTGTCTATTAGTAGTCGTTTAATCCATCTTAATAGCAGCTAGTAACCAGCCTGTGAAGGCTTTGGAGTGGTTTAATATCTGCAGACCTGGTATTACTTCTCTAATGAACACTTATTATCTCATCATAACCAATACAAAATTAGAGCAATGATGTTTAATACCATTTAGGAGCTTGACTATATATATATATGCAATGACCTATTTACAATTTCAAACTTTACTGACTTGATTGATTCCATTAAATAATGTTTGATTGATCTATTATGACACCGATAAAACAGGGTTTTACAACAAATGACAACAGATGCCATTTTAACTTAGACATTTTCATATTAATAATGAATCCATTGATGTATTTCCTCAAATAGTGACAAGGGAGAATGTAACAGGCCTTTATTTGAAGTAGGCCTATATTAGAGACAAGCCAAAGTATAATTGGTCATATTTTAGTTAGGGATGCGCTGATCAACCAGCCAGAGACCAGAACGGTTTTCTCTGTGTGGTTTGTTTACATCTGCTTCCTGCGAAATCTCATGAGATCGCATTCCCTCTAGTACAAAATATACATTTTCTCTGAAAGTGCTCCAGATTACAGCCAGACCTTATAATAGTCACAGTATTATTATGAACATCCAAATTACTTTTTCAAGAAAAGTTGCAAAAATGTTCTTGAATGCTGTCAGTTATATTTCTTAGAAAGACTGCAAATTGGAATCGGCCAAAATTGGAATCTGCAGGTCAGACCCTCAAAAATATCGGAAATTAGAATCGGCCAAAAAAATTGGAAAATTGCATCTCTAATTTTAGCATGAAGCCTCGTTTTGATCTGTTCCTGTTTGCCCTGTTAAAGTAATGCAGAGTGATTACATAATAGTCAATGGATGTGAAACCTCTCTCTATTAGTAGGTGTTTAATAAATCTTAATAGTGGTTGGTAACTAGCCTGTGAGGGCTTTGGAGTGGTTCAGTGTCTACAGACCTGGTATTACTGCTCTAATGAACGCTTATTATCTCGTCTAAGCCAATACAAAATTTGAGCAATGACATTTAATGTCATTTGGGGAACTTGACAAGGCTTAAATAACAAAATTGTTTTTTTGTTTTTGTTTTTTTCATTTAGAGTATGTGATGACCTACCATAGAATAATGTTTTATTGATCTATCACAACACTGGTAAACCAGGGCAGTACCAAGCATGACAACAGATGCCTTTTTAACTTTAATTTAATTAAGGTTTGAAATCTGCATAGACCTTTTCATATAACACTTTACTCTTTGTTAACAATCAACATTTACATATTTATAATGAATCAACTGATATATTTCTTCAAATAGTGACCAGGAAGAAGGTTTCAGGCCTTTATTTGAAGCAGGCTTATATTAGAGACAGGCCAAACTGTAATTGGTCATATTTTAGTACAAAGCCTCATTTTGATCTGCTCCTGTTTGCCGTGTTAAAGTAATGCAGAGTGATTACATAGTAGTCAATGGATCTGATATCTCTGACTATTCATATTTGTTCATCGTAATAGGAGCTAGTAACTAGCTTGTGAAGGCTTTGGAGTGGTTTAATATCTACAGACTTGGTATCACTGCTGTAATGAAGACATATTTTCTCATCTTAGCCTATAAAAAATTATAGTGATGACATTTAATGAACTTTGGACAAGGCTTAAGCAACATAATATTTCTTTATTACAAATATGTGATGACCTATTTACATTTTCAACTTGATTTTTTGCAACAAAGAAAGACAGACAAAAGAAACCCTCCCACAAGACTGTGTTGTGCATTTGGACAGAGCCATGTGTTATCAGTGTATGTCCACCTAGCAGCTGTTATCGATTGGCCTGGCAGAGTGATGTGTCCAGCAGCAGCTCAGGATTAGGATTTATGAGAAGCTCTGCAGACGGCACTTCATCTCTGCACTGAGAAGATATCAAGGTGTCAGGATGTGTCCATGCTTTCCAACAGCTCATTTAGATTTTGGGTCAATAGGGGTCACGCAGCTCTAATGCTGCACATTAGTATGGGCAGTTTAACTTTATAGGGGCCTGTAAGTCAGTAGCTGCTTATGACTGAAAAATGACAACTGTAACAACGCTACGAGGTGACCTACAAAAATAAACAGTTTGTGAAGGTACAACATTAATGATCTGGTTCACACAAATTATAAAACATGTTCTCACTTCTCTTTATGGGTATCTAACTACACAGATAATTTTGTTTTTATCTGTCCAGATTTATCAGTCTCTCAGATTTCTGCCTCCACGCCAACACAGTCCAGGAGATTGTTCTTTTATTTGCATTGTTTTCTCTATTGAAAAATTATATTTGGAAAGTTCAACCACAACATTTCTTCCCAGAGACAGTGTTCTATTTACTCTGGATAAACCCTAGACTTCACTGTCAGCAGTTTTTAGAGGGAAGGTAGATCCAGTGAAACATGTTTACTGTCACTACACTATATTCACTTATTAATGAGAAACCTAATTTCCAGCAAGTATTTTACAGTGATGTCAAGGGAGAGTTAAAACCGTAGAATGCTGTTCATCATGCCAGAGAATAATGTTGATATGACACTAGTAAATCGTGGTTTTACAGTACAATGCATGCCAACAGAAGCTGTGCTGCCCTTCTTTAATTTTCACATTGCCTCTGTATTTGTTCATAATTATTCCTAGTTGAAAGTGAGGAGCGATAAACTACTTTACTTAACATCTAATTTGTAAAATGTATATTAGTTTTCTATTTTTCCTATGTCAAAGCCTGACATCCTGTTAGGTCACTTCCTGTTAAGTCTCTTCCTGTTTAGTCCTACCTGGTTCTGCAGAGAAACATGTGGTGCATGCACAGAGAACAATCTGCTTCCATCCACTACGCAGCTATCATTGAGGCAATGCTGTAAGTTCATTTATTTGAGCTTAGACGTGTTCAAAAGCATATATTAGAGGTGATTTTGTTAAAATGACATTTGATAAGTTAGGTAAAAGCATATTTATTTACATTTATACTAGCTAACAGCAATGCTAGTAGCCATGGTAACTGCTACCTACAGTGCAATATGGCAATTTAGGTTTATATTTACAACTATGTACAATACCATGTGAAGTTAAGAACACAGACATTTAATATTTTTGTATTGTTTTTAGTTACAGTTTTCACCAGCATGTTGATGACGTGACAGAAAAATAGTCAAACTTACTACAACTCTGTTTTCATTGGCAACAGTTTAGCTTGGTGTTTAGTCAGAGTTTCATACACCCTGCACAAGAACACTCAGAGGCCACTTTAACTTTAATTTAGTTGAGGGTTGAAATCTGCACAGATCCCTTCATGCATCACTATTCTCTTCCTTAACCATCAATATTTTCATGTTAATAATGAATAGTGCCCAAGGAGAAGGTAGTAGGCCTTTATTTGAAGCAGGCCTATATTAGAGGCAGGCCAGAGTTGGTCATATTTTAGTATTAAGCCTCATTTTGATCTGCCCCTGTTTACCCTGTTAAAGTTAATACATTACACTACTCATACAAACTCTACATTTTCTGTATCCTTTCAAAGTAAAAGTCATCTAAGCCTTTCAGTGGATTAAAGGCTTTTACTGTGAAACATTTGCAGGAACGTGTTGTTGAAAACTTGCGTAGTTGCACATAATATGACAGCCACTGGGTGTTTATCCACCCTTGTGTTTTTGTCCCATCTTAAATTTGGGTACTGCCTTTATTTGTTTGTGTCCACCATGCCTTCAGTCATTACTTTAGACCTGGCTTTAATTTGACTACCAGTTTTTATTTGAGGAAATAGTATATGTCAAGTAACAAACCCTCGGTTATCACCAGGGGTGGAAGTAACTAATTACAAATTCTCAAGTTACTGTAATTAAGTAGTCTTTTTGGTACTGTACTTTTATGAGTAGATTTCCAACTTTTACTCATGCTTAAGTATGTATTAGTATGTAATCTACTTTTAAAATCATAATTGAGTACTGAGTACAATTTAAATCAATATCCAAACCATTCATTTGCATTTCTGTAGCAAATAAGGTGATCTGAATGGAAACAGGCCAATGAAAACCAACTCATATGGATGAAAACTAAACACTGCAGCAGTACAGGTTTGGATTCAGGATGTTATGAATTTAATCAATAATGTGGATATTTAATCTGTAGACTATAAATGGCAGAATTTGCACCTCATTTGACATATTTGTTGACTAAGGAAACTTGATTGTTAGCATTTTCAATTGGTTAAGGACAATGCACAAAATTTGCAACCCATGGAGAGGTGATTGTGACCACTGAGCAGAACAGAAGGAGTTGGGTGAAATTTAGACCAAAGATTTGGAAAATATAGTAGTTTTGAGAGTAGTTTTTGAGGTGAATACTTGGTACTTTTACTCAAGTATTTTTCTAACACCATTACTTTTACTTTTTGTGATTGAGTATTATTTTAGTAATGTTATAGTACTTGTACTTGAGTACAGATTTTCAGTACTTCCCACCCAACTTTAGAGCTCCTCACAGCTCCTTTTAGATAATTGTTTTGGTGTTATTGCACATATACAGTGAAAAAAGCTTTGATAAAGCCACCAAACACTACCTGACCAGCCAGCCTTATTTAGATAAGTTTATTGTTGACCTTCTATTTTGTGGTCATAATGGAAACACCACCGGTTTTCTCCACAGGGGCCTCCAAAATCAACAAAATGCTAAAGTTCCGTGTCGTACATTTAACTTTATTTTCATGTATGTGTTTGCTATTGAAGGATTAATTCTGCTACAGAATCATCATTGCTGCTCAGATCATTCAAGAGCTCCCTCAAAGAGCACAGCTTTTCCTAATAAATCTAACTGTACATTTATAAGATAATCAGCTCTTTGACATAAGTGTCCCTGGCTGTCATGCAGTTAAGGTTCTGATGTACGTGTCCTGTTTGAAGCAATACCTTCAGTACAATTTAAGGAGTGATTCAGTCAAAAAGATAAAATATGCCATTATATGATATAGGTATTTAAGTGATTTATATTTCACATGTAAAAGCTTTAATTTCAGATGAACTCTGCTGAAGCTGCAGTGTTAGAACAAAGTCATTTAGTCTGACATCTGGAAATAGCTAGATTTGCCCGAGTCTTTTAACAGCCCCGACTGTGACTATTAGACAAGAGGTTAATGAAGCTGCGTTTGATCACATGGTCAGAGATGGCATATCTGAGAGTAGAGATGAAGAGCAGGACTGACCTGAGCGGAGCAGGGAGATCAGCCAGCCGGGCGGCGGTGAAATATGAGGCCGCGGACAACACAAGGCTGCTGCTGAAATATGAGCCTGTGGGTTTTATGATAACTGTTACCCTGCTCACAATGGTGGAAAAAAAAAATGCAACCTTACAGCTCCTCCAAGGTGTTTGAATCAAAGAGAAGAAAAAAAAAGTTATAAAAAGCAGTGATTGGAGCAGCCCAGGATGTTGGGACGTTTCTACTCCTCGTGATTTATGTTCAGTGTAAATGCAGGAAGTAGCATGCCCTGTAGGTAGTAAAGCAGACAGTAAATGTGTGTAAAATACTTTTTGGAAGTTGAACATACATTTAAGGCCAGATTCTACTGATATTATCTTGGCCTTTACAGTGTAAAGAAAGCTTATAGGCTTCCAGTTCCAAAGGACATAAGAAGTCTGGAGTCTGGAGTTCCCACTCTGTCACAAAACTACTGCATCTTTCTCAACCTTTAACCAAGTATTTAAGTTACCAAAACATAGCTTAACCATGGTTTATTTCCCTAACCTTGACCTAATCAAGAGTTTTGTAAAATTGTCTGATAATGATGCTATTGTCTGAAGAAAAGGTTGGTTTGAGAGCAGTTCTGGTCTACAAAGGAAAAAGAAAGTAACTTCCCATACAGAACTAAGAAAAATGACTTTAGAGTTTTCTTCTTGTCGAGCCAAAATAGCTGCAGGCAGATTACTGGACATGTGACAGTTGTATAGCTTTATATTATGTTATTCTCTCTACATATTAATCCTGACCTCTGATTTGACCTTTGACCTTATTTGGAAGTTTCTGTATTCTGCCTTTGCAGAGCACACCAAAAGATATTGGGTCATACCAAAGCAAAATCAGTAACTTCCATTTTATCTGATCATTTTAGCTTTAAAATGCAGTATAATGATCAAATTCTTACGTTGTTGTTATTATCATTATTTATTTGCAACATTTATTATGTTACCTTACGCTTGTGATGTTTCAAGTAACTTTCAAAGTCAAATTTTAATAGTTTTGGGATGTTTCTGAGCATTTGAAGCCACTAATATTTATATTCTGATAAAATAAAATTGGAATTTTAATCATAAAAGGTGATATGCTGCAATAGAAAAAATGTTAAATACCATCAAACCTTTTCCAGTAAAATATGACACTGATTGCTTCATTTTAATACGTAATATGTATTTTCACTCCTGTGGTCACAGTTGTTGTGGTGGTGAGTCTGTGAGTTAAGAGTCTGTGGTCTTATTTTAATATTTTTCTATACTGTTGTTATATATAATTGTATAATGAATATAGTTGACATATTTCTTCATTTTCTTTCAGATATTTTACATGTTAGAATACAGCAACTGAAGTGATGGTGCTTTGCTGTGTTTCCTCTACAGCTTTTTGCAGTTACTGTACTTGTGTTTCAGAGAAGATATTTGTCCACATGACAAAGGATGTCTTTAATGTCACAAAAATGGTTATAACTAATTTTTCACAAAAAAAATAGCTATAATACTATTTTTAGGGCAGATTTGATGGCGATTTAAGGTAATAACCTCATACTGAGCAAACTTAATTCCTGATCTATGAACATGGGGACATCACCACATAGAGGTTTAACAGAAACACAAATTCTTCACCATTTTCTTGGTAACCAGGGTGAGGAGTCCCCATCTAATATATAATTGATTGCCGAAAAAAGCAAAAGTGACGATGCCAGTGGCTTTCTGAACCATTCTGAAATTTTCAATTAGAAGCATGGTCACACACAGACACACAAAAAGATGCTGATGTTTTCACATACATTTTTGTCTATGTGCAATAACTGTGTTGAATTAAGAAATACAATGCTGCTATATACCTGATGGTATATATATATTTATATATAAGGAAAATGTGACTTCAGCCATAGGCGGTCATATTCACCACACAGAAATTTGCACTGTTATATCATTATTTTTTGCACAGTAAACTAATACAAATCTCCAATTTCCCAACATTAAAATGACAAAAATGATTAATTAGACTGCAATTAAAAATAAAGTAGGGGAGACCTGGGACGGTTGTAACCTTTGTGTCTCAGCACCTATAAACTCACAGAACTTTTGTGTTAAAGCTCTCAAATTTTGAAACAAAGTGCCTTCACTTATTACAAATGTTTCCAACTTTTTTTTTCTGTTTTATTTTTGTACTCGTTTCCAGTCTTCTCCCGTAGGCTATGATTATTTTTGTGATAGTTCTCTGTGAAAATTTGTCATCATTAATGTTAAAATAACTTGTTTATTATCTTATGAAATACATTTAACTATTTCTCGTTCTGAGTAATTCTAGATGAATCTAAAATTTGAATCTGGTCACTGATGGTTATTATTCTACAGAAAAATACTGCTGTGAAGAAATGCAGTACACGCAACGGCTGCATATTTGTAAATATATAAATACATCTTACAAAATTTACATTTTGATGTTATTTCATTTTTAAAAGATTAACAGAATAAATGCATTCATCTCTTAGTCCGGTATTTATCTTGAGATAATAGAGTTTGGAGGTCAAAGCACAAAATGACCACTTATGACCGAATCTAGTAATTAAGGAATTCTGGTACTTCTAGTGTTAATAAGCGCAACATGGGCACCAAGAGTTTACATCTTAAATAAACTAACTGGTGCAAAAGATGAGTGATTGCACTGAACTTTGGCTATCAACTAATTATAAATTATTAAATTCCCCTCTGTATGCCATGCTTAAAAAAGAGAAAGTGATTATTGTACTGACTACACCAATTAATGTAATTAAAGAAGTCTTAATTCTGGAGGTTACTCCAAAGTTCTTAACTTAAAGGTTTTTTAAACTACTGACTACACAAACAACTAATGAATACTTAACATGGAAATGAATGAATATACAAGTAAATACAATTAATGCAGAAATGGACATAAATGAATGACAGGAAAAAACAGCAATGCAGCCACCATGAATAACAAATGAGGATCATTGTCTACCAATAAAGCAGTGACCAATATTTTGGCAGGATGCAGTAACATGTGGAAACACAAGACACCACTAAGTGCATGAAAATGTTAACTTTAACCAGTGAAATTCACTTAATCACCCAGCAGCTGAGAGACTGGGAAGCACACAGGAAAATACCTGCAGTAATTCAATACCATAGTGATGTGAGAGTGTAGAGAAGTGCATCAGAGGAGTCTGTTGGCTTTCTTGTTCTTATACTGTCTGTCAAAAGGGGGTTCGGTGTCCAGTGTCACAGGCGTGAAGCTTTATTCCTCCCATACTTTCCTTTCCTAAAGAATTAATAAAGTTTCCCACATGTCTAATACTGCCATGTTTGAAAGCTGCTGAAGGGCTCAGCACATGTTATGGGTTAACAGGATATTATTCACTAAAATAACCACATGCAAATGTGCATCTACACATCTATATCTACACATGCATTACAAATGAATGAGTAAAATAAATGAACACATGCTACCCAGGGTTCCTTGATCTCTGCCAAAGCAGTGCAAACAAGGAGGGGGGAAACAGCCCACACACACACACACACACACACACACACACCACACACACTCACCCTGTGGGTGTCAGAATTGGCCTTGCATTTTAGTCTTACTGTAAGCTATGATCAGTTCACTTATATAAATGTATTTTCACATCTATCCTGTTTTTATCTATGAAAGGAGGCCACACATCCCACTTTCATCTTATTTTTTTCTTGTACAGACATTACTCATGTGCTTTATGTTGTAAAACCGTCACAGTTTAGTTTAGGGTTAGGCACAAAAACTACTTGGTTAGGTTTAGGCAATAAAACTAAGAATGACTTAATTTATATAGCACCTTTAAAAGAGAGTTTACAAAGTGTTTTGACAGACAAAGCAAAAGGGCAGGATGCCCAAATACTTGGTTGAAGAGATAGTGCACCCAAAAATGAAAATGATCTTCTCACCCTCATACCGACTGAAGGTCAGGTTTAGTTATTTATTTATTTATATTTTTATTTATTTATTTTTTTTGGCATTTTTGCCTTTATTGGAGAGGACAGCCAGAGAGTACACAGAAAACGGGGCAGAGAGAGAGGGGATGACACACAGCAAAGGGCCAAAGGCGGGAGTCGAACCAGCGGCCACTGCAGAGGACTAACAGCCTCCATGCAGGGGTTGGACGCTCTACCAACTGAGCTAAACGTCCGCCCCAGGTTTAGTTTTTTCAGTCCACAAAACACTGCTGGAGTTTCACAGGAAAACAGCGTTATGTAATCTCCCAAACAATGGAAGTGAATGGTGACCAGTTTTCAAACAAACCAAAAAAAAAAAAACCTTCAGAATAAAATCATAAAATGCCTCCATACTGCTTGTTTGGTATAGTCCAGTTCCTAAAGCCTCAACATGCCAAGTTGACCTGAAAGATGTCATTTACACCATGTTTTTAGCCTGAATCTTGGAGCCACAGTTCAGTTCACATGCACATGCACACTGTCTGAACTGAGTGTGTGTGGTGTGACGGTGTGCAAATGGCATATTGAGACTTTAGGAGACTTGGATTACACCAGACGAGCAGTATGGAGATATTTTATGTTATCAATTTATTTATTTTTGGTTGTTTTTACCATTTAAAAACTGGTCAACCTTTACTTCCACTGTTTGGCAGATTCTGCAACACTGTTTTCCTGTGAAACTCCAGCAGTGTTTTGTGGACTAACAAAATAAACCCGACCTTCAACTGGCATGAGGGTGAGTAGATAATGACTGAATTTTCATTTTTGGGTGAACTATCCTTTTGAAGGAAAACCATTGCAGTTTAGTTAAGTTTAGGCACAAAAAGTACTTGGTTAGATTTAAGAAAAGACTGCAATTTGTACATTATGTATGTCAAGTGACATAACTTGTACTAAGTGATGCCACAAATGTCAAGCCAGTCACAAAATTTTTAATAACTCTGCACTTACTTTTTATTCCACACAGGACTCAAACCCCAGTCTACTGTGTGGAGGCCTTGTGCTTGTTTGAGCCACCCATCCACCCCTCCTCCTGTCATGTTTACTACGTCCACTAGGGGTCACTGTCTAACAATAAACTGGGCAGTGCGTATTTACTGTTTTTATTATGTAAGGCATCTGCAGTTACCGTATTCTGTATTGCACTTTAAATTTTATTCATTGCATCTGCTTGTTATGTGTAGAATTACGGATGGAAATTACTGTCTTGCTAAATCTGATGCAACCATTGCACACTGTCCCGTTATAAATTAAATAATCATAACTAAATGGACATATCAGTCAGAATAAGCTGCTTGCACTTATGACCAGCACGCACGTTTTTCTGGTGAGGACAGGCTTGTCAATCACACGGTAGCCCTGCCCTAGAGCACACCCTGCTTTATCATCTGTTTTGCTCTAAATGGGACCATAATTTATAGAATTAACATCATGCTGTATGGAAGAAAGCTTGAAACTAGCGATTGAGACCATAAACTCATTAGGAAACTGTAGGAAACTTTCATACAGGACACAATAAAATCAGACCTATTTTATGAACCAGTGGAGTCGTTGTTAGAAAGAATGCAAGTTTAAGACACTTCTGCATTGGTTTCATTTTTCAGAACCTGAAGCTCAATAATGTGAAACTAAATAAAAGTGTTGTTAAATCCAAGTATTGCAATAACTTGAAATATAAACTTTATGAGCCAGGTTTTATGCTAAAGCCAGTCGGTCCCTTAACACAGCAGTCAAACTCTGTTTCTTTTCTGTTTCTCGGTGGTGGGAGTCGTTCCTCTCGTCCTTGTGTTCACTCCTGCCAGAACCTTGACTTGTATTGAATTGTCACTTTCTACCTGTATGCGAGTGCATGCTGGGGTTGGCATGGAAACAAGAGGAGGGATGAGAGCATGCTGGTTGGTTTGGCAACAGCAAAAGGCCTGCTTGGCCGCAGAGTGTTCAGCATCTGTGTTTTTGTGGATTATCATGTGATCTGCCATCCCTCTTATTGTCATATTAACATTGGAAATGTGTACGTCCTCTATGATGCAGTAATCGGAATATAAAAATAGACTATGACATAATAGTGGATAAAGATTTCTGCTGAGTCAGAGGGACATTTTGTTCTGTATCATTACATAACAGCATGGTAAAACTGGTTTCTGATTGGCTGGCATGTGCCTATTAAAAGCATATATTGGGACACCTCAAACAGTGGTTTAATCTAAACAGTTCTAAAGAGTTTAAGATATCCTGTAGGTAACCATAGCAACAATACTGATGAATCATGATAAATTGCCAGGTATACCTCAGCCTACCTTTTTGCTCTGTATAATAGACTCTGGCATTGTAATTTAGTTTTTCATGGTCAACAATCACATGAAAAGATCAAAGCAATGTGTCTCTGTACTTTATGACTTCTGCAGCTCATTGGGATCTTTAAAAATGCCTCACAAATATATCATTTCATTTTTTTAAAGGCTCAGTCATTTTTATGGTAATGAAGGAACATGTCAGCCAGTGCAACGCTGTCGCTCACTGATTTGTTTTTAATTGTTTTTTGGACAAAAAAATGCACGATGGGATTTGTTGACAGTCACAAAAGCAGAGAAGAGATTCAAACTCCAGCAACGCTTTGGAGCATTAAAGCTGCATTAATTGATTGTTGGCCACTTGGGGGCAGTACAACAAGATGTCAAACACCTTTAACAGCATACTGTATAAAGTTCCTTGTGGTGAATGTATTTGCACACACTGTGTTAGTTATCTGTCTGACACAGTTGCCTGTTCACACCTTCAGCATGCAGACACAGAACATGAGCATTTACTTGGTGTGTTTGTGTTCACCTGATGAATATAATAATAGGATTCCCTTTCTTTTTAAAGGGACAGTTCACAGCAAAATCAATCTGGGTCATGATTTTGGAAAGAGACACTGGTTTTGAATTTTTCAAATGCATTGAGCACTACAAGCTGAGCATCATTTAGTCCCATTATACTCACCAAAACTCTGCAACTCACACCCAAAAAATCTAGATGAATAAATAGCACTACAGGCCAGGGGAAAAAACATGTTTGTTTGTTTGCTTTTTTTATTTGTGGTGAAATGTCCCTTTAATTCTGGCTTGGTCTCCACCAACTCCTGAGAAGAAAATATTTCTTCAGCAGCAAATATGCCACTATGTTCACCAGCTTGGAACTAGTCAGGTTTCAATTCAAATATATTGCAAATTTTAACCAAATTTTGAGTAAATGCGAGTGAACAAGTGAACACTTGTTTCCATCCACTATTATTATGTGATATTGATGAAAATGATCTTGCACTGAAACAGAGCCAAAACAGAAGAGCTGTCGGCCATAAAACCAAAACAACGGGTTTCTCACGTTACAGTTTTTACACCCAAATTAGCATGTGTTTGCAGGTTTTTTAAACATGGATAAACCTACTTTATCCAGCTCATCTAAAAAAAAAAAAAAAAGCGATGCATGTTGCAATGTTTGTAGGCATTTTTTAAAAATGAAATTGCAGGACCAAGTGAAAATTGCAAAAAGAAGTTGCAGGGTTTTTTTTGTGTATAGTTCATTAAAAATCAAAGGCAACTTGTTCCAAGGAGAACAAAACCACACTCTGTTCTGAGTGTTCTAAGTAACCTGACCAAAAAGCATCAGGATTACAAAAATTTTATCAAAATATGCTTTATTTGCTTTATTTGTAAATGAAAAAGTGCACCTGGAGGGTGTTTTTTTTCAGTGCAATGAGAAAATAAAAAATATATAAATATGAAAAGATTAAACCTTGAGCAGTATGTCCATGAAGTCCAAGAAAGTGCTGCAATCACAACAAATGCAAATTCAACCAGTTCCCATGAATTCTGCACGACCTTGCAATTTTGCCCGCACCTTTTCTGCAAATCTGACCAATCATAGCAGTCCCCCACACATACATCATACATGTGCATCTCAATGAACCGACTCAGCGTTTTGTTTTATTATTCACTGCTTTTTTGCATTTATATTTTTTGTTTTTTGTCACAGGCCCTGAAAAGAACAAGGTTTTTCATTGTTATTGAGATTTTTCACCTCTCAGTGCAGCGTCACTTTATCAGTTTGAGCTGTTTTTACTGAGCTCAAAAAGATGTTGCTTCTTTGTGGAATACCCCTCAGGTACATATTTTCATCTACAAATAGAATACAATTTTTGTAATGCTGAGCCTTTTTGGTAAGGTAGAACACTCAGAATAGAACATGGTTTTGTTGTCCCTGGGACAAGCTGCCTTTGATTTTAATTACACAAAAAAAAAAAAAAAAAAAAAACCTGACTTTCTTTTGCAATTTTCACTTGCTCCTGCAATTTGATTGCAAAAAAATACCAAAGAACATCACAACTTGCATTGCAATTTTTTAGAAAAGCTGCCATGAAATCACGCATTTTAGGTCGCAAGAATCCCCAAAACAGCCCGCGAGATCACTTAGACGTACGCGTGAGACACTTGCGCGGGGGACTGCTGTGAGTTTGGACAAAATTGCACAGTCATGCAGAATTCATGAAGACTGGTTGAAATTTGCGTTAATTATTGCAATCGCACCTTCCTGGAGGGACTGAATAACTGTGACTGCTGCAGAGTCATTTGACTCAGGAATGAATGGATTGTCAAAAGCCAGACAAAAGCCAAATGTTAGTGGCTGTTGATGGGTTTTTTGTCCAGTGTAAAAAGCGCTTATGAGTGACACATTACTCACAGTCATTTGATCCTTTGCAAACATCACATGATCAAAGCATCCCAATCAGTGACTGAGCAATAAAGCCTGCCGTTTCAGTTTTCCCTCAGATGAGAAGTTGAAGTGTGCTGCAGAAAGACTGCACTGCTACCCCTCCACCTCACTCACCCCCTTTCTTTATGATGTCTTCCAGGCTGCACCCAGAGATGGCTGTGGGTAGGGAAGAATTAGGTCAGGCAGGAGCACACTGCAGTGGGGTTTGCATGGCATACTGTAGGTGCCCATGTTCTGCTGTGCTGTGTGTTTGTACGCTGCTGCAAAATACAGACAGGGAGAGGTAGACAGATACACAGAGAGAACGAAAGAGCAGGAGCATAGCAGCACAGAAGAGCTCGCCTTTCACACGTCAACACAGACTATCCGAGGGAAACAAACCAAGGGCATTGCTGGCCCTGTTCTGCCGTCCGCCTGGAGTGCAGTGCAGAGTGGTGCAGCAGCAGCGGTGGAGCTCTGCCTCTCCCTGCCACCGTGCTTTAGCACAGCTCATAAGCATAACGGTATTCAGCTCACGTTAAGGCCATCGCTCTGCCGTGGAAACACCGAGGTGCCATAACGATGATGGCGAAGTGGGTGCTGAGGGGAACAGCTGTTTCTAATAATAGTCTCTTAGAAAGTCTTCATCCCCAATGGGACTGTAACCCCCACCCACATCCAACACACACACACACAGGTTGTCCTCCTTCTTATTCTGTGTTCCCATCGTTATGAGGCAGCGGTGAGAAACTGCTGCCTCATGAGAGGTGATGTCATCACCAGTTTATTATTGGACACTAACAGTTCCAGTGGCTGGTCTAAATGGCTAATCCCTCTGTTTTATTACTTGGTGCTCACTGCCGTCATACACAGAACAGGACACTTGTATCCAACCTGTCTCCTGTTATTGATTGTGATTTGAGGCCCTAACAGCAATTTTGTGAAAACAAGTCATTCTCAACATTTTACAGATTCACAGGTGAATGAAACAAGACTTTGGGGGATATTTACTTTGCCTGTTGCAAATTACTGTCTTGGTAGCAGAATGTTGCGTCACTACAATCTTTCAAGCTTGTGCTATGTTTCTAAGACTACAGACAAAATGAGCCCAGGTTCAGGGCCACCGCTGACCATTTGGGTGCCCTAAATATAAATGATCTATCTTAAGTCCTACTCTTTTTTGCTCTGTGCTCCAATAGCAGTTGCAAAAGCTTGGCACCCAGCGGAACCTCATCAAATTTATCGTCTCCTGTGTCCTGTAAGCCTACTTAGATATGTGCTAGGCTCGGCAATGGTGAAAAGCAAACCAAATTTTGAAGATGGTGCTGGTAGAACTGAGAAAGTGACATTTAATCACATCTTCAGTTAGCTGATGTTAACAAAATGCTAGCTAACTAGCTAGCTAATGCTTAATTAATTTTTCATTACACTGGCAGAAATGGGTGTCCAAAGATACCGAGATTTCATAGAGGAGATGAGTGTAAAACAGGGGATCTGTCTGTTTCTCACTGTTAACAGAGACTCCAGTCTGCAGTGCAGCTAGTTCATACACTTCACTGATACACCAGTGAGTTGGTTTGAATGAGGTACCGCTGAACAGGACCTGATGCTGGATTGTTTAAGTCACATCTTGTAGTACAGGGGTATTCAAAGCTTTGATGATGAATTTTGGACTGCATGGTGAAATCCATAAACTTGTAGTAGGATTTTTTTTTTTTTTTTTTTTTTTTGATCGGTCTCACAATGGCATTTCACCTTAAATTATTTGAGCAGCAAATTAACTTCTTTAAAGATAAGACAGATCACTTAATCTGTCGCCCGAATTTTCCACCAGAATCTATATAACTTTAGCTAACAGCATAATGTAGCATCACATAACCTGACAGATGCTTGTTAGGGGGGTGCAGTTTGGTGCAGTAGCTGAGTGTTGTATTACAAGTTAGGGTATTGAAAATGAAAGCATTCAAACAGATGGTTATACAACGTATGCGTAGTTTCAGTGCATTATTGCTTCGTTGCATGCATTGTTCCGCTATTGGCAATGGGCTGCAGTTTGAGAATCTCAGTGGTCATACACGTCTGGAAACCAGTTCAACAACAAATTAAGGAGTTTTTTTTGCTGCTGAATGTAGAATATTGCAATACTGCAAATCATGCATTCTTCAACCCAGCATGGAACTATAGCCCAGGTAGATCCCCCATTAATTTTGCATCTCATGCATAGTGGGTTGCAGAAGGCGACCCAGTGTATAAGGAACTATTAGTTAAATTGGCCAGTTTGTCAGCTCAGCAAAAGTGTCAGCGATTAAAAGGTCCACATAGGGGGCGCCCTGTAGCTCAGTTCGTAGAGGATCCGCCCCATGTATGGAGGCTGTCAGCCCTCTGCAGCGGCTGCTGGTTTGACTCCCAGCTGCTGCCCCTTGCTGCGTGCCATCCCCCCTCTCTCCACCCCCCTTTCCTGTCTGTTCCTCAGCTGTCCTATCTAATAAAAGGCAAAATGCACAAAAAAAAAAAAAACATAACTTAAAAGGTCCACATAGAAGTATGCTCGATCAGTGTTAGATATTTGGACTTGAACTGCAAGGAGTGAGGTCAAGTCGTGTTAAATATTTACAGGTTATTGTAATTTCATTACAGCTCTTTTGTCTTGTGATGGGGTGGTGCTGTGAAGCGACTTTAAGTTGCAGCAATATAACTTAAGTAGGTTACTTTCGTTTAGCTGAACTGTTGAGTCGGAGCTGTCAGGTCAAACTGCGTCACAGGTTTTACAGCTGCTTTTTAAAATTTGCTTTGTCAAATTTCAGGTGCAGTTTCCTCTGCCAAAGTGATGATATGGCGAGGCTGGGACATGTTTTCTCTGGGGCGTTTTAAATCTAACAGGGAACTCTTTGGTGCCTTTTATGGGAATCGTCCCATTAATTTAAGAGTTATTGGCCTAATGGTGGAATTCAGAATCATCCTCTGGAGGTCGATAAATGCCCGTACAATAATTCATGGCAGTCTACAATAGTTCCATTAAGGAAAAGGGTGATTTCTCCTTTCTGTCACTTTTACATGTATTCAAAAGCCTCTTGAGGTTGAATAGACCCTCTGCTTATAAAATACCCTCTGTAATTAAGGCTTAAGTTAGCAGGTTGAAGAACTAGCAGTGGCTGTCTTTATGCTTTAACCACCCATGTCTTTGTCTTCTTTGACCACAGAGAAGGAAAGTGTTCAGATATGCCTCAAGTACATGCGTGCCTTTTTTCAGAAAGTTTGTTTCCCTCCAGCTTGTTGGGAAATGCATGCATAAGCATCTTTGCAAACTGCAACGAATGCTGGAAAGCTGTGAGGGCTGTGAGTGGAATCTTAACTGCAGCTTTGCACCTCAGATTAGCTCGATAGAAGAGCAGTGATGCAACGTTCTCCTGGCAGCTTTCTGCAAAGGTTACCTGCAGTCAACTGAAGCATTCTGATGAGCGCTTCATCAGAACGCCTGCAAGGCTTTTAGGAGCTGGTATAAATTACTTCAACAAATCCCTTTTTTTTTTAAACTTTTACATTCCTTTTATGCCTTGTTTCTGCTTGCTTTATTACCTCTGTCGTCTTTTTTCTCAGTGACCTTGAGCAGATTTTGAAGACCTCCACCGCTGCGCTTCCTGTTAGCTAATGATCAGCCTTGTTCTTTTTTATTCTGTACCTGTCCTTGTCTCTTACTCTACCCTCCTCAGAGCCAATCAATATGCAGTGAAGGCAACCAGGGATCTTAGATTGGCTGTTACACCTGGGCCACTCAAAAATTCCTTCATTTGGCATGTCAATGCTATTAGGACAATTTCTTATGAGACAAATTATTTTACACAGTTCTAAATTAATTGGGTTTTTGGCCTGTCTACAGGTCTTTAACCCACCACCCACAAATGGAATATGAATGGCACTTAGACAAAGATTAAGACATGTTTAGGATGCCTCAGGAAAAAATGAGTATCATAAAATTACAAGAAGGAACATGGATCAAGATTCTGTTGCCCATTTCTCGCTTAAAATGTTTGCAGAAACATCATTTAGTGACTGTTTATCCATAATACGAGAAAGATTGTGACCAGGCAAGCAGCCATTACTTCCTGCTGAACGGACGAGCCAAAACAAAGCACCGTCCAAGTTGCAGTACGCCACCCACCAGCTTCCACGCTCTCGTCAGTACTGCACGTGTGCTGGTTCCAAAAAACCAAGATGTCAGCCCCCATATTTCCAAAGATGAGGCTTCAAAACAGTAGTTCACAAACCAGTGGGTGGCATCACAGTGGCTCTGTCCATGTCCTCTGCTGTCTGTCCATATTTCTGAGTATTTCTGAGCTTGGACCGAAACAGTGACATAGACAGCCATTGCAATTTCAAAACAAAGGTGTATCTTAAAGATGCTGATATAGATTGATGTTTTAAGTTGCACTGATGATGTTGAATCAATCCAGATCGATGTCTTTTTAGACCAGGGGGCTGCAACCTGCAGCTCCAGAGCCGCATGCAGCTCTTTAGCTGCTCTCCAGTGGCTCCCTGTGACTTTGGCAAAAAATATATATTGAAGTGAATAACTTTTTATTTTTTATTTTACTTTTTTTTTTACATTTTAATGTTAATTTATCAAACTTAACATACTGCAATAGACTTTTGAGTTTTGAGCCCAACTCAAGTTCTCAAGTTTTGAAAAAGTTTTACTGAATTAGCTTTTCTTCTTTGGATAAACTAATAATAACTAATAATCTTTGAGTTTCAGAAACCCAAGGAAGTTGTTTTTAAAAAAGATTCACTGAGTAAATTATTGAAATGAAAGTGAATGATGGTTAAAATTTTAAATTCTCAATTAAAACCATTTCATTTTCAGGCACCAAAATAATGATGAAGCAGGTTCGCAGCTCACTGTGAACAATTTTTGAAATATTTTTTATATGAGTTTCTAAAACTCAAAGATTCAAGTTTTTCCAAAGAAGAAAAGTAAATTAACTCGACTAAAGATTGTAGGTCGGCAAAACTTTTTAAAGTTTATCTCAAAGCTCAAGAGTTTAATTTGGGCTCAAAACTCAAAAATTTATTGCAGTACATTGCCTTGAAATGTTGAGTTGTCTCAACATTTTTTTTACAGTGTAAATTGAATCTTACAGTCTTTAACTGTAAAACTATGTAGCCTGTACACCAAAAATATTTTGTCAATACATTTTGACGGTGGCTAGTCCATAAGGTAGCAGTGGATGCCAATTTAAAAAAAAAAAAGTCTTCAAGGAAAAGAGAATTTTTTCTTTTTTTAGCCAATGATGGCTCTTTTGATCATAAATGTTGCAGACCCTTGTAGACTGATGGATTGTTGAACCCCTGTTGTTAAACAAAAGGCACTTTAATCAGGTTAACATGGTGATGGATTATAATCATTTTGTCCAACATACTGTGAGGACAGACAGAAAAACACTTCAAATGATTTGTACTTCAACACAGTTGAGAATGTCTGGAAAGAGAGAGCATGAGCGTGGTGCCTCCATGATGCAGAATATACACAGGCCATCTTAATGTGCTGTGACACAATGCATTTCACACACTGTACAGTGTTATTGTTGGAATGTAGTGTGAGAGCGAGGGACAGCAGCAGAAACACATGTTCCCCGAGGCTCAGACATCACACATCAGCTTGCAGAGCAGCAAAACAGCAACACTACAAAGAGACAATGCAGCATGTTAAAGCTCCTGAAAATCCTGTTTCTACCCTTATTTTGCCTCCATGTTTGGAGCCAAACACAGGAGGATATTTGTACTGCACTAATTGACATCACCAGTCACTCCAGTGCACAGACTGTCCCCCAAAGAAGAGCACTTTGGAGTGCAGTTACAAACTGTGTTTTTCATTTGTTTAGTTTGCAGGATTCGTTGTACCAATTAAATTTTAAATCTTCATGATTTAAAGATTAAAGACTCCATCCAAGAAAAAAACAAGTTTTAAACCTTGTTAGCATGTCCATGTGTTGTTTTGATACGCTAGAACTCATATTACAAGCAAAACAAGCAGTCAGCATCATGGTTGAGCACTTCTGCTTTGTAACTGCAGTGTACCAATGACAGTCCAGGGTTTCCCCCAGCAAAGTTGTTGCTTGATCTTTTAACGGGCCGGTAGCCGTGTGTCTTTTTTGAGGGAGGGTCCAGCATGGGCCAGCAGCAGACTGGTGGCGGCCTTATAGACGAATCCAGCGACCGCTTTGTGTGTTCCACCATCTTGTGGTGCTGCCATTGCTGGGGTGGCAAGTAGTGTCTGTGTCTAGAAGAGAACCCTAAATATGCAAGAATTTTTCATGGTTTCTGTCAAAATGTTCACTCATGTGAGATCTTGCAGATCTGGGGTTCCCCTCTAGACAGCATGTCTGCTGTTGCCTGCTGACAGTAACATTATGGATAACTGGATCGACGACATTAAACAGCAGTCCTCAGTAACTGATGAAGGTTCCTTTTAGAATGGCGATATTAATGTTCTTCAAATTTTACACAGTAGTTAGATGTTGGTTGTGATAAGAGCCAGAAATGGATAATAAAGAAGAGAAAAAACAGACAGTCTCCACCACATTTAAGTGATGAAGTACTGTGTAATATATATTAAAAATATGTTTGTTCCTTTTCTGTTAATATTTCTGATCCACTCTGACACATGGTGGTCCTCTGTACACTCAGTGAATCTCTGTACAGTCTCTGCTCTCAGACAGCAGCACTTTTCATCAAGTAAAGCTTGTGTATTTTCATTTTGAAGTTTGACTCGACCGTTGGAGCAGCCAAACTGCACAGGTTCTTCCTGACTTCCTAGACATTGTTGACAAAGTATCATTACATTAAAAGTAGGTGTAGGAGTAGAAAAATGTAAACTACTTATGGCATTCATTCGCACTCATATTATAGGGAGACGCTAACGTAGCAACGGCAGCTTGTTAACTTGTGGTACGTCCCCGGATTTGTCTATAGTTTCTGTTATAACATAATCACTGCCTGAATTACAGAAGTGAAAAAAGCCATAACATTTTTTAAGGCCCTACATTAAGTCAGTGCCAAAAGCTGACTGGAGATTTGAAAATAATACTACCTAATGTGTTGTTATAAATAAGTCATTTATTCAACACACATTTAAAAAAAATCAATAGCTTTCTGTAAAAACAAAAAAGTTGGGAAAACTCAAAGTTTCAAGGCAGTGGATTGTAATAGATTTTTGAGTTTTGAGCCCAACTCAGATTCTTAAGTTTTGAAAAGTTTGTCCACAGGGGCCTCCAAAATCAACTAAATGTGAATGTTCTTAGCAGCTTTAAAAAAAACTGCAGTTGATCCAGATTATATGAAAAACTTTGACATATTTCATATAACATAATATATTTTGTTGTCAGCCTCTTCTCGCTCCCATTGCGTCAAATACAGCAGCTTAGTCAGCGCCCCTGTGCTTCAAACTGCGACCCTGTATGCAGTCCCCTTGTGTCATTTCTGGACGAGCCCCTCTAGATTCTGTTCTGATGTGCTGTCAAAGTCCAAGGAGACAGGCCTGCAAAGTCAATAAGATGCTAACATAGTGGAGTAAAGAGAGTGAAGTCTGCAAAAGGACAAAGTCATGTGATTCATGCAATGTTATGTTCTATACCTTAAATTTATAAAAGAGATATGACAGGAAATGGGGAGAGAGTGTGGGAGAATGACATTCAGCAAAGGGCCAAAAGTGGAAATCAAACCCACAGCCACTGCAGAGGACTCACAGCTTCAATACATGTGTGGACTTTCTCCCTCTTTATACTACGTCACAGCTCGGGGTATATTATACAGCTGTGGACGGGTTTCACCTTCAGTTTTAGCTGAGCATAGGGTACTGTCCGTGTCTGTATGAGTCGCTCAGTTGTGGTGACAATTTGTCAGTGTCTGACAAGGGAATGAGACCAGGAGTGTAGTTTTGTTTCCTAAACCTAACCAAGTGCCTTTATTTTGAAAGTCTACCCAGACATTGCATATTTATTATTTCTAACTTGACCACAGAGCCCTGCATGTGCAAAACTGACACTACAGGGGTATCTACAGCATCAGAGTCTGAAGCGTAGGCCCTCAGACCAAGCTGCTGTATTTGACGAGCTGGCAGTGAGAACGTGTTGGTCATGAGACCTCCCTGATGTAGGTCATGTAACTCAGTTCTACGCACAAATGAGGGAAATTTGACTATGATGAGCCACCTGTATGACTGACCGGTTATCTTATCCAGATAATAAATGGCAGCACAGAAACAGGCGCATGCCTGCCATCCATCATTCCTCCAGCCAACACAGAGTGAAAGGGTCCATTAACTGGCTGCTTGTAGTGGTGTCTGCCTGAGCTCAGTTACATCAGAAACACACACATACAGTATGTGACACATCCAGTCTTATACAGTGGAAACACACATATGAAATAAACAGATCGTAGCTTTGTGTTACACCTCAATACAGCACATCAAAAACACACACGCGTTGTGTATTATAGCTTGTACTGCATCTTGTACCCAGACGTGGGACGTAAATGAGTACAAATACTTCATTAGTAGTTAACCAGATTTTTCAGGTATCTGCACTTTACTTTACTTTATTTTTCTGACAACTTTCTTTCTTTTCCTTATATTTTAAAAACAGACTCATTACTTTAGTTTAAATGCATTTGTGGGGAATTGTTGATTATTTTTATTTTGCATCATTGTGTGCCACCTTGTCAACATCACGACTGATTTCAACCTAAGTGGATTTTACAATAACACAGAAAAGATGAGTCCTTGGTGTTTCCACCAGTGCATATCACAAAGGACAGACGTAACAAAATGACAAATGTCATAAAGACATAATGAGAGGGAAAACAAGAATGTAATGAAAAATACAATGCAAACAACAAGACACAAGACACAGAGCATTAAGAAAGACATAACAAGACAAAAAACGGTGTAAGACTTATCAACACAAAAACAACATAACAGACATAACAAAAACAACGTAAAAAAGTAACAGCATGAAAACAAGAGGAAAAAATGAGGTAACAAGGCGCAAAGCAACATAAAAAATGTATCAAGACAAAAACAGACGTAACAAGCCGATGAAGATGTAACAAAAAGAAAAATGACATAAAAGACGTAACAAGACAAAAAAGATGTAAGACAAAAAAAAGTTAAAGACATAACAACACTAAAAACTATATAAATGACATAACAAGACAAAAACTGCATAATCAAGACAAAAAAGGACGTAACAAGATGAGACAGACAGAGAAGGGAGGCTCAACCAGAGAATAGAGGAGGTTCATTTAGTTTTGCACAGAAACTCTCAGTAGAAATGTCCTTCAGAGGACGACTTTACTGTTATATTTTGAGTACATTTCAGAGCCTGAACTTTGTACTTTTACTTGAATAAAGAAGTTGAATCAATACTTCTACTTTTTTTTTTTACACTGTATTATCTGTATCACTTGAGTACAGACTGTGTGCACTTCTGCCACCTCTTCCTGTACCACTGCAGTACCTGAAGTGCGAGTGTTACTATGGGCTGTTACTATGAGGAAGACGGCTCCAGATGATGCAAATCAATACCCTGTGCTTCTATTTTTAAATGTGGTGTTTGTTGAGTTTATCATGCAGTATTGACATTTTGCAGGTCGTTGTACAGAATTATTGGGTGTGTTGTGATGCAGCGTGTGGCGCAGGAGACAGCTGTCAGATTCTTCAGCTCAGAAAGGTGGACAGACATGACGCTTTATTGTTATGGTAACACTGATACTTAGGTCAAATTATGTGAGCTGTCAGGACTTGATGGTGATGGGATGGAGATGTAGAGGAGCAGCGGTGGAGTTTGGGAGTGGGTGGATGTGCTGACCACAGGGCTGCAGCAGGAACACTTGAAGGGGCTGATGTGGTGACAGGAGCCACTGAAGGGCAGGTGAAGGAGGGAGCTCCGGCTCTCTAAGGAGTAGTGGAGAGAATTGGAGCGAGCAGGCCGGTGACTGTTCCCGCTGCTTAATAAGAACTGACGTTACACAACATAATCCACCTCAGCAGTCTGTGCTGCGGCTGGAACAAGTTATTTTTGAAAAGAAGGTACAGACTGCATGGAAAGCTGCGGCGCTCTGCCCTCTGACAGCCCAGACTGTGAATCATGGCGCACAACTCAACTGCACACGCATCCTTTCTCCCTCACGCACACAAGTACGCTGCTATTCATTCTATTCAGCCACCACTGTCACACTGCAACACTAACACACTCATACACATACACAGTGTTATATTAATACTCATGTAGCCAAACCGTGCACTACTGACTCATATGACCCAGGCCTGACTTGTTTGCCCTTTCCAAAAAAGCACACGTAGAAAACAACAATTTGGGGGAATATATTGCATGTTTGGTCCGGGGATGCACCCGGATCCAGATACATTATTTGACAAAGGACAAATAATTTCATGGAAACCCAAATTTGCTTGTTATTATTTGGGAAAAGTCATTTCCTAAAAGTAAAGCAGCAAAATTAAGATGACAAATTTTTACTTTTATCTGAGTATATTTTTACACAAGTACTTCATTTTCAATATTATAATATTATAATAATATATTATAATATTAAAATGATGTTCCTTATTCTTGAGAATCAGGACCAAATATTTTTAAAAGGATCAAACTCTTGACTATTGAATCTTGTAATAGGCCAACCTCCTAGTGATTACATTTCTGATTAAATGTAGACGTCAGGTCTGCCAGATGGAAAATCTGATGGAGTTGAAGTCTTACAGAGCTGACAAAATATTTTTTTTATTTCACAGCATAGTCATAGTGAGCAACCATTTTATTTTTTAAAGTGCCTCAGAGTTCTCTTAATGCTAATCAAAATACACATTTTTAAACCATAATTCTTATTTAGCTTTGATTTAGAAGGGCTACAGAGTCGACATGTTATGGTTGAGACACATCTGATAGTGATATTATTTAATAAATTGATCAGAAAATAGAAAGTTTATCAGTGCTTGAGCAGTATTCCTGCCTTTTTTTAAACCAGGAAGTCAGACAGGGGTCTTCAGGGTATAGCCAGGGATGGAAGTAATTAATTACAAATACTCAAATTACTGTAACTAAGTAGATTTTTTGGGGGTACTTGTACTTTTATGAATGGATTTTCAAGTCTGTACTTTTACTTGTACTTAAGTATGCATTGTAAGATGTAATCTACTCAGTTACTTGTAAAATCAGTACAATTTGAATTAATATCCAAATCTTTCATCTGGCGGAGCCATTTGTTGAAAAAGGAAACTTAAACTTTGACTTAAAAGGAGAAAAATGAAAAAAAAAAAAAAAAAAACAGAAAAAAATTGAAAATGGGGAAAGAACATGTTTTGTATCTTATAAATTATTGACAATTAATCGATTATTAGTATTTTCAACTATTGGTTAAGCCCTGGTTTGGAGAGGTGACTTTGACATCAACGGTTAAAAGTAAGTCGTCTGTGCAACAAATACTTTGTACAAATCATTTCATAAATCACACATATTTCATGCATAAATAAATCCTTAGTGAATACATTTCCCCCAAACACTTGGAATTAGAGTGTTGGTATTAATAATTTTTTGGGGTTTTTTCTTTTCTTTTTTTTTTTTTTTTTTTTTTTAGTAGGACATGATTTGTCCCAGTCTTTAAGAATGGGTGATAATATTCTATACTGTGAGGTGCAGTAACATTAACACATCAAGAAAAATTAGAGTGAGGGTGTGGTAAAATATCTCATAATTAATTATCAGTATTAAATCAACTTGATACTTTTTAGATACAACAACGGCATTGCCAATGAATATTATAAAATAAAACATTTGCTTGATTTAACATGACTTACGGTATAAAATTCAAACTTAAACAGGCTTTATTATCGCAGTAGTTGACCCCATACAGTGAATATAAGAATGCACAAATCAAGTTTTTTTGGCCCCAATCCAAGTCCTTTAATAGTCAGGATGTGCTGATACTGAATCCAGTCCAATACCTATATATTTACCTGCAGTAAATGTAGATGAAATATGTATCTGACACACTGAAATAACAGCTGTAGCCTCATAAATCTGACACACCTAATCACTCAACCTTAACCCTACATGAACCCTCTGTTTCTTGCTGTGGTTTTAAGATGACAGATTGCAGCTTTTGATATTGATTTGATCTGACTCTTAAAGTTTAACTCTGAGTCAGATTTTAACTTTGAGATTTCTAACTATGTTTTCAAAGACAGAGAGTCGTGATGAGTGCAGAATCTCAGCTTTTATTTTGCACCAAAGACAGTTATTTCAGATTTGTCTGTGTTTAGCGGAAGGACTTCAATCATTGATATCAGAGAACCCATGGGACTGCGTTTGCTCAACCCAGGACCTTAGACAATACCTTTGTACATTACTAAATTGTTTTGATAATTCTGTTGCGGTTACAATATAATTCTGGCCTAAATTCTGTTTAAAACATTTCTTTGAAACAACACATTTGTGCAACATGCTGGATTTGTAAAGAGGTGGTTGAGGTGGTTTGCAGGAATTCAGTATAGCACTTCCACACCCAGTCTGAGGTTCTTGGTAAAGATTAAGGAAAATTTGTGATTTTTGGTAGGTTTGCACAATAAAAGCACTTTAGGTCCATTAATTAACATTTCCTCATAAGAACAAAAAAAAAACATATTTTGTCATTATTACATTTGCTGTTATAAATTAGTTGTATATAAACAGATTCTAGGAGAGAGGGCTAGTTTTTCTAGTTGACAGAATAAGGTACATTTGTGTGTTTCTGTGAAATTATGATCATTGATTTTACTGATTTACACCATTTGACCTAATGGAAGCATGGAAATGATAATTAAAAGAGACCCAAGCATTGAGCCTTGGGGAACTGGACTGATTTTAAAGGTGACAGAATAAGTTTGTCTGCATAATTGTCTGCATAATTATAATAATTGTTTTTATTGTTTTACATAATTTGGCAGCAAGCATGTAAATGATAATAATAAAAAAAAGAAACCCAAGGATTGAGTCTTGCGGATCTTCACAATTCATGTTGGTCCACTCGAATGTATAGAAGCTGATTGAGACAAAACAGTTCCTGACCTTGAGATAGACGTGAGCTACTTTCAGACTGTGTCATACAGTCCAACAGAGTCTTCCAGTCTGTCCACCACTATTGTATAGTCAGTGGGGTCAAAGCCAGCAGAGAGATCCAACAGGACAAAGACTTAAGTCTTGCTGAGGTCATTTTCTAGATTTTGTCCCTTTGTTGCAGCCATAATCAAAGTTTTTGTGCTGATATGCAACTTATGAAATCCTTTTACTCACAAAAAGTAAAGTTTGAGTTTGAGTCACAATCCGAAAGTCTGAACCTCAAACTCAGCACACAGGAAATTGCACTGGGCAGGAGAGATCCATGAGTCATCAGCCCGTCGATGTCAATGTGCTAACCTTCCTCTCGCCTCTGTCATTCCCGCAGGACTACACCATCACCATGTACTTCCAGCAGTCCTGGAGAGACAAGCGTCTCTCTTACACAGGCATTCCTCTCAATCTCACCCTGGACAACCGGGTGGCAGACCAGCTGTGGGTCCCTGACACCTACTTCATTAATGACAAGAAGTCCTTCGTCCATGGCGTGACAGTGAAGAACCGGATGATCCGACTGCACCCTGATGGAACCGTGCTCTATGGTCTCAGGTAGGAGATATTCCCACTCTGCACTTCATAGCCCTTTTGACTGCAGTGACTGAATAACCTGTAGCTTGAGGCTTCCAAAAACCTGAACTGTAAAGAATTTTGGTAGTCTTTGGTAGTCTCCTCTGCATTTCCCTCAAAATGTATTGTAGCTGCAAATTAGTTGCATACGTATAAACAGATTCCAAGAGACAGGATTTACAGAATAAGATTAATTTATTGTCATACATAATTTGGCCTAATAGAAGCATGTAAATAATAATAAAAAGAGACCGAGACTGAGCCTTGGAAACTCCCAAATTGTGGTTGAATGAGACCAAACAGTTCCTGTCCTGGCTTCCCAAAATCTGGATATACACCATTTACAGTGACAGGGCAAAAGCAGGACCCACCACTGTAAGTTACTTCTATGAGCTCTTTGGCAGAGATGAGAAGTAACTAAGTACAAATACTCAATTACTATACTTAAGTAGATTTTTCAGGCATCTACTGTTTACTTTCTTTTTCTGACAACTGTGTACCATTACGGGCGGCATGATGGCGCAGTGGTTAGCGCTGCCGCCGCACAGCAAGAAGGTCCTGGGTTCGAATCCCCGAGCCAGCAGGGCCTTTCTGTGTGGAGTTTGCATGTTCTCCTCGTGTCCACATGGGTTCTCTCTCCGGGTACTCCGGCTTCCTCCCACAGTCCAAAGACATGCAGCAGGTTAATTGGTGACTCTAAATTGGCCGTAGGTGTGAATGTGAGTGTGAGTGGTTGTCTGTCTCTGTGTCAGCCCTGCAATGAACTGGCGACTTGTCCAGGGTGTACCCTGCCTCTCGCCCAATGTCAGCTGGGATAGGCTCCAGCCCCCCTGCGACCCTCACGGATAAGCGGTTACAGAAAATGGATGGATGGATGTTTACCATTACTCCCTACATTTTAACACAAATATCTGTACTTTCTACTCCTTACATTTTCAAAACTTACTGACTGAAACGGTGTAAAAGACATAACAAGATATAACAAGAGGAAATTAATGTAAATACCATAACAAGATAAAAACGACTTATCAAGATAAAAGGACCTAACAAGACAAAAAAGACCTACCAACACATGACAAGACAAAAATGACGGAAAAGACATAACAAGATGAAAACGATGTACCAAGACGAAAACGATGTAACAATACATAATAACCAGGCGAAAATGACAGGAAAGATCTAACAAGACGATTATGATGTAACAAGATGATAATGACGTAGAAGACGTACCAAGACGAAAACAATATGAAAGACATAACAGTGCATAACAAGATAAAAATGATGTTAAAGATGTAACAAGAAGAAACAGGCAAAGAGGAAGACTTGATGTCAAGAAAAGGTGAGGTTCAGTTAGCTTTGCAAAGAAACAAACAGTAGAAATGTCCTTCAGAGGACGACTTTTGTACAGAAGTATCTGTGATTTTTCTTGATTACAGAATCTGTGGACCTTTGCCACATCTGCTCTTTGAAGGGTGACAGAAGTGTGCAGTGGAAGAAGTGGGACTGATGCTATTGAGTTTATTTCACATTAATGTGAACACCAGACTCAACAGTGCATCCAGGTCCCCGCTGGGGCCCACATAAGCTGGTTGGTGGCCCAAATAGATGTCCAGCACATCAAAGCATGTCTTTATTTGCTCCAATGTTTAATTATTTGTTCATTTTGTCTCATCTTTTGAATTTTTTTAACTGTGTGGTATCCCAGTTTCTACCATATCCATCCCTCCTAGTTTCTCCTTAAGCTAGTTCTGACTTGGCCTCCTTTAGATACAGTCAGGTTTGTCCAGTGGTTTCAAAAGAGTGTCACCAGATAGGTCTGAGGGGTTGTGAGATGATTAATGGGAGAGGGAAGGTGAAAAAAAGAAGTTCTGATGCATAAATCCATTTTAAATTTTGTTACTTTTCTCTAATCTTTGCCTTTTTGTGAAATAATCCTTTTATCTCTTTGTTCT
This sequence comes from Lutjanus argentimaculatus, assembly GCA_034769285.1. Lineage (NCBI taxonomy): Eukaryota > Metazoa > Chordata > Actinopteri > Lutjaniformes > Lutjanidae > Lutjanus > Lutjanus argentimaculatus. The sequence goes on along the minus strand of JAWZSL010000003.1, from coordinate 44,624,471 downwards.
CAAGCAATTATTGAAATGAAACAATCTGAGAAGTTTCGAGGGGAAATGTCATTTTGGTGAACTGCTAACAACTCAGATATCTGAAACATGACAAAGGGCTCCAACCAGACACTGATCTGACAGGGGTCACAAGTCAAATGGTTGGGAAACACTGGTTTAATATTAACAATGTGTTGTATTTTATTTCCATCTGTAAAGTACAGCCCATTTTCAATCTCAATGTGCCAAATACAGCAGCTTTGTCAGTGCCCCTCTGGCACTGTAGGTGCCCCTCTAGCATCATTTCTGGAGGGACCCCTTTAGCTTTATGTGCCATCAAAGTCAGGTGATGTAGTATAAAGGGGAGAGAAAGTCCACTTTTGACATGAGGTGGATGGATGAGTCAAACACAGGACTTTCAACTGGTTTTCGTGTCCCATATGAAACCAATCATTGATGCCGGTTTCTTTTTAACTCATGCATGCTGCATATAAGCAGTAGAAACACTTTGTTTTATCCAGTATGTACAGAATCACGTATCATCAGGACACTAGACAGGAGGACGTTACTTTACATAGGTCAATACCACAAACGCTGTTAGGACTTTATCTAAGGTTCAAGATATCTCTGTACCAGACAGGCTAGAACTCCTGAGATAAAACATGAAACATTCTAATCTGAAGGGCACTGAGGCCTCTCAGTTCAACACACGTCAGGCTTAATTATATAAACCCAGTGTCCTCAGTGAAAGTCTTGTGCTTGTTTGAGTGATCCATCCACCCCACCTCCTCCAAATGTGGACTTTCTCGCTCCTTATGCTTCTCCTGTCATGTTTACTACGTCCACTAGGGGGCTCTGCTAAATAATAAATGAACATATGCTTTCATTTGCAACCCACAAGCCAGTTTCTCTGGTGAGGATGGGCTGAATTTTTCAGTTTTTCGTCTGTGCAAAGGATGTAAAGGAAGCTTTTTTTATTCTGTTTGGACTTTTAAACAGATTATAATCAAAATATTAGGTTCCATCATAAACAAACAATATTAATCGTGATATATGCTGGTTCTCCACCATTTCCAATAAAAGAAATCAGCAGTTTTTTGGACATGTTTGAACTAGCACTGTTTTAGTGCAGGTCATCACGCAGGCATGGGTGTGTCTAGAGTGGGGCATTGGAGGGCACTGGCCACCCTGGAATCACCCCAAGTGCCACCCCATCAATCCTCAAGAATGATTAGTTCTGTCCAGTGAGAGGTGGGACCTTAGGTTGAACCAACTGTTTTGCTGTTTTTTTTAAGATTATTTTTTTAGCTTTGGCCTTTATTGTGATAGTGACAGCTGAAGATATGACAGGAAAGGGGGGTGTAGAGAGAGAGAGAGGATGACACGCAGCAAACGGGCCACAGGCGGGAGGCAAACCAGTGGCTGCTGCAGAGGACCAACAGCCTCAGTATGTGGGGCACGCGCTCTACCAACTGAGCTATAGGGGGGCTAACATGTATTTTTAAATGTGCATTGTTTTATTTTGTATGTAGCCCACTTTTAATTCATTTAGGTTAATTTAGTTAAGTAACAAATCCCTAAAATAGAAGTATTTTTCATAATGTAGTGTTGAGTCTCACAGTCTGAGAAAAGAGATAGAAAGGAGGTAAGGACTTAAAGAAAAAGTATGGTGCCACACTGTTGTGACTGGTAGGACTATAAATCTTGTGAATAAAAATTTTAAACACTAATGTTAATTCATCACAGTGGATATGAGAACTGGTACATTAATGTACGCATGTTCATGCATCTGCATGTATTTCATGCCACCCCTGCACAAGTCAGCCCTAATAGGGCTACCCCAGTCAAAAAAGTCTGGAAACACCCTGCATGCAGGGAATTTTAGTGGGTCATTTATTTATTTATTTATTTTTCCTTAATAGTGTTGTCTTATCTCAACATGCATCTTGAGCCGCAGTTGTTTTTCTCTGCAAATGAGCCTGTGTTGACAGTTGAGATGCATCAGCGTTTTATTTCGATCTATTTACAGCGACAAATCTTTCCATCACTCGCTCTGACAGTCACTATTTCTGACTGCTGTGCACCTGGGAAATTTGTGCCAGAAAGTGTAACAAGCAAATATGAGCTGTCATGTCAGCAGCCTTTTCTTTGTCATAATCGCATATTTACCAGGGATTTTAGTAGTACTATAATTAATGTAGTAATGTACATTGTGGCCTTTTTTATGTGGCGGAATGTGAAATGAAAAATGAACACATTTTTTGCTGTGTCCATGCCCTGTCCCAGTGATGTTTTGTCATGTCACTCAGCATCTCATTCAGATGCACAAAATAGCCTTTAGCATCTGTATAGCCTCTTTTACAGTGGACAAAAAACACTAACATCCACTAACTTCTGGCTTTTGTCTCGAGTGGGAAAGGGTACAGTTGTTCTTCGTTTCTGGGTCAAATGACTCTGCAGTAGTCAGGAGTTTTTGTGAGCTCGGTAGTGATGGAAACATGACATCCGGGTGAATTCCCCTTTCCAGTGGAAGCAGTAAAGGCTTGTCATCTCTGTCTGTAACTTCTGCAACTCTTTCACCTCTTTTCCAAACACATGTGCTGCCTTGGCTGTACTCCATCACAACAGGGCTACCTGCCTGAAGGTGTGTATTTAATTAATATAAGCTCGTAAACAGTGGATAAAACATTTAATTTCCTATAAATTCTTTGCAATAAAAGTCCCCACTTGTTTTGCAATTTAAAAGCTTTTATTGTGAGGCAGCAAAATAAAGTAAATAAGTAATAAGTAAAGTAAAGCAGATACTTGAATGTACAAGAGAAGAAGAAGAGAAATTGATTTTCAAACCTGCATAGATGTGACTTTAGACGCAGTCTCATCTACTGGAAATGGGAAAGGAGTCGATTGCCTATTTTTAGGTCTTTTTTTGTTGTGTAGTTGGAGTGGGGTGGATGGATGGGTCAAACAGACAGCTGGGGCTCATGTCCTGTGTGAAACTAAAGGTCAACATCATCTGAAATTTTAAGTTACAGAACATTAAATGTGTCATGTGACTTATTTTATTTGCATCATGTGACGTAGGTAAGATGCTTATTTTAACCCAAAACACGATCTTTTCCTAAACCTAACCAAGTAGTTTTGGTACCTAAACCTGACCAAACTGCACCAGTTTCACAATGTTAGCCAAGTGTGAAGGCGCCTTGATAAGAAATATGTAGGGCGCAGAGAAGAAAAGCACAGCGCTATACATCCTCTCTGCCTGGTATACAAATCACTAAGCTAACTTAAGCATTGGAATTAGCAAAGTTCATAAACTGTATGAATCACAAATCTTTTACTCAGTGAGACTGGGGTATTTTTTTTTAATCTTGTGTTATACAATTTGCAAAACTCTTGCAATATTTGTACGTGTTTTTTCTTCATTTTACACACTCTACAAACATTAAAATGATCACTTTCACGAGATCTTTTGCAGGTTTGGAGTTCCCTTCAAGACTCAACCATCAGTCTCTCCTTCCACTGCTTGTATCCATACATCTATGATCGCTTCTGGCTACATTGTCATATACAGTCAGTTGTCGAGTTTTAGTAAGCTGAACTTTGAGCGCAGCGCTCGGGGGGTAAATCTGAGTGGTGAGCCACACCAAGGATAGCCTAGTCGGGCATCACCGCTTTCTCCACAGGAAAACAATGGGACAGCCAGCACAGAGTGTTTTTTACCACCGATCATGTGTGGAGGCCTTGCTGCTTTCTGGCAGCATTTTATACAGACCCAAAGGGTACCTTGTGCATCAGAGACAGCAAGGAGCGTGACAGATTTGTATTTTACAACCTGGGACGTGGACGGGTTGCCCGTCCTCAGGGTTACCCCTAAAATACACTGCATGCGGAATGACTCCGGAACGGCTCCGCCATGGCGTCGGAGCCATTACGTTTCAATTTTAGTCTATGTGTCAGCTCACACAGTCTCCGGTTCCTCTGCGAAATGGCTCCGGAACAACTGCGGCGTCCGACAGCCCTCCGCAACACATACGCAGAGCTTCTATTTTTGCCGGACGCCGGAGCACGGTGCATCAAGCAGCACAGGGCAGATTGTGCCGGGAGGGAAGTCGGCTACAAAATACAAAATAAAACCCCGGTTGATTTTCAAAATAAAATACTCTGTGTTCACCGCGGATCGGGTTTCATTACAAGAACACGTCATAATGGGCGGGGCCGACCTGAAGTCAACAGGTCACAGGTTTTCAGGCGTCTTTTCACCCCGTTGACACCATGGATGAGGAGAAGTTGATTCTGGAGATCCAAAATCAACCAATCATTTATGACACCTCACACCCTTTTTATAAGGACACCAACAAAAAAGATGTGGCGTGCAATGCCATTGCAGGAGCAATGGGAGTGGAAGGTAAGTTTGTAATTTGGTTCAGTAATGTTGTTTGAAAACAAATAGTTTGCTTATGTGCATTAAAAGAGACGCGCGATTATGCGTGAATTCGCGAGATCTCATGCGTTCTCGCGACGCTCGGTGTCCGGCGGAGCCACACCAAACAGATCACAAACAAATATGTGTGAGTTGGCGGACAGCGGAGTACGCTGTCGTTCCGGAGCGGAGCCGTTCCGGAGTTGTTCCACATGCAGTGTATTTTAGGGGTTACTCCAGAGCGCTGCAACACCAACTTTGGGAACCACTGCAGCAGGGAGTTCTATAGAAAACCATGAGAAATTGGCACTCATTGCAGCTTGTCAGCCAATCACAGTGCAACATGTTGTATAATAATGAACACATAAGAAAAATGTCTCACTTTAAAGCAATACGACTGCCTGAGAACTTATGAATGTAACATGAATGTTTGCCTCACATTTTGGAGCTCATTGGCTTTTTGGAAACAGTGGCTTATGTCACATGACTTATTTCATTTGCATCACATGATGTACGTAACATACTTTTTCAACCCAAACCATGACTTTTCCTAAATCTAACAAAGTAGTTTTGGTTCCTAAACATATCCAAACTCCATCCATTACACACAACATGACAAAGACTTGTATTTTAATAACCTGGAATGTGGACAGGTTGCCCATGTTACAGGGCCCTCACACCAGAGCACTGCAACACCAACTTTGGGAACCACTGCAGTAGGGTGCATCATGTATATCTTTCTAGTATATCATGTCAGCCAATCACTGTGCGACGTTGGACCTAAGTGTTGTGTAATTACCAGTAAACAAGAAAGATGTCTCGCTTTCAAGCAATGCGACTGCTTAACGACTCTGGATTAATAATTACTTGAATGTTTGCCTCATATTTTAGAGCTCATTGGCTTTTTCAGAGTGGCCACACGACCTGTGTGTGTATGTGTGTTATTTTCCAACACATCCTAATTAGACTATGACTTTGGCCATGTTTCTGTACAAAACCACTGCAGAATTCAGTTAGCAGCAGCTGATTAGCATGGAGAGCATTCCTCAAAGGCTCCATCAGAGGCTAAGTGTTGCTCTGTCTGTGTCTCCTCTGGAGCTTTGAGGGAGAACCAGCTGGTAAATCATTTATGAAGCCTCTCCTGGTGCAGTGTACACATGGCCGTGCCCTCTGCAGCAGAGCGCCGCTCCGATGAAGTGAGCCGCGTGGAGTTAACTGAGGAAACAGTGGGCCGGTCACTGTCAATAATTCAGTCCTCCGAGTTCAAAGGCATTCTGCGTTTCAGAGGGAGAGGAGTGATGACTTGACAGTTTTCAGCTGCGAGGGTTTTTTTTTAGCTTTGAGGCGAAGCTGCACATTTTAATAAGGTGTTTTGGCATACATCAAGGCCTGTCCTGGATCAGCATCTAATTCTGACATTTCAAATCGCTGTGACATACAGTGGCTGTCAGGGTTTCACTGATCATAGTGTCACTGACCATTTCAGTTGTTGGCTGTGATTTTATACGGACTGTCGATGGACCGTCATGTTCTGCTTTTCTCTCTTATAAGACAGGGGTTGAAGTTGAGAGGGCTCTGCACAGGTCCCAGACTATAAAAATGAAACCTCAAACCTATTTTTTAAAATATTTTTTCATTGATTTCTTGACTTGCAGTACTTGCTTTCATTTTGATCTTGGATCATGTGATGGGATGTGTGTGTGTGTGTGTGCGCAAGTGTGGTACTGTGATACAGCTAACCTCACATACTACTGGACCCATCAGCATGTATTTTTGTACATATTTGACTGTATGCTGTGAAAAATCTTGAAAAACCTATCTTACTGATTGCTGACTCCTCACTCCTCTTCAAATGAGGCTAAGCTAATAACAAAGTTTACTTTCAGTCTGTTGCTGGCCACATTTTGCCTTTTGTTGTAGCTCAAAAACAGACATTCATAGAGAAGTTAGGTCTCCTCTTGACCCAGAGCATCTGCAGATTAATTCCACACTGTACATATGTTCTGATACACTAAAGTTAGGCACAATATGAGATGAATAATCCCTGTGTTGTTAGCTGTAGTGCCATCTTGACTGTGATGGAACCACTTTGCATCGTCATATAGAAGCATTCAAGATCTGGTAGGTACAGTGTGTATTGAGAGATGCACACATTGCTACAAAATCAACTGTGACTTTCTGAATTCTGAGATGATTTTCATGAAATTTGGTTTGTTGTAAACATAGGGGTCGCATGTTGGAATTAAATTCAGTGACGTGGAACGAGCTGATCAGCTCGGTGCCAAAACATGAACCTTCTGAATAGACACAACTTCTACAGGAACATGCAGGCTCCGACCTGAAGAGGCAACATTGAGTGTAAATTATCTCAAACTTTAAAAATGTATGTCTTTTATATTGTTGTAAAGCCACCTGTTATTTGTAATATTCTATATAATGTACTAAATTAATTATTCTAAATAAATAAAACTATTCAAATAGAGAAGTTTGTACTTCTCATCCCACTTATTGTTTCTTAAACAAACATTATACTAAACAAAAAAACACATTAAAAAGTTTGCATACATCTAAATAAGAAGCTTGAGTTGATTGGCGCATTGAGTTGATTAGTACAATCACACAGATCTCATTCTTACATGTTTCATTTATGTTTGACTTGACTTGCATCAAATTAAGTTTATAAGCTTGTGTAATTTAAATGGAAGGAAATTTAATATGGAGTTAGAATACATATATCTTAAATATTAGGCCTAAATATTTTTGTGAGTGTTAATAAATAACAATGTGCAAATTGAGAAGATTGGACTTCTAGTCCTGTTTATTGGTTGTTGTTTTTTTATTATTAAGTTTATACAGTCAGGTGAACCCAGGACACTTGGTTAAAGTATCATTACAGTATTGTATGCATCTGAGACTATACTATTCAGAAATACTTCATTAAAACTTTGCATACTTAACACATAAGAAAACTCATGCTATACAGCTTTACTCAAAACCTTGCAAATATTCTCTGGTTGCATCTGCCAGTTGTGTTGGCATTGCAGTAGGTGCTTCACCATCTGTTGCCAGCTGTTATGCACCCACATACAAAGGCAAATTCCTTCTATGTGAAAACCAACCTGACAGTAAACCTGATTCTGATTCTGAGAAACTGAAATTTCAGTTTAGGTTTGTACTGTGATATTTCACTTATTAAAATGATAATGATTTTTGCTTTGGGTCTGAAAAAAGGATGATTAGTTTGTTTTTTGTTTTTTTACAGGTTTTCTTACTATTGCAAGATTCTGAACATATTTACCACTTTAATTTTAGGGAAATAAGGAACAGAAATGCCAGTGGTCATAATAATAAAAAGAAAATATAGCAATGATGTCAATGTACCACATTTTTCTTCATTTAGTTCATAGCTGGTTTGGTTTTTATGTATCGTACGTGTTTTTTCTCCTCATATACTAAATGCTTTGGTTCACTTTTTCAACACAACATTTATAACCCTGACACACACGGTAGTCTACAATAGAAGAGAGACACACTGAATATAATATTCTCTCTTCTTCTCTTTCTCTCATCACTTTGGTTTTGTGTGCGTTGAGAAGGACGACCACAGTGTCTCATGTTGTCTGTTCCGTTTGCCATCTGATCTTATCCTTTACATTTGTGTGTATTCATGTTTGGTTGTCATGCGCAGCGTGCGCTGACGGTTTTGGCCTGCTCTGGTCAGCACCATCATGATGCACAGGATTTGGTGACGGGTGTGGCAGGTGGCTGAGCAGCAGGCCTCAGCAGCACAGGAACACGGCCGACATGGTTATCATGGCAACACTTCATTTAGAGGACGACACTATGGTGACTGTAAATCCTGTCATATACACAACACCTGCCACAGATACTACATGAGATCTGGGGTGATGATTTACTGTTCGACATGAGCCTGAGTATCATATAGAACATGACTCAGTGTGCGAGGTCCTCTTCACAATCAGTGTTAGAAAAGAACCGAGCTGATAAAAACACAGTCGTCTAGGTTGCTTTCAATTATGACCAGGCACTGACTCATACTGATAAATGAGTAAAATTTGTGACTAATAAATAATCCAAAATTAAGTTTATAAATGCACCTTTGATTTGACATTACAGAACACAGTGGAGACTGCAAAAATAATACAGTCAGTGAAATTTGCAACCAACATAAACAATGCTTTGTTATAAGATTACATCTCTCGCCTTATGTTTCATATCATATTATCAGCTCACCTGCAGCTGTCTGCTTTGAGGTACACTGTAAAAAATTCAAATGTTTAGAAGACTCAAAATTTCAAGGTAACAGACTACAACAGAGTCAAATTCTTACGTTTTGAAAAAGTTTTACCAGCTACTGATATTTTGTTGAGACAGTTTACCTAAAACCAAAAGCTTTGAATTTTATAGACTCAAAATATCGTATTTAAAAGATATTGAGTAAATTAACTGAAGTGAAAGTGAATTTTAGTATTTTCAATTAAAATTATTTAATTGTTCAGGCACTGAAAAAAAGACAAATCAAGTTCACAGCTCACTGTGACCAAACTCATTCAAGTTTATCTAAAGAAGAAAACTAAATTATCTTATCAAGATTATAGGTCAGCAAAACCTTTTAATGTTTCAGTCAAAACTTAAGAGTTTGAGTTGAGCTCAAATCTAATCTGCAGTATGTTGCCTTAAAATTTCAAGTTGGCTCAACTGTTTTGTTTTTTTGTTTGTTTGTTTGTTTGTTTGTTTTTTACAGTGTGTGTGTGCACATTCTTTTCACACTTCTTTCATATACATGGATATTGTGTACATGAATTGTTTATATATCTGTCAGGGTTAAATACAGCAGTTTATGTGACATTTAATCATGTGAATGTACTGTATATAAGTGCAGTATTATAGAAACAGAATAATAGTATTACTCTAGTTTCAAAGGTAACAAGTCAAGTCAAAGTGTTAATTGTCATATGCACAGCAAGTTTCCCTGTACAATGAAATCCTTCATTTGTCTTCCATTCTGAACCGTTGAGCAATGAGACAAATATAAAAGGACAGAAAAATATTAAAGAATAAAAAAAATGAAAGAACCAATATTAATTAAAGAAATATAAGAGACATAAATAAAGATATCAGGAGAGGTGAGGGATAGAACCTAAATAAGTAACTGAGGAACACTATGTACAATTGCAATATAAAATATCAAAAATACACGTTATATACAATAACTGTTATCAGAGACTGTGCAAAGCAGCAGCATTGTAGGAGATGAAGCAGCATAAATGTTAAAGTCTATCAGAAATACTTCTGAAATAGATCTTATTTCAGACATGGAGCAGCTCAAATATTTGTGGGATAGAACAAGTTGTTGTTATCATTAAATTTGAGTAAAGCTGCTAATTTTACTTAATGTGTGCTTTGATGGCTATTGTGGAAAACAGTAAGATTTTCTTGCTTTACCTATTCCAGTCATTCCCAAAGACTGGGTCGAGGTCCACAGGTGGGTCACAGGAGATTTTAATTGGATCCCCAAATAAATAAAAGACTATGATGGAAATTCTGCAAATGTAGGATTTGTATCTGCAGTATACCTTTTATAAAGCATTTAAACTGTGTAAATTATTTAACTGACGAGAGGAAAAAACAAAAGCCTCTTAACTGCATCTAAATGCTCTTATTTTGTTTGTTTTCCTGAAAAGAGGAATTAAAAACAATGAGCTATTAAGTCAGCCTAAATACATTTATTTCTCATTTCTAAAGTTTTAACATGTCTTTATGTTTTTAATAAAGCATCAAGATGATATAAGGTGATGAGAAAATGGCAGTAAGAATGGTCATGAACATCTGAAGTCTTCCTAGAATTTTAGGAATTTTAAAAAGTGGGTCCTCAGGAAAAAAAAGTTTGGGAACACTGGCCTGTCCTACTTATATAATTGGAGAGAAGTTTGTGTGTTTTATGTATTTCTGTGTTTGTGTGTCCCACCATTTCTCCAATCCCCTCCAAACTTGCCCCCAAAATGTTCAGGGGTTTGGGCCTTTGCACATGGTGTTTGTTATCAATGCTTTTATCATTTCATTTCATTTATTGGACTTTTAAATCATTTATTTTGAAATCCACAGCTACTGTCACCTTAAACTACTTTTCCACACAGATGTATTATATTGTACTTGATAGTATTTGCCAAGATGCCGCCCAGTTAGTCCAGTGAGAGATGCTCACCTGGCACAAACTCCCAAAAAGTTTTTTCTAGCTAGACTTTACATTATGATGATGTCACAGATTTTTAAATCACTTTTCTTGGTTGTAGGAGACTTTTACAAATATGAGAACTCAACACAATAAAAGTAAATTATATTTAGCGATCTGTGACTGCACTACAGCTAGCTAGAGTCTGGTTTCAACACATTTTTCAGCACATAATGATAACTTTATATGATAAAACATCTGTCAAAAAGTCAGATTCTTACTAGTTTTCATTTAAAAACGTGTTTCAAATCTGTAAATAACAGTGGTAGAAGAAATATTTTAATATTTATATACTTAAGTATACTGAAGTATATGAACTTTTAAGTATAGTTATAAGTATACTAACAAATTAGCTGACTTAACAACACAATTTAAAAATGCTCCATTGCAAGTAAAAGCCCTATATTCAATTCTTTTGTCAAAGTAAATAAGTATTATCATGAAAATGTAATCAGATATCAAAAGTAAGTTATTTTATTATTACTGATGCATTAACATGTTATTTTATTTTTCATTTAAGTACTATGACTGTGAATAAACTTAATCTATAACACTGCATGATATTTCTTTAAGTGATTCTGTAACTACAGCATAGATTTTAATTAATATCATGTTGTATTTAAAGGGATAGTTCACCCAAAAATTAAAATTCAGTCATTATCTACTCACCCTCATGCCAATTGAAGGTCAGTTTATTTTTTTTTCGTCCACAAAACACTGCTGGAATTTCACAGGAAAACAGTGCTGCAGAGTCTCAATTACAATTTTATTGAAGTGAATGGTGACCAATCTTTAAACAGAAAAGACAACCGAAAAGAAAAAAACATAAAATGCCTCCATACTGCTCATCTGGTACAATCCAAGTGTCCTAACGCCCTGACATGCCATTCACTTGTGCATGCATGCATTATATGATTACTGGACATTTTATTTTTTAAATCTAACTACTATAACTGTGAATTAGCTCAACGTATAATATCGCATGATATTTCTTTAACTGCTTGTATAACTATAGCATACATCTTTATTTATAACATGTTGTACTTAACAATGTGGCTATTAACAGCAGAGTAAAAACCCTAAGTTTGGTTAATTGTCAATTGTCATTGTCGGTTTATATTCCATGAATGTGGCCACTGTGGCTCTATGGTTCATGCTAACTTTGCACTCGACACCTCCATCGCAGAGATTTGGCGAAATGAGGACTCGCACAAAAACAGCTGGACCAGACAATCAGGCTTTTTATCCTGGTTGATTTACTGTAGATCTGGGCCTGGTTATCCGGCCCCTCTGTGTGGTTGTACACTGATGTGTACAGCTGCGTGTCTGTAAGGATCAGGTGCATCACCCTGCAGGAAGTTCCAGTTGAGAGCTGGTTTTCACGAGATAAACTCAGGTGGCACGCACACACACACACACACACAAAGAGTGAGACACAATGACAGAGAGAGGGGAGAGACTGCTGGAGTGCTTTCCATTTAGGTCCAAACAGGAAAGAGCATGTTGAAAAGGACAGAGAGCAGTGGCTTGATTTGTCCAAAAACAACAGTGGCTGGCCCTGCCTTCATGGCTGAGTGAACACAGGCCTTGTGGGCTGTCCTCACCATTCCCTCTCTCCTCCAAGGTAAACACTCCTCTGTGTGTCCAGATAAGCAGGGCTTGATTCCCCCTAAAGTCAGTTCACACACAACATACCGCTCCTGCCTCACCCCAGTCTCCTTCAGTTTCTCTCTTTCCATCCCGCTCATTAGACTGCCATTAAATTCTCATTCCAAACATTACAGTGATAAAAATGCAAAAAAGCAGGCAGCACGTCAGTCCTTTTTATTATGACATTGTCAGCTTGCTGGTAGAGCATCCATCTGCATCTGTGCCCGACCACGCATGCTACTATCATGTTTATCTCAGCAGCATTTGTCAGTGTCAAAAATGAACCAAATAATGGTTAAGAAATATATATATAATATACAGAATGTAAACCGTTGTTTTTAAAGGTGCAATATATGAGAATTTTAAGCATTTTTCCTTTGTTTTGCAGATGTGGGAACTGACTGTAAACTGACTGTAAAGAAAATGAGACCTTCCCCCCACTCTTCTGCTTCCTACATCGCCAATAGTGTGCCTAGCTTAGCTGACATTAGCTTAGGAGATAATTCTGCTAATGTCAACAAACAACACCACAACACAGTCCAAAGTCAAGGTTAACATTGCTTCAAAGTATGGGAAATATCTTGTGACATTGTCATTGTAGCTGGCTTATGTTAGCTAACATTAGCTTGTTCGCTAACACAGATAAATTGCTAGCTAGATAACATTGCAAAATTCATCTATAGCTCTCAGGGATGATCTGTCTGGTAAATCAGCTGGGTCACCGTTTGCAGGTTGCTTTGTCAGCTGGCATTGCAGGGATCCATGCAGCAATGGTTACTCAGTTGGCTGACTGTGCAACATTACGCACAGGTTATCCAACAGGTATATCCAACCTGCATCAGGCTCTGACAGAAGTACACAGATATAATTTTGTATATTACAGATCATAATTGTTTCATCCTTTTTTTCTGGATCCCAATAAACACACAGACACAAACACTACAGCTGCTCCAGCTGTCATGTGACTGATCTGTTAAAGATGATCTGACAGCTGTGATCCCGTCCTGTACACACTTTGCAGAGCTACTGAGATTTATTAGGCTTTATAATTATAATAATAAGTCCTTATTACTTATTCCACACACGTGCACGCTGTTTAACATAAATACAGGTGTTTTGTGATTGTGGAGATGGGTGTGTGTGTTGCTTTGGCCAAACGCACTGGTTGCTATCTTGTGCAGACAGAAACTGTGTGCCACAGACTTTGACCAGTTTTTAACCAACATTTTTAGACCTCCCACCCATGGCCACACAGACATGGCGCAAATTCATTTGCTATCTTGCAGATGTAGCAAAAATGGCAATTGCACCGTTGTGAGATTGCAAATCCACCTGCACCAATGCTGCATCTGCTTTGCACCAGGTGTAAGATAGGGGCCATCGTCTTTACGACTTACAGTTCAGAAATTAAGTCTATCTGATTAAATGATCAAATTTGAGTGATTTGCTCTCTCTAATACAATAATCCCAAGATTCTCAAACTGTGGTACACGTACGACTGGTGGTACACAAGCTCCCTCCTGTGCTACATGGAGAAATGTCAGAATTTTTAAGAATAAAAATAATATATAATAATACTATCAAAATACCTCACAATTTTGAATGAAAATACATAAAATATGAGCTCACTGCATTTTTGTATTTTTGTTTCAATATCAACCTGCTACTTAATCACGATCATACACATATAGCGCACATATGTCATCATTACTAGGAGTTCTGAAGTAAACTGTGATGGCTAGTAAATAGAGGTAAAATGTAGAGACTGAAAATAAATAGTGCTCAAAAACACTGCAGTTTAGCTCCTAATGGGAATGATTACAAAGATGAGTGCAGGAATGATTCAAACAGCCGTGTTGAAAAATGAAGTGGTCAACAGTGAACTGAGCACAGGTGCTAGTGGCTACTTAAAGAAGCACCAGTGAAGTGTCCACTGCACCTGCTGTAACCAAACAGGCAAAACAGTAAGGTGGTACTTGGAGAGCTCAATGTTTTCTCAGGTGTTACAGGATGAAAAAAGCTTGAGAAACACTGCAATAATTGGTAATGCTCCAATTTCCAGATCCTATAATTTCATAGTAAATAGGTGGTAATTGGCAAATAACATATTTGAAATTTCTTAGAAATTACCCACAAACTACCTCCAAATTATGACAAATTTCATGGTTAATTATGCGATAATTAGCAAGTACCATTTTCATGTAGTTGGTGGTAATAACAATGCTACGTATTTGAAATTTCTAGGAATTTACTTGCAAATTGCCCTCAGATTTCGTGGTAAATATGTCATAATTGCAAGTTTTAATTTCTTGCAAGTAGGTGAAAAGGACCATTTCACATGTTTGAACTTTCTTTGAAATTAGCTGCTAATTTACCCCAACATTATATGATAACAGTACTTGCTAATTAATCATGAAAGTTGTGGTTAATTGGAGATAATTTATGGGTTTCAAATTTTCAGATTTCAAATATACTATTTACTATGAAATTATGGGACCTGGAAATTGAAGTGTTACCCAATAATTATTAAAATATATGAGTTGAGAGAAATATTTGCTAATGATGTGTCATCAGCTCCACTACTTTCTTAACTTTCTCTGTCTCGTCTGTCCTGAACTCATGCGGACATGTCTCTTTCCTTCACCACTTTGGCTTCTGCTTTTTCACAGTTTCTGGAGGAGCTGGGAAGATTTCTTTCACACTGGCATGCTGCAGAATCATTATCCCCTGCAGGCTCCCACAATTATTCATCCAGTGTGCTCACTGCCGACACGAGGGCTATATTTAGGTTTGCCAAAATGACCTCACCACTGACTGACACATAGACATTTTGGTTGTTAGTGGCTCAACACCTTGGTTTGGCAAAAAAAGAGACTTATAATAACACACATATGGTGTGTGTGTGTGTGGTGTGTGTGTGTGTGTGGCCTGTGTGTTTATAGTTAGTTTTCCAGCCTCCGGCAGCATCAGACCTGTTTCGCTGTGACTGATGGAGGATGGCTGTCCTCAATAGCAAAAAAAGATAAAAGGCAGACAAAATGAGGGAGCAGCCAAGTTTAGTCTGTGCTGCTGGGCCTGTGCTGATGCACACTTTCTAAAGCTGCTCGTCACGGTGGTCATGTGGTCACATGTGATGCTATCACATTAAAACCCAATTTGATGTGATAAATGAGCATCTATGCATGAATGGTTTTTGGACATTTCCCATGTCCTGTTAGACAAACACATGGAATTAAACATTAATTACTTTTTGCAAAGGGATTGGCATGAATGAGTAGAATTAAGTTGCTTATACACCCTTTAAGTGCTGACATCATGATTGTGTTGTAGTGCTGGAGGCAAAACAAATGGAAAACCTGAGGCAATCACAAATCACCACACTCTTAGAAATAAGGGTTCCAAAAGGGTTCTTCTTGAAGGGCTGAGGTTCTACCAAGAGCCATTTTCTTCTGAGGAACCCTTTTTTGAAGAAACAGTTTTTTGACAATTCTTGAAGTCTTTTAAGAACTCTTTTGTCAAGAGTTTTTTTTGCACCAAATTTATCAAAAAGTTCTCAGTAGAACTCCTATGTGGGTTCTAGATAAAACTTTTGGAATATAAAAAGGTTCTTAGTAGAACCACTGAATGGGCACTAGATAAAACATTTGGAATATAAAAAGATTATCAGTACAAGAACCCTGGGTGGGTTCTGTTCTGTTGGAACCTCTCCTTGGCGGATCTGGGTGAAACCTTTCAAAGACTAGGGGATCCATTAAGAACACTTTTCAAGAACCCTTTTTGGAAAAAAGATTTCTTCAAAGATTGTTGAAATTCTTGAAGAACTCTTTCATCAAGGGTTCTTAATGCCATAGTATATAAAGGTTCTCAGTAGAACCCCCTGGTTGGGTTCTCGATAAAACCCCTGGAATATAAAAGGGCTTTCAGTAGAAGAACGCTGGGTAGGTTCTGTTAGCACGCAGAAGGTGGAAAGGCTCAGAATAGACCCCAACAGGGTTCTGGGTGGAATCATTACTCCATGGTAGGGTTTACCCCTAATTTTTGGACCATACTGAACATCTTCACCAAAAATAAATTGATTTGGAGCCTGAAAAGTTGGTTCTCAGCTGGAACCAAGAAATAGTAGATTTTCCATGGGAACCAAAGTAGGCGTGTCATATTCTACAGATCATTGTGCATTATGCATTGCAATGCCCACGACTAATGACATTACAATGGTTCTGGTCAAAACTGAGATGTGGGCTGATTTATTAGACGGTACCAAGGTTCTAAGATTAATTGAGCCCAAATGTCAATAAACATTTAGTCTTTTTCCCTCCCCATGTGCTACCGTGGCTCATTTTGTTTTGTTGCGTTCTTTTTTACTTTTGCCAGTTCTGACGATGACCTGCTAGAATTTCCTGTAATTGGTCCAAAAGTCGGCACCATTCAAAAAAAAAAAAAAAAAAAAAAAAGATTTCACCCTAGAAACGAAACATACCATGCTTATATTTGATCTGGACCCTTTCAGTGAGACCAAAGATTAATAATAATAATAATAATAAATTTTATTTGTAAAGCACTTTTCATAAAATAATCTCAAAGTGCTACAGAAACCAACAAACAAAATAAACAAAAGACTAGGAATAAAATCAAGACACATAAGAAACCAGAAGTAAAAGCATAAAAGCGCAGAGGCGATAAAAGACATCTATGAACGACCAGGGAAAGCCTTCCTGAACAAAAAAGTTTTAAGCAGTGTCCACAGACTGGGGTTGACGTAGATGTTCAGGGAGGGAGTTCCAGATGTGGGGGGCAGCGGAGCAGAAGGCTCGGTCTCCCATGGTGCGGAGTCGTGTGCGGGGCTGATGGAGGAGGTTGGTGCTTTGTGACCGGAGGTTACGGGTGGATGAGTGAGGGGTAAGGAGGTCTTTGAGGTACTGAGGGGCATTGCTGTAGATGCAGAGGTGGGTGATGAGGGCGCTCTTGTATTGAATTCTTGATGTTATGGGAAGCCAGTGTAGGTTCTGAAGAATAGGGGTGATATGGTCGTATTTGCGAGTTTTCATCAGAGTTCGGGCAGCACAGTTCTGAATGAATTGAAGTTTCTGGAGGTGTTTGTTGGGGATACCAATGAGCAGGCTGTTACAGTAGTCGAGCCTGGAGGAGATTAGGGCGTGGACGAGTTTTTCTGCATCGGACAAAGTGAGGAAGGGCGGAGTTTAGATATGTTCTTTATATGGAAAAGCAAGTTTTACAGATGTTTTTGATGTGGTTTGATGTTTGATGTGGTAAACAGATTAGCTGTTTAGTCCAAACCCTGGTCCAAGGGATGTCTCACACCTTTAGTTAGGATCAAGTCCAAAAATTGGTCTTCTTCAACCACCAAGTACAGTAAAATGTCAATTTACTACTACATTAGGGCATTAATTCAGATCAGTGGTAAAGACGCAGATGTCTGAGTGCCTGCACTTTCCTGACAACTATGCAGATTAGCTGCAGCTAATCAGAATATTGTCTTTTTAAAAATAAATCAACTAATAGCATGTCTCATCCATAGCTGATAGAAAGACAGAAATTGTGATTAATGCAATGCACCTGAAACCTTTGAAATCATCCTGAATGATGCATACGTATAAAAGGCAAGCTCCAAGTGCAGTCCATGTGTTAAGAGTCCACATTGTTTATACATGAATACAGGACATGTTCTCTATAGTACATGTGCCCCAGTTGGAATTTGGACCACGTGGAGAGCGCATGCGGACTCCACATGGAAGAGGAATTTTGTCGTACATTCATGACAGCCTGAGGCTATAATGTAATTTTCACTCTCACTGTGTAATCATATCAAGCATTGAGTTCAACACAGCCAGTGCAGAAGTGCCTTGAACTGCATTTCCTCTGCAGGCTGCTAGATACTGCCTCTAAGAAAACCCTGACTGGACGAATCATCTTCAGGTCCTCTGGAGTTGGTCTTAGTTTCTAGTCTTTTGGTGTCATTTTTAAGAGTTAGGTCTGAGATTAGGTCTAAGTATGCATATCCAAATTCCAGGGGACTCAATACACTCAATTTGTAATCTTGCTCACATCACTGCCAACTCTGGTGGTAACACTTCAATGCAAAATATCTCTTTCAACCACATTAACAAGATCTGGTCAACAGATACACCAGTTGTCTTCACTGTAATGTATACAGCATTTCCAGTAAAACAACATTTAATATCACTCTGCCACTGTTTGACTTTAAGTGTGGGCCTATACATTGATTATTTTCAGTTGTGTGTGGGCTGCTCATACAGTATGTACATATCTTAACAATGTCCCCAGAGGCAACTCTAACAGCTCTATAAAAATGAACATGAACCTTAACTTTATCTTGAGTCAGAGCAGTCTGGCTGCAAAAAATATTTGATTTGAACCCTGAGACCAAGCTATATCTTAAAAAATGGATTATGTTTTATGATTGAAATGGTGGACATCAGTGCTACTGGTAAATTAGCAAAGGGCTGCATAGATAACACTTCATGACCTGATATAACCATGGAAGTTGACTGGTCAGTCATCTTGGGAGTTGACCTACTGACTCAGGAGATGATGGGCCATTCTTGCCCGTGTTGTATGGAAATTACTTTACATCTCATGTTATGTTGTGTTCTCTATGCTTAGCTTGTATGTGTTAAATAACTATGTGGGTTTTTAAGAAAATAACCCACCAGGGGCAGCAGAAACAATAGTGTCAGGCACAGTGGAAATCCCCTAGGTTTCCAACAAAAATGCCCTGGACTCTAGCCCAGTGGAGGATGTTGTAATACAACCAAATATGGACTTCTGCTAAAACAAAGCCTGGAGGCATCCAGGCCCTGATTCCAACAGAAATGCATATAGCAACATACATCTAAAACATGACACCTATAAATTTGCAGAAAGTCAGACGTAATCTAATGTCTAATGTGTTTTCATGCTAGGTGGGAAGAAGGTGGTGGCTTAGGCCAAGCTGCAGGGTATATGAGAAAGTGCATTTTGGAACTGAATTCAGTTGATCTCCAGAGGCAACACAGGGTTTTATGCTCATAAACCAATAAACTCTTTCACATCAGATTTTGCTCGACTAGACTACTTTCTTCCAAGTGTTTTTTGAGTTTCCAGCAAGAACCTCTCAGAGAGTTTTTGACTTAGTGTTGGCAAGACAGATTGTTTCTGAGCCAACTGGTAAATTACCAAAGGGCTGCATAGATTACACTCTATGGCCTGAGATAACCATGAAAGTTGACTGGACAGGCATCTTGGGAGTTGATCTACTGGCACAAGAGATGATGGGCCATTCTTGCCTGGCTAATGCCATGTTCTACTGACCTCAGAAGTCAGAGCTTGGAATGAATCCGCAAGTTGACCACATTCCAGCACAACAAGTCAGAAAACCAAGATGCTCTTTCACTCTTATGCTGTATTTTGCATATACAAACACTGTAGCAACATGTCCACAGATAGAAGGTGTATAGCTGATTTAATGAGGCACAAAAGACACAAGTGCTAACAAACAGTATATTACCACGGCTTTCATGAAGTGTTGATGTGGAGCTGCTGTCTTTGATTTTGAGGTTCCAGAAGTTCAACTTCAGGGGGTGTTCCAGTTTAAATTTACAGCTGAGAACTTGGAAATTCCAACTTCCAAGGTCAAATGGAACCTACCACAACTGGCCCTTGCATTTCTGAATAAAATTCAATTTTTGGAATTAAAAACCAAATCATTGTTTGATAAAACCAATATGGACACCACTGGGAAAACATTTGTTGTGCTGGCTCTTTAACTCGTATGCGTTATTTTGTGCATACAGTACAAACACTGTAACAACATGTCCATAGACAGAAGTTGAAAAATACCGTGTATGAAGGATCTAATGAGATACAAAAGACACAAGTGCTAATAGCTGGTATAATACTACTGCTTTCACCTACTGTTGATGTGGAGCCACAATCTTGCATTTTGAGGTCAAGGTTTCCACAAAACCAACTCCAGGGGATGTTTCGGTTGAAAATTACAACCGGGAACTTGAAAATTCCAACTTCCCAGTTCAAATGGAATGTACCATTACTGGCCCTCATATTTCTGAAAAAAAATGGAGCAAATTAACAATCAAATCTTTACTTGATAAATTGATCACATATTTCAAACAGTCAAAGTCAGCGGTGATTGATTGCCACTTTTATTCCACATATAAAAGACGCTTTGGAGGGAGAAAGAATTTAAGAACGTGTGCGTGGGACTTCGAGACTGGCTTGACAGACTTTTTGGATGATTCAAACATACAAACACAGCTGGTCCAGTGAATACATAATGATTGCCATTATGAAACAGGTGAAGAGTAAGATCCTAGCAGTCCTTCCTGACAGGTCACAGAGCTGACACTCTCTATTTTTACTGTCCATCCGCACTCTCTGCACCTGCTTTATAATTAATCCAGTGCTTCTTAATGCGTTCAGTGTGTCCAAGACATGGATCGACAGACCCAGAATATTCAACAAGGTAAGAAAATAATGAATATTCATGACTCAAGGAGCTTTTTACCTCCTGACACGGTAACAGCTGAGTATGGAGAGATGCGCGTGTAGCTGGACACTCACTCTCAGCAGAGGGAAGAGAAGTGATCAAGGAGGAACATTAGTGGGGTTTTCTTGGCGTCCTGAGTCACACTTGTCATCCCTTTTCTCATGCCAGTAAAGGTTTCCTTTGGAGGACTTATTTTAAAATAATAAGTGTTAAAAAATATGATTTCAGCTCAAAATAAAATGTGTTAAATCTCTGCAGCACTGCACAGCTATGATGAGAAGAAATCCAAAGCAGTGCATGGACATTCAGTACATTCAGCATCACAACAGACTCGTACTTGATACGATACAAATCAAACCAAGTACATTTCTAACTACCTGTACTGGTGTCAAGTCCAAATAACCCGTCCAACTGACCTTGTTGTTTAAAGTGAGAACAATTCATCACTTGTCCAAGAGAGTCCACAACATGTTGTTCTTAGATGTGTTTTTTATCACCATTCTGTGTCTTGTTGTAATTACACCCACTAGATAGAGATGGAGAGTTCACCAGTAGGATGCTTCCACCAGCTTGGAACCAGTGACATTCTGATTCAAGCACCTAATTTTTAAACGTTCTGAGCATTTTTACCAGAAATAAATTGGTTCAGAACCTGAAAGTTGGTTCCCAGCTGGAACCAAACAACAGCAGGTTTTTCTTGGGAACAAACATGGACACGCCATATTCTACAGGCTGTTACGCATTGTGCAACCCCCTCTGTTGATATCCTTGATCACAATGTTTTCACTTCCATTAATTTTGTGGAAAAGGGCCTCTGGAGTACCAGTTTGACAGAAATCTATTCAATATCTGACGGCTCCTAGCTCATACAAAGACAAGAACCTGCCAAAATCTGTGAAGTTCAATATGCAGATGACTGCGCTGTCTTGGCACATAGCCCAGAGACCATGCAGCATGCTCTAAACACAATTTCTGGCCTATAACAATCGTTTGGTCTTTAGCTCTCTATCTCTTTCATCCCCCTTCCAAACCAATGGCATTTCACTCCAAGTAGTGTACCAGTTTGGGTATCTTAGCTCCACATTTCCTCAGACTGCTCCCTTGACACTGATATAAACTGCTACATCAGCAAAACTTCATCAGTCTTTAAACATATCCACAGAACAGTTTCTGAAAACTAAAACCTTAAGGTAGCCCTATAAAACGCAGTCTGTGCCTCCACTCTGCTCTATGGGCAGAAACATAGACCTTATGCAGACTGCATATTACAAGTTTGGAGGCCTTCCTTATCAGATGCCTTCAAAGATTCTCACTTCATCTTTGGAAGATGGAATCCCCCATACTCATTAACCAGCTTCATGCATGGAAGAAGCAGTAGGTAAGAAACATCTTCTCTGAGGCATGAGATTGCTGTGGCTTAGGAGGTAGGCAGAGTTGTCCACTAATCGGAAGCTTGGTGGTTCAAGCCTTGGTTCCTCCAGCCCACATGTTGGGATGTCCCTAGACAAATTATTGAACCCCAAATTTTGTGAATGTGAGAGTGATTGTGTGAGCAAATGGGTGAATGTGACTATTAGTTGTAAACATGCTTTGAGAAGTCGATGGACTAGAAAAGTGCTAATAAATGCAAGTCCATTTTTTTTTACCATCCACTAACTGACCAAACCCTCTATAGGTAACTCAGCAATGTAGGTTCTGGTGGACAAAAGAGGACCTGAAGTGCTGAAACATAAACCTCATCCATCTTGAAACTCTGGCACTCGATAGGGTGACCAAACTAATACATTACACACACAAGCCAACAGAGGAGGGCTGAAAGACACTCCCATCATCACCAGAGGTCCAGCATTACCCCAACATCCACGCTCACTTGCTCCACCTCTGGTGATGCATTGTCATCCACATGAAGTGGCACCAGCGTAAATGGTGCGTCAGTTGACCCTTCGTTAAAGCCCCTCCTTGTCCAATCATAGGTTGGACTATGGCATCGCAGGCCTGTCAAGCTTTGCATTCCTCTACATGTTGAAGAAGTGTGCATTGGGCTCTGAGAAGAGCAAAACTTGTTGTCACTTGATCTGGATAATGGTGTCTTTTTTATAGTCTCAAGAGCACACCTGTGAGGAACAGATTAAACTTTATCTTCATCAGCTCTAACGTAAACTGCGAACGTTAGCATTTCCAGCTTACTAGCTGCTGTAACTGTAACCTGTTACCTCCAGCCAAACTTGTATGAGATACAGCTGCATTTGCCAAAGTCAGAACTTATTCCAAGAGAACGATGCATCTCTCTCTGTCTCGCTCTCTTAGGCCTAAACTAGATTAGCTTAGCTCTTATTCCAATTATGGCCCGACTGGCTGGGTGACCGTCTCAAAGTCCGCTGCACTAATTGAGTCCCTGCGCTTCCTTTTCTGGCATTATTGAGTGTATTTCTGTCGTGTCTCATATACTACATATATGTGTCATATTTTACCATCCAACCAATGTTTGCTGGGATGTGAGCTAGCTTTAAGCTCAGTCTTGTAGCACCACTGTCACATCATGTATGCAGCTGTTACCTAACTTTACATGTTTAATACACTTTCACAGGTTTCTTGTTTTAAAATGTGTCAAATGAACACATTGAAAAGTCAGCTGAAGACGGACTTCTTGGCTGACTCAAGGAGATTTAGCCGACAAAATGCACAATTGTCAGCTAGAAATGAGAAGCTGCTTTTGTTTACTTCTCTGAGGAATCAGAAACCTTGTGTTTAAACAATTACTCCCATTTCTGCCACCATTATCACTATAAATGTATGTGCAGTGTGAGAATGGAAAGCTTGACAACAGTAGCAACAACAGGCCTTAGCAAAAGGTCAATTCTTAAATTTGAGAATATAAGTACATGTAAAATGTGCATTTACAGGGTTCAGCTAGTTTATCTGATGTCCTCACTGGTACATTGCGAGTAATTGGTACAGTATGCTTCCTCTTATTAAAGTATATACATGCAGGACTGTTTTTTCAGGTACATCCACTGTGCTGCCAAAGCTGCAGTTTGAATGATTGTAACTGCATGCCAGCAGGAATATTGCTTGTCCATAACTCCTGTAATATATTTTCCCATTACAGCATATTAAATGTTATATGCTTAAATGGTTTTAGTGGTTAGCTAGGGTGAGGTTTAATTGTGTTTGCTGTTTTAAACAAATGACTGAGATGACTGACCCTTTCACTATACAACACACCCATAAGCAGCTGTATGAGGCTGTAACCTGCTTTTGTTCCAGGAATCCAAATGAATGGAGCCAACTCACTAAACGACCACAGCCTCTCTGACTCTCGCCAAGAGCTGTTAGTGGCTCACATCAACACACAGCACCGAAATTAAAAAACAAAATGACTCAATCACTAATTCTCTCCTAAACTGTCAAACTCAAGTGTTTCCTCCTTCAGATGTGAGACTTCAAAGGGGGGAAGTCGCGGGTTTCACCCGATTGCCTGGATTTTAGTGTTAATTCTTAATTACTCATAGTTGTAATTAAGATTGAACACGAGGCTTTTCTCCCCTGCAGTCGTGACTTCAGCAGTGCAAAGGCAATTATGGGAAAGAAACAGATAGTTCAGTTCCAGTCGAGATGTAAAAGGATTTGCGTGATTGAAGGCTGAGTAGGTAGAAAGTGTACTGTGGGATTCAACGTGTGTGTTAGAGGTAAACTGTATTGTTCATTCTTTTATAAAGGAAAGTGTTTCCCACCGTTTTCCATCAGGAAATTAATCGTTTTCTTCTTTTGAGATGGGAATGCTGGATGCAAAATAGCATGGACCAAATTGTCCATTTGTGCATATAAATGAGGATTTCTGGTTGTGGAAGTGCAGTAATGAAAGTACACAGTGCACCAGAACTCATGATTTATTTTTCATCAGATTTCAGTATATGACTTCAAGCCTTTTTGTCTTTCAGGATCACCACGACAGCTGCCTGCATGATGGACCTGCGCAGATACCCGCTGGATGAGCAGAACTGCACCTTGGAGATTGAGAGCTGTAAGTGGCACTGAGCTTGTGTATGTGTGTGTTTGCATGAATGTCAGAGCCCCCGTGCAGAGTTTTTCCTCAAATGAACTAAAAATATCAATCGAATGTATGAATGAAAAAATGGTTTTGATGTTACTCTATGTAAAGATGTCTATGTATGTGTTGCAGAGATATTAACTGAGGTTAGCATGCTAGCCCTGACTCATTCTGTCTCTCAATACCACTTTGTACCGCAAGAGGCCCTCTAACCTTTTAAATAAATAAAAAAAAAACAAAAAGTGACAAAATGTCAAGAAACAAAACATTCTTACCCGTATTTTCCTAATTAAAACAGAAAATAACAACTGTACACCTTTTCAAGAACTCAAATTTTCTCTTTTACTGAACTAAGAGAGCTTAATTACCTTTTAAAGTAATTTATTTAAAGTCAACAGAAACACCACAAAAACCGCCATGGTGAGTTTTTTCACTCTTGTTTGGTCGAAGTAAACCCTTAATTCACCGTGTTAGATGTGAAAATATTCTGTCTCTCTGATGCTTACGTTGTGGGGCAGCTGGATTTGCGAGACCACGTGACAATCCATCTTTCCAGGCTTCAAGTTATCCGTTTGTGTCTGCACCAAAAGTGGTGTAGCCAATCAACATCCTAGGAGGGACTACTGGCAGCTACAGGCGTGGTTTTAGGTGTGATGACAGCGAGAAGTGTCCATGAAAACGACTCGTCTTGAACAAACAATGGCAGCTCCTGAAGAGGTTAGCATAGATACTGTGATAGCATCAGATATATCAGAACTAGAGAGTTTGATTTGATTGTTTGAAGTTAGCTAGTATGGTTCATCTGATTACCCGTCAAGTGTTTCATTGAAAGTGCCTGCCCTTTTCCAAGCAGTTTCTAAGGGTGACTAAGGATGAGCGTGTCAAGTTACACTGCTGCCTCTCTGATTCTCAACCTCCTTCTTGCTCACGCTTCTCCTTAACCCGCTATGTCTTTGTTGACCCGTAGCCAAAGTCCTGGTCGGAGCAGCCACTGCAAATCACCACGGTGCTGTATTCCCTGTCCCTGTCTGTCAGTCAGTCTCTGAGGCTGTGTTTGGTCCCAGTGTGGCTGGTTTCCTGTGAGGCTACTGAGCTCATTCTAGCGCCACCCCCCTGCCAGCATTCCCCGCTGTGTTCCCCATGCCCTGTGCCTGAAAATCTCCTCCTCCTGGCAGTTCTAATATCCTGGGCTAGAAGTGTAAACACCAACACATCTCGGTGCTCTGAGCTACCAGTCCCAGCAGAGTCAGTTAATAGGACTACTACTAGCTGCACAGCTAATGAAGCTAATGGAGCTAACTAGCTAACGTAGCAGTTACTCTGGTGATATGCTGCTGCCTATTTGCTTGTTGTATGAATTTGAAAGGTTGTCAAAATTTTGCAGTTCTTACATATTGCACCTTTTAAGGTCTCTTTCACGCCTGTACTTTGGTTCAGTTGGTTAGTTCTGGTCCATTAATGTTCTAACCGACTGAAGAGGAGTAAACATGTCATGTGGACTAACAAGTAACATCATCAGGCTACATAAACCCACAGAGGAAAATCTAATCCTGGTGACTGACAGCAGGTCATGCTGCATTCTGCTGAACCTGATGTGTTTACTCATCCTCTGTGGGGTCACCAAGAGTGTGATTATGAGCATTATTAATCCAGATTGTAATTTGACCTAATCTGTTTAGACTCATGAAGGATGAAGAAAAGGTATCCCGTAGTACAGTATTATGAGACGGCTGATCAAGAATGCTACATTTAACTGAAATACACATGTTCTGTTTTAACTTCTTTTCAATTTCTGATGTCTCAGGGAAAATCCCTGCAGTTGCATGGTGATGCACAAACATTACCATAGTCATGAAATTAAATATATCCTTTGCTAGAGAGATTGCTTCCTTGACAGTTCATTATCTGCAGATGGATTTAACAGTAGTTTAGTAAAGTTCCTGCTAAAATAAAATATCCACTGTCACAAAATCCTGTGGTTTAGTGATGTTATGTTTGCAGATGATCAAATTCTTTTCAGCAGCTCTTTGGTGCAAATGAAGGGAATCAAGTCGTAGTTGGTGTTGTTGTGCCTAAATTTCACTAACCCGATGCATGTAACATAGAGCCATCCAGAAAGTCGTCCTTGGAAACTGTTCGGAAACGGCAGGCACTTTCAAAACTTACTTGGCAGGTGATTTGATGAACCATCTGTCTATCACAGCCTAACTTTAACCAATCAGATCAATAGACCATGTGACTTAGCAATAGGGCAGACCCATCGGATAAATCAAATGTTGAGGCCAGTCGGAGGAAGGGTGAAAACATCTAACTTGTCAATGAGAAAAGTGTTGCACGCACTGCATTTATTTGTGTAATGTTTACAATGCCATTGACATTAGCTCTAATAATAAGAGCAATTCAATGTGAAATTAAATTAAATTAGGGCTGTCAGTGGAGTGCGCCATACTAAATTCCTATATGAGCCTACATGAGTACATTTTACCAGTTAGACTTGCATTTTAATGACTTCTGTAATGTGAAAATATCAATATTTTCTCACAATCAGAGAAAAATTAAAAGTCTGCGTTCTCCTGTTCAGTTATGAAATCAGTGGACCTGCAGAGTTTCTCCCAGAGGCTGCAGCTCTGCTCAGCATCACTTGTCCTTTACATTCTTTAAGCCATGAATGAAGGATTTATTTGGACCAAACCAGAGTTGGTGATTGTTGGGATGGCGGAAAGACAATCCAAGATGGTATTAGATCCTTTCCATAATGTTGTCAGACACTAACAGTAACAATCCGAGCACATCAATAACAAAACAAGCACAAACAACAAGCAAACAAGCAAGCGTCACCTGCTCCACACGCTCTGTGGGTGCCGTGGATTAGATGGCTGACAGCGCGCCATGCTGTGCTCCACTTCTATCACTCTTCTCTTCTTCCAACACACTTTGTTTTGTGGTTTGTGGATTTAGAGACTCGGTTTGTAAAGTTTACAGCCTGTCATGCTGTTACATTGCTGTTACGAGCTGAAACTTGTTTAGCAACCACACTTTTCACCTTCTTTCATCAGTCAGCTGACAGTGCATGTGGTCCTGAGGATATTTTTTAGAGTACCAGCTAATATAAAAATATATTTGATTCCCTTTAATTCCTCATTAAGCTGTTCTCCCTGTGCATTTTTGTAGTTTCTATCTGTTTTATCCTGTAACTGTAATGCATGCTCACTGACAAAGGAAAAAAAAAAGGAACGCTTGACTGGAAGAAACTCAGTCAACTATGGGTTCTCCGATTAATGATTCAAATTGTTGACTATCAGGGGGCAGCCTGAGAAATTATATTGATGGGAAGTCTAAATTTTACTCTGTTCCAAATCTTACTGTATCCTAGTGATTATTTAACAACCCCAGCCTCCTAAAAAAAGAAAAAAGAATGATGAGCTGGTCTTTTAAACAGCTCTTGGAAAGGAGCAGAGCCATAAGATCCAGCTCTCTTTAAAGAGCCGTAATTCCCATCACTACTTAGTCTGAGGCTGCCTGAAACCAGGCAGAGTCCCAAATTTTCAAGTGATCCACATCCGGTTGTTTGGTGCTCACTGGAGGACCACTGACAGCTGTCGAACCAGCCTAAACAGACCAAACACAGCTGAGTTTGATATGTAAATGATATTATTTAATGAATGTCTTAATTTTAACCATACTTGGGGCAGAAATTCACTCCCAACCTGGGGGGGGGGCAAACTAGAAGGCTGTGATGCCTACACTCAGCTGTCAATAAAAAAGATCCAACAAGTAAAGCAGATTTCTATCAAACTTAAAAGAAAATATGATTTCACGTTCAAATATGCCCTCCTCTGGCTAGAGGTGACTCTGAAAAGTTTGGAGTTTGCTTCTACATGGAGTACAGCACCTATACTCAGCTAGGTGTGGGAGACCCAAAGTCCCAGCAAGAAAAAAAAATAAATAAATTGACAGAACGTATCAAAAAGGCCACAGAAACAACCTCCTCAATGTTCTCTTCAGTCAATCAATACATACAGTACTTTGGGCCGAGCTTCAAGGCTGGGCAATAGCATGACGTGAAGAAGTGTATGGAGGTTGTGGAGAAACGGTTTGGGACATGTTGAACAGATCAATAGCAAAGAAGTGGATTATGCTGCAGGGCAGTTTGAGAAATTTCTACCGTCGATTTGACACGTTTTTCACCTCAACTCTGACTTGCCCACAAAGGAGCAAGCTACACATATTTCAGGCCCTTCGAGCCTGAAAGATACGTAGGTTTTAGGGTGAGTGTTACTCTAATATGGATTTTAACCATGCAAGGCCCAAGGCCGGTCTGATTTGTGAAAATGCTGATGTCCATGTAGAACTTTACCATCTCCAACAACCTGCTGTCAGTCAAACACTTTGACCCACGGGTGACAATACATGATTCACATTGACTTGTCCATTGTATTTTCATATGATTTCTAATTAACAGTTCTAAAGTACACAGACTTATCAGCCAGATTGTTAAGTTTTGTCTAGCTTTTAATAGCTTTAAATGTTCCTCTTTCACACATCTCTCCACCTATTATTCTTTTCCACACGGTACCTCAAGTCAGGATCCCAGCTTAGTCTCACTCCCAACTCATGAGATACCGACAATTTGTCATAGCCTGGTGACTCATACAATCCAGACAGTACCCATTCGCTGCTGAAACTGAAGGCTTTTCAAAAGACCTCATTGTAAACCTGTCCGTGGTTGTATAAGACGCCTCGGCTGTTGACGTAGTATAAAGATGGAGAAAGTCCACACATGGAGGAGGTGTGGTGGATGTATGGCTCAAACAAGCACAGGACTTTCACCAAAACGTTATTAAACATAACAGAACATAATGTTAAGTGTCACGAGTCACTCCAGTGATGTCACATGATATATCGAATGTAACGTAGTTATGGTAAACCGAGACATGGTCTTATCCCAAACCTAACCAAGTAGTTTTAGAGCCTAAACTTAACCAAACTGCAACCTTTTCACAGTGTTAATCACATGTTAAAAGCCTGCTTAACGGCATTAATCATGCTTGAAATAGGGGTTTTGACCACGTCAGACACAGCAGGGTACCTTCTGATTCAGAGTGAGATTTCAAGGCTGGTGACAAATCGTCGGTATTTGACAAGTTGGGCTGAGAGCACGTTGAGGATCCATGTTGTAGCACTCGCTTTTAAGTCTTGTGAAAAGATGCTGCTGTATGGGTTAGGGTTCCTTTGTAGGGCTCTGAACAGCTTGGTCTCTCCAAGTGACGTATGAATAAGACCCCAGTCATTTTCTGTTATCCCAACACCTTTATTACTTTTCATGTGTCATTTACTCCTTACAGACTGATGCAATACAACAATAGCTGTGTTAGAAACCATTCACTCGCTCACTTTTCCCTATGCAGTGTTTATCATATTGTGAACTACATGGAATGACCTTACAGAATTTCAGTCCAATATTTCCGTAATAGGGAATGGTTTCCAACACAGCTAATATGTAATTTTACAGGCAAATGTCATTGAGAAAAACAGTGTCATGCAAGTTGACACTTCACAAGAGCTAGCTCTAGCTAGTTCAGTTCCCAGACATTAAAATCAACTAGTTCACCTTCGTAGTTCACAAACAGTTTTGAATTTAGAACTAAGTTCCCAGTGCCAAAAAAATCTGAGAAGTAATTCTGACTTACAGTTCAAATGCAATAAACCATAATGCATGAGAACTGCAAGAGGGAGATGAGTATACATCACTCTCTGCCTTTCTCACTGTAACACAGACTCCAGCCTGCAGTGTAGCCCAAGTTATACAACTTATGCTCTGTGATCAAGTTTTTATATCACGTCAGCACTTTGGCTAGATTCACACCCTCTCTGCTGCGAGTCTGCATCACATTCAATTGATTATGTGAGCACTAACACTCAAGAATAACATAATTAATTAATGTAACCAAACATGATGTAACATACTTTTTCAAACCCAAACCCTTTTCTTTTCTTAAACCAAGTAGTTTCATCGCCTAAACCAACTCATTTGGCAGCATCTCCTACAGATGCTTAGGGGTATCTTGTGAGACACTGTGGGACATAACAAAGAAGTGTCGTACTTGACATGCTGGGATAAGAACAGGTTTAAAATTTAGATTCTAGCTTTTGAAATTGTGAAACTGGTAAACTACCACATAAGATGCAAGTTGTAAAAAACCCAAATTTTACTCTAATATCGTGTTTACTTGTCAGGGAAACATCTTTTGTTTTCTGTTTTCACTCACAAATTTATATTGGAAAATCGGACATTATAACACATTCAACAGACCAACTGAGTATTTAAAACATGCCAACGTGTAGGTATTTTTGCAAAAATGTATTAATGCTAATGAAGAATTTCTGCAGCTGCACTGTATGTAGGTCTAATGATGTTGATGGTCCACTCAAAGTGCACTGTCATATTTTAAAATTATCTCTAATGTCAAATTTGGAGGTCTTCTCACATACATTAAGTGAATGAGGAAAAAAAAAACAGAGGGCAAAATCATAATGAAGCCCCTCCAGTAATGAGAAGTAGCTAATTCCCTGAAATCCTGCAGCTGCCTTTAGATAAGATGGAGAATCGGAAGACAGAGACTAGCTGGCCCAATTAAATTGGTCTAATTACTGAAAGGGCAGCGGGGGCCTGTTTCACTCTGGTTCAGGCTGTAGACATAGCCCAGAGACCTGCCAGAAAAAGTGAAGGGAAGGCTTTTATTGTTGTTCCAGTTGAGCCTGTGGGAAGCTGGACGATGTTCAGCAGTTGAGCAGAAAATGAGAGGCCTACTTTCTGCTTTATCAGCCCCACACTAATGATTTAACAATGATTTATTGTGTCTTCAATTCCTCTTCTGGAGGACATAGTTGTGACATTTCCTGTGAGGAGTGGATGATGTTACATCTAGTTTGGTTAATTATCCCATAATTAACAAGACAGCAATTATTTCAACACAAAATTCAATAAAAAGTAGCTTGTACAGCTTTTTTGTTGAAATTTTACTGTAGCTCATTCCTCCTAAACAAGGGGCCCAAGATTTTTTCTCTTAGGCTTGAAGAAAGCTGTCCAAAATTAGATTTAAAGTTGTATTACTGCTGTGGAAAATTACATTATGAAATCTTTTAGGGAATGAATGAGGAAGCTGTATGTTCATTTCATATTTTAATATCTATTTATGGTTATTTGTGTTTAAACTAGTGCAGTGACTGATTGCTTGGCCCCAGGAAAGTGCTGTTTGTAGCATTACTGAGAACCACAGTATATTGCTTGCAGTGTTCTCAAGAACTGCTCCTCCGATCGACTTCACATGATACTGCACTTCCTTAGGAACTCACCAAGAGACCCGTCAAGTGTACCATCGATCAGATGAACAGTTCTCGAGATACTGGAAAGACAGTCATACACACAGACTGACAGACTGACAGGCAGAGATTCCTTCCTTTATAGTTAGATGATGCTGCTGCAGTGCCACGTATTGGCCCAATGGCACCAAATTTATTACTGTCACTCAGATATCATATCTACACTTGTCCACCAAATGTGGCAGAAATGGCACAAAATGTTCAGGAGATATGACATTTTTGTAACATGTAGCACTTCAGCAAACTTTGAGGCCCAGCATTAGCAAAACTGTATGGTATATCAAAAATTCAAAAAGTAACTTTTTCTGGCTTGGTCCAGACATGTTCTGTACCAAATTTTGTGATGCTTGCTCAAAATTTGTAGAAGGAGAAGCAAAAAAACTCATTTGGGCAAAATTTAAAGTGGCAGAAAATCAATCTTGAGACAAATGGGCATGGGCTTATATGATACTATTTGTCTGGACATGCAGAGTCCAGGGAAATCAGGGAAATACAGATTTTGATCTTGATAGTAGCGCCACACCGCACTTCCCTGGGTCCTCGGCAACACACCCACCAAATGTACCATTGATCAGATGAAGAGTTCTCGAGATATTCGACAGACAATCATACACACATACATGCAGGCAGAATTTCCTAGTTAGATGATGCTGTTTCAGCACCACCTATTTGCCAGATAGCACCAAAACTGTCATTGTCACTCAGACATCATATCTACAGTATATACATACTTTACATGTCCACCAAATGAGATTAAAATAGCACAAAGCATTCAGGATATATGACATTTTTACAATATAAGCCTTACCTATGGCAGTTGGTCAAACTTTGAGGGAAAGCTATAGCAAAACTGTATTGAATATCACAAATTCAAAAAGTAACTTTTTCTGGCTTGGTCCAGAGATGTTCTGTACCAAATTTGATGATTCCCACAAATTTGTAGAAGTTGTAGTGAAAAAAGTCATTCGGACAAACTTTAAAATGCTGGAAAATCAATCTAGATACAAATGGGCATGGCTCATATTATTATATTCAACTGGACCCACAGAGTGCAGGAAAAATAGATTATCTTCCTCATACTCCTCTGGCCAAACCCTGCACTCCCTTAGGTCCTCAATGATACACCAAGTCAATACATGAACAATTGCATGAACAGTCGTCGACAAAATTGAAGAACATACAGTCAGATTCCTTCCATGTGTTTTCTGTACCCATTTATTAAAAGTCAGGGTCACAGTCTGAAGTCTTTATTCCAGCACAATGGACAAGAGGCAGGGTCCTCCCTGGACAGGTCACCAGTCCATCACAGGGCTGTCTTCCTTCTTTTTTTTTTTTTTTTTTTTTTTGCATCACATTTGAACTGAAGTGATACAATGTCCTTGGGTGTGAGAGCTCATTCTTGACCCTGGAATCTCTCAGTCTTCATCAGTGAATTAGTTGTAATCAGTCGTAATCACGTAACCTTCGAATGACCTAATTAGGTGAGGACCCTCCTACGCATAGAACGTCTTGTTAGTGAGGAGAGGGATAGAAAAGGAGGTAAAGCGTGTGGCGGGGTGCAACGTGGACCGATGGGAACAAGGAGTGGATGAAGAGAAACCTGCCCTGACTCAAACCTAAATGAAGCTGGAAACATCTCACTGTGACTCCCTCACTATGACGAGCCCTTTTAACATTTAATCAGTGGCAGTAATAGCAACTGTAGATATCAGTAATTGCTTTTTGACCAGTTAGAATTCCAAGTCAGCATATTCATATCCATTTTGACTAGTAGCAATCCTAATATAAGATCTCTACAGTGCGTTTATTACTCTTCAAAATGTGAATTCTTGATATTAACAATTCAGTCCATTCACTCTGAAAATGGTGACAATTTTCACAATAAACTGTGGCTCTTTAGCTTCGGGAGAGACATTGTGAAGCTTGATGAGTTTTTCTGTGGCCCACCAGCCCAGTTTGCAACGTATTAGTGAATGGTAGGTGTGGTGTAATCCTATTGGAGCCAATCACAGCACATAGGTACAGCGGCCGACAAGGGCAAAGGCGCAGCATATACAGAAAGGCACTGCAAATACAGAAGTGCACTGCATGTAGGAAAACAAATGCAAAAGAAAAATGCTGCAAATACAGAAACATGCTGCAAATAAGAAAACAAATGCAAAAAGAAAACGCTGCATATGCAGTCATACAACGGAAGTGCTCCGGGCCTCTAGGGGCAGTGCTGAGCTTCCACCCGAGAGACAGACAACAGATGTATCAATGTATGCAATCAAATCATTGGGGTCTCCCGGAAAGTAACTTAACGTTAGTTACAGTAACGTTAGCTAACTATGGATAAACTGCTCTTGTAGAAGTCAAAGCCTCTAGCATGCTAACGTCAGCTATGTAAATCAGCTGCTCTTTCATAATACTGTTAAAGATTAAGCCCAAATATAAAAAAAAGACAAAGAAAAAAGAATATGTATCTTTTTACGTGGCCTCTCCCGATTCCAACTTTCCTCCAACCATAACTTTCTTCTTCTCACTCACTTCCTCATCTGCTCCATACCATACGTTGATACGTCCGTTGTCTGTCTCTCGGGTGGAAGCTCAGCACTGCCCCTATAGGCCCGGAACACTTCCGTTGTATGACTGGATATGCAGCGTTTATCTTTTGCATTTGTTTTCATATATGCAGCACATTTCTGTATATGCAACTCGTTTCTGTATATGCAACTGGTTTCTGTATGTAACTTGCTTTCGTATATGGAGTGCATTTGCCCTTGTCGGCCACCGTACATAGGTGCCTTAAAAAGACATAACCAATACCATATTGCTACAGGTTCAGATGTCTTCAAGTAGCTCAACAATACATTTAAATATATTTATGTAGTTTTATTTATCACATCACATGTGTCAGTCTGATGTGTAGGCAGATTAAAAAGCAATGTTCCTTCAAAAAGTCATTAAAACTAAAATTGATGGGTAAATCACATGTAAAGTGTGTTATCACACTACATAAATATGTAAAAAAGTCCAATTCTGGGACTTTTTTGTTAATTTAATGTATTCATTTAGTGCAGTGTGTTTGTGAAAATTTTGTTTTTGTTTCCTTTATAGGTCACTGTAATTTATTGCTTCATGTGTAGAGTCATTTCACTCTTTTCAGTCTTTTTGTCTTAATTTTCTGCTGATATTGACTGTTATTTTCTCACTGATACTGTGTGATGTTAAATTGTCTTTTTATTGTTGTTTTGTGTGTGGACCCCAGGAAAACTATCAACCATGTTGTGGAAGCTAATAGGGATCCAAATAAAGAATAAAGCCACAGAAAAACCAAAAGGGCCGTATCCAGCTCATGGGCTGCTAGTTGATTAGGCTTGCAATACTAATACATGACTGTCAGACATCTAGTCAGAGTCAAGGAACAGGAAGTCAGCCCTTACCACATACTGTGTCAAACTTCAATAATGTTAATCTTCTTGGCTTTTTGGGGGGAAGCAGAAACAAGTTGTGAACACAACATTGCCATAGCATCAGTTTTTAAGTTGCTATGGGGAATTTGTTACCCACTGCCAACTCCTGAGGGAAATATCTGGCTCTTTAGCTGCTAAATGCTCCACTATATTCACCAGCTAGTCCCTCTAACTGTGTCAGTCTTCTGTTTGGTGCTGAGCAGGTACACAGATTTTTCACTGAAAACAGCTGCCTGCTGCCATGTGGTGCGAGTGAACCAAAACTGGCTGCAGTTATGAGTGAACCACTTCTTGTATCATCGTTTTCACACTGTCATTCAATTCACTGTTAGAAAAATATTGATCATAGTCCCTTTAATGTCTTCACTGGCACACCTTAGAGCTGAATGAACTGAACAAAAAAGTGACCTCAAATATGATTTTACCCATCAAGTTTGTGTATCACTCTATCAGTGAGACAAATTCTGCCTCTCTCAGATTGATCGCTCCTTCTCCAGGTTGCTGAGTTTATAAATACTTTCAGTATTTTCCTCTGCAGCCTCCTGTTCTAGACAGATCTCAAAAGAAATGCGTCATATGTACAGGATGTACAGAAAGGAGGGGAGTGTGTGTAACTTTGTTCTTTGTTCTCTTTGATACACTGTTACCTCTCTAATTCAATTTTGTTTAGCTATTATGTTGTATATTATTAATATAATTGTAATATTTTCTGTGTCAATCCAAGAATATGTTTATGATCCATACTTTATATTAATATCCACCTGACAATAAATCAGTGTTGTCTCTCTGCTCATATAAACTTTATTGAGCCTCGAGCTAAATATGCTTGTCTCTATGTTACAGCTGAGGTTGAACTTTGTTGTCTTCCCCTTCCTGTCTCAGATGGATACACCACTGACGACATCGAGTTCTACTGGCAGGGAGGAAGCAACAGAGGCTCAGTCACCGGGGTGGAGAACATCGAGCTGCCCCAGTTCTCCATTATAGACTACCAA
This sequence comes from Lutjanus argentimaculatus, assembly GCA_034769285.1. Lineage (NCBI taxonomy): Eukaryota > Metazoa > Chordata > Actinopteri > Lutjaniformes > Lutjanidae > Lutjanus > Lutjanus argentimaculatus. The sequence continues at coordinate 44,587,761 of JAWZSL010000003.1, read as the reverse complement.
ACGCTCTCCAAGAAGGCTGTGTTTGCCACAGGTAAGTCACACAGTATCTGTCCAGTGAATCCTTTTGGATACTCACATTTACCAAAAAAGTCCTAAAAAGTCATGGGGAAAAAATAGTGTTATTCATAATGTCAAATGAAATAAATAATATTATATGAAAATAAGTGAATGAAGGCAATGAAGATAAATCTCATGTCTTTTGTATGACATCATTTAAGATTTCCTTCATCATTTTTTATGTCACAGCAGAGGAGACATTTGTGGTGCAGTTCAGTGAAAATGTTTTCACACTACTTAAATATGTAAAAATGTTTTTTTTACTGCATATTTGTCAACTACCCATATGTATAAAGAATCTCAGCTGATATCTCAGTACCCTTGAAAATGCCTGAATTTAGTGTTTTCAATGTTTAAAAAGTCCTTCGTTTTTGGATGAAGTATTTTTTCTCAAAGCCTCTGTACACCCACACAGGTGTTTTTAGTTATTCTGGCTGACTAAACTTCTCTGCTCAGGTTTAAGGTGGTTCGGAGCTTTGATTGGAATTTATTAGGTCACAATTCTCATCTACCAGCAAGGATGATAAAGGTGTGATTTCTCCAATCCTAACTTGTTAGCTTTGTTATGCCTGAGGCTCAAGAAGATGTCAGTCAATTGTAGTCTACACTCCCACACAGTCCAGAGCTCAAATGTTGATCATCATCAATGATTTCCCAAAGTTCAAGATGACGTCCTCAAATGTCATGTTTTGTCCTCAACTCAAAGATATTAAGTTTACTCAGAGAGGAGTAAAGAAACCAGAAAATATCCACATTTAAGAAACTGAAATCAGAGAATTTTGACTTTTCTTTTCTTAAAAAACTACTCACACCGAATAATCAATTATCAAAATAGTTGGTGATCCATTTAATGATTGTTTAATAACCAGTTAGCTCTAATAGGATACCAAGTCTACTTGCAGACAGGTGTCACATTTTGTAAGATGAAATGTTTTGGAAACCTGTAATTTTTTACTCCTTAATATTGGTATCAATGTCAGACTCAAAAATCCAGTATCAGTCAGGGCCCTAATGGTAAATTCAGCATAACGTATATTTGCACAGAGCTAATTCCATCAGCACAATGATACAGGATGGAGGCAGCAGCAAAACGAATGGAACAAAATGAAGCTGGTGAATTTAACACATTTTTCCCCTGCAGAATGTGATTTACTTCAGTACAAATTTTGCTGCATTGCGTCTCCTTTATAACATAAGAACACAAGAAATTCTTAGCACACTCTGAGTTATATATGGATGAGCATGAGCATTTACTACCAGAATATTTTATGGCTTGGAGTGCACTGGAACCAAAATAAACCAAGCACCAGCGAGCACACAGGAGATTGTACCACCAAGACTTTCTAGCCAATATTGTATCTGGCTCCAGCCACTCCTTTTTTTGTGGCTTTCCCCTCAAGAAGTGGCTGAGCACAGCAGGGAGATGCTTGTGAGTGTTGTGTTCATGACTGTCCTGAACATAGTTCGCCGTGTTTTGCCACTTGGCCTCCATCGCATCTGGACCTCCGCAAGGACCGGACGCTGCTGTCCCGTACAGATGCTTAATAACAGCTTGTCTCCACAGTTTCAGGGCCTCACACCCCCTCTCATTTGCAGCAGCATCCAAATCCTTCCCTAGATCTGTTTCAGAACAGAGAAAAAATATTAAAAAAGAAAATGTAATTATAACAACAACCAACCTAAACCAAACTTCCAACATCAAGATGCTTTTACAAACACGCCAGATGAAGAGAGAAATGCTTTGTTCCTTTTAGACTCAACTCCCCCTGCACCAACTTGACAGCCTGAAGACTGGGACACAATGCCTTAATGATAAGAAGAAGATTTACTTTTAGCTCTGAATATTTAAAATGATTGATCACAGAGAATGTTATCTTCTTAACTGTACATCATATTTAATATTTCTGTGATTTGTGGGACAACATTTTCCATGTTCTAATAAATATTTGAGTGAATATCCGCAGCCCTGTGTGGAACAATATGATTGCTTGTTGGACATCCCATCCTAACTCCATGGAAATTAAAATGGGGTTAGATCCCACTCTGCCACTCTTTCTGGGAAGGCTTTCTGCAAGATTTTCTGTGGGAATTTGAGTCCATTTAAGCAAAAGACGAAAAGTCCTGACTCGCAGTTGGCATTCTAATTCCTCTCAAGGTGTTCAGAGGACTTGAGGTCAGCTCGTTCATGCTTAACGTTAGAAACGCATGAAGACATGGACCGGGCCTTCTGTCCCTGCTATGCGTTTATTTTGCCCACATTTCTGCACGTTTTCTGAAAGGTTATGGATTCAGACAACACAGAGGAGTACCTCTTGTACTCCTGGGGGCAGTGCAGAAGTGTAGCCAATAGATCACGCAAGACACAACAAAAAAGTTTTAAAAATCCGAAAGGAACATCTGGGTAATGTTTAACTCTGAGTGCCGCCCTATAGTGGATGTAGTGCTTAACGTCCATGCCAGTGTGAAAGAACACATGGAAATGTTTGGGCAGTGACAGTTACATTGTTTGAAATGCACTGATCTCTCTGTAGGTTAAGGGGGCATAAATGAGCCTTATCCATGTCTTTATGGACTGCGCTTAGTGCACAAGAGTACACTCATGTCTGTTGCCACAAAGTTGGAAACGCCCAGACAATAAAGTGTCTTCGTATCCTGCAGCATTAGGAAGACCCTTCACTGGAACAAATGACCCTACCCCAAGCCCTGAAAAACAGCCCCAGACCATTCTCCCTCCTCCACCAAAATTTACAGTGGGCACTATACATTCTGGTGGGTAGTGTTCTTCTGGCTAACCCACATCCGTCCATCAGATTGCCAGAGAGTGAAGCATGATTCATCACTCCAAAGAGCATGCTTACAGTGCTATGGAGTCTAGATGCAGTGAGCTTTACAGGCTTGGAACTGCACATTGTGATGGGCTTGCGTGCAGCTGTTTTGTCATTGGAGTCAATTTCATGAAGCTCCTGATGCACAGTTTGTGTGCTGATTTTGCTTCCAGAGACAGGTCGGGGCTTTGTTTTGAGTGATGCAAAAAATAATAGGCCACTTTTACGTGAGACGTGTTTCAGCATTCATTGGTCCCACTCTGTGGCCAGTTTGGTAGTGGTGGTAGACCAGTTTGCCTGGTCTACCACCTTGTGACTGAGCTGTTGTTGCTCTTAAGAGCTAGCACATCGCAATAAAAACACTTACAGTTGACACACAGATCTAGTAAAGCAGAAATTTCTCAAACTGACTTGTGGCAAAGGTGGCATCCTATGACACACTATTTTCAAAGTCACTGAGCTCTTTAGGACCCATTGTAAATTTTAAATCTTTATCTATGAAGATTTCATGGCTATGTTGGCTGCAGTTGGGTGTTTGTCCCAGGCTCTGAGGTGGCTCGGACTCAGGTTATTCTAAAGCCTTGTTTATGCTTGTGCGAGACCCCTGTAGATGTCACACAACCATAGAGCGGGCACAGAGATGTTCATGCTCAACGCGTTGTTTGTTGCAGTATCCTCCAAAGCGCCAGAGGGCGCACAGACAAAATATTCAACTGGAGGAATATCATTATCCAACATGGCTGCTCCTGCTTACTGAAGCTCATCGCTGCCAAGAAGAGTTATCTGATTATAATTGTTAAAATGGCACACGCAAGATAAGATGTTCTATCACTTACATGCAGAGAGACGTCAGAGAGAATACAGCCGTATTTTGAGGCCAGTGCATCCTGTCAACAAGGAAATGCAGCTGTACTTACATGTAGCAGCTAAAAGCTTTATAATTTTATTAGGATGAACTGGTAAAGACCAAAGACATGTAAAAGAGAGTGAATAATGGACTTAAAGTCATCAGGTGGACACAAACACAACTATAAATGGCATATCACATAGCTGAATGTATAAACAATAAACTGCCTCCTAACATATCAAATGAAGGTGTACTGTTTGCACACCTGACGATCAAAGATAAAAAGGAAATACATACAAAAGAGCAGCTGTCCGTTAAGTCTGGTACCTGAACCCTGGTGTTCTAACTTTTTCCCTGTGTGGTAATCTTAAGTAAGTTCACAAAATACACAATTGCTCACATAATCCAAAAATATTTTTAATGTTTCAAATGAAACGATCCCGTCATCATATATGAAATAGTCCTTTTGATCTCTGTCTCATGATCAAAAACATACAATCAAAGTTAATATGAACAGCTGGTAAAATCAAGTGGCAATATTTCTGTGGTTATAAATGAATTTGTAATTGCATTTCAACTCAACATACAGTATATCACAGATGTTTTGTGATCTATCTTGTTTGAGCACATGCAGTTTTAACACTATACTGTGTGTGTGTCTTTCTGTAGCTTTGACATAGTGTCCAATTACTTCACAATGGTCTTAACATATGGTATTTGTACATGCGATCCTGCTCGCCCAGTCTCCCTCCATGTTAAAATGAGAGGCGTGGCTTGCACTGGGGCTGACATGTTACAAAAATTTAGACGTGCACGACCAAGCGACACAACACCTTTGCCCTTGCGCCCAAGCGGACACAGGATATGATGTCATTTTTGTTGCGTGCCAGGCACACTACGGTGAGCATAAATTAGCTTGACCCTCCTGTTACCCCAGGTCAGATCATCCAGTATAAATGTACCTTGTAAAAATGGCGTCCCATGTTTTATTTAAGTCATGTCTAGCCCATTTCAGCCATCCTGTACTTTGTCTTTCACAGGTTCTTATCCACGTCTGTCCCTGAGCTTTAAGCTGAAGAGGAACATTGGGTATTTCATCTTGCAAACCTATATGCCCTCCACCCTGATCACCATCTTGTCCTGGGTCTCCTTTTGGATCAACTATGATGCCTCGGCTGCCAGAGTAGCTTTAGGTCAGTGACTTTTCAGTTCTTTACAGATATGCAATTATGTTTGCCGATTGTGATTTGTGGCAAGGATCTGGCTGGTTGCTGATCCAACAATTTGGTCCAGACAGAAATATCTTAACAAATATTAGAGGGTCTGTCATGAGATTCTTTACAGACATCCATGGTCCCTGGGCAATGAATCAAAATAACTTTGGTCTGCGGTCTGTGATATGTCCAATACTTGTGACCAGTAATAGCAAAACTAATATCTCATTAGCCTCTGCTGTGTTTTGTCTTTTATACTGATTAGCAAAAGTTTCCTTGCTAACATGCCAAACTAAGATGGTGAACATGGTAAAGAAAAACACTGGATAAGGAAACACAGGGACTGGATTAAATGCAGAAGACGTGGAGACCATCACTGCCCACAACGTCTTCCAACCACCCAGCCAGACCAAACACCACCACCAGTGGTGAGACTGGCCCAGGAAGAGGGAGAAGAGAGATGAATAAGAACTAAGCCAACCCAGATTGCACCTTGCCAAAAGAAAGTGCTACCACTTTGCTCTAGTGGTGGCAATAGATAAAAGTCAGGGGATCAGGAAAATCATTAAGATACATCCGGTAGCTCAGTTGGTAAAGTGTGCACCGCATGTACTGAGAAAGCCACAACACTACTAAAACAGAAAAAGAAAATGTCATGGTGATTGAGATTGTTTTAAGTTGAAGGCTAGTACTCACTGGAAATGATCACCAATCCATTTGACCAGTCACAGACTGTACATGATGGTTGTTTTGTAATAAGGGCTAATGAAAACCTTACTTTTTCTGTAGCTCTGGTGTTCCCTCAGTTTACAGTCTCGCTAAAAGACCTCCTTCTAACTGTCCCCTTCCTCCACATCTACTTGTCCGCAGGTATAACCACGGTGCTGACTATGACCACCATCAATACCCACCTTCGAGAGACTCTACCCAAGATTCCCTATGTCAAGGCCATTGATATATACCTCATGGGTTGCTTTGTCTTTGTCTTTCTGGCCTTGTTGGAGTACGCCTTTGTCAACTACATCTTCTTCGGTCGAGGTCCTCACCTGCAGAAGAAGGTGGCAGAAAAGGCTGCCAAGTCCAACAACGAGAATAAAAGCAGACTGGAGAGCAACAAAGTGCAGGTGGGAAAGGATTTTTGAGCAGTTTTCATCCTGTTTTGTTGATGATACCAAGCCAGTTGGCTGTCAGGTGCTGCTGGGTCATTGTTATATTACTGATTACTGTTCTTACTGTTCTGTTCTGTTCTGCTGTATTTGTGGGCAAGTAAATCTTATATATATTTATACTTAAAAGTCATTCAGATGCAATTCAAGTGCTCTTAAATCACTCTTAAATGGCACTTAAGAACATTTGAATCTGATCATGTGAGTGCTTCTTGCATGAGGCCCATTGAGTGAGAGCTGTCTGACTGGCTGTTCAACCTGGCAAATCAGCAATCCACCAATTTAGTGGGTGTCTTATGTTTCAGATTTACAGGCATATTTGTGGTTAGTATTACCAGCATATGATTTCAGAGAGATTGAGGGCGGTGTGAAAATGGTAGCTTAGTCTGTTTTTGGCTTGTCTTTATGTTGTTTGATGCTCTTTGAAGAACAAATACTGTCTGTCAATTCTCTTCACTCAAACACAAAACATATGTGAACACATGGCAGCAAGCTGACTGTCAGCCATGTGGTGTGCATAGTCTGAGTAGTCTTGACCCATCACATTTGAATGGGCTGTAGTTGCATGCAGGTAAGCAGTCCATCTGGAGAGCAAAAGAGGAACCCACTGGATATCATCTGACGATTTAGCTTTTTATTAGCTTTTCTTTTTTTTTCCTTACAGTTCATCTGCATTCTTATGCAGCAATCTGTTTATAGAGATTAGCCTCCAGCTCTATTCTTGGATCTCCAGTCACTAATTAGACAGTAAATAGTGACAGTAAACAGTCTTTCTTAGCACAAGGTCTTTGAGGTGGTGTGTCTGGGTCTTCAGGTAACAATTATGACTAAGTTCTTACACACCATAAATCCAAAAACCAAAGAATCCCCAACTTCTAAGTGTTTTTACAAGTGACGAATGGTCAGTAATCAAAGTTAGGGTGAAAAGCTTGCCTCCCCAGATGAAAAATCAGAGGTAGTGTTAATGTTGACCATAACAATGCCATTCATACCCTCTGTATATCTGCCAAATCTCTGCATAAAGTGGACATGATTGACAGATTGTTTTAGCAAGTGTCAAAATTTGTCGAGGCAGGTGTGGGAGGACAGTGCTTTAGATGCTGTCCGATGATTGGATGAGCACTTCTTTTTAAGCACACTGACACCTGGAGTTTTGTTCCACTTCTTCCACCTCTTTAGCTGGTATTGTACTTTCCACATCCACAACTGTGCAAGAGTCTACTAGAGATTGTGTGATGTAAATTTAATCATCAGAGGGTGTACACGTAGACTCAAGTTGTTGTGACTATGCGGACTTGTCCACAGACTTGTCCATGTGGCCACTACACTGATCATGTGTGGAATGCGCCCTCCAAGTGGACAGAAAGTAGTATAAATAGAACTACTATGTGTCCATGGTGTCCACAGCTGTCCATGTACATTGGGAGTATAATCAAGACTTCAGTCGTTGCTCTAAGGTATTATGGTATTTCCAACTCCTCTGAAAAAACTTTATATGATAAATTCAACTAAAAGAAAGATCTCTATGGGCAGTCCATGACATAATGTTCAAATTCCCAAACACTGGACCTAAATAGGATGCTGCTTGTTGTTAGCGATGCAGCCTTTAACTTGGCTGTCTATTTGTGTCTTGCAAATAAAAATTGAATTGAATGAAATCTGATGTCCTCCTTCCTCAGGTTGATGCCCACGGCAACATTCTCCTAACCAACCTAACCAGCGAGATGGGTGGAGCAGACATGATGGGTGCTCTCAACGACCCCCGGGCCACCATGTTCTCTTACGACAGTGCCAGCATACAGTACCGCAAGCCCATGACCAGCCGAGACCTGTATGGACGACCGGCCATCGACCGGCCGATGGGCCACAAGAAGGGCCGCTTGCGGAGGAGGGCCTCGCAGCTCAAAGTCAAGATCCCTGACCTCACGGATGTCAACGCCATAGACAAGTGGTCCCGTGTCGTCTTCCCTATTGCATTCACCTTCTTCAACCTGGTCTACTGGCTTTACTACGTCCACTAGGGTGGCAGTTGCGAGCCTGTGTGGCTTCACCGCTGCTCATGATTTGTTAGAAAAGCTACCTAGGTCTTGTACAGTGATGAGGAGCGTTCAGTTGGTTTGTATAAATCCTGTTTTGGAATGAGTGAACTGGATGTCTTTTCAATGTAAATACAATTTAATATATAATATATAAATATATATATATATAAAACAGAGGTATAATTTATTAAAGATCCTATCACTTTTGCTGTACTCATCCATACAAAATAGATATAGATAAAAAATAATATGGAAATAAAGACACAGTAAAGGTATGATATTGTATGGTATTTGTCCAAACTTGCCAAAAAGTCTTTGGTGAGTCCAACATTAAGGGCAATGAATTTCATTGTATCTTTTTTTCTTACCTTCTGTTATCACACTTTTTGCATGTGGATGAAACACAACTTTTATTTGCTTATAAGGTCAAAAAACAATAGAAAAGGAAGCCCAGTGCAAAACAAGTAGATAACTAAAACTGTTTTTACATGATCTTGTGACTGAAGCTCATCCAGCTAATCAACAGAGGACATTTGGTTGAATTCTATCATAATAAGGTAGTCAGTCCTTATTTGGTTTAAGCTCAGTGCTGACTGAGGCAATTTTTGCGGAGTTAGACAGTATCATTGTGTTGAAATCCTTTTGCACTGAAACCAAACTCAGTTTCCTTTCATATCTGTACAAAAAAATGAACAAAAAAAGCTTTGCATGGCTCTACTGAGCCACTCTGTATTATAATCATTATACTGTATGCTTTCGAACAATCATTGCATTTAAGGTAAGTACAGGACCGATGTTAATTGGAACTCCACTAATTTCTCAAAAACAATGTAGTCAAATTTGTACTTATGATAGTCTCACAATGTCTGTGAGCATGTACAATGTAATTTTCTTTAAAAGAAATCAGGTAAAGACTGACCAATGATGTCACCACGCTTTCAAAATCACATGGAAAATTTCAAGCCCTGATAAAACACGCTGCTGGTGTTGAAACACCTGGTGTTACAGATTATAGAACATTTTTGTCAGATACCTGAAGTTATATTGTATAAGAGTTACAATTGCATAGAGCTTCTTCCACCACAATGTGTTAAATGAAAGGGCAAATGTGAGGTCAGTGTTACTCTTATGTATCTTTCAATAAATTGTCTTTCAGTTCATCATCAAGGCTTATGCAGTCAGGGCTGGAGATCGGTCGTCCAACTTCAAATTTTCTCCAGCCACGATACCACTGTCAGGTTCAAAATATATTTCTGAAGACAAACTAGTGGTGAGGACAGCAAGGGCAGGTGTTACCATCACACAAAGTGTATGCAGTAGCCAGCCCAGTGTCGTTAGAAATTATGACCATATTAGACAATCCCTCACCTCATAAATTATGTTCAGCGTCATTGCAGGAATTAGTGTGTCCTTTACAGAACACAGTGAGGTGGTGTAGAGGACAGTGACATGGATGGCCATGTAGCAGTTGTGAATTTCATGCAGGAGACTGGAGTTTGTCTTCTGTCACAGACCTGCAATTAACATTTGTCTTTTTATCAACACTGACCGAGTGTTTTAGTTGCCCAACCCTACCTACCTTAACCATAGTTTATTTGCCATAACAAAAGTCTTGCCCTAAGCTTAAACATACAATAGTTGCCAACCACAGAATTTGCAGAATTCAGCTGTCCAAAGGCCTGTCCCCCTTAGTTACTGTTCCTACGTTGGATGAGCTTTGCAAAACGAAATGACAGCAAGGACTATATTGGAAGGAAAGATGATGTTAATGTAACACACTAATATAGCTGCATGACCAATTGCAAACGGGCCTGGCACTTTAGCTGAATGGATACTGCAGCTGACTGCCTTACAAGAAGTCCTCGGTCAATCCCCAATTTTAAAGTTTTGTCCTTTGGCTCTTCGGGGTGTGCTCGGATGTTACAATGGTGGCAGTGGTTGGGTCTCTCAGGTCTCTTGGGTGTCTTTGGTGAGGGTTGATGTTCAGCTGATGGTGAGATGTAACTACCGTACAGCCTAATCTACTCTTTACATTGGACTTAATTTGTTTTTGGTTTTGAGAATGGGATGAAGACAGTGCCTTCCACATGAGCAGGGCATTGAGTTTCACCCTTACAGGTCCCCAAGCTACATTTTTTAACCATCTTCAAATTTTGGTATTCTTTTCAACATTGGCAAACCAAGTACATAGCATATCTAAGTACATGAAACAGGAAAGAAGCAAGGTTCTGCTGGGTACCAAGCTTTAACAACTGTTAATCGACCACAGAGCCAAAAGGGGCAGGACTAAGGATGGACCAATAGTCCAATATTGACGTGTCCTACATTGCATTACATGAAAGACTTAGAAGGACTTAGCTTTATTACAGTTACGAGAAACCAACGTGAAGCAAAGGAAGTGCATACCTTTTATTTTCTCTGCTGTACTCAGGTCTCTATTGCAAATGAGATACTGACCTCAGTGAGATTAGCTGGTTAAATAAAGGTTATATAATGGCTGTTGACTGCGAAAGAAAGGTACAAACATTCTGTACAGTGACATTCTCTGGGCAGAGAGGGCTTTCCTTTTCCTGCATAGTCTGTGGCAGTCCATTAAAGTTTATATCTAGCATTATGTGATGAGGACATCTGTTTCACTTTTCTGTGATCTGCTGATTCTCTGTAGTTGGTCTGTAGAACCCAACTAGAGGGATGAAGAGCAACCTTCCAAAAAATAGTGTGTCTTTAGTTGGTATTTTGATGATGATAGTGGTCCAAAATCTCCCATAGGCATTCACATAGGCTGAGATCTTGTAACTGTGAAGGGCATAGCATATAATTCTCATCATTTTCCTCAAAGTACTCAGTGATCTGAACAGAAACATTAGCCTACATTCTTTATGTTCCCCTGCTCTTTTATTCTGGCCTTTCCTTTAAAATATCTGCCTATACATTTATTGGCACAAAGCTTTTATTATATAAGCTGAGGCGGGCCTACAGCACATATTTCCTGGATGGGACTTTTGTAATGTGCACTCAGTGACCAGAAAATTAGAAACCATTCACTGTAAGTGCCATGCTGGCCCTGATAACAGCTGCCACCAGCTGTAGCATGACTGATCCATGGCTCTGTAGTGTGTGGGTTAATGGATGGACCTGTGTTCTATGAATGGCGCATTTATGTTCATTCTAAAGGTGTTGGTAGGATTGATTGAATGACCTGACCTCTTGTGACCAGGTCATCCCAGCTCAGACAATTCCTGGACATACTTTGACTTTTTTTTTGTTGAGAGCATCCATCGAGATGAATCCAGTTTTCTACCATGTCCGGGTCTTCTTATGATTTGGTGTTGGTATCAAAGTGTTCTTAATCTACAGGTCACCAAGTGTAAGTCATTAGTTAATACCTGCCAAACCATTATCACCTCACCCACAGGCATATGGTTCTAACCATACTGTGCCATCCCTTTCCAAGTCATCATCTACAGTGCATCATGTCTTCACTGTCTGAGTCAATACTAATGTTAGAAAAAACATTAATACGGGACAATTACATTTAAGTCAGTTTTTAAAAATACAATATTTGCACATGGTATGACATGGCTGTGAATAGGGGAAAATGGTGGTTATGGCAAATAAACAAATATTTTCATTGTTAAAGTACTGTAATGTTAGGCTAATGCAACTAAAGGACCTAGTTAAGGTTAGGGAAAGATTGTGGTTATAGTTAATTAAAAGGTGATCTATAAATGTGTGAAAGCTGAGCACACTGTGTGCCCATCCACCATGCTAGCTCTACAATTTACACCATACTTCCTGTATTAACGCTGAACTTGAAATGGTTTTAAATCATGAGGTGCAGAACCTTCCAATATAGGCACACGTTTGAAGGATAATGAGCTGCTCTTAGCCCAAACACTTTCAGCAGCTGACCACTGTCAGGAGAGGCACCCTGTGCATTTGTCAGACAGCTTGAACACTGGCTAGGTTGCACCAACAAGGATTCATTTTCAAACCAGATTAAATCATGCTTTAGTTTAAAATTATGATGCATAAAACTTTAAAACTAGTTTAAAATTCTAGAGAGATTATATTTAAACCTCAGTTTAGTTTTTTACTTTAAAACAAGATTAAATTTAATTCTGTTGCACCAAACTCTAAAATTGCTGCCCTTTTTGAGATGGATGCTTCAAGGAGGAGGAGGAGTTAGAGCTTCTCTGCCAAGCCATCAATGAAAAAGCTAACTTTTTAACTAGCTAGCAAACAATATAGCATTTCAGTGTTTTAGCTGGCAAGCAAACAGTGTAAGTTTTATTAACTATTGAGCAAGCTAGCAACCAATGTAACGTTTCTTTAGCTTTTTAGCTGGCTGACAAACATCGAAACAGTTTAACTTTTTTACTGGCTAGCAAGCAATAGAGCAGTTTGTTAACTTTTTAGTTATCTATAAAAAATGAAACGTTTTGTTGAGGAATAGGCTGAGCAGCCAAAAGTTAACTGTTCTATACTTACTTCTATACTTGCTAGGTACCGACAGCACTCTTTAAATCCTGTGTTTTGCTCAACTCTGATCAGAACTTAGCTTACATTAAAGGAGCAATATGTAACCATTGTCCTTTCAAAAATAAGGACAGGAGTCCAAAGAGTGAGTTGGAGCCATAGTCTGTCAAGTTAAGTTCAGCCTGTTATCCTGAAAACAAAAGCCCACTGCTCTGAAATAACACACTCTGGTCGATGAGTTAATTGGCCGCCTGTCTCACTGCTGCCAAACTCCATTAACATTTTGCTCAATTTAACAGTTATAAGCATCAACGCCTCCAACAAGGTTATTAATGACTTGTTACAACTCATAAACAGACACTTACTAATTCTGCTAAAATTCTGCATTTATTTGAACTCATTGAAACAGACATAAAAAAAACAGATAGCAGCATTCATGTCAAGTGAAGTGATTATTTCAACTTAACATGTGTCCTTGATCTCTGATGACTTAGACATTTCTGATGATTTATTACAGTAAATATATTACAGATTCCTCCTTTAAATTATTATATGTTGGTGCAACCCAGTCATTGTGGTTTTGTTTTTTCCTTTTCTGGCCTGAGTCACTTATGTCCCACTTATCTTGGTAGACGTTAAGAGGGTCTGCCCCAGCAAAGATTTCTGTGTGTTCTGGTTCTGTTCCTGTTAAATTTTGAACCTACTGCTTTAATGAAGCCCATAAAGTGAGCGGTAAGCTAGAGTTGCTGGCATTGAGACATATGGTAAGGATGGACCATTTCTTTGGTTGTGGACTGTATTTTGTATTTTGGTCACTGAGTGTGTTTGTAAGCTGTTGGATGTGAATGTTCTCATAAAGGATAATTCCACTTTATTACAACTTGGACCTTATTTTCACAGCTTTGGCCATCATTTCTATCTGGTCATTGTGCTAAATTCATTGCTGCGATCTGTGAACACAGCAACAAACTGAGACGGGTCAAGAAACACGAGCAGACAGAATTTAAACAAACTAACTCAAACCTGTCTTTAGGAACATGCTCCCTCTTTCCCATACCGATTCTGATAGAAACTGTGGCCAAAAATAAGAAGACATAATTAGATACAAAATCTAACTAGTAAAAGTGTTTTTCTTCCTCAAAATGTTGCAGTAGAGTAAAAGCAACTTGATGTTTAGGACAAAATGTGGACTGCTTGTCTTATCAGGGCTTTAAACAAAAAAACTACAAAACCAGACAGGACACAATAGTAGCAGTGTGCTCTTTCCTCATGGCTGAATATTGTGCCTTTACCAAGAATCTCAATATTTTCACAGGGTTTAACTTAACTTCTATCTAGTGAGTAGGATTTAAAAACAGATCATCTTGTACTTTTTTTAGATTAAGAAGAACACGGAGAACCAGAAACAGAGGCGGACTCTTTAAGATCTTTTCTGAGGCTCTAAAGTACAGTACCATTATCTAAGCGTAGATTGTAGTAAGACATTCCAGCATTACGATGACAATCTTTTGAACTCAATGCTGAAAAAAAAAAAAATCTCCTGCGAGGCAGGGCTCCACGTTGTCAGTGGTGCTGCTCCTGGGCAGAGCGGCGCAGACGGATGGACGGACAGGAGGTGACAAAAAAAAAAAAAAAAAAAAGAAAACTACTTGGCTTTCTTCACAACAAAGGACGGGGAGCAGATGGACACATGTTTTCTGTGGACGGACGAGCTAATGGACGGCCTGAACAACTGGTTTGCCCACAGGCCGTGGAAGGGGGAGGACGTGTATTGGACTCTTATTGTGTAAAATTACTGTACAATTTTTCTCTCATGCTCTATATGTGCTCTCAAGTGGAATGGGGTGTGGGTCTGTTTGCGTGAGTGTGTCTTTCTGCTTGTTTACAGGCCAACACAAGACACTGCAGGAATGGTTGTGTGGATGTTTGTGTGCGTGTGTGAGAGAGGGGGGAGCATATGGATGCATGCGATAGGGAGAAAACACAAAATATGATTTATTTGTGTCAACTTATAGAGACTTCAAAGAATAGAGTTTAAATAAAATTGCTGACATCTCTACCAACTACATAGAAAGTGTATTTTTGCTGGTTTATCACAAACATCTTAAGGCTTAAACTCAGCGAGGAGGAGGGCTGAGCTTGAGAAGAGGGGCCCAACAAAAACATTCTGCACCCAGGGCCCCCAAACAGGTCAATCCAGCCATGATCGTATGTACGGAAGACAAATAGGGCCAGGTATAAGAGGAAAATATTAATTTATTTATTTGTTGAATACTGAGAATAAAGTTGAACTCTCAGGAATAAAGTTGAACTTGTAGTCAAAGGTTTTTCTTTTTTTTTTCCATTTTGAAAATAAAGTCAAAATGTCAAGAATGAAACTGAAACACCATTTTGATTTCTCTATTTCAAATTTATTCAACATTTTGACTTCATTCTCAAAATAAAAAAAGAAAAAAAAACTGATATTGGCACTAATGCTGAAAGTTCAACTTTATTCCGGACTTTCTAACTTTATTTGTAAAATGCAAAAAAGAAAAAGAAATCTTTCTCCTCTGGCAAAAAAACTTAAAGTTTTACTTTATTCTTGATGTTTTGACTTTATTCCCAACTTTTTGACTTTATTCTGAAACTGAAAGAAAAAGAAAAAATCCTCTGATTTATTTCTTTGCATGCTTGGCACTAATACTAAAAGGTTATCTTTGTTCTAGACATTTTAACTTTAGTCCCAATATTTCAACTTTATTTTCAACTTTTTGAATTTATTCTCAAAATGGAAACAAAACAAAACAAAAACTTCCTCCTCTGACTTATTTTTTTCTTATTTAAAGTTCTACTTTATTCTCAATATTTTTATTTTATTGTCAACATTTTGACAAAAAAAGAGAGAAAAAGAAAAAGAACATCTTTATTTCTTTGTATGCCTGGCACTAATACTGAAAGTTTGACTTTATTCTTGACATTTTGACTTTATTCTCAAAACACAAAATGCAACAAAAAATATCCTTTTCCTCTGAATTATTTCTTCATATGCCTGGCACTAATACTGAAAGGCTTCCTTTATTCTTCCTGCTTCATTTTGACTTTGTTCTTGAAGTGCAGAAAAAGAAGAAAAAAAGAAGAAAATCTTGTTCCTCTGGTTTATTTTCTTTTTTTTTTTAATGCTGAAAGTCAACTGCATCAGATTTTCCATCTGACAAAGTTAATGTCTACATTTAATAAAAATGTAATCACTAGGAGGCTGGCCTGTTACAAGGTATAATGGCCACAAGTTCGATCTTTTAAAATATTTTCTCAGCATAATCAAAGAGTAAACATCTAAACCCCTTCAAAATACAGTTTTGACCCAGTTATCAAGAATGAGATATGAATTAAGAAATAAAATGGAAAATTAAATGGGACAGTAAATAAATAGAGGAATTAAAACCAAAGAAAATAAAAACAGAAATATCAGTTTATGCCACATTTTGTAAATTGTCCTGTTGGGAAGAAACCTTGTGTGTGTTACTTTTCATGAAATGAAGAAAATCTTGTGTTTTTAAACTACTTGAATGCTGTCTGGTCAGAGTTAGTAGCTCTTTTTAATACTTTCCAGCGGTTTAAATATTTGTAAAACCCACAGACAGATGTAAAGGGTGACCAATAGCATTGATTTATGGTGAAAAAAAAAGTCAAAATGGAGACAAAAATTCATGTTTTTTTCTTTTTAAATATCATGTATTTGATGGCATATTAATTTATTTATTGAATCATTTATATATTTTGATTTTGGCACTTTTGGCACTTAATGTTCCTGTAGTTGTGACTGACATGAGTTCAGCTGGGAAAAGCCTGTGAATGCTTGTTAAAACATACTGTATCCTGAGAAGAGAGAAATGCAATAATTCTTCCACAAGTTGAACTACAGTAGCTTTGATTGAGGACAGCATGGTCTCTGCCTCCTTCACGTACTGCTGCACTCTGCAGATTGAAGGGCCACTGTCTTCACGCAGACTGAAGGTCTGCGGTGGGACCGTGCTGGCTGGAGGAGAATGCCATTAGTCCAGTTAGCATGTCTGCGGCTGACAGCAGCAGCGCTCATTCTCATGATTAACGTGAAGCTCCGGAGTGAAGACCAATGCCATTAGCACATTTAGCATGACTGTGTCTGTCGGCAGTTGTGCCTATTCTCATTATTAATCAGACAGTGGGCTGTCTAATCGGCTGGAAGGCCACAGCCTGGACACAGACGTCACCACGCTGTGACCTCTCTGCCTCCTCACAGATTTAATTATTTTAGTTCTCATCTAGTTCTCCTTGTACCCTCAGTAAACATGGCTGCTGCTGCTCGTAGTGGTGAAAACCTCTCTAAAGGAGTCTAAAGTCTTAAAACAATGCTGACATTTCCATGTGTACATTGAGACAGGGTTTGCTTTGTGTAATCATACCTGTTCATACTGGCCAATGAAAGAGCCGTTCCTAATGTGCTTCCAATGTAAGCAGCCCGACCTCACCAGAAGAACCACCATACAGACGAATCTGGCAACTGCTTTGTGTGTTCGACCATCTTGCGGCGCCACCGTGTCCGTCTATCTCAGTGTCTGCTGGCTGGGTCTAGGTGAGAACCCCAAATTTGCGAGAAACTTGTGAGATTTTTCACGGCTTCTGTCAAAATGTTCACTCTTGCAAGATTTTTCGGATCTGGAGTTCCCTTCTAGAGGCTGTGTCTGCTGTCGCTTGCTGGCAGTAACAGCACGGATAATTGGATTGACGTTAAACAGCGGCCCTCAGTGACTGATGAAGGTTCCTTTTAGGATGCAGATATTAATGTTCTTCAAATGTTACACAGTAGTTAGATGTTGGTTGTGACAACAGCCAGAAATGGATAATAGAGAAGAGAGAAAACAGACCGTCTCCACCACATTTAAGTGATGAAGTACTGTGTAATATATATTAAAATATATACAGTATATGAATTCACATTTTTCATCAGGTAATCAAGCTTTTCAGGAACAAACTTCCTTTCTGTTTATATTTTTGATCCACTCTGACACATGGTGGTCCTCTGTACACTCAGTGAATCTCTGTAGTCTCTGCTCTGACAGAAGCTCTCTTCATCAAGTAAAAGTTTGTGTATTTTGCGGTCTGTTTTTTTTTTTTTTACAAAGTTGAAATTTGACATGACTGCTGGAGCAGCTGAACTGCGCAGGTTCTGCCCAACTTCCTAGACATAGTTGTCAAAAGTAACGTTACATAAATTAATGAGTGTAAAAGAAGAAAACTGTAAACTTCTTATGTCGGCTCGCATTCGTTCATGCTCAATCTGAAGGGAGACGCCACCGCAGCAATGGCACTTTGTTAACAAAGGGAGCAATGGAGAAAGTCAGGTGATGTAGTATAAAGAGCAACAAAGGCTTTGTAGGTATATTGATATATTGATTATATTTGTTACAAACAAGTATGAATTGATGTGCAATATAGCAGATAAGCATATTGTCATATTGTATTTTCAGTGTTTTAAAGTGTGCAGGTCAGCTCATATCACAGTGTAATAGTTACAGAAAGGCCACAGAAAATCAATAAAAAGTCCCTGTTTATGTAATGTTACTGCAACGTCTTCCTGTACTCTTCACAACAGAGCTGCTCTGTGAAAAGCTAGTTAGCAGCTATGAGAAATGTCAGGAAAATAAATCTCATTAGAAAACGCGATTGATCATGTGATCATCAAAAGTAGGACCTCCAGTTTTAGGCTGTTTTGATGGTCTTTAGCCTGACTTGTAGCGACTAACTTGCTTGCTCACTTTCACAACAAACCTTGCCAGGCCTCTGTCCCACAGGTTACCCATAAGCCCACTCTCCTTAAAGTGGAAGGCTACTACAAGTCCATTACTTCAGAAAAGTCCTAATACCACACAATGAAAACCACCACAAGTGAAAGTCCTGCATTTCAAACTTTACTAAGGTAAAAGTAAGTATTTCAGGAAATATTACTGAAAGTGTCCAAAGTAAATTTAGCATTACTCACTGTGCAGTGATATAGTCTCTGTCAGTGTTTTGTTTTTTACTATATGTGATGTTTTTGCATAAATATTACTGCTGCATTAGTGTGTATGTTGTAGTTTAATGCTGTAGATGTTTAAGGTTGAGCTTATTTTAACTACTTTACACTGTGGTGGTTTCATCTACAGCGATGCATCATATTCTATAAGATAATCATATGTTTGCATTATTTCAGAATTACAATGTTACTTTATTTTAAGCAGTTGGTTATTGAGATATATCATATATCACAGAATAACCTAAAAATATCAAGATATCATTTTTCAGCCACATTTCCCAGCCCTCGGAGAGTGTCAGGGTGAAAGGGTCAAACACAGCCAGACTGTCACCCAGGAGGCTGCTGTTAAAGGGATAGTTCAACCAAAAATTAAAATTCATACTCACCCTCAAGCTGATTGAAGGTCAGGTTTAGTCTTTCAGTCCACAAAACACTGCTGGAGTTTCACAGGAAAAAGCATTGCAGAATCTCAGTGGAAGTGAATGGTGACCAGTTTTCAAACATGAAGAAACAACAGAATAAAAACATAAAATGCCTCCATGCTGCTCGTCTGGTGTGATCCAAGTGTCCTAAAGACCCAACATGCCAAGTTGACTAAAAAATGTTTACACCATGTTTTTAGCCCGAATCTTCACTGTAGCTTGCTCCTTGAAAGCTCCTTAGCTTGGAGCCACGTTCACGTGAACACGCACACTGTCTGAACTGGGTGTGTGTGATGTGACAGTGTGCAAGCGGCGTGTTGGGACTTTAGGAGATTTGGATTACACCAGACGAGCAGTACGGAGGCTTTTTTTTTCCAGTTGTTTTTTATATCTCCATTCACTTCCATTGTTTGGGAGATTCTGCAACACTGTTTTCCTGTGAAACTCCAGCAGTGTTTTGTGGACTAACAAAATAAACCCGACCTTCAATCAGCATGAGGATGAGTGGATAATGACTGAATTTCTATTTTTGGGTTAACTATCCCTTTGTCCCTTGTAAAACCAAAGGTCAGTGTCGACTTATTTATCTTTAATGTACTTTTGGTGCTTTAACCTGCCCACACTGCGACCATTTCATGTCAACTGTGTGGTGATGAAGGTCAGGTACACCTGTTGCCTGCAATTATCTCTAAGTGAACTTCGGACCCGCCCAGAACCATTAATCTAAGTCCCGCAACCTGACCCGAAAGTGAGATTAAACATACAGTCACTCACTTGTGTTTTCAATCGGTGCAGCACCTGTGCTCCTGCAGCTGTGCATATGTTTCTTTAGTGACGATATTGCTAGGTTGCGGCTATAAATAGCTGACATAGTATTAGTGGATTTAAATGCTAAAAAAGCTGCACAGTCATTTTAATTTCTGATTCCTCCAAGGATAACAAAACATATTATTGTATTGTGCACGTTATATTATTGTTGTCACCTGCTGCCTGCCTGCAGTTAGTTCACCTTTACTCATGTCTGTACCTGTGAATTTATATAAATATATATTTTTTTACCCGGTACGGTACTTTTTTGCAGGTTAGCCGATGAGTACCTGTGGATATCCGACCCTCTGCAGGACTCTGCTCTTCAACGGTCATATTTCTTGTTTTGGGAGTCATATTCTGTTGTTTAAGCAAGAAGATGTGAATGTAAGTGATAGGGAACAAAATCAACATTTCTCATTCTACACAAACATACATTTCAGTTTTTTAACTCAGAGGCCTTATATTAACTTTAGACAGAATCCGGCTTATCAAACAATATAAGTAATATATAACACTAATAATATCATTTTTGGGGTTTGTTTGTTACATTAACGCATATCATAAACATTTCTGATAAGGATTCCTGACATTTGGTTATTAAATAATGGGAACCAAGATGAATGTGACATTTTACAGTCATGTAAGAGTGAATGCAGAATCTGAAGGCAAGGGACAAGTTTTTAGAACCTGAAGAATTCTTTACATTTCTGTTTATAGTTTGAGTAGTATTGACCAATCGAGTTTGAGCAGGCTCTGGTTGCATGCAGGTAAACAGTCCCTGTGGAGAACCAGAATGCATCATATGGAGGTCCATTATCACATTCTGCACGTAAGACCAGTTTCCACTTCAACAACTACTGCACATATGGTGCTTTTCTGTAGTTAAGTGTCTGTGAGAGCATGTGTGACAAAAGTTTATGTTCACTTTCCCTGGTCCACGCTGAACTCATAAATGTTAATGATCTCCTACTTGAAACAGGTAACAAATTATTTAGCATGACCCTTTTCTGTCACATAACTCATTTAAAGGTTCATGTGTTATTGCAGCAGAAAGGTGTGCTGAGATGGGAAAAACTGACTTCAGACCTGCTCTGTGTGGTACACAAATGTGTGGTAACTCCCATCACGAAGGCATCAAGCAGAGGCAACATCACTACTACCTACCATCACCATGCTGTGGTATCTAAAACTAAATCAGTGTTTACAAAGTTGAATGACAAAAAGTTAGCCAATCAGAGCCCAGAACCCACCAATCACTAAAACGAATCAGTATCACATTATAATGTTAAGGTTTGTTGTTAAGATGTTTTTTTCATGTTAACAAGAAATGTTTCATGTTATAACAGATGAGTGATGAATTATTGTTATAACATTAAACATTTCATGATATAACATGATAGCTTATATTGTCATAATATAACAAGAAACTTTTTGTTACATTATACCATCTTGTTGTAACATAAAACAGTTCATGTTATGACATGATGACTTATATTGTTGTAATGTTATAACATCAAATGTTTCATGTTATAAAATGACAACTTACAGTTGTAAAACCTATCCCATTGTTATAATTTACATTGTTATAACATTATAATTCTCTCATTTTAACATTATATTTATCATATTAAAACATAAAACATTTATCTTGTTAGGATGTTAATAGGAAAATTTTCATTTTCTAACAATATACTATCTGGTTATAATGTGAAAGGTTTCATGTTATAATGTGAGAATTTATTGTGAAAACAAAATGTTTCACATTGTAATGTGATAAACTTTTCATTACGACGATATACTTATTATCTTGTAATGCGAAACATTTCGTGTTATAAGGGGATAAATAATTGTCATAACATAAAACATTTCATGTTGTAGTGTGATAGCTTATTTTTCTAATGTTATAACAAGATGTGCTTCTTTATTAGCAATGTGCTATTTATCTTGTTATAGCATGAAACATGTCACGTTATAAGGTGATTTTGTAAAACGTGTCACGTTACAGTCTGGTCATTTATATTGTTATAACAAGAAACTTTTCATTATAACATGAAACGTTTAATGCAGTAACGTGATCATTTATATTGTTACATGTGATGTTATAGCAAAATATTACACGGTTTTGTTCAATACTCAATTCTGATTGGTCAATTAAAGCATTCTGTATCACAGACATTTGCTATGAAGAACAGACCGTTGCTTTCCCTTCAGGAGGATGCAGGATCCATCCGCTTCATGTTGCGGTCCTGCATCACCCATCGGTGTTTATTTCGCAATAACGACCTGCTCACTGTACATTATCCCTTCCATATCCCACACATCATGATGTAACATGAAATGTTTAATGACAGTGAGTTAGAACATTAAAACATTTAGTACGAAGTTTCATGTTATAACAAGATAAAAAAAAGCGTGTTGTTTTTTTGCTTTAACTTGATAAGTTAGTATGTTGTCGTAACATGAAAATATCTTGTTATAAAAAAACATCTTGTTACAACAAAACACTTTTCACGTTATAATGTGATACTGATCTATTTTTCTTTTTCTGGCATGGCAGTAATATGGTACTGCAAGAAACTTATCAAACTGTACAAAAAAGCCCATAACACACCCATAACAAGTGTTATCTGTCCAACACTGAACACTGTGTAACTGTTTTACAATCATTTGTAAAAAATGAACGGACACAAGTTGAATTAAATTCAACAGAATCAAAAAACAAAGAAACATTTTACTTGGGCATGTTAATGACACAACACTGCATTACAAAACAAGTGAGATGCAAATGCATGACTGAATTACAAAAGACAGAACTCATCAAATCATCATCATGTCTGAATAACTGTCTCTGTGTCTCCAGCACATGAAATCAAGACAGAGAATCTCTTCCACACTTTTTGACGACGTGACGTCCATCCACTGGACCTGCTGCAGTCGTGAACTTAAACGGGATCACTGGTCCACAATCTGTAGATCATTTCAACTGCAGCACCACCTGTAAGAAACAAATACACAGTGTACGTCATCAGCATCTCATCTGACTGATAGAACACAGATTTACTGCCAACATTAAATCAGTGGAACAACATGGCTGTCATAGCTAAATCAATTATTTGCAGATGGTTTAAAGTTTGGTAAAATGCTGCAAAAGTTGATTATTTTTGGATTGAATGACTCAGAGTCAATATTTTTTAATCTTTTCATTTTCATTTAACAATGAGGATATTCAAAGCCGCACAACTCAATATTTTTATGTTAACAATAAATCAAATGTAATGTGTAAGGTGTCACTCATCACTCTCATCAGTGTCATTTCCAGCAGCAGCTGTTTTCACTGATAAACCTCTGAGAAACCCTCTGCACACTACCTGCCCTGCACCAAACAGCAAACAGAACATCATGGAGCATTTAGCAGCAAACAGATTCTCTATTCTTAGAACTCAAGGAAAGTTAATATAGGACTTCTAGGACTAATATGACTCCAAATGAATGTTAATTTTGCTGCTGGATGGTGGAACCAACAATAACTTAATCCATCTCTTCATAGGTCAGCTGTGTGACTTCTCTACCTGCCTCTCGGGTCCAAGCTCATTGGTTCCTACTGAAGTCAGAAATCAAATTAAAGTAAAACAATGAAAGGTTTATGCCGGAGAACAAAACTATAATCATTAGATTTAAATGACACTATAGTTATTTTGGTGCATCCTGACAGTCATGATGTTTGACCTGAAGATAACAAGATCACACATTCCATTTCTGTGCTTTTATTATACAGGAGAGCGCTGTCTTTATACTGTAACTACAGCACCACCTAGTGGTTCTTCTCATATCTATATTCATGAATATGGAATATTTGGATAGTGACAGTGTTTCCTCTATTACATTCTCATATTAATTCTGAACATTAACTTCCTAATTTATCCGTTTTTGAAAACTGACAGTGTTGATCCCAAGTTTCTCAACCTTGGGCTCAGGGCCCCTCACAGGGACACTTGTTCTCCACACAGGGTTGCAGGAAACTACTGAAACTCAAAGACTCATATTTATTTTTCACAATTCTATATCTAATATTAAGGCCAGCAGACAAAAGTGAATCTGTACTTTTTGCAGTTAATTATTTAGTCTAGAAAATGTCAAATAAATAAATAAACAGCACTAAATATTCCAAGAAAATATTTTACCTTAAAGGGAAACTCCATCAGTTTAACACAACAAGGTGTCTTTCCAGCTGTTGGAGAGTGCTATAGTGTATTTGAGGCTGCCTTTGTGGATGTTGTATAGAAGCCAGGAATGGATGTGCTTGTAGTTATTTTTTAATGCTGTTATCTCAAGATCAGAAGTTAATTTTTCCACTGGCTAAAGATAATGAAATCCATTTTCTGGTAATAACGGTTAAACATTTCATTATCTCGAGATAGCAACGCTCGTTTTCTTCTGCTGTGTTAATTTATCTTGTTATTTTGAGCAGCAAAGGCCAATTTGTCAAGATAACGAGATCAGTGATCATTAAAAATGACTTTACTTTTCTTAATTTTCCCAAGATTCTCAAGAGAATTAGAAAATGAGTGTCTGGTTCTTTTGATCACACCTGGTTTCAGCCTTCAAGATCACCATCATGACTCTTCAGGAGGATATATACCTGAACAGTAACGGGAAAAACTGCTTGATCTGACATTTTCAGCTTAAATCAGTTGCCACAGTTGTCCCGATGCAATCTGTGGATGCTAGCATCATACTCCTGATCTCTGATAAACATAATAAGTAAAATGATTCAACATTTTGTTTTCTTTTCTTTCTTCTTGTCTTCTTGAGATAAATAATTCATTTGTGATTTTGAGAAAACTGTACAGAAAAATAATCAAACACGGCCGTTCTCGGTCTACGTTCTCCCGAGAGACCTGTGGGAAGTCAGCAGAAATTTATGTCCTCAGGTGATGTCACTTGAGTCAGCGTCAGTTGGGTCTAAAGACTACAAAACTGAAAATTAAAAAGAGGTATGTAGACTTAGAAGAAAAGTGAAACCAGATCTCTGTAGCTGCTCCTCATCTCTGCTTGAGGCTCCAGGCTACATTAGCGCTACTAGCATAAAGACACAACCTCCAACCTAACTGTCAGCATTGTGCAATGAGTATCGATTTTGATCCTTTTTTTAAAAACAGTCTGTCATTAGTGCGATGCTAGATCGCTTCTTTTAAGATCTTTTACTTACTTTAAATATAAAATATTTCCAAATATTAGTATTTCAGTGTTAATGGGTTGCAGTGGAATACTGGTTTGACAGTACATTATGGTATGAAAATTAACTAGAACTAGACTGATATATTGGTTGACCGATAGATCAGGCCGATATTTGCCTCTCACAGCAATATCTGTCTGTATTGATATCAGCATATATGTTGTCCGATATGCACGGATATGAAAACTTAATTTTTTTAACAGAACATAATGCAGATTGTGTTTAGCTTTATAAGCAGAATGTTGTTGTGTATTTGATAATAAAACTAATAATTTGATAATTAATTATAGTATAGTTCTTAAAAATATATGTGAAGGTTTCCTGTTTCAGTACCCTCATGTCATGCTTGTTAAACTGTAAAATATCCTGCCTCCATTACTTATTTTAGTCACAAAAATTAACCACTTCTGTGGGATTGTTTCAAAACATGTGTGCTTAAGAATATATTCTATATTCCATTTATTATATTGTGTAAAAAGACTATCGGCTGATATATTGATATCAGGATTTTTTTACTCCCTAATATCGGCATTGGCCCAAAACAGTTTATATCGGTCAGGCCCTAAAATTGACAGTTATAATACCATGTACATTTGCTTATCTATGGTATTAAACTCTGGTGTATTTCTGCACTTCCATTCATCAGAAATTGTTTCAAATTTCAGCCCTCTAAAAGAATATCCCTTCTGTTTTCATTCCTTCAAGAGTCATTTTAACTGATAATAATAATTATGTAATACTATATACTGTGATATTTTCTGAGGTGGTTATTTCACCATGAAAATCTCATACTGTTGCAACCCTCAATAATAAACTAATCTACAAATTCACTAAGTAAAACTAATTAGACAGGTTTGAAATATATCAGAATTTGTGTTTAATGTCCTGAAGACTCTCTGTACTCAAATGAAGTATAATATAGTGTAGTATATTAAGTATAGTATATAGTGATCAAGTATTTAGTGTGTGTACCTTATTTGCAGCCTCTAGTGAACTGATGAGTGTGTTCAGCTCCTCTCTGCTCATCTCCATGGTGACCGTCCGGAGGGCTCCGTTCTCTCTCACGTCCAGACTGAGACTGAGCAGAGGAGTGTGGAGGGACGCGATCTTATCACTGGACAGAGCTAACTGGAGGGAGAGGACAGGAGACCGGGAATAGAAGAGGTGAAATTTAGACATCGCAGCACTGCAGTGACGGCCTGTGGACACAGTGTCTCACTTGTGGACTGAGACAATGAACTGTGAACCTCAGCTTCCCAGTGCTGCTCTCTTTATATGATGTAGGCAGCCAAAAATGATTGAAGAATTCAGCCAACTGAATGATGCAGGCTGGTGTTTGACCAATCAGTGACAAGATGCATCCTGCAAACATTGTCTTGTCAAATTAAATGCACTGCGAGGATCTTTCATATTTTGTTGATTTTGGAGCCCCCTGTGGACAAAAGCAGTACTGTAGTAACCGCAAAACGTAGCATCAAAAAAACACAAAATTTTCTCAATAAAAATCTCCTCCTGGTTCTTCTTAACTTCTTTTTATGATATGTTGTTCATATGTTGGACTATTTACAACCTATGGGCCTTATTGATGGATTTTATATGAAGTTAGGCCATAAATATCTAACATCTTTTGTAGTCCTGACATGAACGAACATGTAAACTACTAAAAATTTAAATACTCAGTATATTTTCATATAATGCCATTGTATTTGCTAATCTAGCTAATCTAGTTATCATATTTACATTAGAAACACATTAGAAATCATTTGTAAACTATGCAGGGGTGAATCTAGAGAAATATTCATGGGGTGGCATGGAGACTTGAAGGGGTGTCAAAAAAATATATCCAGCGATTTTATCGCAAAAAATCACATAATCAATACATGCTTGAAAAAGCGAAGAGATTTTAACTCAAAAACATTATGTTATGAATAATAAAAATATCTAAAGGCAGCAATAAAACATGATAAACTGTTTTGTTTTCAAATTTTCAAACATTCATTGAACACAGGCCCTTCACTTCAAAATGTGTCCAGAACAGACCATTAAATTTTATGCTTTAGAGCGTCATCTCTTGCTGCATTCACTTGCACTCAGACTTCAGAGTTTCAGTCTTGTAAATTTCCATCCAGCCACAACTTTTCATATATTTACTTTGAATTAGAACTGTCAAAAGTGGGGTGGCAGCTGAGGTGGCAACTGCCACCCTGTGTCACCCCTCTAGATACATCCACCCCTGAAATAAAGCCAATTAAACCCTGACAAAGAAAGCATGCCGTCACCTTAAGCTGCCAGTCGAAGTCCTGCAGGGTGGCGGAGGAGATGGAGTTGGTTCTGTCCAGCAGAGCGCGGCGGATCTCCTCTCTTCTGGCTCTCAGCACGCTCAGCACGACCTCTGCGTGACTGCTGCTGCCCACAGCCGACAGCCCGGCCAGAACCTGTACACAGCCAGCAGGAGGAGACCTGAAAATCTGACCTGAGAGCAGCCACTCGCTGCTACTGACCACCACAGACACCACAGTTACAGAACTACTGCTGACAGTAAGAACATCTGCTTCCTTCACACTGACTGTATGAATGAAAAACATTTAAATCCTCAGTTTAATGATGTAAAAAAAGTCTTGACACATGCTGTAATTATCTTAATGATGTGTAATAACCTCACATAATAGAATAATAACAGCCAACTCTCTTTTTATTGCTGTGGCTTATCTTGTTGCTGTCTCACCTCTTCATCAGAGCTGTTGCTGCCCACCGCCAGGCGGAACAGGGCTGTCAGGGAGTTGAGCAGCTCCAGCCACTCCTCCAGACTCCAGGTGGAGCTGTAGTCCGCCCTGCGGGGAGGCTCCCGCCCGCACAGTCCATCCACCACCCTGTGACACAGCTACACACCAGACAGCACAGTCAGGATCACAGTTAAGTATTTGGTAATGTAAGAAAAACAAGATTGTGATTTTTTCCTTCTCTTTACTTCATCATAACATTACGTCTTGAACTTTGACCCTCTTGCTCATATATCTGTCACAGTCTGTATAATAAAAAGAAAATGTATGCACTCAGTTTTACACTTAAACACACTGTCATCTGTCAGTGAGCTGTCATCTGTCTGTGCTCTCTAAGAGGCTCAGTCAATGTGATGTAGGGCTGCACAATTAATCGCAAAATAATCTAAAACGCAATATGGCCGAGTGCAATATCGCACTCGTATGATTTCAATGATGTATCTTCCCCTGTGCAGAGGATCTGTGTGTGAAGACATTATCGTGTTTTTAGCAGACTGCATTTGATATACACTGTAGAAAAAAAAATAAATAAAATAAAAAAATGAGACAACTCAAAATTTCAAGTCCATGTACTGCAACAGATTTTCAGCCCAACACAGATTCTTAAGTTTTGAAATAAACTTGAAAAAGTTTTGCCGACCTAGTTGAGATAATTTATTTTTCTTCTTTGTACAAACTTGAATCTTTGAGTTTCAGAAACTAAAAAAGAAATGTATTTCAAAAACTGTTTACAGGCGAGCTGTGAACCTGATGTCACTGTTTTGTTGCCTGAAAATTAAATGCTTTTAATTAAAATTATTAAACATTTCACTTCAGTGACTTTACTCAATAATTTTTTTAAATACAATTTTTGGGGTTTCTAAAACTCAAAGATTTAACTCTATCTAAAGAAGAAAAAAAAGATTAGCAGTTGGTATTTTTTTTTTTTTTCAAAACTTGGGAACAAAACTCAAAAATCTCTTGCAGTAAGCTGCCTTGAAACTTTGAGTTTTCTCAACTTTTTTTGTTTTTACATCATACTATGGTATCAGCACACATGTTGTTCGATATGCACCAATATGCAAACTTTTTTACAGAAGATAATACAGACTGTTTTAATTTGTTAACTTTATAGCAGCATTCTGTGTATATTTGATCCTTTTCTTAATTCAGGTTCAATATATACATTATTTGCTCTATTTGAGTTTTTGTATTTTTAGTTATTTATAATTATTAAAAATACCAGTGAGAGTTTACTGTTTCAGTGCCCTGAAATCATTCTGGACAGTAAAATTTATTGTTCAACTTTAAATATATCCTGCCTCCATTACATTTGTCACAAGTGTTACTACTTTTGAGGAATTATTGCAAAAAATGTGTATATATTCTATATTTTGTATATTATGTATAAATAATATTGGCGGGTACTCATGATCATGATTCTGTCCCTTTTTGGGCGTAAACAGCCGCTCTAATTTGACTGGTGGTCAATCAAATTCTGAGTCTTTGCCAATTTGAATGCACTAAACAGAAACTACATCACTGTTGAGCTGTTAGGAGCCAAAATCCTGTGTGCCATGTCTTTGCCAATCAACAATCTGCATCATTACAAAGAAAAAAATTAAGAAATAGGAATAGATGAGTGTCTGCCTGCATCAAAGTGGAAGAACGACTCCACCTAGTGGTCAGAGGTGGTATATCCTGATATATAAACGTACCTTATTGAATCTGCAGGTGATGTATTTCTGTCATCTGTCACTTTTTAAGACACTATTTTGCTGTTTTAGTCGTCTGTCCACTGTAGTGTAATGATAAACTAATTACATTCCCAACATTAACATGCATGAATATGACACCAGTCTTTATTTGGCACATTTGCCAAATAGTATGGTTGTATAGGCACTGAAACACACCCCAAGTATATCTGAGCATAACCGGGTATATCCCAGCATGCATTCAGCCAGAGTTTCCAAACCACCACATCTGCATGGATTTGAGGTGCAGGAGTAACTGGAGAACTTAACACAGCCATAATGTGCTCTGCATTTTACATAAGGAGCCAGAGGTCAACAGTTGACCAATCAGAGCTCTTGCTGCTCTCCTGTGCAACTTCATCTAGTTTTTAGGTGGCAGACAGCCTACAAATCTTTGAAGTCATCTCTTGATCATGAAATAGTAAATGTCTAGGGTTGCAAATTGTAAGCACCTTCCTTAATCGATCATTTGTAACATTAACAATTAAATACGCGATTAACTTGTTACAAAAACCCCACAAATTTTGCTTGCACCAAATGTGTTTTTTTGCCCCTCAATCAAAGCTTGATTTCCACAGCTACATCTTGCAAATTCTGACAGCGTTACACAGCCTATGAAACATAAAGGCCTACATATTAAACACATATACTTTAATATCATATAACATACGGAGCATGATCATTTAAAATAATCTGTGATATTTCAGATCTTTAGTTGACAGATCAATTAAATTTTACTGACTGATCACTCGATCATTGAGTAATTGTTATCACCCTAAAACGTACATATTAAACCAGGAGACAAAGAAAGCGTCAGACAACATTAGTAAATGTGTTAAAACAACAAAGTTAAATAAAAAAAGTTTCATGAATGCATTTTGTTATTTTAAGAGCCAATGATTAATTAAATAATCATTTAAAGACAGATTAAGGAAACAGATTTACTACTTAGCATGTTAAATGCTTATTTTATATTTTCAGTTTTTCATGCATAATGTCAGAGCTGCAACAATTAACCATCATGAACTGATTATTAAATTAATTGCTAGCTATTTTGATACCGATTAATCAGTTTATTTTAATTAATCAGAGTATTTTTTAAAGAAAAAAGTCAAAATTTTCTGACATCAGCTTCTTAAATGTGAATATTTTCAGGTTCTTTTACTCCTTTATGACTGCACATCAAATATCTCTGGGTTGTTGTCAAAACAAGGCATTTGAGGACGTCACTTTGGGACTTTGGGAAGCACTGACTGACATTTTTTTTTTTACATTTTAGAGACAAACAATTTGTCGATTCAACTGGGAAAATAATCAACACATTAATCAATAATACAAATAATCGTTAGTTGCAGCCCTAATAATGTCAATGACATTAATGAAGAGAGTGTCAATTTACAAATGTGTCAGAATAGTCACAATGCAGCTATTTGGCTATTTACACCTGCCCCCTGGTTCAGTGACAGACTCAGTCATCAGGGTGTAAATGGCCACAATGGCTGCAAATAGTGCTGTTTGCTATAGACGGTAGATGCTACCTTAACTTAACTGATGTAAAAATGATTTTTATAATATATTACTTGATTTGAATGAGACACTGACGTCTGTAATCATTTTGGTGGTATACTCCAGACACTAGATTTATTTAATAAATAATCTAAAGAACCATTTCGTCATCTGCAAAAACACAGAACAAAATGACAAATAATACAAGCGATGGCAAACTATTAGTAACGAATTATGTTTGATAGCAACAACAATAAACAATAAAGTGATAATAATACACATTTAAAAGAAGAAAATGTGAAACACTGCAAGAAACAATAAAACGGAAACTAAATGCCGCTGAATGATCGACTGTCTGCCCGAGGGAGAACTTAACCAACCCACCGCCACTAGACATTCATTAAACTAGCTAAACTAGTATTTATTTTCATAATACTTGTATTCACGGCTCGGTACTCACTTTTAGACAGTCTGTGACAGCTAACCTGCTCAGTAAAACC
Organism: Lutjanus argentimaculatus; assembly: GCA_034769285.1. Lineage (NCBI taxonomy): Eukaryota > Metazoa > Chordata > Actinopteri > Lutjaniformes > Lutjanidae > Lutjanus > Lutjanus argentimaculatus. The sequence goes on along the minus strand of JAWZSL010000003.1, from coordinate 44,556,113 downwards.
ACCATGTTTTCATTTAGTTCCGCCTGCTGATCAGCTGACGCCAGTCACATGGTACAACGTGCTGCGTTGCGTTCACATGACTTGGAAAAATGAGCTTCATTATCCCCAGTGACTTCTTACTGTGCGCACGCAACATTAGTAGAAATAGAAATAATGTACTATAAGCTACATTTGTTCGGTATATAAAAATATGTAAGTGTTCTGCCTGGAAACGACTGTTAGAACTGTCGCCCCGGTTTTTATGGTGAACGAAATGTGACACGCCGAACTCCATTCACAAATGTACCAATTTAGTGTGACCTTGATCGTTCAACAAGCAGAGTGAACCAATTATAAATGTCTAAAATATTACTTTTTGAAATGTATACGATGAGAGATTTGTATGCCGAATGCAAAACAAATATTCAAATAAATAATTTATGTATTAGTTTTCACCAAACTATGCATGTGTTGTTGCTGAAATGATGAAAATCTGAAATTCGACAATTCGTCAAAGGAATTCTGTTGCACATCACTCCGCGGGGGAAAACGGAAGGTCTCGCAGCCGTGGGACTGCGACTAGTGTTTCACATCCTGGTTTGCGCTGCAGGGGCAGCAGCTGGGTGGTTGTTTGGCAGCAGCTCTCCTTAGACCAGCAGTCTCACGGTGATATGTTGAAACCGAAACAGTGATGTGACCGACGAGAGAAGCTGTTCTTAACAGGCAGCGTGTGAAGACAACCAGCAGGGTAAGTTAGTCTGTGACTGTCCGTGCCGCGGGTTGATGTTAACACAGCTGTGAATGCAGCGGGTCGGAGATTTACTCATTCATTACAGTGACGGTGAACAACATCCAGAGGCGACAAACAACGTACTGTGGGCCTGTTGTATCATCTGACATCCTCAGTCAGCTGCGGTTTAACGTTCCACAGTTTAACAGAAATACTTTGTTTTCAGGTTCTTCATAATCGAGGCTTTTAAGTTTAACCTACACGATCAACTCGCTGTAATAGCTGGTACCTCCACTAATATCAGCTTCAACTGTTGACTTAAAGCATGAGAGGGTGAAAGTCTTGAGACTCAGTTAGAAACCTGAATGAGATAAGCTGGACAAACAGGCGTGGTACTGGGCTGTAGTGCAGTCTCAGTGTGGTCATACGTCCAGTTTAACCTTGTATTAAATCATGCATCCAGTGTGTACTGTTAGTGTGGATAATCCCTAAAGGAAAGGGTAAAGTGATCTGTAACACACAAAGAGTGTTTTATCTGGAGTGAGACTGACCGGCTGTCTGACTGTCTGTGATGAAAAAAAGATCCTGTAAGTCTTTTTAAACCGAAACTTTATCAAAAAAAATAAGGAATCAATATTCCCTCAATAAACTCATCATTTTGATATAGTAACTTATTATTTTCAGGTATTAACTAGGGCTGTGTGGTTTGGTAAAAAAAAGTCATGTTGCCGTTATTTTGACTGAAATTGCAAATGAGCTGCGACGATTAATCGCTTACTAAATTAATCGCCAGCTGTTTTGATAATCGATTAATTGTTTTGAGGGATTTTTTTTTAAAGAAAAAAAAGTTCAAAATCTCTGACTCCAGCGTCTTAAATGTGAATGTTTTCTGTATTCCTCACTCTTCTCTACGATAAACTGAATATCTTTGGGTTCTGAGTAAAACAAGACAAGACATTTGAGGATGTCGTCTTAGGCTTTGGGAAACACTGATTGACATTTTTCAACATTTTCTGACATTTCTGACATTTTCTGGCAATCTTTCCAAACAAGAAATCTTGCTTGTGCTTTCAGCATCTATTATTATTTATCATTTATTATGTAAAATGATATAGTCACGTTTACATTGACATGTTGAGGGGGACAACTCTGTTTATCCTAGAAAGTGGGGGGTCTGGGCCCCCTCGCCCCCCCCCTGTAATTTCCGCCCTTGAATTTGATGTACTGATTCATAGCTGTTTGTAGGGATGTACAATATTGGATTTTTGCCGATAACCAATACCAGTGCTAAAACGATCATTTTAAAATGGTAATGGTGTGTAAACAGTCCCTGAAGCGATACTTCAGGTACTGTTCACTCCAAAATCAAAAATACTCATTTTCCTCTGGCATGTACAAAGCAAAGAAAACTACTGCCAACAGTTTTTTTTTTTCTCTCTTTGCTCTTCACAAACTCATCATAATGATGAGGATTGCAGCTGGGGCAGGTAAATTTGTAGTGTAGATGGAATGTGATTTGTCTCCTCCCTGTATGATTGACACTGAGCAGTTATTGCAAATAGCAACTTTACTGTCTGTCTCAGACACTTGAGCAAACCTCTACACTGCAGACACCCTCACGTTGCATGAGGCTTTATTACCTTTAGCCTTTACCGATGACATGCCAATATTAACGTGCAGACCAAATTATTGAGATACTAACTTGATTAGATATTAACAGATAATGATTGATATGAAATAGACGGGCAAACACAGGTTTCTAATTATAGTCCCACTTCATTCAGTGTTGCAGAGCCTTTCCAGTCTTGAATCTTAACTATTATCATCAGCAACACCTCTGATTATGCACTATTTCGACTTATTGTTTTGAGAAAGTTTATCATCATAATCACTTATAAGATATTTTTCCGACCACACTGGTGGAAATGAGCTTCCATATGATGCTGAGGTCCTCTGTAACAGTGATCACAGATGTTGGGAAAGCAGATAGGACGCTCATGTGTATGTACTGCAAATATGTTTATTAGGTTCAACATACGCTCCTGCAATAAATCCTACTTTTATAAAGTCATAAGAGGTGTTGATTTAACTTCAGCTCATCTCGGGGCTGTAGCTTGAACTCGGTTGTGTTATACTGACAGCTGTTTGTATTTAGTCTACCCTTACTGATAAAAAAAGGGGGCAGTAAAATATTCAACTGTTTCAACAAAAAAACGGATCATTAGAACCTTCATGAAGGTAGGATTTATTGCAGGTCTTTATGAGACTGTATTAGTTTTAGGTGGACCTAATAAACCAGGCAACCTGATAAACAAACAGTTGCTATTTCATTTCATCCATGGTTTTGATTTTACTGTCCACGTATCAGAGCATGACCAGTATGTTGCAAACAGCAGGCCAGTATGGTCAAGGTTCAAGGGGGATTTATTCATCATTATCAAACACAGTGTTGTACAATGAGATTAAGCTGCAGTTCCCTTTTTGTTACTCACAAAAACAATATTAAAATGATAGCAGTGGAAGTCGCTGACCAAATAATAAGTCATAGAAAAAAAAGTAAAACAAACTATTTTACATGGTGGAGTGCTGAGGACGAATCCAACAGTCTCACAGCTGCTCTGTAGTCTGGTGGTACTGCAGTGGATACTTTTGTATCTCTTGCCAGATGGTAGCAGGGTGAACCGCAGAGGTGGGAAGTAATCAAGTACAAATACTTAGCTACTGCATTTAAGCAGAATTTTCAGGTATCTGTACTTTACTTGAGTATTTATTTTTCTGACAGCTTTTTACTTTTACTCCCTACATCTTAACACATTTCATCTGTACTTTCTACTCCTCACATTTTCAAAACATACTTGTTACTTTAGTTTTAATGTATCAGAGGGGAATTGTTAATTATTTTTATTTTGCATCATCACGTGCTGCCTTCCCAACGTCAAGACTGATTTTAACCTAAATGGATGGAACAATAACACATAGAAGGTGATACCTCGGTGTTTTCATCAGAGCATATCCCACACGACAGACGTAACAAGGTGTAACAATACAAAAAACACATAAAAGTCATAACAGTAAGAAAACTACTTAAAAGGCATACGGTGAAAATGACAGAAAATATGTAACAAGATGAAAACAAACTTCATAGATGTAACAAGATGAAAAAATGATGTAACAGGATGAAAATGACACAAGACAAAAACAATGTAAAAGACATAACAAGAAGAAATGATGTAACAAGACGATAACGACGTAAAAGACGTAACAAGACGTAACAAAGGATGAAAACGACGTAAGACGCAAAACAATGTAAAAGACATAAGACAAAATGACATAAAAGACACAAGAAGATGGAGACAATGTAAAAAACACAACAAGATGAAAAACGGTGTAAGAGATGTAGATGTAGACAGAGAGACTTGACTTGTTTTTTAGCACGTGTGTGTACACTGTGTCTTGTACTTAAGTAAAGAATGTGTGTACTTTTGCCACCTCTGCTGAACACACTGTGGCTGGGTTAAGTGTTGTCCTTTAGTTTCCTTTGAGCTCACCTTCCTGATATCACGTTGTCAGTGTCAGCTGTTCAGTTTAATTGATTGATGGATTGATTGTTCGATTGATTGACACATTTTTCACATACTTCTGGTCCTTCGCTGATGTTGTTTATTTGAACTAGGTTCCTTAGGGATGGATGGTTGTGAAGGAAAGATTCACTTGCTCGTGACAACTCAAGACGGTTGTATGACTGTGGTTCTTTTTGTGATGGTTGAAAATGACAATATGGCACAGTATCCTTTAAATTTGAATTTAATCACAGAATGCCAGACTTTGGCTGACGTGACATGTCAGTGTTTATTTTAGTGAGGCCTATTTACATTTCTGATGTGCCGAGTTATTGGAGTTTCCCAGATGTTATTATGTTGATATGAGCAGTATTTACAAATCAGAAACTTGTTTTTACTGTAAGTCGATTACAGCAGTATTTCCCATGAAATCTTATTGCTACAATTAGTATTTAGATGGTCGTGTTCTTCTAACTTTGTGCCCACTTTGTGCTGGGTAATGGTTTGGAAATGATTTGCTGTAGAAAATCTTAGGCTTAACTGGCCTGCACAGAGCTCTGGCCTGAGCCCCAGCCAGCACCTCTGGGATGAACTGGAACACTGACTGTGAACCAGGACTGATCACCCAACATCAGTGTCAGATCTCACTAATGTCTTGTTGCTGGATGGGAGCAAATCACAGCAGACAGCTTCATCATCTGCTGGAGAGACTGAAACCAGAAGAGCGCGGGCTGTAACAGCAGCAGGTTAAAGATATGTCACTCTGTGAAAGTGCACTATTGATGCTAATTACAGATAAAAGGTCTGACCAGTCAAATGAACTGAGGATCGTACAGCCTAGTTAAAAGGAATGTGACATCATTAAGTCAGTAGCTTTTAAATTGGAGTCTGGGGACCTGCAGGGATCCTTCAGGGGGTTGCAGGAGTCTCCAGCAAGGATATGTGGTACCTGGGTGCGAATTGCTGCAGGGGGATGGGGCTGGATTGAAGTCCCATATGTTACAGCAGCAATGATGACTGTGCCCCATGCTTAGAATTAGGGCTGAACAGTGAATTTTAAAAGAAATTTTATAAAATCATAATATGGCACAGTGTTTGATAAAGGCGAAATGTGTGTCAAAATACCATTTCAAATGAAATACTGTTGTACTGCAGAGACATCTTGGCTGAACATCATATTCTATAGACTTAAGAAAACATCTTTGTTTGGCACAGATCCCTACAAAAATAACACCATAATCATTTTAATATGTTTTTCAGTGAAAATGAGAATAATGATGTAAAAATCATTGCATTCCAATATCAGTTAAAAAAAAAGCACAATTAGATTTGTTTTGGGTTTTTTTTTCCAAAATAATTCAGCCCTGTTTGATATGACACAATAAATCCAGTTCTATAGTTTGTCCTTGCATTGTTAACCGTTACTATGAACAGTAGTCAGAGGTGGCAGAAGTACACAGATTGTTCAAGCAGAAGTACAGATACTTGTGTGAAAAACAACTCTGGTAAAAGTAGAAGTACTGATTCATCTTCTTTAGTCAAATAAAAGTGAAAAAGTATGGCTCTGAAAGTAATCAAAGTACAGCAGTAAAAAGTCATCATCTGAAGGACTTTTTTACTGGGTATTTTCATGCAAAGCTAAGTGAACCTCACCTTTTCTCTGCGGTCAAATCTCCCATTCTTCTTGTTTTCGTCTCGGTACGTCTTTTATGCGATTTTTGTTATCACGTCTTTTACGTTTGTCTTTTTACATCGTTTTGTCTTGTTCCTTTTTTTTATGTTGTTTTTGTCTTGTTATGCCTTTTATGTTGTTTTTGACCTACTACTTTTTTTTACATTGTTTTTGTCTGGTTATGTCTCGTATGTCATTTTTTTCTTGTTACAAATTTTAGGTCTGTTACATCTTTGATGTAGTTTTGTCACTGTAACGTCATTTTTATCTGTTTTGAAAATGTAAGAAGTAGAAAGTACAGAAATCTGTGTTCAAATGTAGGGAGTAAAAGAAAAACTTGTCAGAAAAACAAATACTCAAGTAAAGCACAGATACCTGAAAATTCTACTTTAGTACAGTAACAAAGTATTTGTACTTAATTTCTTCTGATCTCTGTATGTTTGCTAGCTATTCAAAGTGAATGCCTGAATGAAACAGCAACAAAGCATTTCAACATTTTTTGCACCAAATAAGCACAAAAAAGTCAAATGTACCTGTGTTATAATAGCTGAATATGTTTATTTATGAATATGTTCCTCTGTTGTGTTTTTTAATCACTCACTGTTGTGCAGTAACTCACTGCAACATAATTCCATGAAGATTATTCCAGTTCTAAAATGTACAACAGTCTTTCAAAAAATAGATTTTATACATCAACATATTATTTAGTCAGGCACAGTGTAAACAGCTCTACATTTCACAGGGCTCAACAGTAACAGCTGCCATCGGCAATCAATTCTTGGCATTTGGTCGCCACCAGTGGCAAGCACTTTTTACAACAAACAGCAAAACAGGAAGCCCAAAATAAAAAAAAATATGTTTAATATTTGTTTGTGATTTTGAAATATTGCTGTTCCAGAAACAGAATCAGACAATGCTGCCGCTGGTGCGATGGCCAAGCAAATTTTGACTAATCTGTCAACAACACAAACATTTAATGTGTAAAATGACTCAACTGACAAAAGAACCACATGAACCTGAACAAAAAAACAAAACAAAAAAACACACGTACAACATCCACCTCCATAAGTGACACATGTAGTTGAAGGCAGCACACCCCACAGAACCACAAGGTTGTGTATTGGCAAGAGTCTGACAATACCATAAAGATCACGATATACAGGTTATAATTCGATATATTGTGATATTGTAAGCAAGGGGATATATTGTTATTTTTTAAATCTAATTTTAGGAGAACTGTCATTGTATAATGAACATACCATCATATGCATGAAATCTGAGTTAAAGAAATTTAGGCCTACTTTTTTATGCAATAAAGATGGAAAACAAAGCTTCTATGTAGCGGTCGGTGGTTTCAACGCAACACAAAATGAACCACCGCCACAAATCTTTGCATGTATCACACTATCACGGTACAGCGTTTTTGAGAATTGATACGGTATCACAAAATATAATATCACAACGCTCAAGTGTGTCAATATTTTCTTACACCCCCTACAAAACCATGTGTCGCAATAATAGTATCTTAATTAGGCTCAGTAAAATTATGAGGTGACTAAAGATGGCAACCAAAAGCTGCTGCTTGATTGCATGCAAACTACTTAAAAAAAAAGGTTAGTGTTGAGCTGTGCTTCAGCTCCAGAGAATCAAAAGTTCGGATACATCTGGATGACAGCAGGATCATGTGACCTGACACCTGTTTGTGTAGTCTAAATGTGGTCTAAAAGGTGCTGCATGTAAACACTTTGAATCAGGGCAGAACGATTTTGAAAAAATGTCAAATTGCGATTATTTTGACTGATATTGTACCTGAAATATGATTTGCAATATTAGAGGTAATGATCATTTTTACATTATTCTTATTTTGATTGAAAACATGTTAAAATATCTATACTACCATATAAAGATGTTTTTTTTAAAGTCTGTAGAATCTGATTAGTAGGACAGGACATCTCTGCCTCAGCTCATTCATTCAGTTCAGTTTTTTGGCACACATTTTGCCTTTAACAAATATTGCACCTTCCGGGATTTGAAAACTGCAGAAAGCCATTTGGATTCATTGTGCATCCTACTTTGAACAAAACTTCATCACTTTGTGTCACAAAACAGTCTGAATGACTGATTCAGATGGAAGGCTGGTACTTTTGGAGTTACCCATAAAAAGTGCTGCTTTTTTTTTTTTTTTATCACACAGTGTGTGGTTAACACTTTTGTTGTTTTTGTTGAAGTAAGCTCAAAGTCTACTTTACTTCTCCAAAACCATGTCAAGAAGTCATGATTATAAAGTGCAGGATGTATTTTAAAGAAGTATGCTATGACATGCACAGGGCAGGCTGGGACTTTCTGAAGTTCACTTCCCCTCCAGGATACAGTCAAGTCTGAGCACTTTTGAAAAAGGTCTTAAAATATTTGAAATGCCGACTTTGTCGTATGATTTTCTTCCCTAGAAGTATTCTAACTTACATGTGCTGAAGTGTGGAGCAGGCATAACTCTGAAGCTGTCAAGCGTATGAACACGTGCACTCGTGATAATATCTGGAGGCAAAGATAAGAAGAGGTTTACGTTACTCTGTGTGGGGTTTGAAATAGTTCACAAGAAGTCACCATCAATCATATATTTATGCTGTATGTATCACAGAAACTTCCTAACTCGCAGTTCCTCTCTGAACTGTTTGGTAACCACGGTAATTAGGTTAGGACTTGATTTAGGAAAAGTACCATTACAGATGGAACTCACCCATTCTTACAAAACATGTCCTACCAAAATTATTAACACCAACTCTAATCCCAGTATTTTGGGTGACAGTTTATTCTTTATGGAGTTCTAAAGGCTGTATGAAATATGTAATTTATGAAATGTTTTGGTCTGCTTAAATTTTTTTTCAATTTCTAAACTTGCTCTGTGCCAGAAAACACTGAATTTACAACTTCAAACAATTTAAAAATGTAATCAAACCCTTCAGAATCTAAAACCAACAATACCTGCTGATAACACAGGTATAAAATGTGCAATTATAATCATCTTATAGGGCTGAACGTTTTTGAAAAAATATCTAATTGCAATTATTTTTACTGATATTGCAATTGCGATATAGTTTGCAGCATTAGAAAAAATGATCATTTCTCAGTTTCATTGAAAAGCGTATTGAAGGGCTGATTTTTGTGGCGATCTGTACCAAATGTTGAAGAACTGTCATGATTAATTGATTAATCAATTAGTTGTCAACTATTAAATTACTTGCCAACTGTTTTGATAAATGATTAGTCAGTTTGCATCTTTTTTAATCAAAGAAAATTGCCCAAATTCTCTGATTTCAGCTCCTCATTTGTGAATATTTTCTGGTTACTTTACTCCTCTCTGACAGTAAACGGAATATCTTTGAGTTGTGGACAAAACAGGACGTTTGAGGACGTCATCTTGGACTTTGGAAAACACTGATCAACATTTTCACACATTTAATGGACCAATCAATTGATCATAATCTGATTTGTAGATCAGCACATCTCTGTAGCAACACAGTAATTTTACAAACAAAAATTGTGTTTTGCCAAATACTGCACCTCCTGTGGTTTGAAAATTGTAGTTGACCATATTGCGATTTAAATAAAAGTTTTAAAATCATCACATTCTTACAAAAACCTGATTAAATCAGGCGTGAAAAGGGTCACCTACACCCCTGTCTCACTTCCTGGTTTAGAAAAGGCAGTAACACTGCTCAAGCACTGATCAACTTTATTTTTTATTAAGTAATATTCCTGTCAGATGTGTCTCAACCATAACATGTCAACTCTGTAGCCCTTGTAAATCAAAGCTAAATAAGAATTATGGTTTAAAAATGTGTATTTGATTAACATTAAGAGAACTCTGAGACACTTTAAAAAATATAATGGCTGATCACTGTGACTCTGCTCTAAAATGAGAAAATAACATTTTAATCTGACAGAGTTGACGTCTACATTTAACAAAAACTTAAATAACGTGGAGGTTGACCCAATACAAGTTTAAGAGTTGATTTTTTTAAATACATTTTCCAGCATCATTGAAGAGTAAGCCATGTTGCTAGGTAGACATGGAAGTTGATAAGCGATGCTGGGTGAAGTATTTAGGATTTCCTAACCTGAGATAAGATAGGATGAGTTCAGAATTCCTAAAGTTAGTTAGGATTTGCCTCTGTAATACTAAATAAACCAAATAATACCAAAATATTATCTTAAGACTTAAGATAGGAAGTTTCTATAATATGGCCCCTGTATCTTATATTTATTGTGATGTTATATAAGAAGACAGTATGTACAGTGGCTTCTGCTGTTATCTCCTATCAGCGTGCAGTATCTCAGCCTGCTGCTGAGAATGTTGGGTAGCAGGTTAGACATGTCACAGAGCTCTGTGAGAGGAGGGGGCTTCTGGATTTATGTTGAGAAAGATTAGCTCACACAAGATACCAGATACTAGAGAACGTTTTTGTCATTTACTCGAATTTCACATGTTGTATTCGTTGTACGTTAAATGTGAAAACGTAGCTGCTGTGTGGATCTTTGTGATTCTAAACAATATTGTGCTGCTTCATTATTCAAGGTTAGATCAGGATATGAATTAGTCTCGTAAATGAGAACTGAGAAGAGGCGTCCTCTGCCTTGGCAGCCGCTGTGTGTTTTCACTCGCACGTCTCCGACATGTTTCTTCTTGGAAAAAGGATTATTCAGATTCTCCACTCTGAGAGAATAGCTTTCAAACTGGATGAAAGTAATGTAATGTAATGCATGACAACAGATTCTTCCAATGCCACTCCATGTTCTTGTGACCACATGCAATGGGTTAGGGCGACCACATGCAATGTTATTTGCTGGGGTTTCCCCTTCGTCTTCCCTTACATAAACCTGTAATGTTGGAGAAACATTTTTCCTCACTCTATCACATTGTCCCATAGATGTTATATATATTCATAGAAAGTCTCATTCCATTGTCTCCAAACACATGAAATACAGCAGCTTGATCAGTGCCCCTGTGCTTCAAACTGTGACACTGTAGGTACGTCTCTAGTGTCATGCTGGAGGCGCCTCTCAGCATTATGTTTTGGTGTGGTGTTGAAGTCAGGTGACTGAGTATAAAGGGCAAGATGTGTGTATGAAGGAGGTGGGGTTCATGTCCCGTGTGAAACGTTGTGTAAATGACCTTAACTTACATAAAAAAACATACTTATTTTCACCCAAACGTGATATTTTCTAAATCGACTCGACTAGTTTTCTGGACATGGTATATTTATTGGTGTTAGCTCGACTGCGGAGGCCTGCTGGTGCAAAACTGACAGTAGAGGGATACCTACAGCATCATAGTTTCAAACGTAGGGCTGCTGGCGAGTTGGGAGTGAGAATGTGTTTGAAGGTAACAGTATTCAGATTCTAACTTTGAGAATGCACAAGGGTTGGACAGTGCCCAAACCAAACCAAACTGGCATGAATGTCTACATTCGAGGGTGACACAGGAGTTGATTTTCACTCCTGTCCCATCTAAGGGGTACAAGAAAATATCGAGTATCACAATATTACATTTTTGGATACTGTATTGATTCTCGTGGCGGATTTGTGGCAGTGGTTAATTTTGTGTTGTATTTAAACCCCTGACTGCTAGATAGCAGTGCTGTTACCACTCTTCCCTGTTTTGATTTCATAAAATGCAAATACATACAGTGATTTGTTTGTTGTCCAATGACAGTTTTCATGAAATAAAATTTAAAAAATTCCTGTCCCATCCCAGTCCTGGAAGAATGAATAGACCTGACACTGCACAAAAAAGAAAAATGCATCAAAATCAATGTTATAATCACTGACGTATCCCAGACTCTGACAACAAAAAAGTCAAAAATAATATTTTCATAGCTGTCTTCGGAAGGGGGATTCAAGTGTGAGTATTTCCTTTTAAATCTGATACTGCACAAAAAAAAAAAAAAATGAATGATTATTTGGTTGTTATGATCAGGACTGGAGCTGATTGAAAGTTTCACAGAAAAAAAAAGGAACACATTATGTAGTGTTAGAGAAGAGACATTCTTGTGGTTTGTGCAGTAATAGATGAGGGTGCGTGAGAAACATGGGAAGATTTTCATGATTGTTGCATAATTTAACACACATTCATCCAGAGTTCATCATTTCAGATATGGTATCTCCAGACATCAGGCCTCCAGTTGTTAGAGCGTGTGCCCCGTGTACTGATGCTGAGTCCTCTGCAGCGGCCGTGGGTTCAATTCCAGATTACTGCATGTCGTCCCCTTTCTCTTTTTCACATCTTTCCTGTCTCTGTTTCACCCCACCCTCTCCTCCCAAAAGAGAATTAATAGAATTGAGGAGGTTATCCAAGAAACTGAAGTTAACAATGAACAAAAGTTCCTCTTGGTTCTCTCTGTGCAGCTTTTGTTCATGTTTAGTTTTAGTTTTCTTGTATCTTCTGTCATATTTTTTCCACCAGTGCTTCCTGCTGCTTGGAAAAGCTTCTCATAGTCCATTTAAAACAACATAGAGGATAATAAAACATTGTTGTAAGACTTCTGGACATGACTAAGATGTGACCAAACCAGTGTACAGATGAACCAACCTGCAGCATACCTGCTTTTGTCTCTGTGTAATGTTAGACCGCTCATTAGAATGAAGCATTTTTAGGTCAGGTGTCTCCGTGTCAGGCCAGTGTGTCACTCACATGTCCTGGTTTTGCAGCTCCTGTTTCCTCTACCTGAGGGCCAGACAGAAATGATGTCAGCATGTGTAGAAATATGTCAGAAAAGCTACATAGCAGAATCACTGGAGGGTACAGACAGAAGACAGGAGGCCTGCTGCATCATGTGCTCAAACATCAGCCTCTAGCTGCTTCAGACTGTACATTCCTCTGTGAGTTCATGTTGTAAAGAAGGCAGCGCTACACTGACAAGGATATTCTGTTGGTCACTCAAATGACGTGACTTGGAACCAAACACCCAAATGAATCTTTTGGAAGCGTTTTACAGTGTGTTCGTCACCAGTCTTAGACTTTGGAACCCTATCAGCAGGTACATTTCTAAACTTTTCTCCCTACAATATTTGTGCATGGCAAACAGTTGCATAGTTAAAGTAAAGGATTCCCAGAAATAAAACTCGCAAGCTCTCAATTGTGTGTGCAGATTTCTGAAAAGTGGGTGTTGTAAACTCAGCTCTGAAAGAACAGTCTGCAATACGGGTGCAAATATGAGTACTCTTCAAAAGTTTCAAAATAAAAGACACGTCCTTTCAAAACTCAAGTTTCAACTTTTCAAAACTTTTTTTTCCCCAACATGTGTGCACCAGTTTACTGTTTCAAACCTGGAAAACAAACTAATACAATGGGAGAAATGACTGATTTCACTGCAGCTTTTTCTAAAAAAAACAAACTTGTTTCGGTTAAGTCACACTCTGATCTGTTCTAATTGTTTTCATTAACCTTACCAAAAAGGCACAGGATTACAAAAATTCTAACAAAATATGTACCTGTATTCTATAAAGAAGCAAAATCTTTTGGGGCTCCAACTCAGTCAGATCAGAAAAGAAAATTGTAAGATATAAAAATGCGCAGAGCTCTGCTAAATGTCAGTAACAATGACAAACCTTGTGTTATTTTCATTACCGGTAACAAAATAAAAATGATAATAAACACTATTGTGAAGAAGAAAAACTTGACAATTTGAAATAAAAACTCAATACAAAATAATATTTGCAGAGATTTTAATTCTTTTTACACCCTATCAAAATATTATACAAGCTTTTAAAACTTAGTTTCAGTCTTGCATTGTTTTATTAGATTTCTTTTTTAAATATGTTTTTTATTGAGTGAGTAAGGGTCTGAATACAATCAATATTTCATCATGTCACAAAGTCCTCATTTCTTCAAAAAAAAAAAAAAAAGTAATTAAATCAAATAAAAGAAATTAAAAAATAGAATCATGGTTAGATCCTATTTGAGTTTGTCATCCCCAGACACCATACAGTCATTACAGGTCGTATTGCATCCCCACTTATCACACACACACAGACCCACACAATCCCGAGTAGACACGCTCACAAACACATGACAAAACAGGACAGCTTAAAGATAAAACAAAGGGTTCCTAATCTCCCATATTTTGTGAAATTGTTTCTCTTTGTTGTTGTCCTCTGACATTGTCCTGACAATATTCAAGTAATATTTAGTTGTTGTTTTTTTTCCATTTTTCCTTATTTTTTCTAGTTTTGTAATATAAGCGTCTTATAAACTCATAATAAAAAAAGAATTTGCCATCCTGCTGCGTATCTTATTTCACCAACATTTTGAAAGAGACAATCATTGGTGAAAATTCTGTTTTACACCTACATGTTCTTGAAATCCATTCTTCAGTATTCCCCCAAGTTTTCAGAATTTTCTCACAATAACAAAATGCATTTTTCTGAGGAGCTGCTGTCAAATTTCTGATTTTTGTCTCTACCATAGTATACTCTTGTCATTAGTTTATGTTGGATTAAATGTACATTTTCATTAGTAGTGATTTTATATGTAAATTATAAACATTCCTTCCATTTTTTTGTTTGCATCTGTTGCACCAGGATCTTTATTCCATTTATTATAAATATTTTGTAGCAGTTCTCCATTGCTCTCAGCTTTGGTAAGATTATTATTAGTATTATTATGTTTTTATTTATTTATTTATTTTTAATTATATTTCAAGCTTTCAGGCACTTTTTAGCTTTTTATTTCCTGTTTTCACTTATGACATTATAGTTATCCCATATTAGTTTAAGTATAGTCAAAGTTTGGTAACTAAGGTCTGTGTTAGACAGATGTAGGCACTACATTAAAACAAATGCTGGTATTAACAACACCAGACTGATCCTTTATACCAGCAGACAGCAAAAGAGACTAATAGTTCTGTTTTTTTTCTTCTGCAGGATGAAGACATTGTGAACCCTCACAGCTCAGCCAGAGCCGCGTAGATGGAGCGGCTCCACTGGGTGCAGCATCGCTGCCGGCAGCTGCTGGAGGGAAGCTCGGGACAAGGCTGGTACTCTGCCCCTGATGGCCTGCCCAACAAAAGCTCGGTGGAGGCCCACAGCTCCCCGCACAGAGTCAGCGGGAAGCGGAGAACGGTGTTCGCTCGTCACGGGCCCCACCAGCAGGAGTACGAAGCTGTCTGCAAAAACTACAAGGGCAACGCCATCCGCACTACAAAGTACAGCTTGTTGACCTTCATCCCCATGAATCTGTTCCAGCAGTTCCACAGGTCAGGGTTTTACTTGTTTTGAGGTTAACATGAGTATTACTGCTCTTTTGATATGAGAAGAGGTACACTGGAATGTAACTGTCAATTAAACATCAAATCCTCTGACTCTGATAAAGGTCACCTAAATTGAAATGTTTTAGTTTTGTATTAAAGGACCACATATTACCAGTGTTTCTGCACGTTTTAGCCCATTTATAATTACAGTGGGTTGCACCAGCAAAGATGAATTTAATCTAAGATAAATTAAAATCAGAGTTTAGAAAAGTTAGGTTTGAAATGAGATTAGAAATGTTATCAGATTTAAAATTAAGCAGAGCTCCATTGCACAATTCAAAAACTAGTTTATTGATGTAAACCAAAAGTAAATGGAATGTAATCAATAAGGAGAAGCTTGCATACCCAAATTAGCCTACATAAATAAATAAATAAATAAAATACATTTGACTCCTATCAGTGCTATCAGGAAGTATAAAACAGGAAAACCATTCACTTTTGGCGGCTCTGTATTCTGTAACTAAACATTACATTGTTAGCAAGCTAACTCAAAAGTTAACATTGTTTGCTAGCAAGCTAAAAGTAAAAAAAAAAAAAGTTACATTGTGTGCTTGATAGCTAAAAATCTTAACAAAACATTACAGTTTGTTTGTTAGCTATAAAGTTAAGAAAGTGTTAACAAAACATTGCATTGTTGGCTAACTAGCTAAAAATTTACCAAAACGCAACACTGTTTGCAAGCTTGTTAAGAGGTTAACAAAACTTTACACTGTTTGCTACCTAGCTAAAAACTTAGTTAGCCTATTTCTTGTACTTTGAGAAAAACTTGATGGCCAAGTTAATGGAGCAATATGGCAATAAAAGATAAAAAAAAACACAAAAGACAACAACACAGTGAGGAAGTTGCTGGCAGCAACTGACAGACTGTTTAAACAAATCAACTGAGTGAAATCATGAATCATGAATCTCAATAGGGTTGATGCTGTCCCTTACATTTCCTTTCTGAACTTGATTATTTTATTCAGTCCATCTCAAAAAACGCAGCCATGTTAAAAGTTAACCTTCCACAAGTGTAAGTTTAAAGTTCCTACTGGAGTATAAGTTTTGGTGCAACAGAATTTGATTTAATCTTGGTTTAGAATAAGAATTAAAGGTTTAAATGGAATCTTTCTTAATTTTAAGATAGTTTTAAAGTTTGGTGCAACATAGATTAAAAGTTAAACCATGATTTAACCAGGTTTTAAATGAATTCTTGTTGGTGCAACTCAGCCTCAATGTAGCTGCTAACTGTTTTCCAAAGACTACAGTGTTCTATGTGCTGCCTTTCAAGTTCTGCTGTGGTGAACCAAGGTTCACCTATATCAAGCACATTAAAGTGGCTGTAGATTATAGTAGTAGTGACAGGTTAAACCTGTTTATCTGAATGTGAAGTCACTCATTTTGTCACTTCCAGATGGAGTGCAACCACAGTTTTCTATTGAGTCTAGAGTCCAGCAAACATTCATTCATTCATCTTCTGTAACCGCTTATCCGTGAGGGTCGCGGGGAGCTGGAGCCTATCCCAGCTGACATTGGGCGAGAGGCAGGGTACACCCTGGACAAGTTGCCAGTTCATCACTGGGCTGACACACAGAGACAGACAACCACTTACTCTCACATTCACACCTACGGATAATTCAGAGTCACCAATTAGCCTATTATGCTGCATGTCTTTGGACTGTGTGAGGAAGCCGGAGTACCCGGAGAGAACCCACGCAGACACGAGGAGAACATGCAAACTCCACACAGAAGGGCCGTGCCAGCTCGGGGAGTCGAACCTTCTTGCTGTGCGGCAGCAGTGCTAACCACTGCGCCACTGTGCCGTCCAGCAAAAAACTCTAAACAAATCAAAGTTGCGTCACATTTCAACATTTGTCTGAATTCCAAGATCAAATCCACCATGATGCTTTTGTCCACATTTAAAGGTCCAGTGTGTAAGATTTAGAGGGATTTATTGGCAAAATAACTATGAAATTAAATACTATAATCACAGGTATGTTTTCATTAGTGTACAGTCAGTCACCTGAAAATAAGAATTGTTACCTTAGAATGAGCCCTACAGAGGGAGCAGGTCCTCTTGAGTCCACCATGTTGCACCTCCATCTTTTCTACAGTAGCCCAGAATGGACAGACCAAACACTGGCCATAGATGCGGCCTTTTGTGTTTTTTGAAAGTTTCATGGCCAGTCTCTTCTACCTGCGTTGCAATCTACAAACCTCACCACTAGGTTCCTTACACTGGTCCTTTTAACAGCCATTATATTATTTGAGGTATTCACTGTGCCAGAATTCATTGCACATTGGTTTAGTTTTGATCTCCAGGAAGAGTGGTGGACCAACTCGTCAAAAGGTTTAGTAGCACTTGGTTGCACTTTCACAGGCTGTTGTACTTTTGTAGTTCCTACCTACTAACTTGTCGCACTGGGTCTTCCTCTGTAGGGCTGCCAACCTCTACTTCCTGTTCCTGGCCTTACTGAACTGGGTGCCAGTCGTTGAAGCCTTTCAGAAGGAAATCACCATGATTCCTCTGCTGGTAGTTCTAACTGTCATTGCCATCAAAGATGCTCTGGAAGACTACAGACGCTACCTGTTCGACAAGAAGGTCAACAACAATGTAGTGCGAGTGTTCTGCGGGTGAGTGAACAAATACCATTTTCTAAGTGTCTGCATGGCTATGGTGCACTAAGGGTTTTGACTTTTGAAATGCTGTATGAACACCAGTGATGGCAGTCATAGCAATAACTGACAGAAAAGGTCAGCAGGTGAGCAGGGTGACGCCATTTTGCTTGTTTTCCACTCACAAACCCACTCACTGCCACCCACTAACCCTGACACGGTGAACCAAGGCAATGATTAGTAGATCAAGTGATCAGTCAGCCAAATGAAAACCAAAAGTCAACCACTTTGACAATCATTCAGTTGCTTCACCTTCCAAGAAAAAAATCAAGAAACATCCACTGGCTTCCACCTCCCAAATCTACAGACTTGCTGCTCCTCCTCGTCATCTACAATAGCAAATTAAGAATCCCTGGGTCCTTGACTGCTGTTTGTACAAAAGAAGCAATCCGAAGATGTCACCCTGGGCTCTGGGAAACTGTGATGAGCATCCTTCACAACTCTTCAACACTTGACAGTCTCGTCGGTTAATCAATCAAGTGTGGAAACAATCAGCAGATCAGTCTGCAATGAAAGCAGTCATTGCTTGCAGCCCCACAAAGCAGTGTACATAAGAACACAAAAATAGACAGCAAACAAACATAAGAAAAACTAACAGCACAACCTGTTCACTCATCCCAACCTCATCCCCCTGCTAGGACGTCCTTGACGGTTATAGACATAAATCAACAGCATGTAGACACAAAGGAATTAGATGCTGCCAGTTTACTCCATCATTATCTACGATTGATGACATGATATCATGATGACGGTTGTGTACTGATACTGTTGCTTTGTCACTTTGCATCTGACAGGCCTTGAAATGTGATAGCTGTGTTAAACTGAGCGCAGGTTCATCTGAACTACAGCTAAACTGGATGTATGATGGACCTGCCTTATTAGCTCTTTTCCACACAGGTTACCGAGAAGATGGTAACAGGTGATGTTCACGAGTATGTTCGTGTTCAGGTAGATAGATTAAAATATGTTTATTATCATTATTCAACACAGGGTTGTATAAGGAAATTAGGGTTGTAGTTACTTCATAATACAAACAAAATACAACATATATACTACTGTAACAATTCACTCATGCATCCGATGCATCAGACTTTAATGTGTAAGATACGAGTGCATTGGTTCAGACGGCCTGTATCGGTAAAAATCTAAACATGATTCGGAAACAAATCGATGCAGCACTAGTGTATCGATACATCTCATTAGGGTGTGCACGTTTCATTTTTGGCATCAAGGAGCTACCACTGTAACTTTCCTCCGTTTACTCTCTCCTCCTGCTTCTGCCTGCACTGCTTTCGCTGGACGCCTGCTGCTGCGCTCACACAAAACAAGCGCTCCCTCCTCCCACTCCTGAGTCTCCTCTTCATTTCCTCAAAACAGACAGTGCTGAAAACGGCGACAGAAGTGACATTGTACCACCACACTTTCATAACGCACAAGTGTGGAATCAGTTTGGGTTTTATAGGAAAGCTGAGAAACTCTGCTGTCAGACACGTTTTACATAAATGATTTGCAGCAGAGTACAGAGACACGAGTCTGACCCACAGAGACGTCATGTCACTGTGAGAGCAGGTAACACGGAGCATCACTGTTCCTCCACACTGATCCAAACCACAGCACTCTTCATATGGAACAGAGCAGCAGATCATCTTACTGCAAAAAAGACAATATTTTAAACAGTTTTAAAGTTTGTTCACAGATTCTCATTTAGGCTACAGTATCTCATTTACACATGAGACTCATAATAAGATGTTAACACCACTGTAATGTCCCCTTCTCTCTGTCCCTACTATTAATATATTTAGTAAAAATATCAGGATTTTTTTTGCAACTAATAGCACTCTACAAATGTAGCAATAGTTGAATCAAAGTGTAAAGATTCACACATTGCATTGTCTTGTATTACATCATAACATATTGTATCATAAATTTCTAAGACATATCGTGTCGTTCAACATGTATCGAGATATGTATTGAATCGGTCTTAGTCAGTGAGATACACACTTCCAATGTGTACAGATGATTAATTGAATTCAGACTGGAATAGGGTGAAAATATAAAACAGAATAATTACATATGTATACACCAAGGAAATAATTCTGTAGTCCTTTTTTTGAATTTGTGTCAAGTTGAGAGTAAACAGCAGCAACAGGATGGTGATGATAATATGGACGATATCGTCACATAAAAAGTTCAACGTCTGGGAAACAACATCCATCAGGTTTGAGTGTGTTTGAACACGAAGCATCATAGATGTAAAAACAGAGTCCTCCTCTTGCTTTAGCCTTGTGCGTGGCATCCTGTCAGCTTTTAAGTGTGATCCACCCCTCAGATCCAGCAGACAGTGCAACAGGAATGTTGTGGAAGTCCCATTGCATCTGGCCAGGTGCATCCAGCTGATCTGACTGCATGTTTAAAAGATGCCAACTGCATTTGTTGATCGTCTCAGGGTCGGATGTCCTTTGATTCAAACCTCACGCTTCATTTTCCAGTGCCTACGAGTGTATTTCTGTCATATGTGGTGCTTATGTCAGCAAGAAAGCCAAAAAATGACAGATTAAAGGAGAAAAGTAGGGAGCTGGGATGCTGTTGCCATAGCAGCATAATATACTATATAACATAATAGATAATGAAATACATAATTTTGACAAATCCAATAATGTTGCTTTCATTAGATAATGGATGATGAAAGTTTTCAACTTTCAGAAATTAATAAAATGATTTGAGTTGTAGAAATCTGCCCCTATGCTGAAAGCTATGACCAAAACTCCTGTCTGCAGGAGGTGGACATTAAACCTCCAGATGACCTCTACTGGCCTGTAGGTGACAGGACACAGTACAGGTTCAGTTCAAACTGCAGCGTCTGATGACACAGCAGTGAGATTTAAGAGACCATGTAATATAGATCCAGTTTTCAATCTGCCTGAAACTGCAGCTAAGTTAATGACAGAGCAACATCCCCATTTTCCCAGCATGCAAAACTAACAATGTAAAGCTGTATACCGAGAATAGTCTCTCCATTGTGTGAGAGTAAAAGTCAGCTAGATAAAATCTGGACAAGTAAAACCCAAACTAATGTATCTGCATAACTAGGTAGGTCCACCAAAAGCAGTGTGAGAAATCATAGAGCCAAAAGAAAAGCAGTTTCCTGTAGGTTTACAGAGCAGAACAGTCAAACACGAGTCTTAAGGCTGCAACAGCTTGTGTCTCGTCTCATTCAGGCTGTACTGGTTGTTGCTCTTATCACTGTTTGAGACGGGAATTTCAGTTGTGTGGTAACTTCCTCACTGGTACAAAAAAAAAAAAGAATTACAATGACAAAGGAAAAAGATTTGGTTCATGGTGGGCAAAGTGAGTAAAAGAAGAGGAACTGCCACTCAACTTCATTGTTTTGGATGCAGGCACCTTCAGTTTCTGGTATTTTCAACCTCGCTCTCCAACTTTCCATGGCATCTCTTTTAAATAAGTTAGAAGTATAATTTGCCTACTAATAGCAGTTATGCAGATGTGGTGGAAACAGATGCAAACGTTCAGTCCCTATTAGACCTAGAAGTTCCTAGCAGTGTTGGGGAAGCTACTTTGAAACTGTGCTGTACACAGTGTTGTTGAGCTACATTACATTTACATCTTTATTGAAAATGTCAAGATACACCACAAGCTTCTGTTAAGTATAATATGCTGTTTCTTACGTAGTGCTGTAATGTTTATGGCGCTCTTCCCTAAATCAGAAAATGACAGGGCACAGGTGGAGCAACAGACCTGCAAGATGCAGCACAATCATTACTTAGCTTTTCTCCTTTCTCCAGAGAAAATAGCATATTACAATGTGTAGTGTTTGCTTGCACTGCACTGATATTTGGAGGACTAAATATCTAGCTACTCTAAACTGAATCTGGAACTGGATTTTAAAAATAGCAACACTACTTGAATGCTACTGGAAAATGTAATTAAACTAAAAGCGTGTATATAATCTTGATATCATGTCATTTCCAACAAGCTCCTCAAACTAAACAACAATACAGGTGTATTGTTACAGTGACTGTTAACAACAAATGTTTTGGCGCAAAGACTATTTTAATGTTTTATTGGTTATGATCGTGGTTATGATGGTGGTCACAATTGGTTACTCTCAGTAAACTGGAAACAAGCGTGTCAAAGTAGCACATTTTAACCTCAAGACTGCATCAACACCGACCTCCCTAGTAGGGTTTAAACAAACTTTGTTTTATACACGTGATTTATTCACTTTTTCCTGGTGAGAATAGTCCTGTGACTTAAGCAACCCTGTCTCCTAAAAGATATATTAATGCCTTAATTATCCCCAACAGCAAATTTGTTTTGAATGAAACACAATGCAAACTAAATTATCTGTTTGTTTGTTTGTTTGTTGTGCATATGAAACATTTTTAATAAATGTCCGTAGCAACACGTCATCATACCTAAATGACAGAACAGGTCGATTGGCAATGACTCCTGAAAGGATATATATAACCGGAGGAGAATGCTAGTGACTGGCATACAGGACCTTAAGTAATAGGTAAGTCACATGGTGTAAGTCATAAAAGCGTTGTTAAGGTTTTGATTTGGCAGCAGTTTGGTTAGGTTTAGGCATGCTAAACTACTTAGTTTGATTTGGGAAAGATTGTGGTTTGGATTAAAAATAAGGTTTAGGTATGTAATGTGACAGAAACAACATAACGTAACCTAAAAATTTAAACAAGAAGAGGTCAGTCAGTAGAGTGCAGATCTCCACCAGGTAACCCGAAAAGAATATTTGGATGCAACGCTTTTGTAATCACAAACACTTTGATTAGTAACTGTAATTAAATTACATATTTTTTCTCAGTAACGATAATGGATTACAATTGCATTTATTTTGTAATAAAACTAGATAATCCCCAACGCTGCAGGTAGGTGAGCCTTGTTTTTAGCCAAGCAGTTGTTGATGACTTGTTCCCCCTACCAACCGGTTAAGAAGAGTGGAGTCAGCAGTCTGTATGGGTTATATATAGGTTTTTCAAGGCTTTTCAAAATTTGTTAATCATTTCAACCATGAGAGGTCCTTGTGTGAACAGCCATAAATGTGCACAAAAAATTCTAGGCTGATGGGTCCAGTGGTATGCGAGATTAGCTGCGGACAACCTGCCTGTTGGCTTACGCCTGGTGGGGATAATAAATGATCACTGACTTTTAGTTTCAAATGGGAACCCTAGTCTCCTGGGTGAAAGTCATTTGTTTGTTTGACAGATTCATCCACCCCAACCACCTACGGCCACTAGAGGTTGCTGCCTAACAGTAAAAATAAATATGAGTCGTAATAAGCTTGGACAGATGACCTATATGCCTGTCTTTCTGATGAGGACAGGTAACTCATTTAGTTAATGAAGATGGTGGTCTGTCAGTAGTGGTATGGGACCGGATGAGTTTACTTCTAACCAAAAGCACCATCTTCCCTTCACCTGAACCAGAGTAATTTAGTAACCTAACCATAACCACGCATGGGCCATAAGATATGGACCCGTGTTGAGTGTTAAATTCCTGTGTTTTTACATCCACCCTAACCATCTCATCTATGTAGTGCAGGGACAAAGCAATTCCTAGACTGTGAATCATATTGCCAGCAAAACACATTTTACCAAACCATTTAGTAGTGAAGAGACTTAATTTTAGCAGTTGATTTATATGTGGTTGGGTCTTTGTCTGGAGTTTTATCAGTTGGAAGAGCCACTATTTCAGTTTAACAATGTTATCAGGAAGACTTTTTTTTCTCACAGAGGTTTATCAAACCATGCTGTTCAATTTCAGTAATGGATATATGAATCTATTCACTGCTCTGACCTGAAAGAGCGTTTGGAAATCAATGACAGCATAGACCTTAGTTCTGGTCTGTGACACTCCCTTCTCCTATAGCTGATCACACATTCAGTCTTTTCAGGCAGTTGTAAAACTTGAACCTTGAGTTTGTTTACAGCGTGTGTGCCCTGTAAAGGAGTGGCGATGATTCCGTCACCAAGGTAGTTAACTATCCACTCATGTGTCCCATTCCTACTTTGCCTCTACTCAGCATGGATGGGGGAAAAGATTCTACATCAAAGCGGTCTGTTAGAGTAAGGGAAAACATGAACGTGGAAGTAAAATTACTGCTGGAGAACAGTTGCAAGTAGGTAAGGTGTCTAAGTGGAGATATACAGCAGCAGGATCTGATCCACTGGAGCAGTGGACTCATGTATAGCTTGGAACGTCCGTGCCGTCTTTATTCTACCAAGGGGCGCCTACGGAAGAAGAGGACGGTGGTACCTTCCTTCACAGAGGATGAGGAACTGAGGCAACTCCTGAGGTTGTATAAAAACAACAAAATCCGAACCACAAAGTACTCTCTCCTCTCCTTCCTGCCAAAGAATCTGTTCGAACAGCTCCATCGGTTTGCCAATGTCTACTTCATCTTCCTTGCTGCTCTCAACTTTGCTCCTGTGGTGGAGGCCTTCCAGCCAGAGGTGCGCTGGTTCCTATCATACTGGTGCTGACAGTGACGGCTGTCAAGGATATCTGGGAGGACTACCGCAGGTTTAAGTCAGGACTATTTCATCAACAGGCTTTGCTGCTATGTTTACAAAAGGTGGGTTAAATGTTGCTTTCATTCAATTTGATGTGACAACAAGCAACATCATCAGAAGTTGTACATGTGGGCTCTGACTTCAACAACTATGGAATACCATAGCACAGGGGTCAAACACGTCCCCGAAATAATGGTGACCGACGATCCCATTTTCCAGGGACTTTTCCTGTTTTTGGTGGCCTGTCCCTGGAAATGTCCTAATTTTTCAATATGCATTAAAAACAGGCCACAAAAACGAATAATAGTTTACATTCTGAGAAAGACGGGTCAGCAGAGCCTACCTGGTGAATGACAGTACAGTTTTCCTTGGACTCCAGAAAGTAGTATAAACAGAAGTACTACATGTTTGTGGTATCCGGAGATGTAAGTGTACGCATCCGTTATTCGCTGTACATTCAGGCCTTTATTCTTGTGGACCTGTATATTATCCGTCACGATGAAAATTGTCTCTAATTTTTAGTTTCAAGAAGGATAGCTGTTATCAGTTGTGCACTCCCTTGTTGAAGCCTGGCAAGTGATTTTGTTAACAAAAAATGAAAACGAATGAACTTTCCTCACAAAGCTCAAGTTCCAACACAAAAATAAAGTCACAGAGATGACTACTTTCACCATCTTCTTCGTTGCTGTACCATAAGTGGTCAAAGGTGTTCCGATCAAAGACTTCCAGTAAGGCTGCTCTTCAACAACAGAACAGTTCAACACCTGGTCAATGAACCTTTAACAATAGATAGTCACTTGTTGCAGCTGAATCCATACTTCCGCTTGGCAAACCCTTATCAACATACTGGCAACTTCTGTGTAGGAGCATGTAATGAAGGCTGTGTTGACATGGGATGTATGATGTCTGAGTCTGAAGGAAACTAGGCAGTCCTTTCTTTAATGTATTGATGTGATGTGCTGTGACATGTGATTCTTTTAATACAGTAGGATTAGTAGTGTTTACCGTCACAGTTTCACTAACAATTTAGATATAATGTTTAGGAGAAAGTCTAAACAAAAACTGTTATTTGACAGTGTATTCATTCAGACATGCACACATGATCAATTGTGTGCAAGGTCTAATAAAGTACGATAACAGTCTTAATGATAAACGTAAACATACAAACTCTTCCCAAGTCCTGCCCCAGGAAACTGTGTTATAGCGGCAATAAAATAGATAAAATATATATAATAAAGTAGGTACATGGAAAGTGAAATTAATTAATTATTAATTGATAATAGAATTAATCTAAAGTTTTCAGAAAATTAAAAAAAATCAAATAAACTTACATGGCATCCACGCTACATAAAACATAATTGTACCTGAAATCCAAGAAGATCCCAGAACTAAATATTTGAAAAGATGAAATGCATAATCTTTTTGAAGGAGGAACTACACTTAACACATAAAGCAGCACATTATTGATCAATCCTGATCCTGGACTTTTTTTTTTTTTTTACTAACATGCTAGTCACTAACTTGTTTTTTAATTTTTATGCACAATTATGTCGTTCTGTATTTGAATCACAAGAAAAAAAAAGGGAGTAGTTAATATAAGCTTGTGACCTCACATTGTACGTAACTGTACAGTTACAGGAATTCTGCCCTGCTGTATTTCAGTCATTGCTTGGAAAGGGTGTTGGACTGTGAGTGTAATAATTAACCACTGATTGTACTCACAGTACAGGTGAATAATGCTTGTCAGTCAAAGCGGTTTTCTTGTTTGTTTTTTGTTTTTTTCCCTGACTTTAAAGAAGAATATAGGCCCTCTGTTGGCAAATACCACCAGCAGCTTTTACATTCATTGCACATATACTACAGTATAGTGCAGTTTTAAAAGCTGGCAACATGGTGAAAAGCTTAACTAAAGGTTATACAGGGTATAATGTTCAATCCTGTTCATCACTCACATTCATTCACTTGTGTCCTCTGGAATGAATCCTGAAGACTGCTTTACATATATAATGTAGTGGCCAGTGAGATGGAGATAAAGTGATACCCCAAAATCGAAAATACATATTTTCCCCTGGCCTGTAGCGCTGTTGTTTATCCATGTAGATTTTTTTGCTGTGAGTTGCAGAGTTCTGGAGATATCGGCTATATAGATGTCTGCCTTCTCTCCAATATAATGAAACTAAATGGCACTCGGCTTGTGGTGCTCAAGATAATCCACAGAGCTTGTTGTGAGCAGTTTCATGTAGGAACTACTTTCTTTCTTGTAGAAAAGAAAGTAGTTCCGGTAGATTCCAAAGTAAAGTTTTTAACCTCCTGCAACAGAATCTACCAAAATTAGTTTAGACTCTATTAGAACTACTTTCTTTTCTACTAGAAAGAAAGTAGTTCCTACATGAAACTGCTCTCAACAAGGACTGTGGATTATGTTGGTTTTATTATATTTAAGTTTTTTTTTTTATTATTATGCTGATTAAAGCTGTTGGCTGTAATCAGCTGGAGTCAAACGCATCTGGAGCCATGATGATTTAGCCACAACAGCCAATTTTCAGGGCCTACAGTGTAGCCAGCGGATATTGGATAACTGATATCTGGCCCAAGACTTCCTCTTCCAACTTGAGACATGCGAATGAAGTTTGAGAGATGGCATCTTACGACGACAATAGAGATATTTGAGTGCTTTTTTTTCCCAAAAAAGCCAGTTAAAGGCTAATTAAAAGCTAAATCGCTAGGTCCTGAGATTGCAATATGTTCTGCCTTTTTTGCTCTCCACACAGACTGTTTAGCTGCATGCAACCAAAGCAAGCTCAAACATGATTGGTAATGTGACTCAAATTACAAACAGAAACAGGACTGCTTCTGATACCAATATCTTATCTCTTGTCTACAGACTCTACAAATTCATATGTGGATCTTTTTATAGAAATTAACACAACTGTAGACTGATTTGGGTGGTACGTGATGAGTAGTTTATTTGAGCATTTGTTGATCAGCCCCAAAAGCATACAGAGGTCTTTAGGTTTAGTTCTTCACTGTACAAACTGGTTTTCATGTTCCCCTTTTGAATTCCTCTTATTGTGAATGCCACCATGTGGAAATTTATAGTGGAAGTTTAATCATGTGCATCTGTAATCAGATATAAGGATCATTAAATAGGAGGAGATGTCTTCAGTTCTCTACAGTTCCTTCATTCTTGTCATAACATATTTTTCAGACCATTAACTGATACCAAAGTTCTGCCAACATTTAGGCAATAGATTTTCCCTCAACACTAGCATTTGGTCAGAAACTCTCAAAACTAATCATTTTTAGCTGTTGTTTATTGTTTATGTTTATTGCATCTGCCTGTACTGTACTGACTGTATAACTTTGGACCAATCTCAAACTTATTATTTCTGTCTAATGCCCTGGAAAAAGTTCTCACAACTCTTAGAGGAAGACAACATTTTGGACAAATTCTGTTCAGGTTTCTGGATGTACAACAACAATGACTCAGCTTTGCCAAGGGTAATGAATGACCTACTGCTGTCTTAAGACTGACATGCAATAAGAATTCACAGTCTTCCAGTGGTTTAACTTGTATCTGCAATAAGTATCAGTTTCATTTATGAATATTAGGTCCTATTTTATTTGCATTATATATCCTACAACTGCGGTCTGCTTGAAAATACATCATCCATAATCATTTCAATGCTGACGACACACAGTTATAATTCCACATAAAATCAAGTGAAGCACATCATTTTCTGGCTTGTGATAGTATGTTGAGGATATTTAAGGCTGGATGACCAAAAATATCCTCCAACTTAGTGAGAGAAGTCAGAGGTCTTACTTATGGGTCTCAAAATTTCCTTTTGGGGATCTAGAGATGGTCCTTCATGCTTTTATTACCTTATGTCTTAACCACAGTAACTTTATGAGGGAGTCGTTCATTAGCATCAGGACTTCTTACTGGTACTGAGAAGAGAGACCTTGACGGTATAAGTACCTCCAAATTGTACAGTTCAGAAAAGTTTTTTAAAAGCCTTGATTGCTAAAAAGACCTCACAATACTGTCCACTCTGGATTTTTTTGTCATGTCTTTGTATTAATTTGCATGCTAACCTAATGTTAAATTCTGTGGTCTCTGCTCTTTTGTCTTCAATCATTTGTCCAAGATGTTTTTAATCTTCTGTCTCCTCTGTGTCAACTCATGTTGTCCCACAGCAAGCAGAAAGCCTACATTGAGCAGTGCTGGAAGGACGTGCGAGTCGGAGACTTTGTCCGTCTGTCCTGTAATGAGATCATCCCTGCTGACATGCTGCTGCTGTACTCCTCTGACCCTCGTGGGGTCTGTTATATTGAGACCGCCAACCTGGATGGAGAGACCAACCTGAAACAGAGACAGGTGGTCTTAGACCTCCCACTGCAGGTAATACATGAAGTGTATTAATAAGTGTTAGATGTGTCTTTCCATCAACTTTTGGCCCCTACAGCAAATCTGCATCTGTTCACCCCTTTATCTGTCATTTCATTTACTTTTTTTAAATAGATTTTTGGGGGGCTTTCTTGTAGTCAATGTAATTTAATGGTGGAGATGTCAGGATATTGAACACATACTCCCCAACAGATGATCATCTCCTTTGAGAATTCAGTTGGGTATCTCACCTTCAAAGCAGGGACCTCTGGGACTATGGAGACTTCGGCAGCCTAAGTTAGGCAAATGATCAAAATCAATGCAGCAGAACCCAGAATATCATCTTTTTTTATTGTACACTTTTTTGTCAATGCAACTGGACCACCAACAGTTGGGTCAGTAGGCTCGTTTGATATGAACTGCACCTTGGCTGGAAAGTCGACAAGATCAGGCAGCCACAGCAGGAGGTGGAGACAAAACGCTGCAGTCAGGTTGGACAGTTTCTAAAAGACTTAAGAGAATATACAGGAAGAGACACTAACATCCTGTTAGATCATCTCTAGGCTACCTATAGTCTACAGACCTTGTTCATAGCTGAAGAAATAAAGTACGTTCTTGATCGCTGATTGAAGCTGAAACAGAAGATATCCTCCTATTGTCACATGATGCCCTGTTCTTTTGTCTGCCTTGTAAAGAACTTTGTAACTCTGTGTTTGATAAGTCATATTTAACCTTTATTATTATTATCAGCCACAAAATATATGTTTGTTAAAAGACTGTAACTTCATTGTACAGCAAGAGACCAATATATCTAGTGTTCATTGTGCATGCATTGTGCAGTGATTGCCAGTGATCAATTTGCGGAGGCCTGGCTCATCTCGAACGAGCCTGTTGATTTGGGTATGTTATGTTGGCGTCGGCTAAACCTCAAATGAAGCCTCAATCAGCTAGCCTCCAGTAGGGATCAGGTGCAGGCCATAGAGGTCTCCTAACTGACCCTAACAAGATCACTTTAGGCACTTTATCGGATATCACACAGCTCCCTCTAGAGACACAAAAGGCTTTACACACCTTTTTTCACATATGCAGCAGTACTTCCCAACACCTGGAAACACTTTGATGCGTAAAATCAGTAGAGCTCCAGTTTAATGGCCAGATGTGATCAGCTGCCATCAAGTGCTACTTTAATGTTTGCGTTTTAGAATCATCTCCCTTGACAGAAATATAATTTGTCTGATCAAAAATGATGAGGATCTTGGCTGGCAACTTGGTTGTGTGTAGCAGGTCTTTTGTAGTGTTGATTTCAGCTTATTTGCTTGAGACTGTTTTCTTATCTTCTGATCCAGTAATCACTTGTAGACTGGACTTCATGGTGGTGTTGTTTCAGACTGTATTATGCACATCATTCCTAATTTGAATACATGTAGGTCTGCTTAAAATGTGGCCTGTGCAGCTTCATTATGTAGGAAAATATGTATATATAATGAAGGACTTGGATCAGGAATGACTCACTTCAGGGATAAAAGCACTGATATGCACAGCTTTATTAGCCAAAATGAAGGGCTGACTGGCACGCTACTTCTAATTGGGAGCAGCTGTAAAATTCAAGATGTGTAACATACAGGGAGACATCAGAAAAACAGGAAACAGACAATGCTTTGTGCAAGAGACACAATGCATGCAGTCACAATAAGAAAGCAGATAAAACAGCCATTGTCTGCCTTTTGCTGACATCCACATTATCATGTATTTGTTTATCCGTGTGTACTTATCTGTAGTTTTGATTGAATTTGTTTTGTGCATGTGTGTGTGCTTTCCAGGAAGGAGAGGTGACACTTGAGAGCTTCCACAGTCGTATCGAGTGTGAGAACCCCAACAATGACCTCAGCAGGTTCAGAGGTTACATGTGAGTTCCTTTTCATCTGACAATGATCAAAATCACATCTGTCCACACAGAGCCATGAGAAAAATATATGGGATCAGCATTAGCACATTTGAAGTGTGTATATTAGCCCTGTTAATACCATGGTCTGGGGGATTGCTCTTTTCTGATTGGCCAGCAGGTGTGCGCTAAAGTCTTTAAGCACATATGTAGTTCAGCTCAAGTTTAATCACCGTTTGAAATTCATCCACTGCCAAACTTGTGGCCATTGCAACATCAAAGCTAACTTATATTATTATAACTGCAGCAAGCCAGCTGAGTCAGCAACTTGATAAACTAACAGTCAGGAAGGAAACACGCCAATGGTTGATTATAACATTTCTTTCGATCTGTTTGGACAACGCAACAATTTTGAACCATGGGATGCAGCAGAGGAGAGAGAAATGGAGAAGACGAAAAAAAAAAACTGAAAAGGAGCAGACACAAGAAGAGCTGCTGTATTGCAATATCTCTATCATTTATATCGGGGTCTTCAACAGGGGGTCCCTAGTGTTACTGCAGAGGGGCTGCCAAATTATTGTTTGATCATTTTATTTTTCAAAATTAAGATATGTCTGAAAATCAGTTGGCCTATTTGTGACGAAAACCCTAAACATATCAATTACACAGCATAAGCTAGTTAACCTACTAAAGCACTGTACAGCACCAATTGACAATGGTGAACTAGTTAGCTACATATTATTGGAACATACTGATAAATTAGCTTTATTATTATGCTGACTGTATAGAATCTCTGTGAGCCACAATGGATCATTTTGTAACTTCATGAGCAGGATACTCTGACAGACCCTCCACCTCAGAAACCATTGGCAAACATGAAATCTAATATAGCTAACATTAGCCATGCTGCAACTGCTGCTAATTTAGCTGACCTAAAAATATTAAATGCATGCAATGCAAATGCAAATGCAAACACATGGTCACACCATATAGAAACGAACAACAGCCATGGTTGCTTTACATTTTTATGTATCTCTTTCTGTTGAGAAAATTAAAATATTCAGGTCTCATAATTATTTATTAATGTATTCACAGTATAGCAAAAAAAAAAAAAAAACACTTATGACAGTCTTAGTTGTCTTCTAAACATACTATACCAGTCAGTTAACAGAGCTGGATCATGTTGTGCACTTAAACCTGAGCTCCGGCCTATTGTGTGTTTGTGTGTGTTGTTCCACAGGGAGCACCCTAATGGGGTTCGTGTGGGCCTCCATAACAGCAACCTCCTGCTGAGGAGTTGCACCATCCGCAACACTGAGACTGTAATTGGCATTGTGGTCTATGCTGGTAAGAGCACAGCATCATGCACAGAAACTAACCTAACTACCACTGTAGCAATGGCACTGGCCTACTCACTGCCGTCTGAGTTTTCAGTTTGAGGTGTGTAATCACATAATCACACGATAAAGATATGACTTGTTTTTTTATTTCAGGAATCCTGCAGGTCTCCTCTTTAAAACAGAACACAAAGTGAATCCTTGACTCACTCTGTTAATACAAATTTGTCCCCCTGCCTGGACTGATTGTGGTTGAAGCCAGTTTTCTTAATCACCTTTTCCAAACAGTTTCCAAGGATGATTTCAGGTGTGGATCTGTGTAACAAATCAATCAGCGCAGAGGTCTGCAACCTTTACTCTCAATAAAACCATTTAGGCTAAAAAAAAGGGGGGAAAAATCTCTCTAGAGCTGCAACTATGGGGCTAAATTTTGTATTTTCAGAGACTTAACTATTTCTTTGGATTTGTCATCCATAGCTAGCCTAAGGAGACTCAAGACTAGCCTGATAATGGACTTTTTAGTTGGTGTATAGACTAGTCAGTTTTACAGTTGGATAAAGTAAGAATCACTTTAGGTCTACAACAATGATAAATGAAAATTAAAATAAGAAAGTGAGGGTAGAACCATTCTTTATTTGCATGTGATTTTTGATCACATCCGTAGGGAGCCAATGGAGAGGGGCAAAAGAGGTTGCTGAACCCTGATATACTCCGTCAGGTTAACCTGAAATACTACAAATGTATCATCTTGCAGAGTGTGTTCCTAACACGTTCTCCCTATTCTTAGCTTGTCTCCTTGTTGCAGGGCTGCAGCTAACAAAAAATGTTCATCAGTGTTTCCCAAAGTACAAAATGACCTGATCCTCAAGTTCTTGTTTTGTCCCCAGCCCAAAGATAGTCAGTTTACTGTCACAGAGGAAAGAAAATATTTACATTCAACAAGCTGGATTCAGAGAATCTTGACTTTCTTTCTGGCAATTGATTTAATACTAAACAACTAATTGTTAAATTGTTGCAGCCCTACATTCTGGACACATAACATGTAGCAGCCTGACAATGTGACTGAGGGAGAACAGAAACATATACAGTAGATTTGTACGGTGGGTGTGTTTCAATTTATGGAATGCCAGTCATGTGTGACCAAAAAAAACCCCAGTTCCTCTGTGTATGCTTTAGAGAGCAGAAGTAATACAAGTGGAACCAGTCAGGTGAGTGGGAGCAGGCATCCACCCCCCACTGTACTACCAGCACCCAGTTGTATGCAGGTGCTGTCACAGAACGCATTCTGTCCACAGAGTAGAGGCCACCATGAGTACAGTGTACAGTCTAAACATGACAGGATCAGTCATCGTTCAGTGACTGAGTTGTGTCCTCATAGTTAGGTTGCCAGGCAACCACTGAAGACGCTGTACAAAAGTGGTGGGTGATAAATCGATAAAAATTGTCCCTTTCATTAGTGAGCTTAATCCCGTGTTTCTGCTTGGCTTTACTCTACTCGCTCTTTTTTAGTTTTCCATTGTAAAAGGTGTGGATAGTACTTGGGACTTTCTTTTTTTGTTGTTGTTTTTTTTTAACCTTGGTTAACGTTTCAGTCCAGCTGAGCTGAGACTGAACGATGGAGCTTAAACACTGCAGACCACTGCAGTGTTCACTTGACTCAGATATTTAAAAATGGCATCCCATAAAACCACAAAGAGCTCAATTGGCAAAGTGCTGCTGAGTGGGTAACACCTCTGACACAGCCACAGAACAACAGGAAATATACCTCAAAACCTGCTGCATACAGTTTCACACAGTTCAGTGGAAACATGTCATTCAACAGTAACACAACAGTGCACACCATTTTCAGATCGAACGTGCCCTAAGGGATGGATGCTGGGAGAGAGAATGGGTTATTATAGTTGAACAGGCTTGGGGAGTAAGGGATTACATGTAACGGCATTACGAAATCTGCATACACTAAATGTAATCAGATTACGGATATATTTAGTAGTATGCACGTGCACAGTGCACACAGTTGTCAGTTCAGTATCATGACGTCTATTGAAAAAATCTTCTCTGAATGGAAATTTCACCATTTTGTTGTCTTTAAATCAATCAATCAGTCAAATTGCACACAACAAAGAAAGGAACAGCTGGACAAAAGAACCTAACAATGAACATTTTCATCTCTTATTAATCGACTATTAAATAAACCTGCATCTATTTTGATCATTGATGAATCGTTATGAGTCATTTTTAAATAAAAAAAAAGTCTAAAGTCTCTGATTTCAGCTTCTTAAATGTGAATATTTTCTGGTTCCTTCACTCCTCGCTGACAGAAACTGAATATTTTTGAGTTGTGGACAAAACAAGACATTTGAGGACATCATCTTGGACTTTGATCAACATTTTTCATAATTTTTCTGACATTTCATTGACCAAACAAGTTAGCTGCAGCCATAAAAACACCATACTATGCAAAACAATTTCACCATATTTTATACTGAGGTAATACAAAAGTAACGGAAAGTCATCAATAGCTATGTTTGGATACATTTTTAAAGTAATCCTCCCAAACCTGTAGTTGATTGATTTATTGATGGATTAGTATAGAATAGGGTTAGGACTGGACAAGCATGTTGCTTCTTCCTACTCCTTTTTGGACATGACATGTTAATTTATGTAGCTCGTTGAAAATCTGTTCATTGTTTATTGTATATTGTATGTTTCATTTTCTACAAATGTTATTCAGTTATTTATTTATTTTTTATCATATTTGACATAATTTAGCATTGTTTGAGACTTAGGAGCTAGTTTTCGGCTTCTCTTTGCCCCCACGTACACTTCGTACTATGACTAAATTTTGTAATTAGGTATTCAGTCCTTAATATGATTCATCTCTTTTTGGCCATCATTTGCTTCCATATCCTGCTGCTGCAGTAACGTGGTCTGATAGTTTGGGTCACACCAGAATTTGACTGCCAGCTTTGACACCTAAAAGAACAGAGCCAAATGTGTAATGTGTATTTGAAAGCGGAAGAGTTTAACCACACGGGATAGGTGTAAAAGCATCCGTAAAAGATTTTGAGAAACGATAAATCCGAATTTGAAATGAATGTAAGGCGGAGTTGTAAATGTTGA
This sequence comes from Lutjanus argentimaculatus, assembly GCA_034769285.1. NCBI lineage: Eukaryota > Metazoa > Chordata > Actinopteri > Lutjaniformes > Lutjanidae > Lutjanus > Lutjanus argentimaculatus. The sequence continues at coordinate 44,520,926 of JAWZSL010000003.1, read as the reverse complement.
CTCAAGGATAAAACAAAAAGTGAAGTTTTATGCTGATGATGTTCTTCTCTCGCTGTGTGTCTCAGGTCATGAGACTAAAGCCATGATGAACAACAGCGGGCCGAGGTATAAACGCAGCCACCTGGAGAAGCGTCTCAACACAGACGTCCTGTGGTGTGTGCTGCTGCTCATCATCATGTGTCTGACTGCAGCTATAGGTGAGCACTGCATCAACAGCTGACTGCGTAAAACCGCACGTACACCACTGGGCGGACGGTACTTCTGTGGAAACCAGTCACTGCTTGAATCTGAGTTGTTCAGAGTTCAGAGCTGTTCTGGTGTCTTTCAGGTCACGGCCTCTGGCTGAAGAACCTCAAAGACCCTCTCTTCCAGGTTGATGGGGAGATGTCTCCTGCTCTGGCTGGATTCTATGTTTTCTGGACTATGATCATTGTGCTGCAGGTAGAGTGTCAACCATTCCAGTTCCAGGACAAAAGTTGCATTTTTGCACTCTCAAGACACTACAGGCATTGTACATTGTTTTTACGTACACTTCATGCATTGTGTGTTTTTTTTCCTGCACTGATCAGTTTGGAAATTTTGGTTGTTTTTTTTCCATAACACACCTTCTTTCAGACTAGTGAAAAGAAAACATCCAAAACTATTTGTATCTGTAGATTTCTCCTAAATCCACTAAAACTAAACATTAGACTATGCTTCATTTGCATATTTAAACATAACATTTCAGAAAATCTGTCATACAAAAAATAATTCTCTTAATGTAAGTAATCAACTGAAAAAGTTTCATGTGATGTGACATTGTTACCCTCTTCACCTGTAGTGTCTCCCCCTACAGTCTCTTATTAGCTGCAGGTATGAATTACAAATTTGACAGTTCATTACAGAAATACAATACACTACAGTAATACAATTTATTTGTGAAATCTACAACGATAGGCTCACATATTATATTGTACTGTGATATGAGACTAGATATCGTAATAGATTTTGGACATCATTATATCATGATATGGCATAAAAGTGTTGTCTTTTCCTGGTTTTAAAGGCTGCATTACAGTAAAATGATGTAATTTTCTGAACTTACCAGACTGGTCTAGCTGTTCTTTTATTTGTCTTTACCCACAATATATCCACATTACTGATGATTATTTATCAAAAAATCTAATTGGGTTAATATTTTGTGATAGCACCAATAGTCATCCCTACAATATTGTCACAATATTGTGGTATTTGGTCAAAAATATTGTGATACTTACTTACTTTATAAAATACTACTGCATTTTATACAGCTACAGAATACAAAAAAAAAAAATACATTTGAAATTTTCAACACTAGTGTCTCTTTCCAAAAACCATGACCTGGTTACTCAAGATAATCCACAGACTTGTTGTGAGCAGTTTCATGTAGGAACTACTTTCTTTCTAGGAGAAAAGAAAGTAGTTCCAGTAAATTCTAAAGTAAGGTTTTTTTTTATTTTCATCTCCTTGCAGCAGAATCTACCAAAACAAATTCAGAATCTACAAGAACTACTTTCTTTCTAGGAGAAAAGAAAGTAGTTCCAGGAAATTTAGTAAGGTTTAGTAAGGTTTTTATGTTCATCTCCTTGCAGCAGAATCTACCAGAACTGCTTTCTTTTCTACTTGAATCTCTGTAGCCAAACGTGTCTGGAGCCATAACGAATCAGCCAATGCTTTGGGGCTTCCAGGGTAGCCAGTGGATATTGGATTGGATAGGAATTTTCTTGCTGTTGTAGAATCTACTTAAACTACTTTAGAATCTACTGGAAAGGAAGTAGTTCCTACATTGAAGCTGCTCACATCAAGGTCTGTGGATTATCTTGAGTAACCAGGCCATGATTTTTAGAAAGAGACACTGGTGTTAAATCTTTCAAATGTTTGTTTTTTTTTTTTTTTTTTTTTCTATTTTAGCATAGTGCCATTTAGTCCCATTATATTGGTGAGAATGCAGACATCTCAACGGCCGATATCTTCAAAACTCTGCAACTCACGCCAAAAAAAATCTAGATGGATAAACAGCACTACAGACCAGAGGAAAAATATGTATTTTTGATTTTGGGTGAACTGTCCCTTTAACAACAAATATTACTGGGACCACTACAGAAAAAAGCAGATTTTTGAGAACATTTAAAATCCAGGAATTCACATCATAGACTGCATAGCTGACTACCCCTGTAACAAAATGGCCACGGTTCTGGACAGTCATCATACATGGCCGTACCATATACCAGTTTTTGACCACTTCTTGCACTGGTAAACCAACTGTATTATCACACTGGTGTATTGAAATGAATGAGGGGTATGTGTTTTTAAATCTGAATCTGTTTTGGCACAGCTTCCCTGTGAGCACAGTGTTGGTGTATGAGGACACTGAGACCTTTATTTGTATTTGATTAATGTCCAGGTTACATAACATTTTTGTTTTAAAAGCAGTATGGACATGTTTGCTTACATGGAACCTTTACCGAACATGTTCAATTAAAGTTGGTCTGTAGTTTTTAGCGTTTCAGATGTACTTGTCATGTAATCAGTGTCTGTCCCCCCAGGTGCTGATCCCCATCTCTCTGTACGTGTCCATTGAGATTGTCAAACTGGGTCAGATCTACTTCATCCACAATGACCTGGCCCTGTACAACGAGCAGCTGGACTCTAGGATCCAGTGCCGGGCCCTCAACATCACAGAGGACCTGGGCCAGATCCAGTACCTGTTCTCTGATAAGACAGGAACTCTGACAGAGAACAAGATGGTGTTCCGCCGCTGCAGCATCTACGGGGTGGAGTATCCTCATGAGGATAATGGTAAGAACAAGAGATGTACTTTCATAGTAGAAGGGAACTAATTTCATGAAATGCAGTCAGATTTAAATATTTGATATTAAGTGCAACATGAAAAAGTTAATATTGGCAGATCTTATAACCTCTATTATTCTTTGTTCTGCTTGATTTTGGGCTGATAATCATGGTCAGTCTAGTGGAATATGATCTGAATCTAATCTGATCGTTTGATTATAATTAATTTACCTGAAACAAACCCAGTGTTCACTCCAGACTTTGCACTTTTGTACTATAAGTGATGTAAGTGCTCTGTGTGTGTGTGTGTCAGCTCGGAGGCTTGAGGTGTACGAGGCGGAGAAAAACGAGGCGTCCGGTCACTCTGTGACTCTGAAGTCGGGCTGCAGCCGTAAATCTCTGAGCTGTCGCTCACTCAACTGCAACCGCAGCTCCGTCTCTCTGCACACGCTCACTGCCGAATCAGAGGAGGAGGACCAACTGTCCAATCACATCCAACCCAGGACCAGTGCCTTCTGCAGCCGCGTGGTCAGACTCACACACACAGACACACACACACACACACACAAACATAGACACGTTATCTGTGCCCTGGCCTGTTTGGTTCACATCCAGAATTGAGAATCTGTTCCAACTCATGGAGCTGAATTTCTTGTGCAAGCTGATTAACTACAATGGTGTATTGGGACCAAAGTATTAAGTTTAAAAAATAAAATAAAAGGATCTGGGAAGAGGGTAAAGGCTAGATTAACTTTCTAAATTTAAGAGTAAAAAACTTGCAGACTTGTGAGAAAAACACAGATATTCAGAGTTTTTTCTTGCAAAGTTATAAACCCGCAAGAAAAATGTCTGAAAAAAGGTTGATTCAACGTAGTTAAGCAGTGTGGTTTCTTTTTTGTATTTTTCCAATTTTTTTCTCATAAAGTTATTTATAATCTCAGAGGATATGTTTTGTTTTTTTCCCTTAAATTTACAACTTTAATCTCAGAAAGTATTGTTCTTTTTTCCTTGTAACTTTATGCCTTTAATCTCAGAGAATTTACAAATGTAATCTAGGAAATTTTGAGCTTTTTACTACCCTACTCCCCTACTCCAGCTACTTTTTTTAGAGAGAGAAACAGTGAGTAGCTAGAAAGTACTTTTTTCTTGAAAATTAAGTACTATGAGTGTATAAATTATCTATGCTTATATTGAATATTAAAAAAAATAGGTTAAAGACGCCTGAAAACGGGTGCCCCTATAGCTCAGTTGGTAGGGCGTGTGCCCCATGTACTGAGGCTGTCAGCCCTCCGCAGTGGCCACAGGCTCGACTCCCACCTGCGCTCATTTGCTGCATGTCGTCCCCACTCTCTCCGCCCCCCTTCCTGTCATATCTTCAGCTATCCTATCCAAATAAAGGCAAAAAGCCCCAAAAAAATGTTAAAAAAAAAAAAGACACCTGAAAACACAAGACAATACAAAGATTAATGTGAAAACCTCTTGATTTTTCGTGTCTTCATCACATTGTGTTCTGTAAACTGCAGTAATCAGACACAACAAACTTTGGGAGCATGTGGAGCTTTTTTAATCATACAGTTCATTTGATTCAAATTAATATGGTTTAACAATGTAAACAGTTAAAAGAGCACTCCTCCAATTTTGCAATGAATCAGTAGACCGGTGGTGGTTAGTACTCTGCCAAAAATAATAATTGATGATGTCATCATGGTTGTCATGAGTTACATATTAGAGGTGTGTAGATTGAAGGATGTGACGAAGTGCATGTAAATGTGTTTAGTGAGCTCTTGTGTTTCCCCTGTGTACTCTATAATGGGTACAGTTAGTTCATGCTCCAGCTGGGACATCTAAGCTCTTGCGTCTGTTTGTGTGTCTGTGTGTTCAGGCGAAGGAGGTGGTACCAGACCCTGAGCTGGTGAGGAAGCTGAGCTTGCTCTGCTCTCCTGTGCTGCCCCTGACTGACGGCTCCTCTGGGACTCCGTCCAGCCTGGAGCTCACCTACATCACCGACTTCTTCCTCGCTCTGGCCATCTGTAACAGCGTGGTGGTGTCCTCGCCCAGCCAGCCTCGGCACTGGTGAGTGCATGACATCTGGAGAGTGTGTGACAAAGACTCAGAGATCGATATTTGTCCCTGTATAGGTTGTTCATATGCTGACATGGCAGTTTGAATAAATTTATTGGAGAGGTGTGTGTTTTGTCAGTTGTTATGGTGACATGCCCCTCATATGCAACTACACTGGGAATGGTTGAGGTTAATCTGTATTTTCTGTTTTTTTGATATGCTGACTTCTCTACATCAGCCAAAATAGCTCTCTGCATTTCCATTAGCCCTTTCTAAAAACAAAATGTCATGTAATATCTATACTTTCTCACATTCTGCAGCTCCATACTTTGAGCAAAGTCAGCCTACAGCTGAAAGAAGTTAGTAATGCCAATTACTACTAATTACTTTGACAGCTGAATAGCTCTGTATTAAGAAAATATATCCTCAATCCCAGCTTTTCTCTCTATTTTGTCACATGTCCTCATACCTGTGTGTGTTTGCAGTGATCCATGTGTGGTGATCCACAGAGTATACTGCGGGAGAAAAAAAGGCGTAGTGTTAACATGGATTATAGCAGTAAGATAAGAAGAGTACTTATATTAAAACAATTTTATAAAATAATCATTATAATAACTGTTTAAAAAAGAAGTAAGAAGAAGAAAATGAAAAAAAGTAAGTATTTTAAAAAATGTCCTCACGTACTCATACTCGTACTCATAGAAGTACTCAGATACCCCACACCTGATACCAAGTCATGAAAATAGCCGTTCGACAAAAGCAAACATCCAAAAATGGGAAAGTCCTTTGTTTGTCTGACCCATTCACCCACCTTGTCCTTATGCAGACAGTCTCACTCTTTATACTGCATCACCTGACTTCCTCCTTCACTCCCAGCACAATTACAACAGCCATCAGAAGTCACGGCCTAACAATAATCCAGTGCTGCAGGGACGATTTATTTTTGTAAGCCAACACCGGAGCTACCTTTGCTCCGGTTCCCTCCACAAAAAGTCAATGGGATTTTTCCATTGGATTTTTAGGATTATTGCAGAAAATAAACTCTGAGGAGAATAAAAGTTTATGATACTGACATGTTTTGTTCAGCAAGATAATCCTCACAAATGAATACCACTTTTATGAGTTTTGAAGAGTCAAGAGTATTACCGTGCGTTCAGACCAAACACGATGGAGGCGATGAAATCGCCCGCAACGTGAGTATCACGTTGCTTGATCACAAATGTTCACATTTTGGATCATCGCTTCATCGCTTCATCGCGCAATGACGCGACCCACCTCCCGCTGTTTTCTTCACCTCCCGCTATTTTCTTCACCTCCCGCTATTTTCTTCACCTCCCGCTATTCTCTCATCAACCATGGCTGAGTTAACAACTGTTGCTGCACTTTATTTGTTGTGGACGTCCGATTTGGATCGGACACCCAAACGCCGCTGTGTCTGGGTGCATGATATCCTAGATAACGCACACAGTGGGTGAATATCATCACCTCCTCCAGGAGCTGCGTCTGGATGACGGCCGTTTCCAGCGGTACTTCAGACGAACGTGGCCCAGTTTGAGGACTGTGCCCGTATCGGCCACAATAAGTTTCTCCTCCACGTTTTGAAATGAGCGTCTGGCGTAACTATGTCGGTGACGTGGTTGGAGGTCAATGCTGATTGGATGTCGCGGCACAACGTCACGTGATGTCGCTTGAAAAGTTCAAATTTTTTAACTTCAAGCGACACACGCGATGACGCGATGGATGCTTCATCGTGTCGCCCAAAGCGACATCGCGTGTCATCGCGCCATTTACATTGATTTTGAATAGAAACTTGTGGCGTTCATCGCCTCCATCGCGTTTGGTGTGAACGCACGGTTAAGCTAAAGTCAGTCATTAGAGATTATTTCAGACATCTAACAAAAAAACATTCAAAAAAACCCCTGACTTGAGATGAGAGAACTTTAAGTGCTAAATGCATTCCTGCAGCACTCTGTACTGTTTCTCTGGTGAGGACAGGCTGTATTTTGTATCAAAATTTCAGAAATTCTCTTCAAACTAGCACAACCATAAAGGCTATTACTTACTGAGCAGTTCAGCTCAGGAATTTTGTTACAGAAACTGATTCTTTATTCTGTTTCTTCTCTTCCTGCAGGTTCCTGAAGCTCGAACGCCTCTCAAGTCTCTGGAGGAGATCAAGCAGATGTTCCAGCGCTTCAGCTTCTCTCCGTTCTCCGCCCTGTCCCCTCCTCAGATCAGAGGCAGCCCTCGCAGCTTCACCAGCAGGCTGTTCTCCAGGGGCAAAACCGGCTCCTTAAACTTGACCAACACACCTCCCAACAGCACCACAGACATGTCAAACCAGGCGCAGAAAGCAACCAGGAAAGCTGCAGCCTGAGACGTAAACTGGACTTATCTTCCTCAGAGGACGGAGGAGAAGCTGGACAGGTGGAAGACGGGAGACAGAGGGTGATGTTAAGGATTTAAAGATGAACCCTGAAGGGGCGGGGCAGGACGCGGAGGAGCTGAGCAGAGACTCTGAGAGTGACTCCGATGACGAGCTGCTGTATGAGGCGGAGAGTCCGGACGAGGCGGCTCTGGTCCACGCGGCGCACGCGTACCGCTGCACCCTGAGGGGACGCTCTGCGGAGAGCCTGCTGGTGGACCTGCCGGGGATCGGCTCTCTGGCCGTCCAGCTGCTCCACATCCTGCCTTCGACTCCAACAGGAAGAGGATGTCGGTGGTGGTCCGACACCCGCTGTCAGGACAGGTGGTGGTCTACACCAAGGGAGCCGACTCCGTCATCATGGACCTGTCGGAGACACCGAAGGGTAAGTCACAGAAGCAACATGGAGGTAATATTTGGGCATACAGCCTGACAGATCTAAAGAGAAATATTATAAATATTAACTGCAGTGTCCCTGTCACTGTGTTGTGTTCAGGTGCAGAGCAGGCTCAGGAGATCTACAGTCACATCAGAGAACAGACCCAGAAACATTTAGACAGCTACGCCAGAGACGGACTCCGCACACTCTGCATCGCTAAAAAGGTAATGCTTCAGGAAGGTCAAACTTCTTTCTTTTCTTACACATGTTCATCACACATCATTTACTACCATGTAAGGACTGTGGCTCTAAACAGAATGACAGCTCATTCAAGCAACACCACCTCCAAACTGTCTTTGTAGCTCCACCATGGCCACAAGAATTTTTTCAGGTTGTGAACGTTAAATCTCAGGTACACCTTGAGGGAATTTCTTCAAACTTTACACAAATGTTCACTTGTACTTTGGTGGACAAAGGTCAAAAGCCAAGGTCACTGTGACCGCACTAAACACGTTTTTGGCCATAACTCAAGATTTCATACACTAATTATGACAAAGTTGCACACAAATATCTAATAGGATAAAATAATGACATTTTATATCCAAAAGGTCAAAGGTCAACTTCACTGTGACATCATAACATTCAGCTCTCCATCAGTCCTCTGTCCTCTGTAAAAATAGTCTCTAAGTGAAGACAGAGTATTTCTACCTGCAAATTATTCACTAGAATTGCACATGTCAGTATAGTGATAAGTTCCCTTTCACCAAAAAATACGCTTTATACCTTTTATTAAATTCCTTAAGTCTTTACTAGATACATTCATGAGACATTTACATAAACTGCGATATGACTAGTTGGTGGAGACAAACAACTCTGAGGTTGTAATTTAAGTTTGAGTTTGAAACACCTGGAATTGCAAAAATTTCTGAATTACAGATAAGACGAGGGGCTAAAAGAAAACCTGAGTACCCTTGAAAGTTTAAATTTTGGTAGATATGAAAAATGGAAAATTGATCAACCATTATATTCTAACTATGGCTGTACAATTAATTGAAATTTTTAATTGAAATCACAATATAGCTCTTTTAAATTTTCAAATCGTAGGAGGTGCAATATTTGTTAAAGGCAAAATGTGTATCAAAAAACTTATGACTGTGGTGAGGCAGAGATGTCCTGTCCTACTAATCAGATTCTACAGACTTAAGAATACATCTTCAGTTGGTACAGATTACTGCAAAAAAAATCACATTTTATCATGTTTTTCAATTAAAAATTTTTTCATTAAAATAATGATGTAAAAAGTACATCAGTTGTAGTTGTAGCATTTCTAACCCTATAGCACAATAAATGATAAAAAAAAGAAAAATCTTCTGCAAGACAGTTTGGTTCCAGACCACACAACTGATGTCAGACAAGGTGTTACTGATTACAGGATTTTTTAACAAATGGGAAATCTGTGACTGACTCATACAGTATGGAAGATTTAAAATGCCAAAATAAATGAAACCATACATTTAAAGGACAGTTATTTAGCTTTTTTCTGTAATAACTAAATGAGTTGTTTTCACTGTGACATGACAAAGAGAAACACAGGAAACAGTCGAGGTGTCTTGTGTTTCCAGCAGAGGGCAGCATTCTGCCCTCTGCTGGCCCTTTACATGCGGCTCCCTTTTTATGTGAGCGTGACTCACTTGTGGCTGTGGGGGTCAACTTAATTACGAGGGAGGGTATAAATACACCAGCATTAGTGCTTTGGGATGCCCTTACCGTTCTCTGACGGGAACAGGAACATTTGTCAGCATGGTGTCCAGTCAACAACTTTCGCCTGCAGAGACTTAAAATAACTTAATCACACAGCACCTTTCAAATCTACCATTACAAAGTACTTAAACAAGGACAAATAAAAGAAGCAGGAGAATAATTAAATACGAAAATTACAGTCAATAAACAAAAAAAAAACATATAAAACAACAAAACATGGAGATAAAATAATGGATTAAAGTACACATAAAAAAACAGATAAAATAGTAGATTGTGTTGCAATCCATCACCTGTTTGGAAACATAACAGCATGTTCATAGCAAAATGCAATCAAACATCTAATGGCATCATGTGTGCATAAAAATACTTATGGAATGTCTGTTTGAAGTAAAGCAACTTGTTACTTATCCTTTGGAAAAGAATGCAAAGTACTCACATGTGTATGTCTGTGGTGTTTCCTCCATCCTGGACACAAAAAAGCTGCTGCACCTGAGAGGAGTGTGTTTTATAAGCCTGTGATGCAGACTTTGTGTTGCAGGGCTTTATGACCCACACTCACTCCACATCATCTATGCCAAAATGAAAAACAATTAACTGTCCAATCACAGCTTGAGGATGGGGTCATTGGCAGAGCTTATCATCACTGACACGACATGATGGAAACCAGGACAGACAGCTGTTCACATGAAGTTTCCTGTGGGCAATCTGGCTGGACAGACACTACTGACTGTACATTTAGATTGTGTTCTCAGAAGCTGTGTGAACAGACACTTAGAGGGATCATCTTGGCACAAATCAAATCAAACTGACAACTAATTGACACAGGTGGAAAGAGTACTGAAAATCTGTACTCAAGTACAAGTACTGTTACATTACTCAAATCTTTAGTCTAAATTTCTCCAAATTTCTCCAAACTCCTTCTCTGTTCTGCTCAGTGGTCACAGTCCGTCTTCCTCTGTCTTATTCATGTGAGCGGTGGCTTCACATACTCTGCTTCATTCACTGCTTTTAGAATGATTGAACTCAACTCTCCCTAAAGATGGATGAGTGTTTGTTCAGGACTGTGTATGAAGTGTGTTACTGACTGTGTGTGGGGTGTGTGTGTGTGTGTGTGTGTGTGTGCGTGTGTGTGTGTGTGTGTGTGTGTTGTGCAGGTTCTGGAGGAGGAGGAGTACGAGGTGTGGCTGAAGAGGCAGCTGCTGGCAGAGAGCAGCATCGAGAACAGAGAGGAGCTGCTGCTGGACTCAGCTCAGAGACTGGAGACAAACCTCACCCTGCTGGGTACGATACACAATGGACACATGGAGCAGTCACACATCAGAGTGGGGAGCTGTGGTACTTATTAAAGTGCTTTGTCTCTGTCTGTGTGTTCAGGGACCACAGGGATCTTGGACAGGCTACAGGAGGAGGTCCCAGAGACCATTGAAGCTCTGCAGAGGGCCGGGATCAAAGTCTGGGTCCTCACCGGAGACAAGATGGAGACGGCCATCAACATCGCCTACGCCTGCAAACTTCTCCGTCCCAGCGACCAGCTGCTGACAGTCGCCTGTGACAGCAAGGTCAGTGATGCATTGACTTATACATGTTAATGTAAAATGAAGGACACAGTTTGTCCATGAATAAACACTACAGAAGAAGTTGAAGAAGTTTCCATGTTGTGTCCCAGCTGCTGGGTAAAGTGAAAGGAGAGTGTGTAGGAATACAAACCAGAGGAGAGTGAACTGCTTTCTGGCTCTGGAGCACACTCTGATCTGCCTAGTTTATAAAATGTGGATAAATATATGTATTCAGTGCCTTATTACTGGGCATCAGTCTTGTATTTATGTACATATTGTCCACGTAGTCCACCTATGTCCACAATGCTCCCCCTGCTTTTGCCTCTGTCTCAAGAGGTACATTATTACAACCTCCTCCGACGTTGCCATATTTGTTGTTGTCAGAAACTTTTGACTTTTCCTCTTCTTCTTTGGCATAGCTTTTGACTCTGAGTGGCGCCCTCTTGTGGATGTATTGCTCAACATCCTTGCCAACAAGGTGCATGGAAGTATGAGAGTACTTTCTCTTTTCCATCAGGATACGTGTGCAGCTTTACTCGAGGAGCTCAGACTGGAAGTGCAGCGCAGTGAAGACAGTTTGACTGAAGGCACTGCAGCAGGGAACCATGGGGATTCCTCCTCATGCTTCATTCTGGTCATAGACGGCCGCACGCTGGACTGGGCCCTGCAGGAGGACCTGAAGAGCGACTTCATGGAGCTGAGCTGTCGATGCAAGGCAGTGATCTGCTGCAGGTCCACGCCGCTGCAGAAGAGCCAGGTGGTCCGGCTGGTCCGGGACCAACTAGGTGTCATGACCCTGGCTGTGGGTAAGGACTCAGCCCATAGAAAGTTTCCACGTGTTCCATCTTAATGAATAATTAGAAAGATGTCAAAGAGTTTATTTTTATAATATGGAGGAGAATTAAAAGTTATCTCTGTTCATTAAGGTGATGGAGCCAATGATGTGAGCATGATTCAGGTGGCTGATGTGGGCATTGGGATATCTGGTCAGGAGGGGATGCAGGTGAGTCACCACTAGATTCATCCTGATAGAAAACCTACCAAAGTGACACAGATCTTTAAATGTCATGAAGGTGCAGGTCCAGGTATAGGTAGTGCAGGTCGTAGTTAGCTGCCACAGTTGAGACATCCTTAGAGCAAGAAATGCTTCATTGGCTGCAAATTATGCAACAAAATATACCTTGTTTATATGAACTCTCTACACGTCTTTTATCTCTAAAAATGTCAGAGGGAGTAAGATGTAACTGAAAGTCGGAAAGCAGACAGTGTGCGGTCATATTAACATTTGTACATTAGCATCTACGTGATATTATAGTATCATCAGTATCATTATAATTTGACTTGCCACCCCAACCCTAACCCTGAAAATGATAGTGGTCTCACTGACACTATTTTCTCCTGGTTTAGCTCATACTTGTCTGACAGATCTGTTTGTTTTTCACAACAACTGCTCATCAGACCACAAGAAGGTCAGTTATGGTGTCCCACAGGCATCTGTGCTCGGTCCTAGTCTATTCTCCATTTAAATGGTATCTCTCAGTATATTAACCTGCAATTGCATCTAAGGTTTCCATCTCTATGCTGATGATACTCAGTTCTACATTTCTGTTATGCCTGTCCACAGCTGTTGAGGCGTTAGAATGAGTATCAGAAATCAAACAATGGATGTCAACTTCCTTATTTTAAACACACAATGCTTTAAACACTCAATGCTAATTCTTGATCCTAAACAGAAATAATTTCTGTCATCTCAGTCTGAACATAGTAACTAATATTCATTCTGTTAGCATGGTGATATAAATATACTGTATGTTACACATTTTTGTGTACATACGTGTTGACTTATGTCATTTATTTCATGCGTTTTTGTGTGTTTATTGCTGTTTTATTATATTTACAGCCTTTGAGGCATGCTTTATATCAGGCTATCATGAACTTGACTTGAGTAGGAACTAACAGAGGTAGACACATAGGTTTTTAATTATTAGCACCTATTGTGTGTGAAGCAGTCTGTTTCTAAATATTTCCCCTTGTGATGATTTTATTGTCACTGTTTCTTGTTCCTCAGGCTGTGATGTCCAGTGACTTTGCCATCTCCAGGTTTAAACACCTCAGTAAGCTGCTGCTGGTCCACGGCCACTGGTGCTACTCCCGCCTCGCGAACATGATCTTCTACTTCATCTACAAGAATATTGTACGAGTTCTTTACCAACTTAACTTTATCTTTGAATGTATAGAATGTTTGTAGGATAGCTTGATTAAAGTGGTTGGTTAAAACAGTGATCACATCAGGCCTCCTATACGGAAAACTACTCAGTCTATTTCTCAAGAATGCTTAGTATAGACAAAACAAGGCCAAGTATATATAAGCACCAGACTAAACACAATCTAATTAAATTTTTTTTTTAAGTTTTATTACCATATTACCTCAAATAAAAACCTGTAGTCAAATAACAGTGGGTCTCGAATGATGGCTGGGGGTGTGGTTAAAACAAATGAATAAAGGCCAGCCACCAAATTTAGGGTGGGGAAAAAACAAAGGATATGCTTACAGTTTCTGTTGTATTATGTGCATCCCAACAAAGCATAATGTATTTCCATCACTTTAATTCAATAAATTAAACAATATAATTATTCTATTTTTGACACAATCTAAATTGCTACTGTCACTGTAGGTGTACAGTATGTGTCTTCATGCCTAACTGTATTTTGTAGTAACCTACAAGTGCCACAAGATGGCAGCAGTTACATTTGAAGTACCGTATAGGAACCTTGCAAGTCTGAGTTTCCCACAACACCTTCTTTCAACTGTTTCACAATAAAAGCCTTGAAGAAGAAGGGTTTCTGGCCAGGGCTTTTAATTTGAAATGGATACAATGGATGCTGTTTGTAGTAACAGCAAAATGCAGTTACTTTAGCAGAGCAAATGGGAGCAAATTAAAATGAGACTTCATACTAATTGTGACAAAATCTATTCATCAAACAGAGGGGATTACAAATAAAGGCCTGTCTCAAATATAAGCCTGCTTCAAATAAAGGCCCATTTCCCTCTGCAGTTGAGGTAAATAAAGGTGCCAGTCACTATTTGAGGAAACATGGTATTCCCTTAATCTGCTAAGATAAAAACCAACATGCAAAAACAATTTAGGTTCTTAGGATTCTCCTCACCACTGTCTGTGTCTGTCTGTGTCTGCAGATGTATGTGAATCTGCTGTTCTGGTATCAGTTCTTCTGTGGTTTCTCGGGGAGCGTCATGTCCAACTCCTGGGTGCTCATCCTCTTCAACCTGATCTTCACTTCCATCCCTCCTCTCATCTACGGTGTCCTGGACCAAGACATGCCTGCAGACACTCTGATGGAGCAGCCACAGCTCTACCAGAACTCCAAGGTGACCGACCACACAAACCTACAATCACAGCTGCTCTTGTTCACTGTTTTCATGTCTTTGTCATATTTTCATGTCAGTCATTTCCTACAATAATTCTACATTGCTAAGAAATCGCATTTTTGTTTGATGGGACAACAGGGCATCAAAAACTCTACTCTGAGAATGATATTAATACAAATGACATCATCAGGTCTTACTAGGTTCACTTTATATTATTGGCTTCTCAGAAATAACCAGTTTAATAATGGACTCTTAATTACCGAATGTGTAATAAAAATAATTTAATTACGGATGCCCAGATTGATCCACCAATGTTATCAAAGAATATGCAGTAAAAATATGTGATTGGGAAATCAGGATTAATGATTTGTAGTTGCTGATCACGTAAACCAATCAGTGATGAAAAACTCTGAGCTGACTTGTTGTCACTAGTGCAGTATCCATTCAAGATGTACCTGTTTTAATAACAGATCCTATTTGTCAGATATGCAATCAGAAAAATATCATAAAATACCAAAAGGATTGCTGTGACACTTTGATCATTTTTATTTATTATTATTATTATTATTATTATTATTGTTATTATTATAGTCTAGCCAAAGATACAGAGGAAAGAGGGAGAGGGGACAACTACCAGAGCTAGCAGGGCGATCTAGACATACAGATGATTTTAATCACAGTCAGAGCAACCCTTTCCCTGAACTATAGAATCAATATTTTTACTGTTGTACTTGAATTAAAGCTTAAAATGATCGTGACATGGATTTATATGCAGGTGAAATGATCACTGGCAGTGTATTCTTGCATCAGTGTGAGTACATCGAGGAAAATATCTGCAATGATTTACAGACCGTAACAGGTCTCACCTGTCTGTCCCGTCCTGACTGAGGACCTCTTTCCCAGGATGGTGAAGTCATGACGTGCTGAACTCACACACACACACACACACACACACACACACACACACGCAGTGGAACATGACTCCACCATCCTGGGAAAAATTTGCCTCTGATGCTTTCACAAAGGAAAAAGGAATCTCTGTCTGTCTGTGTATGTATGAATCAGATTCAGCAGCAAAACTCATGATCAGGGAATCCCTAATGGATGAATTGTGTTTGTCTGCAGGTCTACATTCCCTACATGTTCTGGATCACAGTCCTAGATGCCTTTTATCAGAGCCTTGTCTGCTTCTTTGTGCCTTACTTTGTAAGTACAGTGTGTCACATGACTCTGTTCTGTCAAACAGCTCCTTCATTGCTGTTCTTTACTTCATTTCTTCACTTTTACATGTGTCATGAGCAGGTTATCTAGCTGCTTTTCAAAATCTGCTCTACTACTGTCTTGTACCATTTCTAACACTTGTATCACTGTTTTCTTCCAGCCGATCAGATGGCTTCATATTTAATATTACACAGTAACAAACACTCCCCACTGTAAGACTGCTGTCGTGTTTGTCTCAGGCGTTTGCAGGATCAGACGTTGCCGAGCTGTCCTTTGGTTCTCCGATCAACGCCTCAGCTCTCTTCATCATCCTGCTGCACCAAGTCATCGAGAGTCACACGCTGGTCAGGCAGAAATCACTTCTTTGTCTCCATTGTTTTCAACTTGAATAAATAATTGTGTGGCCTGGATTATCATTAAGACTGTGTGTCTCCAGCTGGGTTTTGGAGTCTCTAACCCTGTGTGTTGTGTTGCAGACGTGGATCCACGTGATGGTGCTGCTGCTCAGTGCTGCCTCCTACTTCGGCTTCGTGCTGCTCTTCAGTCTGTTCTGTGTGACCTGCAGCCCCCCACCAACCCTCTGGGGGTGGAGTTGCTCCAGATGTCCCAGCCTCTCTTTTACATCATATGTGCTGTCACCACTGTGATAGCTCTGTTACCCAGGTACACACACACACACACTTAAATATACTGTGGCAAAGTCACACACTTGCACAACCACATGCATACATATAAACACACATAAGCTGGTCTCTTCTCAGTGGAGGCTACTTTAAAGTTTGCATTTCAAGGCAGAATATGTCAGGGTTGTTTTAGGGTTGTTTCATTCCAGAAAATCCACATGATTCAGCTCAGCTCAGCTGTTTTACTTTCTAAAATTTGGAGTTTATCCGTTGCAGCTTTCAGTATCCAGAGCCGTCCAAAAGCTCTGGCAGGCAGCCAAACAGCTGACTACTTATTAAGTCCAGCTGGCTACTTTATAAGGCTATCATATTCATTTATGATTCAAATAAAGCTGGCTTGATTTACAGGTTTTGATTAACTATGCTTTTACAACCACAAGTCTCAGCTTCAAAACAATGTGAGCATGATGATGATGATGAAGAAACGTGCCTCTCTTTGTATCAGTCCAGCCCTCACATGCTCTGTGAGCCTGTTCATACATGGTATTAACATGCCTCTTCATAAATTGTGTGTGTGTGAGAGCACACTCAGCTGACAGGTTGTGTCCTGCAGAGTAGTGACCAGTGATTTGTCCTCAGTGTTTGGCAAATATTAGCAAAATAATTTAGGACAATACACATGAAGAACTGCATTGATTGCACAGTCAGGGGACATCTACACCAGATGAATGAAACTGGCTTCAACTACAGATCGTTTATTAAACAGGATTTCAACCTATTTAATGTACAGTCTGTGACTCTAACTTGCATAGAGAAAATTGATACATATTGCTCCTTTGTTTACTTCCTATAATAGTTATTACAGACTGTGTGAGTTAAAACACACAATAATTCACTATATATTTACAATGAGGTAGACAAAATTTGATATAATTAAGATCAATGTCTAGTGCCATTGGAATGTGCAAGATGCCGCAGGATTTGTGCTTTTATGACAGATTTTTTCTGCAGGGGAGGCATGCTCCTGGAACCCCTGCTTTTCCCCACTGGCTGGTTACTCCATATCTTTGTGGAAAACCCTGTATGCCAAAGCCCATTGTTAAGTCATACAGTCACAGGCAGCTGTTAGCTAAAAAAAAAAAAATCACTTTATGGGACTTTAAGGCTCCGTAGTGTCACTGTCCTCGCTTCTGAAACCAAAACTGAAAACTTGAAATCACTCAAACATGTCTCTGGCATATCTTGGCTTTTCTTGCTCGTTTTCTTGCTTTCTTCTTGGCTGTGATTTCTTGTGATATTTCTTGCTGAAGTACCACAGTAAAAGGAATGAAGCTGTATTTGTGTTTGGTGTTGAATGTGCCACCCTCCCTGAGTTAATCATTCACTGATCCATGTGAAACCCCTCACTGTCCTGTCTGTGTTTTTCCTCTGCAGGCTGCTGTGTCGAGCTCTGTACAACACCCTCCACCCCTCCGCTGTCCTCAGATCAGCTCAGAGGGACAAAGAGGAGTCAGAGAGGTACCGCAGGAGGATGCAGCGCTGGAACCTGACGCACTCCAGGGCCAACAGGCTGCCGGTGTGCGCGGACAACCCCGGCCTGGAGCCCGGCGTGACCTCGGTGATGTCCTGACCTCCCTCCACACACACACAGACGCACACACAGACTCAGAGGCAAAAGGCTGCACCCACTCCAGTCAACAGAGCACACAGAGTCCTACCGACTATTTCTAAGCTCTGCTGCTCAAAGAACTGCTCACTTTGCTACATGTTAATAGCCAAAGAACTCTTGGAGAGACTCACAACGGTGAGTATCATGTTGAGACATCTCACACAGCTTTTCATGGGAACAGAAGCTGTGAAACATGACAATCATGTACGATATTTAGAGACAATAATATTTTTGAAGGAGCTGTATGTACAGTTTGAATCATTTGTCATGAAGGAATAAAAGCTGTACTGACCTTCAAGGCTATGTTCACACTGCAGGCGAAAGTAACCAAATCGGATTCTATTTCCATCATTCCATCTTGATACATGCCTCCTGAAAATAGCCAAAATCTCAGTTTCATTGGTTTACTATCAGATTACTCTGACTCTCCAGACTCTCTGGTATAAGCCTGCCACTGGCTGCCTATCTCAGGCTGCATTCTCCTCTCCTTCCACTATCTGCATGTTACCTTTTTCAAGTTCTCATTGCATTGCAGCCTCCAAGTTAGTAACCTGCACGCTGGAAATGGCAAGTTACCCTAACCTGGTCGCTAACGATACGAACGTAAACAAGCCAGCAGCTGTTACCTTTTCTCTGGCAGTGATTTAGCCTTTTCAATGCCAGGGCTTGCCGTCCCATGTGCAAATGTTCCACCAAAACAAGATCCGTCCAACACTATTTCACAGGGGCACCGTCGCTGCATCCTGGGCTTAGCACCGCCCAAGATGACTGAGATTGGTTAAAGAAACAGAGACCAGGCAGAGCGTTTTGATGTGTGCGAGACCACTGCCAAGAGTGTCACAGTTGTAATACTGAGTTATTATATTGCTCATGAACAGACTATGTTTATAAAGCAACGATTCAAAATTGAACATTAAAGCTGCAACAAGCGATTTGTGACTACAAGGGGGCTGAAATACTCAAGAAAAACCAAAGCTGACTTTAAGGTTGATTAGATACTACACCTGTGTTGGAAATGCCTCAAGTACAGCCTAGAATGCTGCATAAAGGAATCAGTGACTATCTGAGTCTATACACTGATCTGATATTACATCATTTATTAGCACTGAAAAAGAACGCTGTCACTTCCCAGCAGCATCCCATACAACGGTACATCAGTACTCGATGGCGGCTGATACGCCAAAGTTCATGTTTTGAAATCAGCAATGAAAAAGTTTGAAAAAGTTTCAGGACACTTCTAACTCTCCTTGCTAACCAACTCCCATCGTAATGGTTTATGTCTCCGAGTTCTTTTAGCTCTGGTTTGGTCTCAACCAACCAGGCCTAAGTATCAGTACCCTATACCTTTTTATACGTATTTATTGAAATAACGCAGTACTAAGTACTATCGAAATTTCTCCAGTCAAATGATACTTTTTTTTTTCCTTTTGATCCTTTTGGTACCCAGATCTAGAAAAAAATGACTATTTATATGGTTTTTGCCTCTTTTATGAAAAAAGGTATTGGATTAAGTACTCTATTGGTACTGGTATCACTTTAAGGGTACTGATATTGTAATTTCTTAAATAATGGCTACCCCTACCACCAAATCCTGAGAAAAATATCTGCTTCTGTAGATGTTACTTCAGGGGCGTAGTGGGGGGGTAAACCCGCATAAACTGAGTTTATCCTCCTTTTTGAAATGAGGCTGAGAGTTTATCCACCACAGTATTTACCACTACACCCCTGGATATGTGACTTTGCTTTCCAGATACTTAGTTCACTTCAGCTCTTTGCTTTTTGCTGCTGGGCAGGTAGCACATAGCTAAACGATACAGAGACCTCAAACAATCACACGAAAATATGTTTTAAAGGTGAGCAGAAATTAAACCAGATTAGGTCCACTCACACCACTTGTTGTTTCCGAAAGTTTCAACCCCACCCGTCCTCAGTGGATGGTCTTGCTCAGTTGTCATGGAGATTATTGACAGATATCTACTATTTACTATGTCAAATATGTTGCTTAACTCATGTCTAATGACTGAAAGCTGGATGGAGATTTGTTGATGACAAAACAGGAAGTGGTGCTGCTCTTCCGACATAAACAAGTGTCTGGTCTCATTAGTTCCTGTTGAGCCCCTTTTTTTTTTTTGCTGAATCATGTTTTGGAACATCAACAAAGCTATCTTTGTTATTTGTGCCTGATGATGAACAAACACAACAGCATGCTGACTATTGTTGGAATGTGTTTACCTTCCTGTGAGCTGTGGATGGATGGATGGTGTGTACTAACAGACAGACTGATAAAATGTTCTGATGATCAGCCTGTTTGTGTTTACCTGCTCAGCTGATCTGCCTTCAGGGATGACAGAGCAGACGAGGTCAGCTGGGGTAAATGAAGGGTTAATCGCTGAGTCATACTGACTTGACTTTGAGCTGTTCTCATGTCGCTGTAACAACATTCAACACAGACTGCAGTTTACATCTGTGACCTACCAAAGAAACTGTAAACATGATTAATACTACGTTTTATGAAGGTTCCACTTGTAGAACCCTTTAGAGAGTCCTACCTAGAACCCAGCTTAAAGAGTTACACCTGCGAATGGTTTCACAGAGAACTCAATGAGAGGTTCTACACCTTCTAAGGGTGCTAACAAGAACTCACCAAGGTGGTCCCATAGAGAACCGAATTATTTTCAGGGTTTTTATCTAGAACACACTCAGGAGGATCCACAGAGAACCTTTTTTTAATATTAAAGTGGATTCATCTAGAACCTGCCCCAAAGTGTCTACCAAGAACCTGTTAAATACTAAGGGCTTTTATCTAGAAGCCACCTAGGGGGTTCTACCAAGAACCCTTTTATATCCCAAGGGTATTATTTAGAACCCACTCTGAGGATTCTACGGAGAACCATTTTATAGCCCAAAGGTTTTATCTACAACCTACCCAGGTGGTTCTACCAAGAACTTTTTTATATTCCAAGGGTTTTATCTAGAACCCACCAAGGGGGTCCTACCGAGAACCCTTTTATATTCCAAGGGTTTTATCTAGAACCCAACCAGGGGTTCTACCGAGAACCCTTTTATCTTATAGCGCAAAGAACCCTTGACAAAAGAGTTCTTCAAGGATCTCAACAATCCTTTCAGAACCCTTTCTTCCCAAAAGGGTTCTTTGGATGAAAAGGGTTCTTAATGGTCATAATGGAACCCTTAGTCTTACAAAGAACCCTTGATGAACCTTTTCATCAGAAAAAAAAAAATCACAATCAAATGATTCTGAGTAGAACCTCAGCCCTTTAAGGAAGAACTCTTTTGGAACCCATATTTGTAAGAGTAGAGAATGAGCGCTTTTATCTACAGAGGGATCGGTTCCTCTTCCATGGAGCCACCATGTTTCTAAATGCCAGAACAGACAAACCGGACACTGGTTCTAGATACGGCCTTTTGCATTTTGGTGCAGGTTCTGCATCCACTGTAGGGGAGGGTGAAGCAGTTGGTTGCAAACTACAACCTCACCACTAGATGCCACTAAATCTTACACACTGGTCCTTTAAATTCCATATTTAATCATTTTGATATAATTACCATAATAACAAAAATCATCAGCAGATTTATCGACCAAATCAAAACTATGAAGAAAAAAATGTTGATAAACACATTCCAGATGATTATCTCATGCAGTCATACAACAGGTGTTTTTTTCAGTGAATGCATCATGTGACAGACACCTGAACACACCAGTCTGGCCAGTCATAAAAACAGCCGCAGCAGTAGTTTTCAGTGAAGTAACCTTACTGCCTCTGTGCACATCTGTGCAGCAGTGAACCAGGTGAATCTCAGCCTTAACTTTGCAATACTTTGACATGAGGACCGTCCTACCGAAGCCCTCCAGACTGCAGTGCAGTCAACAGCAGTCACTGAAGACAGTTTTTATATTGTGTAGTAATTGTTGTTTTATTGGATGTATGAAGATCAGACTGTTTGTACTGTTTCAGATGTTGCAATAAACACATAGTTGTTCACATCTGTGCAGTTTGTGCAGTGTGTGATGAAATGACTAGACAACTATAATGAAATCAGCTTGTTAGGCAGCTTTAACAGAAAACCACATTTCTCCACAAAATAACCACTTCAGGATTACAGGACATCATCCAGCCTGAGAGTTTCTATCTGACAGCATGCAGAGTCCCAGCTCACCCTGGCTCACCCTCTTGTACAGGGGCAGACTCAAAATAAGGTGGAATAATTATGTACATGTCCCATCTGGCCTGAGGATGTTTCAGGATCCCACAGGAGAAGCTGGATGCCACAGCTGGTGAGAAGGACATCTGAAAGTGCTTGGACCAGCTGGCCCTGTGTCCCACATCACCTGAACTAAGCAGGAGACAGGAGGTCACGGGGTCCAGCATGTGTGATAATGATTTTGAGTCATTTTGATGAAGCCATAGATACTCCTTATTGGAATTTTGGGGGGTTACATTGTAGGAGAAGATTAGTTAAACAGAGTTTATAACAAATGCACATCTAATATCACATGTACAACACTTTAACATAAACGCATGTGATGAATTCTCATGCACACACTGTATGATATGTCAGTTCATATTTTAAGTGTAATATTTCAAATGTGGAAATGTGAATTACATATATCCTATTTTTGTCAGGATAAATTTAAATAATTTTATGCAAACAAAAATGACAATGGATCATGAAACCGCAACATAAATTTTATAGTTTAACTGGTCCCCAACCTGGGGGTCCCGACCCCCACTAGGTGTCACCAGAGCTTCACAGAGGCTTGCGAGGCCTTTTCGATTACAAGTGGTGCAAGAAAAAGGAAAGTAAAAAAGAAAAAACACAGTAGACATATGTCTCAGCATTTCATTCAGTTTTGTGAAGAATTTAAGATACAAACTTCTCACAGGAGCGCACAGTGAAGACGTGAACACAAGCTGTGTTCACTCAACCTTCACTCTCTGTTAAACAGCCTCATTCTGCATTACAGAGGTTTGCAGTTAAAACAGGCAATGAGGTAATAGAACAATGATTTTTTTTTAAAACCCAACTGGGGTCTGTCATTTCACTGTATCCTGCTCTGAATTTCACTCCTGTAGAAGCTCTCCTTTATCTCCCTTTATTATAAAGTTGCCAAATGGTTTCTAGATGCCTCCAAAAACACACAATTTGTCTTTCAAAGTGTATGTTATTCTCTCCAATGATTGTGCCATATTCTTGACCCATCACCAACTGTAGGTGAACCAGGTTCAAATAATTGTTTTTTTTAAAAGTTCCTAAAAATAAACGAAAACTGTGGTGGAGGAAAATATTGTACAGTTGTTTAACAGCATTTGGCCTAATGACCTAAATACAAAATACATTGTAAAGCTCAAAACAGTGGTTTTCAACATTTTTGTGGCTTCTTATTAAAAATCAGTGTTGCAACAGCTTACCAAAATCCCTTTTTTTAAAGGTACTTACAAATACACAATTTCACTTGTACACACTTTTAATCATTCCCATCCAAACCACTGGTTAGTCCTCTTGACGAGTGTCTCAAGATTACACCCTACCTACCAGGTTATTATACCTTACTTATACTTACTTACTGTGCCTTACTTATATTTGTAGTACTACACAGAAAATACAATGCTACTTTCTGCACCACCTGAGAGCTCAGTGGGTGGGGGACTTGGACATGCAGCTCTCTGAGGAAACCTGGCAAAAGAACACATTCATCCTCAATTTGTGCTGGACATGGATTGTTACAGTTTAAAGCATTTAACCTTCTGCCTTCCTGTTGGCCTAAACTTTCCCAAATATATCTTGGTTCAGACCCAAACTGTATGAGACGCCATCAGGCCCCTGCTACTGCAGGCCACATGTTCTGGATGTGCCCAAAATTGTACACATTCTGCTCAGAGATTTAAAGGTCACATTAAAGGTCAATTCAGTTCCTGTTATCTCAACATTTGGACTTGTCCCCAGCAACAGCATCAATCAGACCTAATGACATTCTCAACAGTACCAGCCTGCTGGCTTATTTCTTTTGGCCAGAAATCTGCCACTCGCGCTGGAATCTGTGAGTTAATGTCATTTGTCAAACTAAAAAAAAAAAAAAAAATCAGATGTACAGTCCAGGGCTCTTGGCACCCCTTTCTAGACTATTATGCAAACATATTTGATGCAAACACTTTAAACTAGTAATCCCCCACATCTCTTCCTTTCCCCTCAACCTCTTTATTCTCTTTCCTGTTGATTATACGTGGCCTCCACTTGTTTATCCTGTTACTGATACAAGAAATTCATGTGCAAAGCATGTAAGCTGTGTTGGATCAGTGGTGGAAAGAGAATTGGAAATCTGTGCGGTTACATTACTAAAATATTACTCAATCACAAGTAGAAGTACTGGTGTTAGAAATATACTTAAGTAAAAGTACAAAGTTCATCACAAAGACTGCTCAGAGTATTAGTTACTTTTAACAGTTGATGTCACAGTCATGCCTCCAAAATAGGGCTGCAAATTCTGTGCATTTTCCTTAAATAATAGTTGAAAACAAAAGTTGAAATTCTTAATGGCAATTAATCAATTAATGATTCATCATGTGCTGCCGCAGCATTTTGCTTTGTTTTTCGTCTATATGTCATAGTTTTGATTGGCCTGTTTGCACTCAGATCACCTGACTGGCTACCAAAATGCCGATGAAAGATACTCAGTACTCAGTTATGATATTAAAAGTAACTAAGTAGATCACATCTTGCAAGTTAAAGTACATACTTTAAAATCTACCCATAAAAGTACAAGTATCCCAAAACACTAATTAATTACAGTAATTTGAGTATTTGTGATTAGTTACTTCCACCCCTGTGTAGGATATTGGTGTAGTCTACAGTGCGTATACAGTGGTGCTCCTTTGTTACCCTTTTTCTTTTTAATTTAATTTATTCTATTCAGGTACTTTTTCCCATTTAAACACAATTTTAAATGAAAATCAGTGTTGAGGTCATTTGTTTCAGATAACAATCAGTTTATTTTAAATTATTGAATATTTCACAAAAAAAGCAAAGGTGAGAGAGAAGTCTAAACCATGAACAAAGATTTAAGTATCAGAACTACTTGCTTTTATTTGTTTCCTCTTTCATTATGATCATATCCCATTATTGTTTTCCAGATTTTTTTTGTTTTTGTTTTGTTTTGTTTTTTTTGTTTGTTTTGTCCAAGTCAATATTTGTGAGTGAACTCTAATTAAAAGCTTTCTCTTGAGCTTTCAACTGCCTCTCATGGTTTTCATCAGTGGAACTGACTCATAACAAGTGAGAAAACACTGATGAAGACTGTGATCTCCAGAAACAACTAGTTAGTTGACCTTAGGTTAAGATTGTATTAATGTAATCCTGCACAATACAGTGCTATGAAGCTTTTGATTTTTTAAAACAAAATATGAACATCACACTTTTCCTTATGCAGCCTCATGCAGTGGAAGAAGTCACCATGCTGCCTTCAGGGCCTTTTCTTGCCAAGTGTCTCCGTTTCTCCTAAAAAGTTTGGTGGAAATTCAGACCTTTCATAATGTAAAGGGAAAACACACCAAAACTGCTCACAGTAATCAGATAAATACCCTCAGCAGAGTGTATTTCCTCTTTAGGCGTGTCTGACTCAGGCTGACAGACGGCTTTCACTTCTGCTGCGCTCACTGATGATCGCAGGACTCTGAGGTTTGGTGGTGACTGGATCCTCCTGGACACACGACATGAGTTTCTACAGTGATGCGTCCACAGAGGACATGACCGACGAGCTGGAGACACTGGGGTAAGACCGATCAGAACTATTAATGCTTTGATATCAGGCTCAGTTCTGTATTTCACCTGCTGCGAGAGAAAACGATCCGCTGCAGGAGGGGAACGAGTCCCGTGCGCAAGTTGACGCACCGCACCAGGCTCCGTACAAAAATCGTGTAATTAAAGTTATTCCTACTTATTAACAAACACAGGCTGTTGTCAGAGCTTATGTTAAGAGTGTTTTCAAAACTGTAGACTGTCTGGACAAAATCGGCTTCATGATACATTAGTTTTACATTGAATTTGATTGAATAAAATACAGAAGTAGCTTCTAAAACAGTTCCGTTTGCAATTTCTTTTGACTATATACATTTAAAATTTACTCAAAGCACTGATCGATTTAACTTGACAACGTTTTCCTGCAACAGGCAGGCAGCATTAAACTACAGTTCCTTGTCAGAGAGAAGTTGCTTCAGTGTGGAGCTGTTAGCTGCAAAGACTAATCGATTGTTAAGTGATTATTAGCCTAAATGAAATGTCAACTATTTTAACAACTGATCAATGGGTCTGAGTGATTTTTTTTATGAATAAAAAGTTCAAGTTCTCAGATTTCAGCTTTTTAAATATGAATATTTTCTAGTTTCTTTATTCTTTGATGTCAGTAAACAGAATATTTCTGAGTTGTGGACAAAATAAGACATTTGAGGACGTCATCTTGGACTTTGATCAACTTTTTTCACCATTTTCTGACATTTCATGGACATTTCTTTTTTTTTTTTCTAACAATTCTAACATTGTAACATTAATCAAGAAAATAATCGATCAATTATTAGAATAACCATTAGTTGCAGCCCTGTACACTTCTAAAATCTGATTTACAAATACATCATATTCAACTACTTTTTTAGAAGGACCAGATTTTTTTTAAAAAAAAGCACAGTTCCAGTGGGCTGAACAGAGACAGAAAGAGACAGAAAATAAAATTGCACCTTTGTAATCCTAGATTAGACGTAGCTCCTTTTAATAAACACAATGTTGCATAAAACTTGTCTTCATTCAGTTTGTCTCTCCTAAATTCCTTCTGCTTAAACAGCCTGAGTTCAAACTTTTTAATACAATAAGCGTCTCTGTGCTTAACAACAGACAGAACCAGTGAATGGCCTCAATAATCTACTAACAAAACAATGATCTCCTTATAAAAAAATATAAACACCCATAAACTTTTTTTTAAATATAATCACAGTGATGTACTTTATTTTACGATCAAAGAGCCTGATTGGCTCACTGAGTAGGCCTGAAACACTCTGTGACCTATTTATTAGGCACACCTGTGCAGTCTAATGTAACCTAATACAATAGCTCAGTCATGAACACTTTATGAAGATTATCATGTCTCATTTTTGGTGAAGTGTGCCTAATATTCTGCCATGTAGAATATTAGGACAAAACATTAGTCCAGGGAGGAGGCAGGCAACTGCCCCTCAGAAAAAAAAAAAAAAAACGCAGCAAAAGTGCCCTCTTGGATGCCCCTGTGGGAGATCAAACATGATAAAGTGCCTCTTCGGTGGCCCAGTGTGCACAAAAACATGACTAGAGTGCCCTCCCAGTGGAGAAAATATGCTAGAGAATTATTTGGCCTCTGCCTGCCTCTAAATGTTTAAAAGTCCAACAAGATTGCATTTGTAACTTCCTCAATGCTATTAAAGCAGTAAATAAGATAACAATAAAGCAATGATTAAATAGTGATAAAGTAACAAACTGTAAACAGGACACCGGTACACAACAGATACTGTATGTGGATGTAAATGTAGTTTCTTTCCTCACAGAAACACTTGTGGTTGAATGTGTTGATCCCTGAGGTCTGAGGTTAACTGCTGCTCACTGTGTAGATTAAAGCTGCAACAAGTAATCGATTACTAATCAATTATTAAATTAATCACTAGCTATTGTGATAATCGATGAATCAGTTTGAATCATTTTCTAAGAAAAAAAGTCAGAATTCTCTAATTTCAGCTTCTTAAATGTGAATATTTCCTGGTTTCTTCACTCCTCTCTGACAGTAAACTGAATATCTTTGAGTTCTGGACAAAACAAGACATTTGAGGACGTCATTTTCACAATTTCCTGACACTTTATAGAAGATACAACTAATCAACTAATCAAAAAAAGAATCGACAGATTAATCAACTATGAAAATAATCATTAGTTCCTGTACATTTCTAATGCAGGACAAGGCTGTTTAGCAGACAGTGAGGCTCATGAAATAAAGCTTTTGTTCAGGTCTTCACCGTGCCCCGTTCCTGTGAAAGCTAAAATAATGATCTAAACATTAAAAATAATAATGTAATTTAATTTTCCTCACAGGAGTGAGTGAAATACTGAGATATAGGCCTACTGTGTTTTTTTTTGTTTGTTTGTTTGTTTGTTTGTTTGTTTGTTTCATTTTCTTTTTTTAAGGTTTTCTTATACCAATTTAAATCCAGAAGGCCTCACAGCTCTCTGTGAGGTTTCGGCAACCCCCAAGTTGGAAACCCGTAAACTATAAAATTGCTGTTTCATTATACATTTTTATTTTTGTCGACCTAAACATATTCTAACTAAAAGTTAGTTGCAGTCCTAGTGCAGATGCAGATATTGAACAGAGTTTACAGACAGTAACACACAGTGTATACAGGATAACTGCTGCTACTTTGCAGGCTTAATGCAGTATGTGTGTGTATGTGAAGTCAGTTGTCAGACAGGTTATAGGGAGGGAGGAAGTGTGGAGGTTGGTGTAGAAGGCCTAATAATGTTTGCTCAGACAGACGGGGGCATGGGCGTGTGGAGTCTAAGGCCGTGGATATACTTGTTGTTTAACCACATATTTGCATTCGAATATGCGTAGCATTAATTTCTGAGGACACTCCAGAAGGACGCAGGATATGCCAGGCAGCCATGATCTGCAAACACGTAATTAAAAGCAAGTATATCTTCGGCCTTGCAGCTGCCGGCAGCTTTCCTGAGTAGCACGAGCTGTAGATATCCACCAAGGCTGGGAACTGAATCCCAGTGATGTTCTGTGCACTGGAGACAACCAGCTGGAGAGCTTCCCTAGACACCACACAGAGATGCAGAATGTCAGGATCTCAGTCACATAATTAAATTATTTTAATTTTAAAGTCTGTGCAAAGGAAAAAGGGAGTTTTTCTTCTAAACACATTCTACATGTGAGAAAATAGTTGTTGAAAACATGTAAAAAAAAAAAAAAAAAAAAGACAGAGAACTATGTGGTACTGAATTGTGGAGTTAAACTATAAAACTGTTGTTCACTATTTCTGTGTTCAGGATTTTTTGGGCGGACCTGAAACATGGCTTGGTGACATGTTGGAGCCATGGTCCCCAACAATATATCAGCCCCACAAACCCACACATGAACAACAACCCAGCCGTTCACTTCAGCTCACTTCAGTTCCAACAACCCAACACAGAAGAAAAAAAAAAAACCTCCTCTGTACTGTCCTCTGGCTCTGGTGGCTCAAACATGTCAGGACATGTCCAATAAAGCTGATGGACAGAGCGTCCATGTTTCAGGTTGTGTTTGTGGACACACCCACACTGTTTCAGATCAAACTGCTCATTTTTCATGATTTTGAGACCTAATTTTATATACGTAGTGACTTTTTTTAATCATTCAAATTTGGCTGGGTGGTCAATAACACATGTTTCTGTGGTGGGTAAGTATATAAAATTTGGTCTCAAAATCATGAAAAAATGAGCAGTTTGTTCTGCTGGGGGCGTGTCCACTCTGCTGTCTGAGCGTCAAACACTACTAGACCTGAAAACAACCTGAAACATTGACACTCTGTCTAACAGTTTTATTGGACATGTCCAGACATGTTTGAGCACCAGAGCAGAGGACGGTGACAGGATGGTTTGGTTTTTTTTCTCCTGTGTCGGGTTGTTGGAGCTGAAGTGAGCTGAAGTGAACTGCTGGGCTGATTTGGACTCAGAGAGTCGCTGAAGGTAATGGAGGGGGAGGCAGTGTCGCTCGTGTTGGGGGACCATGGCTCCGGCATGTCACTGAACTATGTTTCAGGTCTGCCCAAAAAATCCTGAACATGAGTTTAATGGTCTAACTCCACAATTCAGCACTACAAAGGTCTCAGTCTTTAGATCTTTTCAGCAACTATGTTCTAACATGTATAATGTGTTTAGAAGAATAACTTTAAGTTCCTTAAGATCATTTTTAAGGCCATAAACTGCTAAATATGAATTCATGGCCAATCTGGTTTCACTTTATAACCCAGCAAACAGTGAACACACATGAACACTTCAGCCTGGAGTCTGAAGGTGACACAGTTCTTCATGTTCAGGCTCCACACAGTGTGACCTGTGATACACCTGTAGCTGCTATTAAAATATGCATCATTTAGTGACATTTACAGCTGTTCACTCTGTACATCGTGTGGTATTATGTTTTTCTTGAACTGCAGGCGTAATGCAAATAATGGACTTTCACATCCTCTTACTCGTTTCCTCTGCATCTGTCTTCCAGTCTGAGGTTTGTTTAAGGGCAAAAAGATCATCCTCATTTCCTCTGAAGCCCTCTGGATGGTCTGATCTTTAATAAAGTTTTAGGCAACATGTACCGACAGTACCAGTCAAAAGTTTGAACGCATCTTCTTATTCAGTGTTTTTTCTTGATCTTATTATTTTTCTACACTGTAGATGTCACGGTTTGTCGACCAGGAACAGGAGAAATACAGTTTGAACCCAAATGCAGACACTCGAGGCAGACAGGAGCAGTTCAGTGATAATTAAGAAGAAAACCACTAAAACACTAAAAACAGCAAAAGGTCAAACAAAGAAAATAATCAGTGATCAAAAAGAGCAGGAAAACAGAAACAGACAGGAAGTAAAAGCAAAAAGAACACATAACAAAATAAAACAGGAAGTGACTAAGAAAAACCCAAACCATGACAGTAGAGTAATACTGGAGACATCACAACCATGACATAACATATATACATAGAATTGTGTAATAAATGATGTAGTAAAACTGTGAAAACAAATTAAAATGTGTTGTAGTTTAAATTCACAGAAAACAAAATACTTCCACACACTGTCTTCTGCACTTGCAATCCACCTGTCGAACTGGAAGTGTGCAAAAGGTTTTAATATTTTAGATTCTTCAAAGTAGCTAAACTTTGATTTGATGGCAGCTTTGCCCACTGTTGATATAATCTGAACAATTTCTTATAGAAAATAAAGAAAAAAACATTTAATGAGAAGGCGTGTCCGATCTTTTGACTGGTTCTCCACGTACAGAATCCAGGTGGTGCACGTCTCACCTGTTGAAGTGGTTGATGTGCACCACTGTGGAGTCCATACAGATCAATACAGATTATGATCTTTTTTGTTGTTGTTGTTGTTGTTGTTGCAGGTGGTATCACTACGATCTGTCCCGTCATGCTGCAGAGGCTCTCCTCCTGTCCAATGGGATGGATGGAAGTTACCTGCTGAGAAACAGTAATGAGGGACCAGGCTGCTTCGCCCTGTCTGTCAGGTCAGTCCACCTACAACAGTCATTCCCAAAGACTAGGTCGAGACCCACAGGCGGGTCACAGGAGATTTTATTTGGGTCCCCAAAAGAATAAAATACTAAGTGGGAAATTATGCAAATTTAAGATTTACATCTGTAGTACAGCTTTTAGAAAGCATTTACACATATTGTTTAACTGATGAGAGGAAAAAGAGCCTGTTAATTCCATTTAAGTGCACTTATTTTGTCTCATTTATGTCCTATATTGCTTTCCTGATAAGAGGAAGCAAATACAATGAGATCACCTGTTAGCTCAGCCTAAATGAATTTATTTGTCATTTCTAAAGTTTTAACATGTTTTCAATAAAAAGCGTCAAAATTATCTGGGGTGTTGCAAAAATGGCAGTAAAAATGGTCAGGAATGTTAATTTATGCACAGATGAACTATTAACAGAATTTATTAATAAGGCTGACTGTGATTTTGGTCACAATGGTTTGTTATATTAAAAAGAAAAAAATTGTGTTCCCATGAAAAAAGTTTGGGAAACACTGAACAAGAACACACTCATTCTGCATGAATACTCAGAGTAAGTGATAAGTAGAGACACCATAAACCAGACAGCAACAGACCAGACTGTGTGTGTTGCACCAAATAATGAAACTGTCAAAAATATCTAAAGTTGACATTAAATGCCTGATCAGATGAATAAACTTTTTAATTCATTCTTTGATCAAATAGTTCAGAGTTGTGTAATGCATTTTTTAAAAACTTTGGCTTCTTTTGTTAATTGGAAAACAGAGGTCAGTTAATTGGTATTTTTTGTAACTTAGATTTTATTTTGTATTTGTGACTAATGCAACACACTGTCAGGCTCAGATTGTTATTCTAAGCGTCTGACAACGTTATAGAAAGGATCACTACAGAGATAAAGCTTTTGTTAAAGAGTAAGTTCCTTTTTCTTCAACCACAAACAGCCAGTATATCGCTATGTTTACAGAAACAGTAACTATATCATCATAAAACACACTTCGTTCAAATTCAAAAGAATAAAACTGTGTCTTCACGCCACTTCTCGCTCCTCTTCTCATATTTTCTCATCTAACGCTGAGATTTAAGGATTTATTTCAACCAAACCAGAGTAGGTGATTGTTGGGACAGTAGAAAGTGAATCAAGACTTTTTTGTGAGTTTGGTTTGAATGAAGTGTGTTTACAGTGATAATATGTTTGTGTAAATGGAGTCTGGTGGATTTGATGAAAGTCACGTAGCAGCTGTTTCTGGTTAAACAGAACATATCTTAACATAAAGGTCTATATCTAGGTATTAATGATATCTCCAAATGTTCCTTTTTGTAACCAGATCTAGAAAAAAAATTTTGTACGTGTGATGGTGATTATATTGTATTGCTATACATATACATATACCTGTGGTGTCTGATAAAAATAAATGCATAAAATGTGGAATTGCAGATTATTTCAGGAAGGCTTCCATTCACATGATGGGTTCTGAATGAAGTACTCTGCTGGTATTGTAATTTTACAAAGGATACCCTGTGTCTCTGTGAGGATCCTTTCTATAATGCTAGGAGACAATTTGAACAACAAAAAATCAAAACAAATAATCTGGCAAAAGCAATAACTAAAAACAATAAATACACATAGCAGCTGAAAGCTGCAGTGATCTCGGACCAAATCTTGTCCACATTAGTCACTTAGACACAGAAACATGGGAAAATAGGATCCAGGCTGAAAACACCAGTTATACTTGTCTGGTTTTACCTCAGGTTTTTTGGGTTTTTTTTGGTTTTTTTTTGCAGATACAATATCTTTAGTATGAACACCAAAAGAATACCTTATTCAACATCTTACTGCAGGAAAATAGTCATGACACACTTATAATGGTCTCATGATGATCAGTATCAAAACCAACCAATATGACAGTTTAATGTTCAAACATAAAGCCAAACAGTTTCTTTAGGTTTGATAATGTCAAGTTGTCATGATAAAGACAGTACAATGCTAGCATTGCATCATGTATAATGATATAATTGACCAATTGACACTTAAAGGGATAGTTCACCCAGAAATGAAAATTCAGTCATTATCTTCTTACCCTCATGCCGATTGACGGTCAGGTTTAGTTTTTAGTCGACAGGAAAACAGTATTCCCAAACAATGGAGGTGAATGGTGACCAGTTTTCAATTTAAAAAAAACAGCAGAATAAAAACATAAAATTCCTCCATACTGCTTGTAATCCAAGTCTCCTATAGCCCCAACATGCCAAATTAAATAAAAAAATCTAAATCATGTGTTTAGCCTGAATCTTCACTGTAGATTATTAGCTTGGAGCCACATTCACATGCACACTGTCTGAACTGTGTGTGTGTGTGTGTGTGTTGGACACTGTGCAAACAGCATGTTGGAGTTTTGGGAGACTTGGATTATGCCAGACGAGCAGTGTGGAGGCACATAATGTTTTTTTCCAGTTTTTTTTTTAATGTTTGAAAACTGGTCACCATTCACTTCCATTGTCTGGGAGATTCTGCAACACTGTTTTCCTGTGAAACTCCAGCAGTGTTTTGTGAACTAAAAAACTAAACCCGACCTTCAATCAGCATGAGGGTGAGTAGATAATGACTGAATTTTCATTTTTGGGTGAACTATTCCTTTAATGACAGTCATAAACTAGACTTGTTCATGTTCATGACAGGTGTCATTACATGGTTACAACAGCTTAACAGCAGCCATAAATAGTCTAAACAGTGTGTTTTTGCATGTGGACAACTGTGAAGTGCTAGATTTAACGTTCAGTGTGTCTTATATGACTCACAGGGCGAAGGACTCCGTCAAGCACTTTCACGTGACACGCAAAGACCACGGCTACGTCTTTGGATTTAATGAGTTTGCGTCCCTTCAGGACTTCGTCAACCACTTCGCTAACCAGCCTCTGCTGGGCAGTGACACAGGTACACACAAATTCATCTGCATCTCACCTGCACATTAACACATACTGATCTGTTGCCGCTCTTTCTAGTTCAGTGTTTTCATAGCAAAGGTGACTAGAAATGACTAGAAAATCACTTGTTCCACCACAAGTTTGTGTTACAAATGTGGGACAAACTCAAACAGAAAGAGGTAGCAAATATGCAAGAATGCAAGAACAGGAATGATGTGATTTACTATTATTATCGGATTTATTGTCAAGCAGAGAGGAAAATATTATATAACTCAAGAACAAAAGTCTGAGGCAAACAGGCTGAGGTATTACAGGATTGCTTAAAACCTGCGTCTCACTTCTCACTTCCCATGTTGCATAGAGCACACATGAGCATTACAACACTTCCTAGCATTGCTATAAAACCTCCGGTCAATATTTTCTAGTCTAAAAATAGAAAAGCCACACACACGTCTGTTGTGTTGTTGGATATTGTGTTTTCTGTAACCTTGCCTCTGATCCAGGAACCCTCATCGTGCTCAAGTGTCCGTACCCGTGGCGAGTGGAGGAGCCGTCCATCTACGAGTCTGTGCGAGTTCACACGGCCATACAGACGGGCCGCACGGAGAACGACCTGGTGCCCAACGCCCCATCGGTACGATGACACCTACTGCACACACCTGTGAGCCGCTCATACCAGAACATGTCAGAATACCTCTGTGATGTGACAAGTCAGACTTAAAGGAAAGTTCTGTATTATTACAGCATTTATACTTCTGGCCATCATTTCTAACAGTTTAAGGACGGGTCCATAATTTTTTTTTGAGGCTTTTATATTAATCTCTCAGTAGTGTTCTGTGTGTATACAAATCTGCACATATCATCATATTTTGGTTGAAGTACATTTTGTTTTACTGTAAAAATGCTATTTTCACAAGCCTGATGTAAGTTTCTACATGATGACGATGCTACAGATATATCCTTGAGAACATGTTATCTTGAGAACACCTTGAGGAAATTTCTTCAAACTTGGCATAAATGTCCACTTGGACACAAAGATGAACTGATTAGATTTTGGAGGTCAAAGGTCACTGTGACCTCATGTCCATCCCATCCTCATGAACTGCAAGGCGGTAATGCTAGTTTTTCCTAGGATGATAAAAAGTCATGAACCATCCTACTCTGCTTCTGACTGGCTAGTATTTGTTGCCTTCGATGGTTGGATTGGTTACGACATGAGTGAGATTGATTAGGATTATTGCTAAAATTACTAGTTCACTACCTGCTGTATTAAGACTTCCTAGAATGTGGATGTGTTTAAAGGTCCAGTGTGTCAGATTTAGGGGATCTCTTAGCAGAATATAGCAAAAATTGAGTATAATATTCATAAATATATATTTTTATTTTATATTGTATAGTCACCTGAAAATAAAAATTGTGTTTTAAGTATTGCAGAATGAGCCCTTTATGTCTACAGAGGGAGCAGGTTCTCTTCAATGGAAAAAAAGGTTTCTATAGAAGCAACTGGTTCAGGAAGAACCCTTTTGGAACCCTTATTTCTGAGCCTGTACCTCACTCCCTGTGAAATATTTTTCCTACTAAACCAAACATGTCTTTCCAGCTGGGGACTAAGGAGGGCTATCTGGTGAAACAAGGAGCGTTTGTGAAGGTAAGAACTGTTGGGGAGTGACACCTCACTGTGTCTGAACACAAAACAGTTTTTATCAGGACATCTGTCTCCAGTCGTCCTCCTGTGATTTGCAGTTGAAACTGTAATCTGTTTGAAGTGGAGCGGAAACGTGTGGTTCAGTGTTTGAACACTGAGGTAATATTTAAATCACATTCACTTGTGTACTTTTTGCAGAACTGGAAACAGAGGTGGTTCACACTCAACAGATACGAGCTCAAATACTTCAAAGACAAAATGGTGAGTTTCTCCTCAGATCGTGCGCGAACTGTGCCACTTCACAACTTCCCTGTTTTAATTACAGTAGACTGTGATACTGCAGTAGTATTTACCTTCAGCCTGTAGTGCGTGTGTGTGTTAACTATAGAATGTGTGTGTTGCAGTGTGAGGAGCCCATTCGGACCCTGGATCTGAGAGCGTGCTCTGCAGTCCAGTTTGACTACTCTCAGGAGAGAGTCAACTGTTTCTGGTAAGTGATGAGCACTCAGTCCATAGGCGCCATCTAAAGGGGACGAGTTTTATGCCCACCAAAGTCAAAGATTGGGGTGCAACCGCCCCCAATCCTGAGGCAAAGCAGGAAAAAGCAGTTGTAAAATAGCCATGGACTTATAAATTTTATTGCTGTTTGAAAGGACCACTAATAAAGTCATAACGTGCTGTATCAGTCTTCATATTTAATTTACATGATGAGGCGTAGTGTGCGTCTTGTGTGTTACCAGCAGAGCACACTGAGCACTTTAAATAATTAATTAACAAGCACAAAGTGCCATGAATTCTGGTGACCATTACTACAGTAACTTGTGGTGCTGCTACCATCTAAATTAGACACACAACACTGTGTCTGCCATCCAGCTCTGTGTGGAAATACTTCAAAAGATTAAACAGTGAGGATCCAAAGTGTGCGCTGCGCTCTAACAAGGGGTAAAATGCGCTGGACTGAGGTTTGCTGCGACATTTGGAATTTCTGACAAAATTCCAAGTGAAAGCCCAAAGCTTCAAGAACACTGGATTCATGCTTTATCCAAAACACTTCTGGCGTACATATGATGGATTTACCTCCAACAGTTGGCTGCAGCTAAATGCGCCCCTCACTGCAGAAAGACAGCTGAAAGTTCCTGAAGAATCCGTCCAAAATCTCACACCGAGTGAGTGTGAGCTTCTATAGAGTTTTTCTTTTTAATTATGAGTGATCATTAAGTTTATTTAGGCCGACTGCTTCTAACATAGCAGTGCGCATGGTGCCAGTCTTCTGCCGGAACCACAGCAGCATCCTCTGAATGCCAACAGAATATGGAATCTGTTTCCTCTCAGTAGAATGACTTTTAAAACAACAAATAGCTTGTTTTTAACAAATTTTGTCTGTTTAAAATAAGAATTGTAAAATATCACTTCCATGAGGATGTTCAGTCAGACGGCGACAGATACCAGGCTGATCTTGGCATTTCATCCTCACAGCTGTGGTGAAGGACAAGCTCGCATGCAACATGTGTGGTTTACATTATGTTAATTATAATGTTGATTAATATTGAAATGGTGTTCTTCTGCCTCAGTGTTTATTAATACCAACAAATAATAGACTAAAGTGGTCAGGTTTTGGAACCACAGTTAAATATTTGTCTGAAATAGGCTATGATCAGTGTGTTTTGACGGTAGAGAAATTATACCTTAAAAACAACTGTACTTCACAGAATATAGTCTTGCGTAGCCAGAGCTCTCTCCACAGCGCTCAGCACTGTCTGGCTCCACGCATACACATTCTGCTATAGCGGAAAAAAAGTTCTGCCTTATTTACATTTCTTTAAAATAACTATAAACATCTTTGGGCAGCGCGAAGTATAGGATGCAGCGATGATGCTGCTGCAAAATAATGTCAAGGGGGAACTTGTTTTGGTGGAACATTTGCACGTTGGGAGGCGAGCTCTGGCATTAAAACGACTACATCACTGCAAAAGAAAAGGCAACAGCTGTTAGCTTGTTTACGTTCATACTATTAGTGTCCCAAGTGCTAATTTGCCGTTCTCAGCATGTAGGATGCAGCTCCGAGGTTTTTTGTTGTTTCCTTGGAACTTTGAAAACGTAGATGCAGACGCCATGATGGCAAGGACTTATACCTGCAGTGTGTGTTCAGTGAGGCAGACTACCCTGGATAGTGTTTGTCTATTCCCAGGATAGAAAATGTCTCTTTCTCAGGAAAAATATTTGTCCCTGTTCCTCACCAGATAACACCATCTAACATTACAGAGGCCAACATTTCTGCCCCTGCGCATGTTTAACCCAAGTCGGCGTGCATGTATCTGTCTATGCTCTCTTCAAAGCTGCAAGACTCCTTTGGCAAAATCAGTCATTTCAGGAGGGATGGCAAACCCTCTCGGCAGAGCAAAACATTGTACACCAACAGCCGCATGCAAAATGAATGAAAGTGTATATACTGTGACATATTGAAGAGATATAAAATACCAAAAGAAAAATGGGTGTAGTGTGAATCACCAACAACTTGAAAAAGAGGCAAACCAGATCTATTTCTGATTAGACCACATCTGTACTTCCCCATGGTAGCAAATCTAACATTTGTGTCATTTGAAAAAGGGGAAGTTTGAGCAGTTTAACAACAGAAGGAAAGAGGGGGAGGGAAGGAGAAGTGCACATGAGCTGAAAGGCAGCAGTGGTTCTACACAAGTTACAACCACTGACCCAGCTTTACCTTTTACACAATTCAAAACTGCACAGTTACTTATCAGTGCTGCAGGAAGTGCTGATTTTGATTTAAACTCTCGTCTTCATGTTTCATCCAGCAGGAATGTGGACAAACAGGCTTTGTGCAGTATCAGCTTAATTCACGTAAATGAATGAAGGAGTTAGAGGTTGAAGCAATATGCAACAAATATGTGTCCAAACATGAGTACAACAGTCCAAATAGCAATTTGGAGCCATAAACAATATGCTAAATAGATTGTATATGAAATAGGATTTCAGCCTATGTTTGAAGTGAGTTGTTTCACCCTCAGCAAGCTCAGGCAGCCTCCAGGAACAGCAGCAACATTGTAATTTCACAATAACAAGCAACAATGAGTCCTCCACTGTAAGTTGATCAGCTGTTTACAACCATCAGTTGTCTGTCAATGTAAAGTTAAACCTTTTATCATGAAAACAAAACCCACTGCTGAAAATACACACTCTGGATTTGGAGTTCAGGGATTGCCTGTCTCACTACCTGCCAAACTCCATTAACATTTTGCTCAGTTTAACAGTTAAAAACATCTGTTCCCTCTAAAAGTTTATTAATGATTTCTTACAACTCATAAACAGACACTTACTCTGTTCTGTGAACATTCGGCACTAATTTGAACTCTGATTAACCTGACCCAGGCAAACAAAAATACATACACTTACATTGAGGCATCTGAAAAACACATGCAACGTCAATTAAAATGTAGGGCATGACAAACTGAATACATAGATGGGTTGCAGCTCTTTATTTATGGTCTATAATTTCAAGTAAGTCTCATGCAAAAATCTCTCAAATCTCAAGATTTCTGCATTAAAATGAATAAAAACACATATGTTGTATTGTATTTTTACAGAGTTGTGTACTTATATTATCCTAAGTATCTCCAACAATGGTCAGACTCAGTGATATCTGTAATTTATTCAAGGTAATGGTGTGTTTCCTACTAGCCGCTAGTTGCTTTAACTTCCGGGATACGTTGGATACATTAGAGAGAGAAAGACAGTTGGCAAATGTGACTAAACATAATGTGAATAAAACCTTAATACATTACCTCGTCCATGAGCATAACTCGACTTTGTCTGTCCTTTACCAACAGAGGTAACAACTTGAAAAATTATGTAAAAGACAAAACAAGATGAAAAAGACTTAACAACACTAAAAACTATGTAAAAGACATAAGACAAAATATATGTAACAAGACAAAAAGACATAACAAGATGGAGGGAGGGAGGCTCAACCGGATAGAAGGTGAGGTTGGATTTGTTCAGAAACAGTAGAAATGTCTTTCAAAGGACAATTTTTTACTTTTACTTGAGTAAAGAAGTTGAATCAGCACTTCTACTTTTTCCAGTTTTTTTACATGAGTATCTATATTTCTGCTTGAGTAGAGAATGTGTGTACTTTTGCCCTTTGCCTCTTAGAAATGACCAATAATTAAAGATGTCTAAAACAAGAGATGAAGTTATATGGCTGCCCTCTGTCTCAGTGATTCACTCCTTTATAAGGTCACATCTGGCAGTCACGTCATGGAGCCACCACTGCAACACATTTTGTCACGAAAGTTGTTTTGCAGTGCAGTTGTATTGGAATGTTTGCTGTCATCCTGTGGGCTAGCAACTATGAGAGTCGATGTTCTCAACCAGAAGGACCGTCCTCTTCCTAATTTTCGAAAGGCAGATGACAAAGCAAATGTTTTGCAACTAGATAACATGCTGTAATTGACAACTCCCAACTTCCTAATGGAGTGACTCTCCATATCTGTGTGTGTCCACAGCCTGGTGTTTCCTGAGAGGACGTTTTATCTCTGTGCAAAGACGGGTGTGGAGGCAGATGAGTGGATCAAGATCCTGAGGTGGAAGATGGTGAGTTTGCTCGCTCGCTGGCAGGAAGTGGGATATTTCTGCCAGTAAGTCAAACAGCTGGAGTGCCTCCCCTCTTCACTTCGTATCATGGTGTGGCAAATGGAAAAAACACTTAAGAAACATTGATACTGTGCTGCATATCTCTGGCACATAGCACAGTCCTGACTTCGATGGGGATTGTTGAAAAGCAAGTTGTAAACTCTGTATCTTTGTCTCAGGCAGGATTTGTTCTTGTGTAATATAACCCCACTTCCTTATTACTGAAAATACCCTGTTTCTTCAACCACTGATCCTCTGCTGGTTAAACAACACACTGCTGGACTGTATTACAGACTCTTATACAACTTGTTTGAGATTAAAGGTTGAATCCTTGTGAGCTGTTAATCTGAGGAAAAGGTTTGTGCACTGTAAAAGAATTGGAAGATTTGCCTTTAGTTTTTAACTAAACTTGTGCTGAATAATTTACTTATAAATTATTCATCAGTTGTCAAACTCATCGAGTTTAAGGGGAAAAAAAATAGTTCTGTCATCAGCTGCTCAGTCATTTAATACTATAGTCAGACCTAGTTCTGGAAAAAAAAAATGGGAAAGCAAATTTTCCTACTGGCTGTTTTTTTTTTTTAGTTCTGGCTCTATCCTTACCACAGCCTTGCACTCTTTAGGGCTTCTCTCACTGCATATTTTTTAGCCCCATGCTATCCTTAGAGCTGATCCTTAACTTCACTTTTTCCACACACAGGGTTGATCTTATCCCGGGGCTATATGTTTCATACTGCACTTCTATCAGCTCTGGGTTCAATGTCCATTGGAACATCTGATAGGCAGGGCTATCCTCAAACCTGGGCTAAGAGTTAACCCTGGAATAACTTAGCCCCTTTTCACACGCACACATTTAGAAGCTAGGGTTAAGCTAACCCCAGGGCTATATGATTCACACAGCACTTACACGAGCCCTGCAGGTTTAAATGTCTGTTGGTACAGTAACTGAAAAGACTTGTCAGCTTTGGATCTTTTCAGTTCAGTCTATGATCTTTTTGCCCATTTCACATTGGCACCTTTAAGCCCTGAGTTTAGTCTTTAGTTTTCTGGGGATAACACCACTAACTCTGGGCTAACCCTGCTCCAGAGCAAGGCCAGTAAGCCCAAGGCTAAAGTCATGGTTAGACCAGACAGACTGGGGCAGGATTGTCAAAGAGCACTCTTAGCCTGGGGCTTATTGCAGTGTGACAAGCCCTTGGTCAATGTTTACTATCTAGAATGATGTATGACTTCTCTTTTACAGCATTTAGGCCTGTTTCACACTGGCACCATAGCCCCATCTTTAGTCAGTTTACAGGGGATAACCCCTGCTTTTCATACTGCACTTAGCACCAGGGCAAGAGCTCTCTTAGTCTGGAGCTATGGCCTGCCCCATTCCACAGTGAGCTAACACCAACTTTAGCCTAGGGCTTGCTGGCCTTGCTCCAGAGCAGGGTTAGCCCTGAGTTTGTGGGATTATCCCCTGAAAGTGGACTACAGAGGGCTAAAAAGTGCTAGTGTGAAATGGGGCTAAAAGAAATTAGCAGTCACAGAACATTCAAAAATATCCACATCAGTTTCTGCACCAACATACATGTAACTCATGGCTAGTAGAAGTGCAGTGAACCATTTAGCCCAAGGCTTAGCTTAACTTTGGGTTAATATAATGTGTCTAAAAAGGGCCCAACTAAGCTCAGGGTTAACTCTTTTCCTAGGGTTTAGGATAACCCTGGGCTAAGAATACGCAGTATGAAAAGCCGCCAACAAGTCCTAGGCTAAACGGATAGCCGACTTTAGAATGTGTCAGTGAAAGCTGCCTTAGCTTGGGGCTAAGAAGGGTCTAAGAATGCTTTTAGCCCTGGGCTAAGTGCAGTGGGAAAAGCCCTTTAAAATGTTTTTTCACGAAGCCTGGCTGGAGGTTTAGCACAAATATTCATGCTGGAAGGTTTATGAATGTACTAATACTGCAAACAAACTTTTTTTTTGTTTATAAAAAGCTCAGTGAGACATTTATCCAACCTAAAGTTTTACAGGAAGATGACTGACGAACTCTGACATTGGTAGCAGACATTTATTGTTGACTTGGTTGAAAACAATATTGCAGTATTTCAAGGATCAGTTGATTTCACTAAGTTGCATTCAGGGTTTTTGCAGCTGGCAGTAACGTTCTCTCTTTGTTTCCAGTCACAGATAAGAAAAGGTCGATGACTGCTGTCAGTGGAGAAACACTGGAGATGAACAGAAGCCCCACCTTCATAGGAGACGTCACATCAGTTGGATGAACGATGAAGAACAGCGCTCTTAAACACTGAAGATGAGCATGACTAACACTGGGACACCCGACCCTGAGTGCACTGACTGGATGTGACTCCACTTTGCTTTTTGACATATTTATTTAGTACAAGGACGCTTCATTTCTCATGTGTCTCACGTTTGCAGTCTCAAGGGTCTTTCAGACACAACGCCACAGCGCTCTGATAACCATCTATTTCAATGGCTTGAGTTGCACCACGGCAGCTTGGCTCTGTGGAGAGACAAGTGGCGTGCACAGCGCTGCCACATATCTGTGCATGCTTGTGTTGACTCTAGCGGCGGGTGCAGCTCACATTGCATTGTGTCTGAAAGGACCCTTGCTTTTCTTTCCCAGATGATTTTTGTTTAACAGAAACATATGCTTTAACAACTATTTTAATGTGTATTGCTAACATTAGTTTACGACACCAAAACCAACAATGCATTAGTATGTCTCGTAATGTTCTCTGACCCCACTACCCTGTCTGTGGCTCTCAGGCCCAAGTCCATTGGACTAATACAAGGGTCAGCAAGCTTCACTATCAAAAGAGCCATTTTTGGCCAAAAAAGGGCAAAAAATGGTCTTGAGCCACAACTATTAAATTCTCTTTTTTCCCCTGAGACTTGTGTTTTTTTGGATTTGGATGGCATAACTAGCCTACAGAGGCTCAAGACTGCAAAATTCAGATAGATGCAGGCCGGGGGTCTGCAACCTACAACTCTTGGGCTCAAACTCAAATCTATTGCAGTATGTTGCCTTGACATTTTGATTTTGCCAACTGTAAACATATGTAACCTATATATCTGTTGTCATGTTATAGCCTTGTTACATTAATATTTTAATAAAAATCTAAAATTGTATGCCCTCAATATTGAGTCAGCTTGTCCTTGTGGTATTGAAAATGATATTGAATATCAATATTTTTCAAGATATTGTTAAGAAATTCCAGTATTGTGACAATACTACTACACACTAGTTGGATGATAGTTGGAGAACTTAAAAATCACTTTAGGCTTACAAAAGTAACTGAAAATTAAAATGTTAAAATAAGAAAAGTTATTCATTTCCATTTAATATTTTGTCAAAGCTACAGGGAGCCACTGGAGAGGTGCAAAAGAAGACTAACATATATATATATTAATATATATATATATATATATATATATATGTACATATATATATTATATATGTATATATATATATATATATACAGTGAGATAGATATTAACTATTTTTTGCAATATTTACTCATTATTTTGTTATACTTAGTCATTATTTCAATAAAGTTTGTCTTTATAATGACTTATAGGATGGATTTTCTTTTTTCCCATCAAAGTGGTAGAGAAGGGCTTTCCACAACATCTCTACACTCTGCACACTATCAAATAAATTCCCCCAAAAAAAAAGAGAGAGAGAAAATAGCTCCTTTTTTAATTACTGAACAATATGACAGACAGTAAAGCAGGAGGAGCACTGCCAAGCACTGGTAATGTTAACATATTTCAGAGCTGCAACAATTAATCGATTATTAAATTAATTGTCAAATATTTTGATAACTTATTAATCGACAAAGGCAAAATTTCAGCCTCTTAAATGTGAATATTTTTTGGTTCTTTACTCCTTTTATGGCAGTAGACTGAATATCTTTGAGATGTGGACAAAACAAGACATTTGGGGACGTCATCTTGACATTTTTCACCATTATCAGACCAAAAAACTATTAATCGAGAAAATAACTGCCCGATTTATCGACTACAAAATAATCGTTAGTTGCAGCCCTGATATATTTCCATATTTAAACTACATAGTGTGATAATTTTATACATAACATTAAATCCAGGAGCCAGATGCCTGAAACTCTGTGTGGGTTTTAACTTGTAGCACAGTATGAATGTCATCATTAAGGGGGTTAGAGGTCCTTTAAAAGGTTCTTGGGATCCTGTTTGTATCTGATGAGATTAATCATTTAAGGTTCTTGTGATCATTGAGGAGGTTCTGCAATATTTAAGAAACTGTGATTGCCAAACAGGTCCAAAGGTGCTTTAAGTGGTTTTTGTGGTCATTGAGGAGGTTCTAGAGGTTAGGAGATTCTAGGGATTATTCAGTGGGTTTCAGTGGTTACTGAGG
This sequence comes from Lutjanus argentimaculatus, assembly GCA_034769285.1. Lineage (NCBI taxonomy): Eukaryota > Metazoa > Chordata > Actinopteri > Lutjaniformes > Lutjanidae > Lutjanus > Lutjanus argentimaculatus. Next base: position 44,476,112 of record JAWZSL010000003.1, on the reverse strand, counting down.
TGGTTTGTGGTATTGTCAAAGTTTTGACGGGCATTCCCAATGTTCTTGGGGCCCTTTTAGGTGTTGTTTTATAGGTTTTAGTGGTTATGGAGTAGATTCTATAGTACTTACTGAGATTTGATTGGCATTGAAAAGGCTCTAGAGGTCCTTTAGGAGGTTTTAGGAGTCGTTAAGTAGGTTTTAGTGCTTACTGAGGAGGTTCTATAATATTTTCAGAGTTTTGATGGCCATTGAGAAGGTTCTCAGGGTCCTTTAGGATGTTTTAGAGGTCATTTTGTAGGTTTTAGTGGTTACTGAGTTGGTTTTATAGTACTTTCAGAGTTTTGATGGCCATTGAGAAGGTTCTCTAGAGGTCCTCTAGGAAGTTTAAAGGGTCATCAAAGAGGTTTTATTGATCACTGAGCAGGTTCTGTAGTACTGTCTGAAGTCTGATGGCTGTCAGAAGGTTCTAGAGGTACCTTAGATGGTTCTTTAGTAGGTTTCAGTGGTTACTGGTGAGGTTCTAGGGTACTCTTGACTTTTGGGGGATGATTTCCTTTAATGTGTCACCCATCTGTATTTTCACATTAAAACTTTAACAATGAAAAAAACAGGGGAGCCACTTTAGGTGCTAAAAATGAAACATTTATTCAGACTTCATGACATTTGATTGGACATAATAAACTCTGTCCTAGCTGTGAAAATGCTGATGAGGAGCACCTAAAATCTACAGAAAATGGGAGAAAGCAAAGTCAACAGAACAAAACATGGACAGGAAACTTGAATCATCATATAAACAGGTCAGGAGATGTAAACACTTCCAAGTCATTACTAAGTGGAAATGTAAAAACCTCCAGCCAGGTTTTCCCCACAGGACCTGAATGCACCATTAGAGACAGAGAGATTCAGTGAGCAGGGTGTGATCCAGACAGCTGATTCTGCTGTGGATCCTGCTCAGGGTTGTCCAGTTAGAACTTATGTCACCTCCACCACCTGCCTCAGCTCCTCTATTAGAGGAGCCAGCTCCTTCTCCAGACTCATGATGAGACCTGAGGACACACAAAGAGGACCGTCCTTACTTCAGCGCTCAACTCAACAAGAGAAGCAAATGTGGAGAATAACGTTCTGCCCAGGATGAGCTGTAATGTCTGTGGTGACCCCTTGACTTTTCTGATGACACCACCAGCACAACACAACAACTCTACACACAAGATACCCGACTACAGCAAGCAGGGGAACCTAATATGCACATTTTTATTCCTTCCGACTCCATGACCTTTCCTCTGCAGCGCTACAGTGTTTAGCTCTACTGGTCATTATAGTGTTTGTTCTTTTTACACTTACACTTCATCCTCTGAATAAGAATATCTGAACTGAATATCTTCGGGTTGTGGACAAAGTAAGACACTTGAGGACGTCATTTTGGGCTTTTGAAAACAATAATCAACATTTCTCACCATTCTCTGACATTTTATGGACCAAACAACTAATCGATTAATCGAGAAAATAATTGGCAGGTTAATCAATGATGAAAATAATTGCAGTCCCAGTTTTAAGCGTTCAAAAAAAGGAACTTGAACTGAACAAAATCACATGATTTAGTTCAAATCTGCACAACAGCCACTTGAGTACCTGTGGGGAGATTATTTCAAACGATCACTATTTGTAGTTATGACAATAGAACTGCAATGATACATTGGGGATCAACTATTCCAGTAAGTGATTAATAGCTTTTAGTCATTTTTTAAAGAAAAGAATCCACAAATTCTCTGATTTCAGCTTCTTAAATGTGAATATTTTCTGCTTTCTTTCCTCCTCTCTGACAGTAAACTGAATATCTTTGAGTTGTGGACAAAACCAGACATTTGAGGACGTCATCTTGAGTTTTGAAAACAACGATCAACTTTTCTCACCATTCTCTGACATTTTATGGACAAAACAACTAACTGATTGATCGGTAAAATAATCGGCAGATTAACAAATAATGAAAATTGAGAACTGAACACAGATCACACGATTTAGTTGAAATCTGCATGACAGCTACTTGAGTACTTGTGGAGAGATTATTTCTCACTGATCACTGTTAGTGAGCTGCAGTGATAGGTCAATTTATTGATTGGTTGTCAACCACTAAAGTAATCGAATTCTCAATTCTCTGATTTCAGCTTCTCTAATGTGAATATTTTCTGCTTTCTTTACTCCTCTCTGACAGTTAACTGACTATGTTTGGGTTGTGGACAAAATAAGATGTTTAAAGATGTCTTCTTGGACTTTAAGAAGCTCTGATCAACATTTTTCAACATTTTGTGGCATTTGTTGGCAGCAGAGCTCTACAACTCTGTATATTTTTAACAACTTGGTTCTGGATCCAAATTGGAGCCAGCAATTGGAACCCAACCCAGTTCATTCATAATGATATCTGTGCTTTATTATCTGTCATAAGTGGCTTTGAGAGAAGTGCAAAAACTAGGCAAGCACAATAATTATAGGGCCCAAAAAATTATTGGCCAATACTGACCTATCTGGCTATGTTGGTATCTGTGTTTATTGGCCGATAAATATCAGCTATAGTAATATCTGACTTGACAAAATATGTCAAAACGAGTTACTCCTGTCTGACCCTGATGAAGACCTGTTGGTCGATACGCGTTGGTCATTTTTTAACTCTTTTTGCCATGTAAAATGAAAGGCATTTTAACTTTAAACAAACCTTACAGTGAGCCTTGGTGTGTTTTTGAAGGAGCCTTGCATTTCTGATTTTTTACTGAGATTGTTTGACCCATGCAATGAGCCCTTCACCTGAGGAATAAGAGCAAAATACCTGAAGTATCCAAAGAGCAGCTGTATTGTGACCAACACAAAGACCCAGCAGCGCTTCCACTCTATTGTCTTCATGTCAAAACATTTCATTTGAATTCTTAGGCAAACACTATGAAAGCTGAAGTATATTTTTCAAGTTTTTTGATGAACTTTACTACTACTTCTTTGTTTTTGTTGTCATGGTGATGTCAGAGCTATGGAATATTAAATCATCCATCTGAGCCTTTTGTATCATCAGGTGTGTATAAACTACTGGTTATATTAACTTATTTTTTAAATACCAAGTTGTGAAATCATGGTTATCTTGTCTGTATCTGCCATGAGAAGCAGGTCATTACTGGTTACCGGTATTGGCTTAAAAAATCCAGATTGTGCATCCTAATCAAAAACCAATGTTGTTACAGTGGACTGAGGTGAACAATGTGCACTGAACAGAGATTGTTACCTGTGTTGGCGTTGCTGCTGGCAATAAAACTGATGACCAGTGGTAACCGATTGAACTGCACAATCTGTTCAGCACAGACACACAACAGACACGTTAGGCTGAAAACAGGATCACATTCATAGCTCATGTGCTGCACTGATAAGAATGATTGTCTAATTTATTATTAACTTTTGCTTTTTTACATTAGGGTGTAGACCTAATGAACTTGAAAGTGAACTGTTTGTCTATGAAACCACAAAACATCTAAAAGCTGACTGGAACTTCCTCATGAACAAGCTGTTCGTTATTTAGAGTTCTAAATAAATGTACAATCAAGCAGAATACACCCTGTACACTGGTTGAGACTGACCTGAAGGGCCAAAACTCACAGAATTTATTAAACAAATTCTATCCTCACTAATGATCCATGGAGTGATTATTGTAGAGCCGAGGTCTGACCTGGTAGGTGTTGTAGTAACAGATGATGCTCTTGTTCTTGGAGAGGCCCAGTTTGCTGCCCTGATCTGTGGCCAGAGCAAACGTGGACAAGAAGCCGGGTCTCAGCGCGTGGACCGGGGCGTTGTCATTGGCGACTGCAGGGACACAGAGGCAACGTCAGCTACAACTCTCCAGACAGTGAGCGGCTGCTCCGCCCTCTTTCTGCCCACACTATTCATCTCAAATATTGTCTTACAAAATATGCATAACATCACAAATTCTATATATGAAAACGATTTAAGAATACAAAACCACAAACAGCAAAATGTTGCTTTCTGTGTAGTCGACATCAGTGTGTTGAAAAAAACAGTTTACTGCGACACGGCTGACAGGAGATGGTCCTCCTCCCAACAAGACCACAGTATCATGGATCATACAGTCATGATATGACAGAGAAAAGGAGTAGGCAGTATTTTGCCCAAAATACAAATGAGTATAGAAGGATTCAGAAATGTTTTCTTACCTTTGATAACAGGGACACCGTCCCTGTCCGTCACTACAATAGCATGAAGTCCTTCAACACTGCAGGAGAACAGAGAGGAGATTTTACAAATGACTCAGCTCTACATATTCTGTTTCACTGACAGCTGTGACATGGAACATAACACAGGCCTGACACAATAATTATGTTATTGAGGTCAGCAAAAAAGATCGAGGACTTGTCAATACTAGGGATGGGCATTTTAAGCCAAAATGCAATTCAGTATTCACTGGGCACTATTCAAGAATTATTCAGAGATTGGGGGCAACACACACAACACACACACACACCAGAGCTGAGGGCCACACCAGCTTCCATACATAAACAAAGCTCAGCAGCTTGCGATGTAGTATAAACATCCACAAAAAGCAACATGAAAAAACAGTTAGAGCATCTGAGCACCCACTCTCATTATATAGTTGCTTCAAACGAGGGTTAATGTTCACACAGTGACTCTGAACTGTCGCCTAGTATTATACAATTAGTCCAACAGCGCACACGCCTCTGGAAATAGCCATATTAGCAACACAGGCGTGCCAAATTCAACAGGATGAGCTACAGACTAAATAAAAACAGCACAAAACGTGGCAAAACTTAGAGCTTTCAAGCTGCTATTTAACCATCATTGAGCTTGAACTGATACTGGCAGGCCCTCGTTAAGAAAGCAGTCAGATACACATGGTGTTATCAAAAATAAACTTTTTGTTTGATCAGCTCTTCTGTCCTCTGAGGCTGGGGGCTGATGTAACAATTTGTGCTGATTTTCTGACATGGTGGCAGTTAGTTTGGAGCCAGTAAATGTTCAGTAAACAGCCAGTCACTCTGAAATAAAACACATCAGGGTCTGCAGATGTCCTGTCTGTGATACTACATGGGTCTGTAATAACACGAGATCTGACAGTATCATGTTATTTCCAGGCGTCAGTAAAACAAGGGAAAGAAACAAGGGAAAATAGATTTTAAAAGACAAAACAAAAGTCACATGAACTATTCATCTTTTTATTATTTAATGACTATTTGAGTATTCAAAAATCATGACTCATCCTTAGTCAATACATCATACAATATTGCCTGCTGTGTTTACATGAGAATGTAACCAACATGATGCCAGAATAGACAGCAGGATTTTCTCGACCATTACATGACTTGGCTGTAGCTAGGTGATTTCCAACCTTCCTTCGTGCTATGAGAGAAGTGGAAGCAGTAACATCTGACCGTATGGAGTGGATGTTTGGTTTATCTAGGGGGACCCAGAAGATGGAAGCGAAGGGAACAATATTCTCAAGAATTCAAAGTTTATTCACTCTTTGGAAAGGTGTTGTGAATTATTGTGCTATTATATTACCATTTTACCAGCAGCATAAAATTGACTTAAATAACATTAATATCAGTTGTTGCAATTATTTGTGGAACAATACATCTTCCAACAGAAAAAAAGTTATTGCGACAGGCCAAACACAGCTTTGCCATCATACATGTCATACCTTTGCAACTGTTTGTACAGGTACCTCTTCAAATCCTGCAGAGAAACACAGAATAGAGAGAAAATAACCAAGTAAGACAAGCTTCTACATGAGTGAAACTCACTGACAGAAACACAGGCAATCATGTTAAAGGGACAGTTCACCCAACAATGAAAACTCAGTTATTATCTACTCGCCCTCGTGCCAGCTGAGTTAGTTTTGTTCCCCTGTGAAACTCCTGCAGTGTTTTGTGGACTAAATTACTAAACCTGACCTTCAAAGCATGAGGGTGAGTAAATAATGACATTTTGGATGAACTATCCCTTTAAATAATAAAAGCTTGTCAAGGTACAAACCTCTGAACCAAACCTCACTGAAAAATCTGCCGATTTAAAGTCGTCTTACAGCAACGTGGGTTACAGAAAACTCAACTTTTACACACACACACACACGTTCACATAAGGGTTCACCCTCGAGCTGTGTGTTGCCTGAAATGTTATACACACAAACAGTATGCAACTGTTTGGTATAAATAACACAACCTGTACACATTTTTGTTGGTTGTGTGTCTGTGCTAGAGGAGGGCAGGGCACAGACGGGCCGTACTCACATCAGCCATGGCGGCCAGGCTTCTCTCGGGTCCGCTCGGCAACTGTGAGGAGAAAGAGGCTCCATTAAACGTCCTCAGCGATACAGACTGTCAGGTAATGGAACTACGGCTACTCTGAAGTGGTTTAAAGCATGCTAACAGGGTAGCTAATGAGCTAGACAGCTGGCGATACTTAGCCAGCTGTTACTTCCTGTTATCAGCGACCTGCCGACAGCTGGATTTGACCTCCGCGGTATAAATTAAGATGAAATGATAAAGTAACAGATAAAGCAATACAATACAAACCTACATACCTTCTTTAAGTCCTTATTTGATTGATTTCACATCTAACAGCTACATACTAGACAAGAGGAGAGGCACGAGCACAGGTCACATGACACAGTTGTTTTGTTTCCGGCTTTAGATGACGTATTGACGAGCGTCAGGACTGCGCTACGTGGCTGCAACCGACGCACGACATGTTGCGCAGGACTGCGGTGTGGAGGACCACAGTGTCCCAGGAATAATAATAAAGCATGTCATTTATCATTCATTATATTACTCTATAATAAAAATAGACATTAATAAATTGCTTTCCAAAATATTCAAGATGCACAAAATTGTTTGATATAGGAACTTACAAAAAAAAATGAGGAAAGATAATTCTAAAAAAATGTATAAATGAAATACTAAACCATCAATAAATAATTCAGATTTTTAAAAGGGATTTACAAAACAACATAAGAGTCAAAAAGTAGCTACATCATTTCGATCTACATTCACAAATTCATTAATAAATAATGGAAATGATCCATCCATTTGAGAATGCAGTTTAAAAGGAGAAATAAAAAACTGAATTCACAAATTAAATCAAGAATACCAATTTTAATTTCCACTCATTAAGGGAAAGAAAAGTTAGCATACGAAACACAATGTACGCATATATAAAATCAGACCACAGTTTACAGTAAACAAACATATGCTTTCATTTCAGATACAGTATAAACAAAAATAAAATAAATAATGCTAAAAAAAAAAGTAACACTTAGGATTGAAAAAATAACAGTGTGAACTTCAAGACTTGAGCTCCCAGATTTGCACCTTAAAGGATTACAACTTAAAAGGTAACATGACATCATATAGTTTGTTTAGGGACTCACTATTCTCAGATATCAATTTTATAGATGATAAGTAGTAACAGTACATTCATTTTTAAAATAAGTTATTGTTTACTGTTTTTCCATTTCTATTTAGGTACATTATTTTTACCCATGATGATCAATGATTTGATACCTTTCTTTGGAAAACGTTACATATCAAGAATTGGAAGGAGTCAAATGATGGATTACCTGTTCCATTTCCCAGCTGCTTTCCTTTTTCTATTATCTGTTCAGTTTAATTAGTCATATAGCTTCTACTTTCAGCCTCTCAGGTGTGGCTCTTTAACCAATCGGAGATCTTGTTACATCCCATGGCTAATTTGTGCTGTTTTACCTCAATATCAATTTAATGATTCTACAAGGAAACCTGAAATCAAATGAATCCAAGTCTAATGAGAAAACTATGGTAACACTTGCTCAGCAAAGCATACCACAAAAAAGTAAAGTGAAATAGGCCTACAAATTGTAAATCCAAGGTGATGTGAAGAATGTCTCTGGGAACAACTGATGCATCTTTTACACTGTATACATATATTTCTACATTATTTCAACAATATATTATGTTTTAAGTAAAGAAAGAACATCACGCACAGAGACTTTGTAGTTTTAGTTTGTAGAAACATAATCAAGAGGCACTGAGCAGTTGTCATATCCCTGAGACCCAGTCTAAATATAACTAACTATTAATAGAATATCCTAACAGACTGGGCTTCACATGTTCTCTGCCCTGACAACACCACACAGCTCTGTGAAGTGTCGGGAGGAAGTTTTCTACACTGTTTGACTGTGGACTGTAGACTCAAACAGGTGAGTTTATTGTTGTGTGGCCTGTGGGCCTACATACTCTACTACTGAATTATGAAGTGGTGCTTTATTTCTGTATTGTGTTATTTTTTCCTAACTTTGTTCTTGTGATTAGCATGGGGGACTTCCAGCAGTTTGAGCAGGACTTCTACCAGACAGGATATTACATAGATGACCAGGGTCAGACTGTGGCCTACTACGATAACTACAATCCCACAAACCCTGCTTATTATGATGAGTAAGTGTTCAGACTTTTGAGAATAGCCCTAGATTGTGCCTCTTATGTCTTTCCATCTTTTTTGAGTGGCATTAGCATCTGATTATACTGCTATAAAACACTGATTCCCAAAGACTGGGTTGGGACCCACAGGTGGGTCACAGGAGATATTTGGGTCCCCCAAAAAATAAAAGACTATGGAAGAAATTCTGCAAATTCAATATTATATCTGCAGTCCATCTTTTATAAAGCATTTAAAATGAATACATTGTTTTACTGATGAGAAGTAAAAAATGAGAGCCTGTTAATTCTGTCTAAATGCACTTTTGTCTCATTTAGGCTAAAATGTCTCATGTTTTTCTGATAAGAAGAAATAAAAAACAAAGAGATTGCCTGTTAACTCAGCCTAAATGAATATATTTCTCATTTATAAAATTTTAACTTGTATATATTTTCAATAAAGCATCAAGATAATATAGAATGAAGCAGAAATGGTAATAAAATGGTCAAGAAAGTTCATTTATGCTCTAAACATGAAAACTGAGCTCTTTGCAGAATTTATTGATAAGGCTCATTGTGACTCGGGTTGCGACAGTTTGTCTTTTTTCTTAAAGAGTGGGTCCCCAGGAACAAAGTTTGGGAAACACTGCTATAAAGAACCCCCGTCATTATACCTGCTTTGCTTTTTATACTGAACCAAACAACACTGGCATAATATGGGCGCCCCAAGCTGTTGGCCTCTCATGTGCGTGGTGCATTCAGCTGCTTTTCTAAATTACCTGGATCATCTGCATATGCTTCCATACCATGCTGCCCATGAAGCGCATTAGAGACTTCCACTGGCCAAGTGGCTAATGTACAGTTTAGCCCTCTGCTAACTTGAATGGGAATAAAATGATTTAATCGTGTGGCTCTCCTGGACTTTCCAAGTGATATTGGACTGACTGGATCAAATTCCGACAGTGAAACGAGTCATGTTGTTGTGGTTGTGACACTCAAAAAGATGGATTCTTATTACCAATGTTTCTTTCACAATGTAAGCTTATGAGAAAAAGTCTTTTTGGCCCGCAGTGCATCACGTGACGTTGTAATTACACTGTTTGGCCTCTACGTAAAATTGGCTTCAAAGCATGGCTCAGTTTGGCTGGCTAAAACAAGCCTCCATGGCTCAGTTTTTGGGGGCTTGTATTAGAGAGCATGCCACCATTCCAGAAACAAAAAAGCCGTGACGTTTAAGGGACTTTCAGACACAAAACGCCCAAAGCTCAACTGGGTTGATTTTTTTAGCACATCTCGCGCTCGAGTCCAAGAGCGAGCGCAGCTCAAATTGTATTGTGTCTGAAAGGCCCGTTACACAACAGCGTCTGTGTTTCAAGTGTCAACATTGCTTTCTAAACAGTAACAATGTCCTTTACCATCCCTTTTCTACCACGGTTGATCTCGTTCTCTACCGGTATTTAACTATTATATCTGTTACTGATCTTTTTGTGCTGCTGTTTTAATAATAATTTTATTGTTATAACTTTTGTTTCATTTATCTTACTTTTATTGCCTTGCAAAGCACTTTGAAAAAATTTGTTTTCAAAATATAATATAAAATAAATTGATTCTAAAAGTCAGGAAATCTCGGCCTCTGCTGTACAGCTTCTGTAAGTTTAATCAAGGTGTAGTACGAAATCACTGAATTACCCTTTACAGATATATGAATAATAATTTCATCCTATTTCTTAAATAATATGTCAATAAATTCAGTTTCATTTAATCTTATGGTGTGTAGTCTCTATTCACTTTTCCTTTATAGTGAAGATTTGCTGTAGATCACAGATGACTCCTTATGTAAACATGTTAAACATTTGTCCACTTGAGGGCACCAGAAGTTTGGGCCTTTTCACTGGGGCTGTCAAAAGGCATTCTGGGACATGTAGGAATGCACTAGCTCAAGTAAACATGGGCGTTGCAGGCTTTGGAAAAGACTGTACTTAAAAACATTATCATTTTTATACCAAATAAATTCTGGGATGACTTGAACATTACTGATTGATAACACCTAGAATTAAGGGAGTATTTGCTGATACATTCTCCTGCTTTAAATTCATGTACATCAGTATTACGTTTCTACATTTACCACTTTCTGTGAGGGTTTATATGAATATTTTTCGTTGTTTTCAGTGGAGCACAAGCTTTCATGCCGGGGTCTGTGGATCCTTCCATGGAGCAGCAGTGCACTGAACAGTTCTACCATCCTCCTGTAGAAAGCACAGGAACAGATGCTCTCGAAGAGGAACCTCCCCTTCTAGAAGGTAAAAAATATCATATGTCTCCTGATGGCTGGATTTTTCATGTGGTCATCATAACTACCCACTTCATATTAGTTTAACTCTAGCCAGCAATCGTCCCCTCATGTAGAGGTCAGATGTGTTGACCCCAGGAAACAGCTGGGAAACCAACTAATCACTGAAAGCAACATTCCTGTGTTCACGCTCCAAATAAAAGCCACATGGCACTGTGACTTCACCCCATACTAACAATCAGCATTTTTGTATTGCATGCAAACAACGTACACAGATTGGATTTTCAAGTATTTGTTTTCTTTTCCCCCTCTTTTCTGTTCCATCATCTAGAGCTTGGAATCAATTTAGACCACATCTTGGCAGAAGGCACTGACGGTGTTGAACCCCTTTAAGCCTGCAGATGGCAGCATAATGAATGAGACTGATCTGACAGGCCCGATCCTCTTCTGCATTGCACTGGGGGTCACTTTAATGATGGTGCGTTCCTAGCATGGTACAGCCTATCTCAACAGTATGACCATTACTAGGAACCTTATTCAGCATTCACTGCTACAGATGAGTGACAAATTTAAAGAAATCCATCTATCAAAAATCTCCAGTACCCTAGAACCTAATCAGTAACTACTAACACCTACTAAACGATCCCTAGACCCTCCTAAAGGACTTCTAGGGCCATCTCAATGGCCATCAAAACTATGAAAGTACTAGAGCCTCCTCAGAGATCCCTAGAACCTACTAAATGTTCCCTAGAATCTCCCCCCAAAAATCTCTAATTTTAATAAGCAAACCTGTTTACTACTAAGTATTACAGAACCCTCTCAATGACCACAGGATCCTCCTAAAAGATGGATCACAGCACTTACAAAAAGGATCCCAAGAACCTCTTAAAGGACCTCTAGAACCTCTTCAATAACTACTAAACCTACTAAACAACCGCCAGAACCTCTCTAATAACTTGTCGAATCGCATAAAGGACCTCTAAAGCCACTCTCAACAGCCATCAAAACTATGACAGTATTAGAACCTCCTCAGTGACCACTAGAACCTACTAAATGGTCCCTAGAATTTCCTCACTTAGATGAATCTCATCACTTACAAAAAGGGTCCCAAGAAACCTATGAATGACCTCTAGAAACTCCTAAATGACTACTTAAACCACCAAAACACCTCCTAAAACTCTTAGATGCCCTAGAACCTTATTTATTTTCTCAGAATAATGTACTCATGTGCAAGTACAGCTTGTCCCAGGTTCTTTCATTAATCTGTCACCCGTCTCTATATAATATGTACAGTACTGAGATTTAACAAGTCTCTGTTTATTTCTTTATTCTCAGGCTGGTAAAGTTCACTTTGGTTATGTGTATGGGACCAGTGCTACAGGCTGTACTGGGATCTACATTCTGCTGAGTCTGATGAGTTCCATAGCGGTGTCTTTCGGCTGTGTGGCCAGTGTCCTGGGCTACTGCCTCCTGCCTATGGTGGGCCTCTCTACATTAGCTGTCTTCTACTCTCTGCAGTAAGTCTGTTCACTGGTTGAATTGTATTGTTTGTCTGTGTGACTTGCTTGATGTTAAACTCTGCATGAAAGGTAATGTGATATCTCAGGAATGAAAGTCTGACTAAATAATATCAACTCCAATGACTAGCTTTTCTGGAGCTTTCCACAGAATTCTAGCTGTAGGCTAAGGGTACCTTGTTGCTCAGTAAAACTGCTGAATAGCTCTTGATCAGTGATGAAGTATTTGAGATTGGTGTTGGCCTCGTGACCACTTTTTGAAGGTCTCTGTCTCATCTCAGAATCGGCCACATTCTTTCTTGCCTCAGTGTCAGACAAAGAGGACTCAGGATTTTATTTCAAGACTAGTCAAGACCACAACTGCGGAGATATCACTAAATTGCCTCGGACTTGGTCTTACCCTGCCTTGGTCTTGGTCTTAACCTGGTCTCAACCCCTAAAACTCCTGGTCTTGTCTTGGTCTTGATACACTCTGAGTTTGAGCTCTAAGATCTGCCTTTTTACAGCACGGCTTAAAACTCAAACAGGTTGAATACAGGCTTCTGAAAGACACCACTTTATGGACTTATTGTGACTGGTGTTGCGTACTTATTTTAAAGGATAAGTTCGGTTTTTTGACACCTGGACCTTATTGTTAGGATTAAATACGCTCGTAGACTCACCCAGACAATTTTGGTGGAGCTCGGAGCCGTTTTCGAGCAATTTAGATCCAGCCGACGGCGTTTTTTCTCATGCCATAGTAGCGGACGGGGCCAGAAATCGAAGCCCCTAAATTAGACATTATCTGCTGCGAAACTCATGCAATGTCCACAACAACACCACCAGTTAGCCCCCATTCCTGGACGTGCAGTGGTTGCTTGTTCTCTGGCCAGCTGTTCGGCTCTTTCCCTCTGCATCCTCCTTTCAAACAGCTTCTCGTCGGTGTATTCTGGCTCAAAACGATACGGGCATCCATTATACTCAAAGTCGTCGTCAGACACTTCTACATCGGATAAATATTCCGCCATGCTGCACAAAAATAGCCGTGTTGCCGTGTAGCCTAGCAACAACAGCGTCTCTTCTCAGCTGCGTTCCTGCGGCGCACGTCTATGACGTCACCAAAAGTTACCCATCCTTGTAAATGACCATAACAACGAAGTTGAGCTGACATGGTGATAACACTGGCCATTCATTTATAAAATGTAGGTGAAATGAGCGAGTTTCGCAGCAGATTATGTGTAATTTAGGGGCTTCGATTTCTGGCCCCGTCCGCTACTATGGCATGAGAAAAAAACACCGTCGGATGGATCTAAATTGCTCGAAAACGGCTCCGAGCTCCACCAAAATTGTCTGGGTGAGTCTACGAGCATATTTAATCCTAACAATAAGGTCCAGGTGTCAAAAAACCGAACTTATCCTTTAACACAAACCACAATCATTTCCTAAACCTAACCAAGTAGTTTTGTTGCCCTAACCTAACCACGTCTTTTTGCTTTTATTTTGAAAATCTACCTGGACATTGCATATTTATGATTGCTAACTTGACCACAGAGAGCTGAACATTCAAAACTGATACTAGAGGGGTACCTACAACAGCATAGTTGGAAGCGTAGAGTTTCTGACCAAGCTGGCTTATATGATGAATTGTGAGTGAGATATACAGTAAATATTGTGAAATGTCAACAGTCACTGCCAAAGTACTCTACCAATTATCCGCAAGCGAGAAAGATTCTGCATTTTATCCAGGATGCTTTGGGACTGACTGTTGTGACCTTGAACATATTTCAGGATGCTTTCCTCATCAATTAGCAGTGATGGTCAAGAATACATGCCACATCCACAACTGTTAGAATTTTTCTTCTACAGCTGCCATTCTGTCACTGAATCGTTTCTAGTTTCAGTTTAGTCCAGTACAGTAGAGTGTAAGAGCCGACTCATGCTGTAGAAGTGCTCCAACTGTGAGTCACATAATGTTGTCGATGGGAAAAATGAAGGGGACTTTTAATTCCGGAACCAGAGCCGCTTAAAATACCGCCTGACTCTGATGCCAACAACCAGCGGCTGTGAACAGTCTGTTTTAGTTTGACAAAGAATAAAGGTTAGGTAACACTTTAGGATGCTTGCAGAGTTCAAGTCAGGTTGACCTTCTTTGTTAAAATGCTTCATATCTCTCATTTTGTTTTCACAGAGGCATCCTGGGTACAGTTCTGGTCTTATTAGGGATCTGTTGGTGTAGTTTCTCTGCCTCCAAGATCTTCATCTCCACCCTGGCTATGGAGGGTCAGCAGCTGTTGGTGGCTTACCCATGTGCCCTGCTCTATGGGCTTTTTGCATTGCTCACTGTATTTTAACTATCACCAGATTAAACCCAGGGGGAAATCTTTATTATTCATCATGCATCAATCTTAAGTTTGCTTTTTTTTTTTTTTTTTTGTAACAGTTAAATGCACAATATTTAAAGGGAGGTTATGTGTTCATCCTCATTCTGTTTGGGTAAGGCATTCACTGGATTTACAGGGAATGTAGTGGATGATTGATTTTGGAGGTTCAAACTGAAGCTGAAGCTCTGTAATATGCAATCAGAACCAAGTATGCAAATAAACTCCACATCTGATAATAGACACTGAAAAGTATTTTTGTATATGTACAAAATGGTTTTCTAATACTTACATGGTAGATATTTGACAGTGATGATGATCTAAAATAATAGTACCTTGATGTTCTTTTTATTATTTATTCTAAGACTTTGTTGAATAAAGATGTATTTAATAAGTGTATCTCACAGACATTTCCTGGTGTCACTTACAGCTTTTCTTACTGTTCTGTAATGGCCCTTCCCACCAATGCAACACCACCACCACTGCACCATGAAACCCTTTATTTCCAATGGCTTGTACTTCACAATGACAGCTTTTTGCTGTGCCAAGCAAAGCCAGCTTGCATCCAAAATTCAACTCAATTGAACCTTGGAAGGAAAAAACATTGTTATGACTGTGGCAATGTAACAATTGTACAGTTTCTCCCATGAAACGGCTCCATGACCACTGCTTTCTGTACGACGTTTGAGCAGCTACATGTGTAGGCTACCTCAGAGGATTACTGGCACCCATGAATGTAGGTTGTGATATGGAGTCATTGTGTTGCAACAGTTGGCTATTTTGTCACTATTGAATTTACCACCATTGACTGGATTTTAACATGTATGGCATTTATTCAACTGAGGCCAAATGCCCTATCTTGCAGTGCTTAATGGGAAAATATACAACCTTACATGTGGATGTCCAGTCAGTGTTGATGGTAAATGTAGTCGACTGAAGCAATAAATTCCTCAGTGCTGCTACATTGTCCGAGAAGGCTGAGTTCTCCTGCTTCTTTCTGCATCCAGTGATGTCCCGGTGATATTGTTGGAGTTAAGGGGGAACTACAGGCTATTTCAGTTTGGATTTCTAGTCTCCACCTGGGGTAACCAGGAGGCACGCTTGATAAGTATTTTTGTCACTATAGCGCTATGTTTTGGCTGACAAAGTAAAAGCTACAGGATAAGATTTTGATACACAGCAACATGGCCGTGGGCATCAGAAACTGCATTAGAGCATGCCCTGCCCTGCTTGCCCTGTCCCAATCCCATGACAGAGTAAAAAAAAAAAAAAAAAATCATGTCCTGTCCAAATCCCGGAAGACTGGCTTCCATCCCATCCTGTTCCCGTTAATCCGCGGCCGAGCACCTGCGAAAAAATTGACCTATTGTTCTCATGATTCCCGCTACTGCTTGCTCCCATTGACTTTTTTTTCCTGTCCTACCCAAGTCCCGTGTTCGATAGTGACTTGACTCTGGAATCCCACATGAATGCCGTGTCCTGCAGGATTCATGAAAAAAATGCCAGCCTGTAGCACACAATGCCTCCTGGTACATGTAAGCACTGCCAACATAGAACTAGTTTTCCTGGTCAGTACAGCAGCACTGAGATATTTATGGCTTCAGCTGACCACATTTACCATCAACACTGACTGGAAATCCAGATGAAAAGTGCCAAATAATTTATATTCCTGTATTTCGTTCTACTCCAGAATTTAAAGGGCTCTTCCTTGGCCCATGCTACACCCTTACAGCCAGAGCAGTTGGTACGCAAGGGCTCCACCTCCCCCTCATGTTAAGCAGGTGTCACTATTTACAACTTTGATGTGCTGTAGTCTGTCTGTCTGTCTGCTTACAGACACATCGAGGGCTGCTGTGACTTCACACATTGGCGCTCATCAAAGGTGATAAATACAGAAGCTGTATTTCACTCTCACCTCTGTCAGCTCAGAAAAGATAAAAGCATCATGTGTGAACACGCCTTCATATGTGCATGCACACTTTCCCACGGCAGCCTCTGTGGAGAAAAGTCTCAAAAAGTCTGTCCAGACAATATATGGACACGATTTTACTTCTCTGGGGAGGCATCATTTTACACAAGACAATGATCATATGTCTCTCAATCAAAGTTTGGTTACAACCAGGAGTGTAAAAAGTGTCAGATCCTTTACTGAAGCAAACGTACTAATATAAACCTCTCTACAAGTTAAAGTCCTGCATTAAGAAAACCTTGCTGAAGTAAAAGTATAGAAATATAATCAGATAAATATACCTAAAGTAAATGTAGTCATGTTGCAGTAAAATGTTCCCTGTCAGTGTTATAATGTCTGATGTTTCTGTATTAATATTATTGCATTAATGTTACTGTTTTCACTGCTGTACTACAAATAATGCAATACCGTAATACTTTAGAGGCCACTGTTGGTTAGTTTAATCTACAGCAATGCATCATGGTCTACAAGACCATCAAATGTCTGTAGCATGACTGTCCTGTGAGAACCATGTATCTCTAAAAAGTAAGAAATCAGCCTTTTTTCAGCTTTGTGGATTAAAAACTTTAGTATTTGCCTCTGGGATGTAGTGTAGAAGCATAAAGTTGCATAAAATAAATTCAATTTTTATCCTTTTATTTGTACTTATTTATATCAACATTACATAATATTGTCTTATTCAATTCCTTTATTGTTTATATTGACTTGACAACACCATGTTATGTCTCTGTCTCTGTCTATGTATGTTTTACTGTTCTTATCTCTTTTACTCCTGTACTGTATTGTTTTTCTATGTTTCAGTGTCTTTGCTTGTGTCTCATTTTACCTCAGTTTTAGCGTGCTCCTGTTTGGCCCTCTGTTGTTATTTTGCCTCCTGGGTATCCTGCTCTTGTACTCTTTTGCTTTGTCTGTCAATGCACTTTGTAAAGTCAGTTTTTAAAGGTGCTATATAAATAAAGTTATCATCATCATTATTATTGTTATAAAATGGAACTCAAGTAAAGTACAAATTACACTGCTTGTTGTAAATGTACTTACTGACTGATGATTGATTAAATATTAGGCATACAGGCATCAGACCCAAAGCTCAGTGTCATGTTTTAGTACTTACTACATTTTATATATCTAAATATATACATTTTATAAGTCTAATATATAAATATTATATTTATATACATTTCTTATTTGTTTTAATGTCAGTATTCACTTACCTTAAGATTCCACACAAACTATTCTATTCATTTAATATTGTTGTTTTGTACCTCATTCTGTTCGCTCTAGCTGTTTAAAGGAGGGAGGACTGTGGGCGGACGTTTAGCTCAGTTGGTAGAGCATGCGACCCATGTATGGAGGCTGTTAGTCCTCTGCAGTGGCCGTTGGTTCGACTCCCACCTTTGGCCCTTTGCTGCGTGTCGTCCCCTCTCTCTCTCTGCCCTGTTTCCTGTCTACTCT
This sequence comes from Lutjanus argentimaculatus, assembly GCA_034769285.1. Lineage (NCBI taxonomy): Eukaryota > Metazoa > Chordata > Actinopteri > Lutjaniformes > Lutjanidae > Lutjanus > Lutjanus argentimaculatus. Next base: position 44,458,092 of record JAWZSL010000003.1, on the reverse strand, counting down.
CTGGCTGTCCTATCAAATAAAGGCAAAAATGCCCAAAAAAATAACTTAAGAAAAAAGGAGGGAGGACTGTAGTGGGAGCACTGGGGTGTGAGGTGTGACTGTGTGGGAAATGGTTTACGTGGCTCTCCGGTCAGTTAGGAGGGCCCCTAAGCAGAATTTTGCTTAGGGGCCCATGGAGGTCAGGACCAGTTCTGTGTACAGCAAGTTTCATAAAAATCAGCCCAGTAGTTTTTCCGTAATCCTGCCGACAGAGAGACAAACAAACAGCACTGAAAACACGACATTCTCGGTCAGAGTAATAATTATGTAAATCCTGTGTCCAGTCAAAGTGTTTTAAAAGGCTGAAATGTTCTGACCGACATCTCCTCTTACCTCTGGCTTGTCATTCCCTGTTGTTCCAGCAGAGGGAGCCACAACATCGTAGTTTTGAAGTCTCAAAACCATTCTCACCAGGCGAGTGAGGACACATTTCCCCTCAGTCCCACTTGTTAAACAGTGTTATGAACAGAGAGAATGGATTTGAATCTGACAGAAAGTTGTTATATGGTTACATACCCAGTGTTGGAAGTCCCCTCCAACACACTGCTTTGTCATTTCCTTTGCAGAAACACTGCTGTACTGGTCATATTATTGTCCTGCTTGGCATTTAAAAAGGAGAAGATGTGAACGTGAGCAGAGGAGGATGTTAACAGTCACAGTCCACAGAGATGTGGAGAATTCAGAGGAAGAAAAGGAACTAATTTTTCACACAGCCTCGATGATGTATGGGGGTCCAAGCGGACTCTGACAACTGCCGAGTCAGTGATGTTCTGCAGACGACCTGCTTTAAGAGCAGGGAGAGTGGGCGGGGGAGGGGGCACGGATGTCGACACAATTCCCTGTGATATTAACAACGGGTGCACTTCTGAAGGTCCCGGGCCAATCAGTCAGGTGGATCCAGGTCCTCAGGTGCCGCACGAACTGACAGGGTCGACCTCTGAGGGACTGAATGCTGAGGCCACAATCGCTCTCTGGTCTGGGTTCGTGCTCTGTGTGAGAGCTCTGCAGCAGTGACTCACACAGAAAAAACCACAACACTGCTCATTTACTAACGCTGATACAGATGGGTGGTGTTAAGAAAAAAAACAAAACAGTCCTTAAAATACTCTTATTTAATCCTAAATCTACAACTAAAAGTAGAACCAAGTCTTGAATCTGAATTAGGTTAGGTGTTTTGTGTCTCTTTGTACTTGTTTTGTGTGCCATTTTAGTTGTTTTGTGTCCCTTTGTGATAATATTGTGTTCCTTTGTAGTTGTCTTGTGTTTCTCAGTGATCATTTTGTGTTCTTTTGTAGTTGTTTTGTGTCTCTGTGATGTTTTGTGCTCTTTTTAGTTGTTTTGTGTTTCTTTGTGATTGTTTTGTGTTCATATGGAGTTGCTTTGCGTCTCTTTGTGGTAGTTTTGTGTCTCATCATAGTTTTTATTAGTCTTCTCTTGGTAGTTTTGTGTCTCCTTGTGGTACCATTGTGTCTCTGTAGTTGTTTTGTGTCTACTTGTGATTGTTTTGTGTTTCTTTGTAGTTGTTTTGTGTCTCTTTGTGATCATGTGTTCCCATGTAGTGATTTTGTGTCCTTAGTAGATTATTTCTCTTGGTGGTAGTTTTGTGTCATGTCCTAGTTGTTATTTGTCTTCTTGTGGTAGTTTAACGTCTCCTTGTGGTACAATTGTGTCTCTGTAGACGTTATTTGTCTCTTTGTGGTCATTTTGTGTCTCTTTGTAATTATATGATTGACCCCTCAGGCCCCAGTGGCCCCATTCTGTGATCAAATCATGGGTAAGCTATACAAACATCCCTTAATCAGATAGGTTGGAAACAGATCTTGGTGGATCAAAATTATTTAAAAACGAAAACGAAGCTGAACGGTTTAATTACAACCCAAACTGTCTATAAACGCCTATCAATGTATTTTCATGTATTGGAGACCAGTGTATCATTATTTATGAGGCAAGTGCATCATCTATTGGCTAAATCTGCTGACAAAGCTAGCAAAGCAAAACTACATTAACATCAAGGAATCTAATTATTTATGTAATACATTTCAATGGGGTGAATATATTATTTTAATGTCTGAATATATATATTTAACTGGTCTGCTAAAGTAACGGCTATTGGGCAATTACAGTTTGAAAATGGGCCATTAATCATTACTTGAAATCCAATTTGACTTGAATTAATTTAACTACCATTTATCTGGAGACTCCTGCCTGAGCCTGTTTGACAAGTTTTGGGTAGTGTTATGTAGCATTGGGGGACGGTGGCTCTGGCATGTTACCAAACCATATTTCAGGTCCACCCAGAAAATCCTCAACACAGAGATCGTGAACAACAGTTTAACGATATAACATCACAATTCAGTACTACATAGTTCTAAGTCTTTTCACAGTTTTTCAGCAACTATTCTAATGTATAATATGTTTAGAAGAAAAACTCTGTTTTCCTTTACACAGACTTTAAGACGCACAACAATTTCTGAGCTTTCTCTAACTGGGTGGAGATGTGTGCTGTCCTTTCTCTTCTTGGTTTTGCTGACATTGAGTTGTAGGTTCGCGCACCACTCTGAAAGACTTTTGATGTCCTCCGGATATGATGTCCCATAAGTTTTTTGAAATTTGGCCAATGATGATGGTGACACCTGCAAACTTTGCAATGGAATTTTCTCCATGTCGAGGGTTGCAGTCATGGGTGTACAGTGTGAAGGGGAGGGGGCTCAGCACACAGCCCTGGGGGACTCCGGTGTTGAGCATTAGAGTGGAGGATTCATTCGTTGCTATCTCCCAGAATTTGAGTTCAATCACTGGGCAGCTCATAAAATTTGTAACAGGAAGAAAGTTCAAATACAAAGTCACTGGATGGTTGGCTTCTTAATGATATATAGGGCAGGAAGAAAAAACATTAGGTGGGTGCAAAGTAACAACAAGCCGCCTCATAAGTCATTAACCTTAAAACGTAAAACCCTAAACAGTTTTGCTAACAGCTGTGACCCTCAGTCCATGCTGAAGTACTTCACAGGGTACTTTCTTGCCGGGAACTTTCAAAGAGAACTTCCTTTCAGGCTGGTAGGATTGGCAGAGCCTCACCTCACGCATGGCCCTAACCTCAACCTTAACCCCGCGTAACCTAAACCACAACATAACCCTTTAATTGGTTAATTCTGCTTAAGGCCTTAGAGGAAACACGCAACACGCCTGATCCTACATCCACAGTGTGAGAAAAGAAGACAGTTAGCCAAAGTGATAGCATAAACAACAGCCAAAGAGTGTTTATATGAGTGAGAACACACCAGCCTACAGAGGGAATCTATGTGAGGGAACATGTGTGTATGTTTGACAGAAGACGAGGGAAAGGGAAGGACAGTCCCACGGTGGGACTGAGAGGAGCAGGCCCGGTCTCTCCTCTCCTGACTGTTTGGATTGGTTAAAGAAAACAAATCCCTCTGGCCAAGCGGTAGGCTGAAGACAAGCGCTCCCCGGGCCCCCGCCTCTCCTGCTACTTTACACTAAACTCTTCCAGATGATTTATGGGCTCGCTCCTCGTGGAGACCCGCTCCTGCTCACCTTTCATTCACCAGAGCTCGGGCTGACGGGGATCTCCGCTCGGTGCACTGTAACCCATCATTAACCGGTGTGTTCCACATGACAGATAACTGACTCAGCCCACAGTCTGCTGCGACGGAGACCTGCTGCTTAATCTGCTTATAGAACATTCATGTTTAACTTTCCAACGATGCAATGTGGATCAGTTATGCTTCTGATGAGCCCTGAGTGTTTTCTGAGGGTTGCATCAGTGTAAAGTCATGGAACAACCAACACACTGATTATTTCAGCCCAGCTGTGAAGACAACTTGAGATAGCAAGAGCTTGGCAATCAGCATCATGTCTTTTTCAAAGTTGAGGAAGCAATATGTAACAATTACATGTCCAAAAATGAGTGCTGCAGTCCAAACAGTGAGTTGGTGCCATAGACTTTATATTAAGTATGTTGATATCCTGTTATATTTCTTATTATTTCTTATTAAGTCTTTCCCCGCCATTGGCAAAATTTTCCGTCATATAAGACAAAATGCTTCCCCATCAATTACAAGATTTTCCATCAATTGCTGTTTTCACTGCCAGGCAGTAGGGGACGCTGTGATGGATCATCTGACAAAAATTTGTCAATTGATGAAGAAAAGAACCACCAGACTTCAGCAGCAGCAGCAGAAGAACAAGATGTTACGTAGCATGAAAACATTGGTGCTCAGCTGCAAATCCGCAGGACAGAGAGCACCGAGACCCGGGCACAGAGCGAGGCAGCCCCACGGGCAGAGAGCTCTCCAGCTCCTGGGCCTCTCAGATAGTGTTTCGGGCAGGGGTGACAGAATGTCACACATGTAACATGAAGTGATAAAAAATAAATAAATAAATAAAAACATGAAGTCAATATTCTGCTCAAAAATGTCTCTTTCACAAGAAAGCTGTTTTCTCAGTTTTTTTGTCAGAAAAGTGGATTTTTTTTTTATACAACCAACCAACATTCCTGTGTATTATTCCTAAAGTTAAACCTGTTATCCTCAAAACAGGGGCCCACTGCTCTGAAATAACACACTCTGGAGTTAGAGTTCAGTGACTGCCTTCTGCCTGCTGGACTTCTTACAACTCATAAACAGACACTTACTCACTTGGCAAAAATTTTGCATTAATTTGAACTCCAATTAAAGTGAAATGGGCAACAATAACACAAATTACAGGCTGGAAATATAAATTTCAAAGTTCACCATGGCTGTAGCGTTGTTGTCAGAGTAGTTAGTATTTTAGTTTCCTTAATCTCTGATGAGATATCATGGTCATTTTTAGATTACAGTAAATATATTATATCATTTTAGTTCCAATATATTGTTCTTCTGTTTTTTTTTCCTCTTTTCTTAGTTCTTTTAAAACTAGATTAGTCAATCTATTCTTACTTTTATTAGTAGTAGTATTTTTTTCTTCTGAATCTGGTTGAATGGTGTTAAAGTAAGTGTTACAATGAACTCTTGTAAAAAATACGTATCAAGGCAAAAATGACGTGAAAACAAAAAAACACAAGACATTTTCAGTTTTACTGCAGTAAAGAAGCTGAATCATCACTTCCATTTCTTTAAACTTACTTTTACACAAGTATCAGTAGTTTTACTTGACTTGTACTTGACTTAAATTCTTAAAGTCTTGTCTCACCTGTTTTGTGTCATTGCACTAAATAAAAAAAGAAATCATGTCTTCGTGTGAAAATCCAAATATGCACTTTATCACTCATCAGTTACTTTGCTTCATATCTAAGCTTTCTAATTATTACACAATAAAATGCACAATAATTTGTTATAGACTTGGGGGCGAAAGTTGAAAAGTTCAGCGTGGTGGTCCACAGCTACAGCAGCACAGAACACATTTGGATGTGCAGAGACTCGGGCCAAACTAAATACTGGTGCTGTTTTCCCTCAGCCTGCCGTAGGCCTGGTGCTGCTCCAGCCGCTGTTTGGAAAGATGAAAGACGCAGATAAAGAATTGGCACTTTGTTCCTGGTGAAAGTCGAAGATGTTGGAGTCAAGACCTGTTAAATCATTCAGTGAAAACTGCACAGTGTAGCAACTAAAAACCTGAGGCTGGATTATTTATTGTTTATCTTGTGTCATATGCGAGTTATTGGTTGCTGTAATCAATCCTCTTCTCTATACTGGCCCTGAAGTGATCCCTAACACCTACAGTGTAATATATGGAGAGCAAAACCCACTCTTTATATCATGAAATTCGTTATTATGAGGAGGCCTGAAACAACTACATCAGATCTGCAGGCCAGTGAGCAGCTTCACCTGAGCAGTTGGGGTTCAGGGCCTTGTTCACGGGTGGTGATCATCCTCCAGGAGGTTCAGCCTCTTCTGCTGTCTTCCTGAGCTTTTCTCCATTTTATCTCAGTTAAAGGAGTTTTTCCTTATTTGAATCGAGGGTCTAGGGATAGACTGTAAAGCCCCTTGAGACAAATTTGTGATCTTTACAGAGACCTGGATCGATCGCAATATCACTCGATGAGTGCCCCCATGTTCAAAATAACGCAGCAAAAGTGTACTATAGTGTGCCTTTTTAGTGGGCAAAACATGATAAAGTTCCCTCCAGGGTGTCCAGTGTAGAAAATGTGATGCGGTGCCATATAGGTTGACCTACATGCTAGGAAAGTAATTGGTGTCCACATGCTTCTAAATCAGTGGTTCTAAGACTGTGGGGTTCAGGTGGGGCCTGGATGACCTGTGAAAAAAATATGGACTGAAACTAAGCTGAATGAATATGATTTTTATATTTTTATGATGCTGTCATGCTGACCTTTATCTCACAAAGCTTAAATTAGTTGCTTCCCTAAAAATTGATTTTTTTTAAAAAGTGGGGCATGAACTTTTTTGGCTTCAGAAAAAAAAAGTTTTGAAGAAAGAAGAACTACTGTTCTAAATAGTTAAATAGTTTAAAGTCCAGTGTGTAAGATTCAGGGGGATCTATTGGCACAACGTGACAGAAATGGAGTATAATACTCATAAGTGTGTTTTCATTAGTGTATAATTGCCCCCCAAAAAAAGAATGGTTGTCTTTTTTGTTACCTTACTGGTTGATTCCACCAAGCACGGCACGTCTGTGCCACGGTTCTGATCCGTCCTCCGTATGGCTACAAGCCCCACCAGCAGTGTTTCAGATATGTTTCAGCAGCAGAGTGTTTTGTTCACCTGATTACGTTTACTTGCTCAGATTTTGTTGGCCTGCTTATCCATGTTTTGTTCTACCACGGATAAGCAGGCTACACAGTTGAATAGTCTTTTATTTTGAAAATTAACTGAATTCCCCCTGCCTTTTCTGTGTCTGACTTCCTGCTGGTTTGGTCTGCATGGGAAACGCTTGGCATCCATCAAAAATAGACTCAGCACATTTTTTAAGGGGAGCGGAGCAGACAGTCTTTCTGGGACGTGCCAAGGCACTGCTGGTGGAATGATAAGCATTGTGTAGAATGGCTGTGATCAGTTCTGGCTGATGTGGCGCAGCCGTAATGCTATGCCTCACGGAGGCCACCATGTTGAACCGCCATATTTCTACACTAGCCCAGAACAGACAAACCAAACTGGCTTTTCTCGTTCTTCACAAATTTCGTTACCATTGTAATTTCTCCTGCATGCATGGAAGGGGAGGGTGAGGTAAGCAGTATTCAGTAGGTTGTAATCTTCAACCTCACCACTAGACGTCACTAAATCCTACACTCTGGTCCTTTAATAGTGCCCTGTGTTTTTTCACAGAGGTGTAGTAATTGTACTTTAGTTCACGATAAAACGATTTTAATTTAAACCAGAGATCAGAACTGTATCTCCACATCTTGGGATGCGCTGGTGCCCCACTGCATTTTTCACCCTGCCCCTCAGACAGCCTGAGTCGGCCTATGTTTCCAATATGGGGTATTTTTAATGTTAAGTTGCAAACCATATTATCTGCCAGAGAGTTTACCAGTGTGATTGCTGCTGCTGTTGACATAATATTTGCACTATAATTTAAAATGCTGATATTACATATATTGGATTTCAGTGCTTCTTTTATATATTTTGTTCTACTTTATTGCTTATTTTTGTTTATGTTCTATTCTAATTTGAATATTTGAATATCTTTTAATACTTTTTCTGCGTGTGTAGCATGGAGGGGGTTACAAATGCTACGACTTCAAATTCATTGTGCAGCCCTGCATTGTAAAATGAGAAATGAATAAATCTTTGGACCGTGATGTGTGATATTGGATAAGCTTATGCAATGTCACAACATTTATTTCTGTCCAGAATTGCATTGATTTTTTGCCAAGACCTGATGATGATGATGATGGGAGAGTCAGACCGCTGTGTAAAGTCTACTCTAGCACATCCCAAAGATTCTTAATTTGGTTTAAGGTCTGGACTCTGTGGTGGCCAATCCATGTGTGAAAATGATGTCTCATGCTCCCTGATCCCGATGAATCCTGGTATTGTCATCTTGGAATATGCCCGTGCCATCAGGGAAGAAAAAAATCCACTGATGGAAAAACGCACATAACATTGCTGAATCTCGACCTGAGCAACTGAAGCAACCCCAGATCATAACACTGCCCCCACAGGCTTGTACAGTAGGCACTAGGCATGATGGGAGCATCACTTCATCCACCTCTCTTCTTACACTGATGTTCCCATCACTCTGCAACAGGGTAAATCTGGACTCATCAGACCACATGACCTTTTTCCATTGCTTCACAGTCCAATCTTTATACTCCAGAGCAAATTAAAGCCTTTTTTCTGATTATCCTCACTGATAAGTGGTTTTCTTAAGGCTACACAGCTGTTTAGTCTCAATCCCTTGAGTTCTCTTCACAGTGTGTGTGTGTGGAAATGCTCTTACTTTCACTATTAAACACAACTGTGAGTTCTACTGTTGATTTTTTACGATCTGATTTCACCAAATTTTTAAGTGATCCCTGATCACCATAATTAAAGATTTTTTGCTGACCACATTTCTTCCTGGAAGATGATGGTTCACCACTATCCTTCCAGGTTTTAATAATGTGTTGGACTGTTCTTAACACAGTTTTAGTAGTTTCATCAATCTCCTTAGTTGCTGTCTTTGCTTGATTCAGGCCAATAATAACAGTAACATCTTTTCCACGACCACAGGATATGTCCTCTGACATGATTGTTTAAGAAATGAGAAGATGCTCACTGCATCAGTTAGGGTTAAAAAACTTGTTGCCAGCTGAAACGTATTAATCACTACAGTAATTATCCAATCTAACCTATTTGCTTAGTTAAATCCAGGTAGTGAAAAAGCAAAGAAAAAGGAAAGTAAACAAAAGCAATTGTAATTATTAAATTAAGACAGACTTTTCCTAACTTTTACGCAAAGCCATAATAAATAATTATTTAATTATTTAATTAACTAAGTTTGTGATAATAATTTATTAAAACTGATAGAGGATGAATGTCAGTGTTTCAAAAGTTGACAATTTCTTCTCCGTCAGAATTTTTGTGGATGTCCTACTAACTGTTAATGACAGAAACATCATCCGTCCTGTCAGCAGCCCCTCATTCACTTTCACCACTGGTCCAGTGATGATTAACAGAACTCAACTTGTCAGTGTGACTCAACTGTCAGCTTTTCACTCCCTACATTTTACTGACTTTACAGTCAGTGTTATGACTTTACAGTCAGTGTTATGAAACCTGACTGGCCTCCTCTCAGCAGGACTTTGATGACAATTGTGCAATTGTTTGACTGCTTTGCCATGAAGTGTACATGGCAAGACAAGGTCATGACATGGTGATACGACAACTACTCACTGAGCCTTGAGCTGTTGCATGTTATAAGCAATGTAATGCAAATTACCGCTGCAGCTAAAGATTCTTTTTTTTGTTGGTTAACTGGCTGGTTATTTTCTCCATTTACCAGTTAGTTGTTTGGTCTATAAAATGTCAGAAAATAGTGAAAAATGTTGATCACTGTTGTCCCAAAGCCCAAGATGACATCCTCAAATGTCTTGTTTTGTTCACAACTCAAAGATATTCAATTTACTGTCAAAGAGGAAGAAGGAAACTAGAAAACATTACATTTAAGATGCTGAAATCAAGTTCTGACATTGCTTAAATCTCAGTCACAACTATACTGAGGTCTGTGCTGCAGCAGTACTGTAGCTGTATCTGTATCTGGGGGTTAGCTGGGGGTTATAGCATGAAACTATTAACCCTGACATCTTGATATGTGAAACTAGAACGGTCTCACACATTCTTTCAAGATTTTCATCACCCTCTCTAATTGTGTTGCTGCAGACTGTTGTGGCTGGTGTGGTTCCACCATCATGTCTAACATCAGCTGTGAATGTGAGGTAAGGTCAGCCCAGCTCGTGTCACTGGGGAGGAACAGGCCGTGGCATGAGCGGCCTCGCGTGCTGGGTCTCTGGGTGGATATTGTTACCACGGTGAAAGCTTTGCGAGGTGACTGTAGAAACCACACAAAATCGGGCAATTACCACAAAACCTCCACTGATAAGACTTGTGGAGGCTTTTGAGCTTCTAGCTCTTAAGTCTATCTATTTATCTTTTTGCCTGTCTGTCTTGCCAGTTTATAGTTTGTTAGATTGTTTTTTTTCATGTGTACCAGTTAATCATATGCCTGGTTTTCCTGTCTGCAGGACTACCTGCTCACCTGCCTGCCTTGCCATCTTACCAAGTCCGTCAGCAAGCTCTAATCCACAAGATTCCCTCTGCCGAGCCTCCACCTGGATTTCTTCCCTAACCTCAGCCCGAACATCTAGCCAGCTGCCACCTCACCATTCCTGCTGGTGTTCTAAATAAAAGACTTGTTTTTCCACCTTACCTGCTCGTCCAAGCACCTCACCCTGCTAGCAACCACACTGCCAGCCTCCTTGACATTTTGACGGCATCCCATGAAGGTCACAGGAGAAGACGTGGTCATCATAGTTCTCGACATCAGCGGCAGTCATAGCTGTCAAGCACCCCAGTCTCAGCTTCCCAATGCCACAAAGCTGCTCAGCATCTAGGCCTCTCGGTTGCCCAGTGCCAAAAATTTGCCACCAGTCCTGTTCAATCGACACCTACTCCTGGCTCCTAGCTGGCGACGTTCCCAGTTGGCAGCAGCCTGCTCAACACCTGTTCCTGCTCAGCAGCAGTCTTTTGTTTGAGAGTTACAGCAGTCTTCTGACCCCGAGCTGCAGCAGTCCCTGGTTCCTGAGCTCCGGCGGTCCCTGGTTCTTGTGCTGCAGCAATCTACTAAGCCTGAGTTGCAGTAGTCACCAGTTCCTTTGCTGTAGTTGTCCTCAGTTCCTGCGCTGCACCATTTTCTCTGTCTCCACTAACCTCCATTTCTGTACTCCAGGCTTGTTGATGGCTTCCAGAGCAGTTCCACCTACTCTGCTGTCTGGTTGACTTCCAGAGCAGCTCCACTCATCTGTCCTGCTGTCCAACGACCTCCAAACTTGCCCATCTTCCAGAGCTGGCATCCCTTCAGCCCTGCCTCCTGGTCAACCTCCAGACCTGCACCATCCATCATAGTTGCCCCCAGGCTGTCCACCTTATGTCCCCATGTTCCATCTCTGTTAAGCACCCATGTTGTCAGCCTGAGGTCACCTGCTTTGCCACTATCCGATCCTCAGGCCGTCCACCTAATGTCAGCCCTCCATTCTTCAGCTCCCAGGCCTCTTGCCCATCAGGCAGCTCTCATCTCCGGTAGTCCCTCTGCCAAGCCTCCACCTGGATTTCTTCCCCAAACAGCTCCAGCCCCACACTCCAGCTGGCCACTATCTCACCATTCCTGCCAATATTGTAAATAAAAGACTTACACAAAAACATCTTCAGAAAGATTGCAGGATTTCAGCAATCCTTGAAGAACTCTTTCTCTGGATGAAAAGAGTTCTTAATGGAACACTTGGTCTTACAAAGATCCCTTGTCATTCATACCTTTTCATCAAAAACAAGTTGTTCAAATGCAAATGGTAGAACCTCAGCCCTTTTGGAACCCTTATTTCTAAGAGTGTATGCCAAAAGGAGAACAGTGGTGCAGTGGTGAACAATTTGTGTTTATTTCAGTGTGTGAGTTGGTTTCGCTGGAGGCCTGAGCACAGTGAGCGCAGTCAGTCCAACAGAAGCTGAGGAAAAGACAGATTTAATGCACTTTTAATTGAACCATTATGTGTTGGACCGTTGGGGCGGCCTGAGTGAGGCCCTCACATCTATATTAGCAGTGCAGTACCTATCAATATTACTGTGCCGATTAAGGACATTAAACTCTGTAATTGCACTAATTGGAGTTATTTGTAAAATAAATAGAACGGAGCTGCCATTAAAATGCCCCAGGAGCCTGTTGTGTGAGATGGATTTGATAAAGCGGCTGCCTCTGTGTTTCTCCCTGGTTTTCCAGCTCTCTATAAATGATCCAGAAAATGTCCTAATGAAGAATACAGGTGGGAAAGTCATTATGTATCCTGGGGGTCTCACTACCACTTCATGCAGGGAGAAGTGCTCTATCTGTGGGTGACCTGAAGAGAAAACATTCCCAGCTAATAAGCACTCTCAGAGCAAGCAGCATGGCTGACTGAAGCCTAACTAACCCTTGAAGAAATTTGATTTCTAACCCCCCCATCCTCCTCCTCCCTTGGAGCCTGTGTGTAAATGAGGCAGTCTGTAAATGAAGCAAGTCGCTGGGCATTATTCTATTATGTACACCTGATTATAGAGACTTAAAGCACAAGAAGATAACAGACCTACCTCACAGTGCTGATGAACGAGCAAGTCTCTCAGAGAGCTCGGCTATATTTAGAAACATTAGAGAAAATCATTTATTTTCCACTCTTCTCGGTTAAAGCCACTCACTGAAATAATATTAGACTTGTTGCCAATATGACGTGACCCCAACATTAAAAACATGTATATTAGGGTAATTTTTCCTGCAACTGCCCTTGATGAAGGAACTGGCTTATGAGCTGAAGAGGAAGAAGAGAACTGAAGAGAACGGGTCACTGTATGTTGTACTGAGAACTGGGACACATCATCCAATTATTTGGTGAAAATGTATTCTTTAAGGATTTATATATGCGAATGGATGTCGACTGATTTTCCATGTGTCTACATTTAATAAAAAAATATAATCACTAGGAGGTTGGCCGGTTACAGAGTTTGATGTACTTCCTGCAGCGGTTGAACCTGCAAAAGACGATGATGGTGCACTTCTACACTTTCATCATCAAGTCCATCCTCACCTCCTCCATCACCGCTTGGTACGCTGCTGCCACTGCCGGGGACGAAGGCAGACTGCAGTGTATCATTCGCTCTGTCAAGAGGGTGATCGGCTGCTCCATCTCTGCAGGACCTACATGCCTCCAGGACCCTGAGGTGTGCAGATAAGATTGTAGCCGACCCCCTCCCATCCCGGACACAAACTTTTTGAGCCACTCCCCTCCATCAGGACCAAAATCATGCCTCATGCCATAAGAACAGTGTCTTCCCATCTGCAACTGGTCTCATCATCAAGACCCATGACCCCCACTGACACTGCCCCCCCACCCTACTCCCTTATACACACCATTAATGCAGTGGTTCCCAAACTAGGGGGCAGGCCCCCCTGGAGGGGCACAGAGCCATTGTAGGGTGAGTGTGGATGACCAGGGGAGAAATACAGAGTGAAACAAAGGTGAATGAATATGATTTGTGTAGCGGAAATAAACAAACAGGAGTTTTCTGATGTTATAATGTTGACCTTTATTTCACAGAAATCCAATTTCTTTTTTTTATCAGTTGCTTCCCCATTATTGTTAATGATTACTAATAACTGTGGGATGTGGGGGGGGCATGAACTTTTTTTTTGGCTTCTGAAGGGGGACATGCCAGAAAAAAGTTTAATTCACATTCAAAAGTTTACATTTATTTGACATTTCCTGTCAAACCTTTAGCACTCCTACATAAAACTGCACAGCTTCCGAATCTATTTAAGTATCAGGCACACTTGTAAATATTGTTTTTACTATTTTATGTTTTTGTTTTTTTGTGTGTTATTGTCTATTCTCTACTTTTATATTAATGCTGTTTTATCCAACACTACTTGCCTTAACCTTCTATATTCTTTATATTTTCAGTATTGTTTGTTATGCATCAACATGCCACAGCACAGGCCTTGTAAATGAAGACCAACCGTTCTTGATTCTGATTTAAAATACTATATTTTCCAGGAAAATTGCTAAATAAAAATCAAAACCCCCTCAAAAAATGCTTTTGTCCCAGTTTTCAAGAATGAATATATGTGACTGAATAACCTGAATTTAATCATTTTAGACTGTTGATCACTGCAAAACTTGCCATTTTAATAAGTCATTATGTCTATTGATTTCATAGCCCATAGTCAGTTTTTCTTCAAACATGTATAAAAATCTGTCAGTAAAGTTTGATTATTTCAGCCTGTTTCTGATATAAATTTTCTTGTTTTAAATGCAATCACCAGAAGCAAAAAGCTAATGTGACACAACGTCACTAAGTGACTTCTTCAGCATTATGATGTTTAATGCTCATATTTTGCTCCATTTTAGCAACCACTATTTTTATAGCATGTAAAAGCTTCAAAATCCACTAGTGGGGTATTTACTGATGCATTTAATATCACAGAACAAAATGTGAAAATCTCTTCAGCTTGTGTTAAACGCTGACCTTATTTCAGGCAGATAACCAAAAACCCATCCAAAAAATAAAAAATAAAACAACAACAACAAAAAAACAAACAAAAAAAAACAAACAAAAACCACTGACTTTGAGACGAGAGAACTGGATGTGCTAATATTCTAACTCTTTTTCAGTGTTTCAGGTCTCATTCCTGCAGCACTCCATCACCAACACTACTGTTCTTGACCCAGTACAGCACTCCTTTTTATTTTCTTTTGCAGATTGCAACCAACCCCTCACTTCACCCTCCCCTTCCCAAGCCTGTAGGAGAACCTGAGGTGGTCCTGACATTTAATACAACACAACTTGACACATTTAAACACCACTGTATAAAACTTAAAGCAGGTTATTCTAGTGTTCATGTGTTTAAAAAGTCTTGCTGAAGTGGTTAGTTTGTATTCAAAATGTAAAACATTTGCTTCTGCAGTATAAAAGGAACACTGCATAATTTTAAACCCCAAAAGGGTCACTTCAATACTTCTGTTTTTATCATTTATTTACAGATGAACTCCTGCTGAGGCAGCCACCCTCTGAGGCAGGTCCCATACAACTGCCCCACGTCTGATCTCAGACAACCACAGAAATAAATACACATAAAATCATTTTACATAATAATTAAGATGATATAAAATATTATAAATGCCAAAAATATTTTTGTAATTTGAATCCTATAACCAATTATTTTGCACATGTCAGCACTGAAATGTGCATAAATGATTTTGTTCTTTCCTCATAACAAAATCCCACACAAAGAAAATATTGGTAATGTTATAAGTCAGCTTTAAGAAGACATTTTTTTCTTAAGAATGGTTGGTGAATGCAGCCCATCAGGTCTTCTATGGAACCCGATGTAAAGGAATCATTCTAGGGAAACAAAAACACAACAATTCTAATTTTCAGGTCATTTGTACTTCAATGAAAACATTCTGAGGATTATTATACTCAATTTCTGCCATTTTCTGCTAATAAATCCCCCAAATCTTCCACGCTGCACCTTTAAATAAGACAGACTGACAGATTGCTGCATTGAATCAAGAAAATGACATTTATATTAAGAAAACTGATTTATGTAAGAGACAGGTTGAAATAACCTCACTGGACTGCCAGATTTTGTTATTTTACTTGGACTCAATAATATACCAAAATAACTAAAAAGAAACTAAAAATAGTGATCTTTCATAATGCAGAAAAAGTTAGTAAGTGAACCATCAATTTAAAGAAGGTTGTGAGATATAGTTAAAAGTTATGAAGAATGTTCGTAATTGAACGTCAAGTTCACAATAGTTCAAGTTTGGATGATATTGGCAGCTGTAACGGGGTGTTTTGCTTCCAACTGCAACAATGTAGCAAGATGATTTACTCTGATCATCCATCTCACTGATTTCCTCTGCACAGCGATGGCAGCTGAGGCTCAGGAGCATTTAGAGCTATGAAGCAAACACAAATCTGATGGTCAGATCATAAACTATAGTGTGGTTACATTATCCCAGGAGACTCTTGTGTTTCTGTGTTGAGCAACGATAATCTATCACTCATTCTGAGAATTATGAGGGGGTTTTGATTTTTACCCTTCAATTATGCTGGGAAATATATTTTAAAAGATCAAACTAACTTGGCCAGACAGTTGACAAATATCAAAAGAATCAAAATACACATTTTTAAACCAGAATTCTTATTTAGCTTTGATTTAGAAGGGCTACAGAGTCGACATGTATGCTTGAGACACATCTGATAGTGATATTATTTCATGAATTGTCTAAAAATAGAAAGTTTACCAGTGCTTGAGCAGTATTCCTGCTTTTTCAACCAGGAAGTGAGACAGAGGTCCTTAGAGTGTAGCTAACCCCTTTTATGTTTTTGTAAAAGTCTGACAAAGTTGATGGAAATCTGGGACACAACTTAAAGGGGCAAATTTTTCATAAAAATCAAATTTAAAACAAGGATGATTATAATAGCACATTTTACACCTGTGTTATCATCGGTGTTGTTAGTTTTAGATTTTGAAGACTTTTAACATGTTTTTAATTGTTTGAAGTTGTGAATTCTTGTCTGGGACAACAGTGTTTTCTGGCACAGAGCAAGAAATGAAATTAAGAAATGAAGAACAATTAAAGCAAACCAAGACATTTCACCAATCCTTAAAGAATAAGTTTTCACCAAAAAATTGGAATTAGGGTGTTAGTATTAATAATTTTAAAGGATTTTTTTGTAGGACATGATTTGTCCCAGTTCTCAAGAATGGGTGCTTAAATAATCAAAACACTGTTTCCTGATGTTAAAAGCCTCAATCATTCACATCAGTGAGATTCAGACTGTGACACATTTATTTAAATCACAAATTTCAGAGCAGTTTTACAAACTGTTCATTGCAATGTCACGACCACAGAGGCATGTTCTGTTCATCATTAATAAGCAAGCATTAAAGCGTCTTCACACTCCATTACATTATGAAAATCATCACTTGTTCAGCGGTTGTCTTGGAAAAATGGCTTCAAACATGACATGACTGTGTACATCTGTTTGTCGTCCAGTCACAACAGACATAATGTGGTCTGTACTGCTCAGACACAATGCTGTGGTTTATACTCTATCTGGGGCTGGGTATGGATCATATTGTTTGATAAGAACTGAAATATGTATGAAGCTCTCACATATGACAAGTTGAAATCAAGTGTCTGGTCAGATTTATAATTTTACTGATTCTTTGATTATTATTGAATTATTTATTTGGTCAAAAACTTTTACATTTGAGACAGTGACCAAATATTTCACCCACTTTTTGATGCAAATGTAATAAAATCTTGATTCATGCACAGAGATGCGTTACACCACATTTTCCAACTAAGCTCTGCCCACATTGAACCAGTAAGCCGAGCACAGAGAAAAACATAAACACAGGAATGTCACATCACTGACAGGAAGTAGCTGATTTTGAAAATGTTTTCAGGCACTTTAAATGAAAACATGCTTATATTCCACGAAGAAAGGGATAAAAAAAAAAAACAGATCAATACAATAACCAGCTGCCAATCAATCTGGGTATCCCAAACAAAAACTTCTGCAACTGGACAGACAGGTTACAATGGTGGCAACATTATCCTTCAGGGTAAATGCGCTTGTCACAGTACGTCCACTAAAAGTGCTTGTTTTTGCCACTGACCGACTGATTGTTATTCTAAGTGTCAGACAGCATTGTGGAAAGGATCTCTACGGAAGAAGACCTTTTCAGACAGTCCTTTCCGACAGGGATCTGAATAGGGCTGCACAATTAATCGAAATTTGATCAAAATCGCAATATGGTTTTCTGCAATTTTTCTGCAGGAGATGCGATCTTTGTTAAAGGCAAAATGTGTGTGGAAAAACATTTGAATAATGAATGCTGTGAGGCAGAGATGCCGTCCTAAAAACATCTTCATTTGGTACAGATTACTGCAAAAAAGACAACAAAAAACCCACAAAATCATCATTTTTACTTGTTTTTCAATCAAAAAAGAATAATGATGTAAAAATATAATTATCTCTAATATTGCAAATCATATCACAACTGCAGCATCAGTCAGAATAATCGCAATTAGATATTTTTTCAAAATCGTTCTGCCCAAGATCTGAAGCTGTTATAGCGCTGTCTTCAAAGCCACCAAACCCCATTGAGAAAAACAGTCATTTTACCTCGAAGAATACAGGAGTTGTTGGTCAACCATTGCCTAGTGTTTGTTATTGCATGACTTTAGTGTTTTAACATGTTAATTCAGAAACCCTGTTTAGGCAACTTACAGGACCAATTTGAAACGTTTTGTACCTATTAATGATTTAGATCCCCAATTATCTAAAATAAATAGGGCACAGGTTTAAAAATACCAGAATCACCCTTTAATTGTACTGTTTTGTGAAGCCCTGGAAGGAGGATGAAGCATCTGTGGCTGAAAAAAAATTCTGTGATGCCAGTGTGCTTTGGAACTAATTTTAACACTCTATGTTGTACAGGACAAGGCACTGAATATTTAGAATATTTAGGATTTTCAGGATTTCAGACACTTTGGTTTGGTTGAGAACTGATTTGAGACGTCATGTGGTTATTCCCACCATGACTTCACTGATGTCCCACAGTTTACTGGCCACTTCCTGGTCCATTGCCTTGTCCAGCAGAGTCTGAGGCTTACAGTCAGCGAAGCACTGTCCCTGCACGCCGTCCACATCCGGGCTGCAGGCCAGATACACTGAGGTCTGAGCTCCCTCCTCGGGGCTCTTGAACAGGCCCCAGGAGAGCAGGTTGAACAGGGGCTTGGCCAACACCGGGACGTGGACGTGCCTCCCCAGATTAGTCCTCACGATGCCCGGGGTCAGAGCGTTCGCTGTGACGCCGCTGCCCTCCAGGCGGCGGGCCAGCTCGCAGGTGAACAGCAGGTTGGCCAGCTTGCTGCGGCTGTAGGCGAAGGCCTTGTCGTAGCTCTGCTCGCTGTTCAGGTCCTCGAAGTTGATGTCTCCGTGCTTGTAGAGTTTGGAGGAGACCACCACGATGCGGCTGGGGGCGGATCGCTTCAGCAGGTCCAGCAGCAGGTGGGTGAGCAGGAAGTGGCCCAGGTGGTTCACCCCGAACTGCATCTCGAAGCCGTCCTCTGTTTTGGTGTAAGGACACTGGTAGACACCAGCATTGTTGATCAGCACGTCCAGCCGAGACTCCTCCTGTTAAACAGCACAGAAGTGAGGAGAATATCAAACACACCTACAGACTGTGCTTTTACTTTAACAATATGAGCTGTAAGACTTTCTATGACTTTTAAAAGTGTCTGTCAAAGGTCAAGACTGTGCTTCAGATTTAGTGTAAACTAGGGGTATGGGGTCAACCTGTAGTCAAACTGGTCAATTATCGGATCTGATATTCAGCATTTTTAAAATGATTAGAATCTTTTTTTTTTTTAAATCCAATTGCCAATTAGAGAAATTAATTTAAAAATGCACTTCTTTGGCTCTGATGCAGCCCGATCTCTCAGTCTGTAGTCATCATTCTGTAGTTAAACTCCATGTCCCACCCACAACACTATCTGATTGATTAAACATCACGAGGAATAGCCAATCAACACTGAAGGCTGCTATCTTTGGACTTAACGTTATTGTAACATTGGACTTTCTGTTATTCTAGAGATTTTCTCAAGTAGCTTAAGTAGACTATCATATCTTCACAGCTACTCTTGTTAAAACGCTTTTTTTCTTTTTAAATATGTTACCGAAAACTGTTTTGACACTATTGTGTTATTATAAGCAGCAGTGGAATATAATTCTAAGTATATCTACACAAGTACTGTACTTTGGTACAAATTTGTGGTACTCATACTTAATTGAGTCACTTATTTTCATGCCACTCTCTACACTGTTGTACTTCTTAATTCATTATAATTATTTGACAGTTTTAGTTAGTGGTTAGTTTGCTTACAAGTTAAGATTTCTGCATACATAAGTGTAATGAAATGAAGTGTAATGATGTTTATTTTTATAAATGATACCAAACAGTTTACAAGTATAGCTGAGCTGATTAGTCGATTTTAATCAAAAAAATTAATCGCCAACTGTTGAGGTGGTCTAATCTTTAAAGTTTTTATCATGTGAAACATTTCATGGTTCCGGAGTCACAAATGTGTGGATTTTCTGCTTTTCTTTTTAGGTATTTCAATTATTTACATTTATTTCTAAATAATTTTGGATTTTGTGCTGTTGGCTGAACAAAACACACTGTGAAGGTGTCACTTTGTGCTCTGGGTAACTGTGACGACACTTCTCACCATTTTCATAATTTTTACAAACCAAACAATCATTCGATTAATGGAGAAAATAATCAACCGATAAATCCATAAAGAAAATAATCATTAGATGCAGTCCTATACACAGGGGACATTTTACTCCATTTGATTTACTATTGATACCTAAAGTACATTTCCCTGATTATACTTGTATACTTTGAGCATTTTGAGCGTGGTATAGTGAAGCTAAGGATCTGAACAGTCTACTCCCTCTGCCACTGATTGTTAGAATAGATTATATAAATGGTTAAAAAAAAAAGGTTATAAATAAAAGCTTATTTTCCACCAGACAGAAATATCTGCTGTAGTAAATTAACGTCAAGTATTCAGTGGTGTATAATTCAGTAAGTTAGTGATTTAATTTTTAAAATTCACAAACTTGTTAACAGTAACAGGCAGGTTATATGTTTACACTGCCAAGTACCGTTATTCTTCAGTTATGAGAACCCCATTAAAAATCTGTCTGTATTAAAAATGATAAACCTCTACTGATTTGTCAAGGAAGCCACGTGGTTTAAATGGACTCAAGTAATTCAGTGTATGATGTTCTTGAATTCGGCATTGATAAACTCCACTGATCAGCCCCTATTTGACTAAAATATCTAGTTATACATCTGCTTGACATGAGCTTTGCATCTCATGTTTACTGGATGACGATACTAGGAGTAACTTGCTTATAAAGTTAAAACTGGGCCTACACCTACTTAAGTTCCTGATATTTGTGAAACCGAATGTATCCCAAATGTTTTTACTTTAAGCAGAAAATAACTTCGTGGGGTACGTTACTGAATTTTGAGAGAAACGAGTTCCCATTATTAAAAATGAACATTTTTTGACTGAAGTTTGGCCTGACGTTCTTTTTAAGCAATCCCGCATTTGAGCTGTCTGGAAAGCAAACTTGGCTTCATAACTGAAAGCACTCTACACTGTCTACCTTTATTATGTCCTGACAGAAAGTGCGTACAGATGTGAGCGAGCTGAGGTCCAGCTGTTTGACGACCAGCTGTGTACTGTCTGCACCGGTCTCCTGTCGGATCTCCCGGGCCGCCTCCTCGGCCCTGCCCAGGTCGCGGCAGGCCATGATCACCCGGCCCCGGAGCTTGACTATGCCCGCTGCTGTAGCTCTGCCTATCCCGCTGTTAGCTCCGGTCACTATCACCGTCTTTCCATTCATCATTGTGCTTCATTAAACATATGCTGTTCAGAGTTCTAAAGCTAACTAACGTTAGCTTCGTGACTGTGTACGACACAGAAATACTTCATTACCCAGAATTCACAGCGGGCGACAGTTGCCTTTTTGGAAACTCGTAAAAGTGGCTTTTCAACAATCCAACTTGAATTTAGTCAATAATTACAACGCAATTGTGGCTGTTATTTTACTATCCTTTGTGCTGCCATTGTATAATGTACACGTTACAGTGGAGGGTATATGTATTTAGATAGACGTGTGATGATATTTTCTGTTACTGTTAAAAACAAACTCATGACACAGTGAAGCAAACTGGGGACAGTTGCAACCCTTCATTTCTCTCAGTTACTCACAGACTATTTGAACTAAACCAGTTAAATCTCCATATTAAACTTACAACTGTCTACTAATTACACATACCATTTAAATATGATTACATATGACATATTGTTCACACCTCCCAGATTGGGAGCGACACTTGTTTGATTAGATCCTGTACCTCCTCACTATCAAAACCTTGAAATAAAGTTTGTGTCATATTTAATGTTATTTCATGATTACTGTAAGCCTCATGAAGCAAGTGGGCATTTGTGCTGTGAAGTGGTGAAATAACTTTGGCTAAATTCACAGGTGTAGCACCACTTGTTTTAAATACTGGAAAGTACCAGTGACATTCACATGCATACTGTCTATTGAAATGGAGTGGAGAAGATCGACAGAACAAGTTTGGTTTTCATGGCTGTAAATAGAACTTTTGGCCCTAATTCCATTTCCCATCCATTGTGCGCAATCCGGCTGTATCTTAACAATTTTTAACAATAAGGGGTGCTAACACACTTTCAGAAAAAGTCAAAGACTGGGGTCTTGAATATTTTTTTATGTAAACAAAGTTACACACAACTATATTTTACCGATTTAGTGTTAAAAACATAGAAAACACAAAAAACATGTTAATAATAATAATAATAATAGTAATAATAATAATAATAACAACAACAACAACTTTATCTATATAGCACCTTTAAAAACAGTTTGCTTTGACAATGCTTTGACAGTCAAAGCAAAGGTAGAATACTTGAGAGGCAATATAACAACAGAAAGAGAAACTGTGAGGCTAAACAAATCAAGACAAAGTTAAGCAAAAGACACAAAAACATTATAGAAATAGATAGAAAGATAAAAGAGATAAGGACAGTAAAAACAAGAAAATATGTGTCGATATAAATAAATGGAAATGAAAAGAAAAAAGAAAAAAGATTTTAAAAAGTCATTAGATAATTTCTACCTATATATGTATATATATATATATATGTATGTGTATATATATATATATATATGTATGTATGTGTATGTATATATATATATATATATATATATATATATATATATATATATATATATATATATATATATATATATATATATATATATATATATATATCTATATCTATCACGGGGCAGACGTTTAGCTCAGTGGGTAGAGCGTCTGACCCATGTATGGAGGCTGTTAGTCCTCTGCAGCAGCCGCTGGTTCGACTCCCGCCTTCAGCCCTTTGCTGCGTGTCATCCCCTCTCTCTCTGCCCCGTTTCCTGTCAACTCTCTGGCTGTCCTCTCAATAAAGGCAAAAAATGGCCAAAAAAATAACTTAAAAAAAAAATAATAATAATTAAAAAAAAATATACATATATATATATATATATATATATATATATATATATATATATCTCACACAATGCCATCTTGTCAATGTACATAAATAGAAGGTGACTAAAAGGACCCAAAAATGGGTTTTAAGAAGTTGTCACTAATTCTGCAGCCTTATCTCCTTGGCCAGGTCGGTCCAAAAGTCGAGGCGCCCTGATGATTTAAACCTCGACTCTGGAACAGCCATGAGGGTCCTGCTTGGGGATCGAAGGCTATGAACTGGCTCATAAGGGGTCAACATTTCTTCCAGCTTAGGGCCAGACCCAAACAGGCAAAAATGCACAAAAAACAGGCAAACGAAGAATTTCTACCATTGTCTGGACTGGATGAAATAAAGTGAATAAAAGGACCTGACTTCAATAACTTGATGAGTCATATCTTTTTAGCGTCCTCTGGAAACACTTCTGTTGCTATTGTGTGTATGTGCAGCATGTTTGTGTATTGTCATATGTTGTCTTAATTTGCAGGACATTTGTGTAGTTCCAGCGTGTTTTCTAAACACTGCGTATGTGTTCGCAAATTGATGAAGATGTTCTTATTTGCTTGTGTTTTGTCTATTTGCAGGTGTTTCCTTAAATTACAGTGCATTGACCTTTCAGAGCCACCATAGAAGGATATTAGCAACAGATTTCAATATAATGCGGTCCAGTACAACACCATCATTATAACCTCATCAATACACATGTAGATCAATTCCCACCTCTTTGACAGTGTGAACAAAAACCACACACTCTAATCTTCTTAAATATAGAATTTGTAGCAGATCTGTGGATTGGAATTGTAGCTGTATGGGTGTATAGGAGTGTTTTAAAGGAGGCAAAAGCTGATTTTTGACAGTTTTGAGGTGGATCTTCTCTGTTTTACCCTATATGAGCCATCTGTGGGTCCCAAAAGAACAACATGACTGTAGCCTAGCAGATTAACATAAATCTGGCAACAATTAGGACTGTATAATGTCTTTATTTTCTTTTCTTTGTGGTACGAACAATGTGAATGTTAAATGCTAACTGGAAGATTAGCCCTTATCATGCTATCTGCTGTCTGTACACACGCTCTGACCAGTTTAAAGGGAGATTAACTGATCACACATGCAGATTATTTTCTAGTTGTAACACTGATCAGTTGTGTGATGAAATGATAAGAGTGGATCGAACACTGCAGGGCCCAGAGGTGGCGATGTCGCTCCATCATCCATCTGTCTTTCTGCTCTGTCCAACAATTTGAAGCAGAGATATATGTCAATAACAACAGCCAGATAGACTAAAGTTTGTCATGGTCCACAAAGAATGACCTGCTGACCTTTCCTAGCTTCACAGACAGGAGAAAAGTTTCCTGTGATAAACACTTAAGCCTGTTATAAAGTATTAGGAAGATGAATCTGAGGTTACAAGAAGTTTACACAAGCAGATCCATCTCTGAATTGGAGATTTCCCCATTTAACTTCACAAAAGATGTCTCATTATCTAATGAACAGAGTGACATTTGAGGTCATTGGTTTTAGTGGGAGTTATTAGCTGGAACTATTTCTTGACGAACAGCAGCTTATTCATCCACTCAGAGCGTCTGTGCACTGTCTCTTCTGACACCGGTGCAGGTTGCCAGATGAGTTCAGTGAGCACAGGTTTTCAATCCCCCCTCCCATGAAAATGTTTTTTTTTTTTTTTTTAGAAATATCCATTTGGGTTTGAGTGAGCTTTAGAGCTGTTAGTTGGGTCAGAGCCAGAAAGCTAGCTGTTTGCCCCTGCATCTAGTTTTAATGCTATCCCAGCTTCATCCTAAAACACAGACATGAGATTGATACTCGTCTCCTAATTTCACTTTGGATAATAACCAAAGTGTATTTCCACAAACTATCCCTTAAAGGACAAGGCAACAAAACACACCACCAATGCCCCAATGCTGCATCTCAAATTCTGTAAATAGGCAGGAGAACAAAAGGAAGAATGGAGGTTGAAAGCAGAGAGAAGGTGAGAGTGTCATATTCATTCATCCATTCATTCATAAAAGTCTTGAGTGAGTTTTATGAATGGAAATCTCTTGAATAGTAGAAAGTGTATTCTGTTATCAGTTCTTCTCCTCATACAGGCTGTTTCATAATGCTGACAGACATGAAACTGTTTATTCTGTCATTCTGACCATGAACAATGAAATGATCTTAACTCAGTGTTTACTCACAAGCTTTTAAAGATCTTGTAAAGCAACAATGAAGTGTGTTCTGAGTTTGTCACACCACAGAAATGTGTTATTAACCACCCAGACAAATCTGAATGATTAAAAAAAAAAAACGCCAACTATATAAAATTAGACCTCAAAATCATAAATAATGGGGGTGTGTCCTCTCCGCTGTCTCAGTGTCAACACCACTATGATCTGAAAATGACGTGAAACATGGATGCTCTGTCTAGCAGCTTTATTGGACATGTCGTAACAATCCGCCTAATCACATATGAATGATGCGGCTGCCCAGCCACCCACCCTCTTGTGCTGATTGGCTCAGTGTCTGCTGCTGCCGGCAACTGGGTCACATTAATCTGACATCATTAAGCATCCAAGCAGCACCTTCCTTGCAGTGCAGTCCTAGCGGTCAAAAACTAAAGTCGTCCTGGCTTTTATAGTCCGCAACCAGTGGTAGAGTGCACAAAAGTCGTGGCAGCTAAGATCCGCATTAGTCGCCACTCACCCCAGCCAAAGCCAAGGAAAGACATTGGAGGACGGTGACAGGATGGTATTTTTTTTCTTTTGTGTCAGGTTGTTGGAACTGAAGTGAGCTGAAGTGAACTGCTGGACTGATTTGGACTGAGAGAGTCGCTGAAGGTACGTTTGACCATTAGTGGGAGGGGGAGGAGATGTCATTTGTGTGTCAGTTTGTGAGGCTTATAGTGTTGGGGGACCATGGCTCTGGCGTGTCGCCAAGCATGATTCATGACCATCCAAAAAATCCTGAACATAGAAATCGTGAACAACAGTTTTACAGTCTAACTCCACAATTCAGTACTACATAGCTCTCAGTGTTTTCACATGTTTTCAGCAACTATGTTCTAACATGTATCAAGAGTTTAGAAGAGAAAACTTCCCTTTTCCTCAAACCCGAGTTTAAGGAGTGGGTGGTTCAGTCACCCTAAGCACACATTTTCATTTACATAACAGGTCGTTGTGTATTAATGTGACACCCCAGTGGTTTGTTACACAGAACCATCTGGGATATCGTCCTTAGAAACTGTTTGGAAAAGGGCAGGCACTTTCAAAAAACCACTTGGCAGGTGATTGGATGAACCATCTGTCTATCACGTCGAACACGGCCTAAATTCAACAACTCAGATCAAACTCTCGTCAAAAGCTGGTTGGGAGAAGAGTGAAAACATTCCATGGAGAAAAGCATCTCACTAACAACTGATAAATCTGCTGAGGAGGGCCATGACGTGTAGCAAGAAGGACCTTCAACCTCAGTGTTATTTTAATGTATAACTCAGCGCAGCTGTTTGTTAAATGTTACATACGTATATACACCAAGTATTAGAGTCTCTGCACTTTCAACATGCTACTGAAAAAAACTCATGCTTTTGCTGAGTCTCAGATTTCCTAAATAAATCAATTAAAGCCTTTCGTGGCCCTGATGGCCTCTAACCAAAAGAAACAACAGCGAATCAAACTCGTCAACTTCCAGCAGTGGTACTGAGGCTGGGCCTGTTCTGGTTGGTTTCACAGCTGGGGCTCTACCAGCAGCAATAATGCGTTAATAACATCTGTAACATCTGGAAAACATCGGAGTTAAAGCCGAGCTTGTAGCGGACAAATAATGGTGGGTCCGGCCCGCTGCTCTGCCTCAGCTCTGCAGCTTCCCATCACACCAGTAGCTGCTGCCTATAGAGAAAAATAAAAACTGCTATACCCTTATACAAACTATGACCACGATATGAACACATTTATAGCTGCGCTGTGAAAAGCAAAGGAAACAATAAAAAATGTGCAAGCAGCCCCTTAAAGCAACAGTCCAAGTATTTTAAGAGCACAGATTTTCATCAAACCCACAGTTAGATGAGAACACCAATAACTATTGTATGTCATTTCAAGTCAGATCAAGGATATGGACAGCCTGGTTTAGCACAGAGACAGGAAACAGGTGGAAACAAGTGTGAATGACATTACACCTACCAACAGTATCAAGTTTTCCTTGAATTAGATTGTGTATAAGGACTCATGGTGCAGACATACTGAATCTGTTCACAAATGTGAAGTCAGCTGATCCCATTTATTTCCTATAGAAAGCAGTAGATATGGCTGTGCGATGAATAATGGATATGGCACGGTGAGTTGATGGACCAATGACCATATTTGAAAGCATAATCACAACTGAGCCTCAGCTTTATGCAAATGTATCCATCCAGCAATGTACCAGGCTCATAAAACTCAGATCAATCTGTCAAACCAGGCAGTGCTGATTAAATATGGAGCAAGATTCTGTTACTGCATTGCCTATTTCTTGCCTCAAACATTTTCAGAAACATATTTTAGTGCACTGCTTAGCTGTAATATGCAGTCCATTGTCACTCCTAAGGTGACAGCAGCTTGGTCAGTGTCCCTGTGCTTGAAACTATAACCCTTTCACACTTGCACTGTAACTTTGGACTTTTCCAGAATTTACACAAATGCCAACATTAGTCGGCCCGGTCTTTATCCTGCCAGTCCCCTATACCTAAGTCTGGGTGAGCCATTGTCCGGAGAGAATTCACAGCCACCAAGAGCCTCACGAACTTCGGGCAGTACAGGCCAAGGCCAAAATCATCAGTCAGATTGAGGGGACAGCAAAAGACTCAGTCATTTACGACTAAAAAACGAAGAGGCTGCTGAACGTGGTGGGTTTTGAACCAAGGTCCAGGTCAACAACAAGTTAAAGGCCCTGAAAAAGCAGTAGTATCAGATAGTAGACCACAATGGCCCGAATGGGAACGACCACCAAATATGGGACCTCTTCATTTTGTGCGATTCATTCGACAAAGCCTGTTGCTTTGGAGGGGAGCACTGAGACTTACCTTGCGAGGCAGCTGGATTCACGAAAGCACACAAGAATCCATCTTGCCAGGCTTCAAGAGTCCACATCAAAAGTGCTGTGGCCAATCATTCGTCCTAGGAGGGACTGCTGGCAGCTACGGGCATGGTTTTAGGTGCGACAACAGCAAGAAGCGTCCATGGAAGTGACTCGTCTGGACCAAACAATGGCGGTTTGGAGGTTAGCATAGATACCGTGATAGCATCAGTTATATCAGAACTGGAAAGTATTTCTTAATTGAAAGAAGAGCAAAGAACAACACTGAAGGCTTTTCTCAATCTCTTAATCTCAGTACTTGTGGATTAATTCAAAATCAAAAACTGAAAATGTTGCACCTTTTACTTAAAAAAAATGAACAGCCACAAAATTTGATATCTCAAAAACTTTTTCAATGAAAATAAAATGCATTTTTCAGTCAGGTTCTTTTTTGTGGAGCAGTTGTTTTAAAAAAACTGTATGCAAGATACACATTTCATTCGTTAAAAAAAAATAGCGATTTGTTTATCATGAAAAAGTAAACACTAACACTTAAACCCAAACCATGATCTTTTCCTAAACTGCACCACAGAGTTTTTGTGGCCTTTATTTTGAAAGTCTGTCCGTACATTGCATTATTCCTTACTTGACTGCAGACCCTGCAAAACTGATGCTAGATGGGGTACCTACAGCGTCACAGTTTGAAGCGCAGGGCCGCTGACCAAGCTGCTGTATTTGGGAGTGAAAATATTCTTCTAGCAGAGATCTGGATCATGGTGACATCACTAAACACAAGCATATGTTTCTTGACCCATCTGACTCCCCTGTATTTCCTGTTCTCCTAAATCAATACAGTTACAAAGTTATTATTACTGATGGGAATGATAGACATAACTACAAAAGTTCTATCAATATTCACTTAAAAACCATACATTCTTTCAAAGTGTAATGACACTTTAACAATACCTTAGTAAGTCTTTATTGTGAGTATGTCTCAGTGTGTGGAGGTTGTCAAGAACTGCATCAAAACTGACAGACATGCAATCAGGAGGCAAATATGTTTGATTTATAAATTACATACAAATATGCTAGTGACAGTTGTTTATGTCTCCCCCATCTGCCTCTTATTTCAATGTAATAATGGAAATATTAAACTGATTGTGGTTGTAGAATGAAGGTCACGGGGGGTCACCGAAAAATTGTTGAGATAAACGTCCTGGCAGTGATGCTTGAGTGCGGCTCGTGAGCCCCAGGCAGCTCGCCAAGCTTTAATCACCAGCTCACATGGCAGAGAATAATTATATGATAATGCAGCCAATACAAGATTCCTAAAATACTCGAAACACACAGTATGCACATACACACACGGTATAGGCTGCAGACCTTCTCTAAGTCGAGGACGTGTTGCCAGTTTTGGTCGTCCTTTGGACAACCAGAATTAGGGGTGTAACGGATCATTGTTGGTGTTACTTTTTGAAGTTGTAATTCCCTAAATGTCGATGCAGAGTTGCAGTGAAAAGACAAGACAGATTTGTGCTGTGTTTTAGCGTGCTGTACGACAGCGAAGTTTTTTTTAAAAAAGGACGAGCAACTAAAAGCTGTAGCTTTCACCTCTATTAAGTGAAATCCTGACCACAACTTCGTGCATTTTCACTTTTGTAACTGAGAAACGAGGCAGGCTTGTCAACAGATCATAAGATTGTGATGTTTATTGTAACTTCGGTGATATCTGCTTCCCTAACTTCTACACACAGCTCCTCTCAGCTCACCGGAGCAGCTCTGTGTCTCATGACTGTCTGTGACACAGGCTTCAGTGTTAATTGGCTGTTAACCGTAATGTATAACCAATCAGATAGTACTGTGGGTGGGACATAGAGCGAGGTTCATTTAGCATTATATAACATAATGCTGAATATAAGTGTTGTATAGTGAGATTTTGATGTTGTTCCCTCTTTAAAAGATTGATTAAATTATATTATAATTATTAATTGTAACAGTGTGTAATTATATTACATACAGTATAATATTAGAAGTATACTGTATAGTATATTTACTTTGGTAGTCACTATAGGCAGAGAGAGGCTATTACATCAAAGCCAAGGGCATTTTAAAATTAATTTAAGCCTTATCCCACCTTTTTTCTCTTTTTTACTGATAGACAAAATGATCTGAACCATGACTCAAAACCGTGATCTGATCCATAGGTTTTGTGATTCATTGCACCTCTAACCACAATGTTAAGTGCAGTTAGAATAGTGTGTTAGTAAAGTGATAATCAGAAGTGATTAAAAAAATCCCTACATAGTAAACTGTACTATAAGAATGCAAACTTTTTATGTGTGTCCTTTTACTAAGTTTCCAAATATTGACAGTGAATTAAAGAGGACAAAACTGTCAGTAGTAGTAGCATTGTTTTGGGTGGGTGGGGGGCTATGGCAAGGTCTTGTGCAAGCTAGCATATAATAAAAATGGATCGATGACAAATCAGTCTCAAAAGAGATGGATAGAAACAAGGCAGTGTGGCAAGTAGCAAGTGGCATCAGCCAAAAACTCTAAAAGGAGGAAGCTGCAGAGAGACTCACAGGAAGACTGTGAAGACTGTGTCAAAGTTCAAATGAGAATGCTGTGAGTCATACAAGACGAGGAATTTAAGAAAAATGGTAAAGATCATTTCTATTTGTCTTCCACAGATCCAACCCTCTGTGTTAACCATGCAACCAAAGTTTGTTTTTGCAGATTTGGACCCAAAAGCAGACAGAGACTTAGTAGTGGATGAATGCAAAAGGGTATGGAGGGGAATGGAGGTGAAGGTGGGAGGAACCTGGCTGAGGCAGAGGGCAGTGAGGTATGGCTGGATTTACTGGAGCAGGATGGGTGAGTGTGGCTGGCTGGAGGTAACTGTTGGACAGCAGGTTGGCAGGCAGGCGGGTGAGGCGAGCATGGTCCTGGAGCACAAGACAGACAAGGTTAGGCAGGAATAAATCACAAGGAATAATCACTGGCTACTGCAACGCTGATACACAAGAGAGAGGCCTGAAGTGTTCACCACCACAGTAGCTGAGGCAGCGATCTGGCACAGGACGCGTGAAGGAGTAGAAGTCCTGCCAGCCTGATGGGCTGATGAGAGGCAGGTGAGCAGAGCTGGAGTGGCGATGAGCTGATTGTAGACAGGAGTGTGTGAGGAGCAGAGCCAGGAGAAAGAAGAGAGACCACACCCATCTAACACACAGGAACAAACAGGGCAAAATGAGAAATGAGAACCTACTGGAACTACTTTCTTTCTGTTAAAAAGAAAAGTGGTTAACTTACATAGCAATGTACTTATTTTAAGCAAAACCACAGAGGTGGGCCCAAGTCATTGGTTTTGCACCAGTTTAAAGTCTTGCACATAGTTCCAAGTCAGATAGCAAGTGCAAAATCAAGTCCCAAGTCCTTCTGATGCATGCATCACCAATCTCAGCACCACAGTCCTAGCATAAAGCCGTCTGTGTTATATGCTGAACTAAAACCATGTCCCGAGACCTGGACACACTTCACAGTGCTATCAGCTCTCTGTATATCAGCACATTAGAAATCCGATCACACATGTTCTGTAAGACTGTAAGGCCCATTTTTCTAACCAAACATAGCAACAGCAGAGTGCACGCATTCCCACGTTCAGGCCCGTGTTTTCTCACATGAGGAGAAAAAAATAACAAAACAATTAAAGAACTATCTGTCATCCAGCTAATAAAAAACAGCTTTAACTGACATAATGTATGGCCTGGATGACAAGTGCAGCCCCAGTGTGTCACTGGCCCGGGCCAACACTCGGCTTTGATAAATGGAGGCCGGTGCTCGGTGTGGAGGTGAAGAAACAGGGATCGGTCTGTCTCAGCTGTGAGGCTCAACACTCAGGGGCTGAGCGCTCCCAGGACACATGTCCGTCTGCACGCCGCCCGGACCAGCGTGACCCCTCAGCCCTCCGTGTGACCGCCCCCAGGCCCCAGCTAAACGTTTGCATGATGTTTCAATGAGAGGCAGCTCTCACCTCAACCCTCAGCCTTCAGCAGCTACAGTGCAGAGTTCAGAACTTTCACAACTCAAATGTTTGATATTCAAACAGGAATAAATAAAGTATATTGTATTTTAACTGACTCTGGTGTGTTTGAGCTTTTCACTGATTTTCAGGTGAAAAGGCTCATATTGTTCTGCACTGCACTTGAATGCCTCAAGAGGAAAAGCTGCATACACTTAGCCATGTTGCATTTTTCGATGTGATTGCGATTAATTGTGCAGCCCTAATTCTCTGACAAAATAACTTAAAAATGTATGAGTGAGTTTTTTTCAATGAAGTCCCCAGAATAAATCTCCACCTACGTCTATGTGCTTCCGCCACTCATTCTGTAATATGAACCATCCAATAGAATGTTTCCACGCTAGAAACTAACTGATCTGGACCAAAACCACTTTTTTTGGTCAGACCAAAGGTTTGGGTGGTTGGTCATGGTCCAGACCAAACCTCTGGGGAGGTTTCACACCTGTAATTTTGGTTCAGATCAAACTGAAACGTCAGAAAGTCCAGACTGAACAAGGTAGGTGTGAAAGGGCCATAAGGGCAGGTTCACACCTAAAGGTCCAGTTCTTGAATCGAACCAACACAAGGATAAAACATTGCTTCAGTCTTCCAGCTGGTCCGATTTGCGCTCACAATGGCAAAACTTAAACAGACCAGAAATTGTCAAACACAAGTCATGTGGTGGAATTGTCATTACTGCTCATAACAGTCAGTGGGTAAAAAGATGACAAACTGTCCGGTTTCTACCTGGATGTTTTTCATCATGGAGCTCTGTCAGGTTCTGTTCATGTTTTTTTTTTTTTAAGTTTATGCACAATGGAGGTGTTGATCTGGAGTGCATATCAGCAGTCTTTAGAGGACCGTGCATTTGAACGTCTCATGTATTAATTAATTTAATAATGCAGGCATTTCTCACTTTGTCTTGAATCTAGGTCTGTCCCCCACCGGTCTGCATTTTAACCAATCAAATGAGACATACAATGGTGCGTTTCTGTGATTGTTTTGAATGGCATTCACACCAGAAATGAACCGCCCAGAGTTCACTTCACTCCAGCACTGCCCCTTCAAGGTGGACCAGAGAGCGGTTGTTTCGTCCGCATGAGGGTTTGTTTCCAGCATTCACACCAACCCAAACTGGGGGTAAACGCCTCATGGTTCAGTTTAACTGTGAGGCTTTTCCACTGGCACTTTTGGCGCACCGATTCAGACTGTGCCGTGCTGATTTGTGTTTCCATCACCACTTTTAACACGCCAAGCTGTGCCGATTGACACCCGAGATAGACTTATTCTGGAGTGGGGCGGAAGCAAGTCTGATCCACCAGCAACTGGGCTGCGAGGACTTCTCTTACGTTCCCGTGCTTTATTGTCATGTTCGCTTTGAGCCGTACAAGAGTTGTGTCAAGTTACTAATGATGAAAACTGTAAATTTCATATCTCATCTCAAATAAAACTTTTATTGTGCAGAAATTATAGGAAGTTAAGTGTTTATCCACCATTTTACAGCTGCTCGACTTCACCCTAAAATTGAATGATTTTCATTAAAGGGACTTGCAGCTTGTCTCCATAAGGAAGGCGAGTCCCCATAATATGAGTGTGCAAACAGATTTATAACTCCACGACCTCAGTAATACATGTCCACACACACACACACACAAACACGACCCTGTGTGTGTTCACTTGTTCACATCAGACAACAGAGAGGTATGCTGCCCTTTAATGTCAGATAAAACCCTCTTGATGTGAAGCACTTGAACCAAACTCTGAGAAAGCTCTGACTCCACCTCCGTGCATTTAGCTGATTAGTTTCCTGTGCTACAGTCACTCTCAAATTGGTCTCAGCCTCGGCCCCCAGTAGAATTCAGAAATAGTTTGGATTTTTGGCCTCCAGAGCTTCTCCTGGGAGCCGCACTGACAGGCCTGACCTGACTAACCCCGCCTGTGATTACCGTCCAGTAGTAGGAGGCCCAGAAACCTGAGAGCACACAGCATGTTGTGGATTTACTGAGAAAGATGAGTCTGATTGTTTTTTGGAAGGTATGTGGGTTGTGAGATAGGAGAATCAGTGTTGACTAAGATGATAATTCTGACTTGTTTGTGATGTCTTCTTGCATTATGAACCTCTTTCATTTGTTGGTGAGACAGTGTAACCTTTAAAGAATTAATGATGCATTCTTCTTCTTACTAATGGAAAGTGGAACTCAAAGGCTATAAAAGGCACTCTGGCTCAATTCAACACACTTCGGGGGTTTCCTGCTATGGACTTAATTAACTATATTCACATGGCCTCTGACATCATGCTCAGGGTGGGAAGCAAAGGATAAAAGGATAATGTCATACTCCTGCTGGTGTTCCAGGTTTCAAGTCGTACAAACGTTGGGAATCTGACTAATCTTTATCATTTCCCTGCTTCCCTGTTGATCAGCAACTGAAAAGACAATAGACAGAGAAAATCTAGAAGATATTTCAAGTTAAAACAACATATTTGCTACGATTAGAAAACAGCTCATGTTTCAACCACTGCCTAATAAGGTCTGGTGATTGGTCGAATATATCGTCCATCAAAGAATGGGGTGAATCCATGCCGGTTGTCTTTTTGGGCTGATATTTGTCATTTTATTTTGCTAATGTAATGGTCTGCAGAGTGACATCTGCTGCCCCATGCCTTGCTCTCATCTGGCGGCACAGGAGTGCGAGGAAAGGCTGCAGAGTAAGTCTCTTTGCACTCTTTTCATGCAGTGAATTAAGGATTTAATTTGACCAAACCAGAGTTGGCGATTGTTGGAACAGTGGACAGACTAACAAAGACGGTTTCGGTGAGTTTTACATGTTTTTCTGTTGAGTTTAAATGAAGTGTGTTTTACGAGGCGTTAACAAGCCAGTTAAGCTCGTCTTAGTTTTGTAAGAGAGAAACTTGAATTCAGAAGGTGTACAGTTGTATTTCTCTGTTTTAAAAAGGAAAATAGGTGTGAGAATATTTAAATTATTGACATTTTGTGAGTTTATTTTGTTTACTGGATGTAGTGAACATATGCAGTGTATTTAACATAGTGAATTTGCCGCTCATGCACATCTCCCAGCTGATACTGGAGAGGATGGGAGGAGACGGGACGGGGGGGATGAAGATATCACCAGTCGCTGATGGATGGGCTGATAATGGTCAGCTGGAAAATTTTAACAAATTCCCCAACCCTACTTCCAAGCTAACATTACTATCTGTTAGTGTTTCACAGTACAATAGGAAAGGTGTAAATCTATTTTGAAATATTCACATGCATCTTGGACACAGATTTATAATATAGCTTAGTTTAAATTTTAGTATATAGATGTATAAATATTTTTTGTATAGTATAGTCAGTTTTCTTTAAGATGCACTGAATAGTGTAATGGTATTGTAACCGAGCATCTTGGTTTCAACTAACTGTATTTAGAAGCATCCAGGTGACTTTACAACAATATAACAGATATAGAAATCTACATTTTTAAAGAAACACAAAATCTGAAATTCAAATTTACACCTGTTGTTGGTAGGAGCCTGCAGTCCCAGTGGACGTTGTGGCTATTCAGAAGAAAACTTAGCCTCACCTTTGGAGCGTTATTTAGCACCCGTCCCAACAAGCTGGTACCAATGAATGCTTGTGATCTAGTTTCACATGATACCAGAGTCTTCACTAGCTTTAAAACTGAGCCTGATACAGCCGATGAAAGACAGACATATGTAACATGCACACACACGACCAAACACATGATCCCCTTCAGGCTTATGAGAATAAATGAATGAATGAAAAGAATGCAAGGGAAAAGGAAAAACTGCACTACTCTGGTTTTATTGTTGAAGCTTTTACCATCATTTTTATCAGTTATTCTAACGTTGTACTTGCTAAGATGTTGGCAGTTTCACCTTTATTCAACAGCATATAGTAGGAGGTGACAGACAGGAAACTAGAGGGAGAGGAGGGGGTATGACAAGCAAGAAAGGTCCTTGGCTGGAATCAAAGGCTACGTTCACACTGCAGGCCTTAGTGCTTAATTCTGATTTATTGCTCAGATCTCTGTCTTTTTTGGTTTGTCTGTTCACACCATTGTGGGGTGGTGGAGGATTCAGGCTTAGACATTCAGGCCCTCGTTTAAGTTTTCCTATTTTATGTTCCAAAATACAAATGTTACTGTTTGTTTGTGTTTGTAATGTGTTAATCATGTGTTTGTAAATGTGTTTGTTCAGAACATGGTGGTTTATGTTGTCATTTTTGTTCTGGTTTATTGTTACACCATGAATGAGGTGACAATTTCTTCACCAAAGCTATATTGACGTACAAGTTATAACTGTCAATTACATTTACATGAAAAGTAGATGTGTAAGGTGGTCTGCAGTTGTCAGATATTAGATATTAGACATTAGAATATGCAATACTGTCAAGTAAATAATAGCTGCACAAAAACCAATCAATGAATGCTTCAAACCCCACATCTACAATGGAAGCAAAACTGATATTGGATCAATCTAGTTTCAGTTTTAAGTTTATGCACAATGGAAATGAGACCGGTATCTGATTAGGACCACATACAAGACAAGACAAGACAAAAAAAAGGCTTTATTGTCTCCCTTATGCTGAGGTCAGACTACAAGATATTTCTTTCAGTTAAAATAGCCACTGTGTCAGATTAGGCGATTATGGAGTCATAAATTCTTGCTGTGTCGTGGCTGAGAGACATTACAGACTCATGTTGCTCCACTACCAAACATCGCTTTGCAGTCTTTCATGGTGTGTGATGTCACCAGAAAAGAAGCACTTGCAATGGACTTCTGGGAGAAAGAATGTAAACAAACATGGCGTCTGAAGTGGTGTGTATGATACTGGCTGTCTTGTGCTCGGAAACATACACAGCTTGACAGACCTTTTCCTCTGTTTTACAGATTCGCCTCGCAACACCACCAACTTCATTCCTCTTTCACTTCACCATGCTTACATTTTTGTGCGGAGTCATCTCTTCCTTTAGAGCGCTGTCAGCCTTGCTCTTATTGGTCAACGTCACAGAAGCGACGCAACCCATCGTGGGAGGTTAAAAAAAAAAAAAAAAAATTAGACATGCTAGTCTTTCTGTCAGAACATCGTGCGGTGTCCCAGCTGTGTTGTCATTTCTCGTCCATTATGATACACGACACAGGATGAAAGGATCGATTGTCGCACCTGATGCACATTGATCATGTCCAATCCCACGCAACGCCCTACATCTTCCAGGTCAGGCTATAATTAGACTGATAACCTCAGCATTAGGAGGAATTTGTCAGGGACATTCAAGAGAACACAAGCGACATGACCACACACATGTATAAACAAACTACAGTTGACATACACTATCACTCCCAGATCCATACACCCATAAAAAACATACACCCAAGAGTATTGCATGATGCTCTAAATCAGTGGTTCCCAAACTAGGGGGCGGGCCCCCCTGAGGGAGTACAGAACTACTGCAGGGGCGGCGCAGAAAACCAGGGGAGTCATAAAGAATGAAACAAAGTTGAATGAATATGATCTATGTAAGGGAAATAAACAAACATGAGTTTGGTAAATCTATCTACATTTCTATTCTATTCTATGTTTGAATCCTTTTTTTTTTTTTTAATCAGTTTCCCAATTATTGTTAATAATTGACAAAATTGTGAAGTCAGGGGGCACAAACTTTTTTTTCGGCCTCTGAAAGTGGGGCATGCCAGAGAAAGTTTGGGAACCACCGCCCTAAATGAAAGAGGCACAAATCTGATTTGAAAAGATCAGTTTCCAGGTGACTTGTACTGTTCACTCTGATCTGAGTCACACAGGAGCAAAACGATCCGATTTGGGCCACATTTAGCACTTTAATCATGCCTGAAGTGTTGAGCTCGCCGAGGCCCGATGCTCACAAAATTCTGTCCAAAACTGACCCGAACCCGACCCTCGTTAGTATATGATTACAGCCTGACATTTTTCTTAACAAACTTCCTTCTATGCACCAAACAGTGGGAGTTTTCAGTGACATCATGTGTCACCCTTGTCTGCAGTAGCAAGGGTTTTTGCCCCATCTCTGTGCATGGTCATCAGGAACAAGTACTTCTCCCTTCAAGGCAGATCCATAAACTGTGACGGATATTTAGAGCAGATCCTCTAAAGCTTCAAAAATAAGACTCAAGTTGTGATAAACTGGAATTAT
This sequence comes from Lutjanus argentimaculatus, assembly GCA_034769285.1. Lineage (NCBI taxonomy): Eukaryota > Metazoa > Chordata > Actinopteri > Lutjaniformes > Lutjanidae > Lutjanus > Lutjanus argentimaculatus. The sequence goes on along the minus strand of JAWZSL010000003.1, from coordinate 44,419,879 downwards.
CCTCATGCACGTCTCATCACCAAACTTCACCAAGCACCAAAACAAGTCAGTTTCCAGAGGTGAACTTGTGCCCTGTGTTGTGTCCACCCTTTGCCTTCCTCCATCAAACATCAGCGTGTGTTTAGCTGAGATTAAAGCAGGAGTGATACATAGTAACGCACTTTACAAAGCACAATTAGAGAGATGTAATTTGCCAGCTGCACTAATCCATCATATGGGTATGTACTGTCAGCCTGGGCTACATCAGGGGCTGCAGCATTCGCCCAAATCTCTCCCTCTCTGCTCATTGATTTGCACTTATTACCCACTCCAGAGTCATTTCGGGGATATGTAAACAACTTAACAGCAGGCATGTTCCTGTACGGTGGGGATGACTGATTACGCTTGACTGACTTTCATGCAACGCACAGGGCCACGGTCCGCTTGAACCCCCTCCTTCCCCTGCGGTAGACCCTGCGATCCCCCTCCCTGTTGTTCAGCTCGATGCGAGGGAAGTGCGACCCACTGAAAAGTGTGGTAGCCATTTTCCGCATTAACACTCTGACCCCCGCGCTCACTGTTGGTTCTGATGTTAATCAGGTTTACAGAGAGAAACAGGGGAAGGGGAGAAAAAGGTTTTTTGGGTGTGGGAGTCCGGGAGAGAGCAGGCTCTGTGGTAGTTCATGAAGCAGTCACTTAGCGAGAAGATTTCATCATGATTCACAGCTCGGAGTTTAGATGAAACGGTGACGGGTGAAATATCGGGATGCTGGCCGGCTCCCCTGAACTCTGTGTCGACTCCCTCGGTGCTGCTCTGTTTATAGCCCCTCAAAGCTTGGTTGTTTTGGCTCAGCCGGTGGCTTACAAGCAATGAATTATAATTTCCTACATTTTCTCACTGGAGCTCCCTCGCTCCATTTTAAACTCTGTCATATAATCAGAGCACTGTGCAGCCGTCAGGTTTGACATTCCCCATCTGCAGCAACAGAAACTGTAACCATCACACTTCTGCCTTCATACAGGACTGAAGACAAATAAGTGTCACACTGACACATCCTGCGAGAGGACAGTTGGCTTTTGATGCTGTTTGTCAGATCTACACACACACACACACACACACATTGATTCAAAGACAGACTAAAGAGCATCCAGAGTCCAGAAAACTCTTTACCTTAGTTACGTTGAAGCAAGTCCTTGTGCTACACTGAACATTATGTGCTTATGTGACAAGTAGTCTGTGATAAAGATTAATTCATTTTCAGACAGAAATAATTCATTTGAAAGTTTTTGTTCTTTAATTATTACAGTTATTATGATATTCTATGCTCAGAACATGTAATTTCATATTTGGTTCTATTTGTTATGCTGTTAAAACACTGCTTAGGCAGTCAGCGATACAAAAGAGGAAGAGAGGTAACTGTCGCAGGTCTGTGTGGTTTAATTATTCGTCGATCTGTTGGTAATGCCTCGGGGTTCCTGTAGGGGATCACGCTCCGCTACCTGACTCAATACAGAGGAGTGAAGGCGAGAGCTGCGCGTGGTTGTCTTCCTTCATCCTTCTCCCTTACAACTCCACTTTATTTCAAGTAATTACCGCACACCAGGAACTTTGAACTAATGGACACATTTGTAAGAGATTTGATACTGTGGTTTTATATGGAGCAAAAATAGTGTTTTTATACTGTTGTTGAAGTGTTAAAAGAGTTTTGCCCGGCTCAGATCCTGTGTAAACTAGTGGGAGACCCCGTTTACATTTAAGCTACATGCTGCTGTGTTCAAGCTGTGTGTTTGTATTGTAAGGTTTAAGCTGTTCTTTTAATGCTGTAAAAACATAGTAGTTCATTCAATCATAAGAATAAATTAAAAAGATTTAAAAAGTAAAAGATTAAGAATATATCTCACAATTGTCATGTCATAATGTCATGTGATGGTTTGGTTAAAAAGACAAAATAAATAACTTTGTAACAAAGATATATTTGGTTAAAAAGATTTGGTTAAAAAGATGAATTAAATAGTTTACAAGGCATTTAAAAAGCAACATTATGATAACTGCGGTCCTGAAACTAAGTGTGGTCGTACTTTGGGAAATGTTCTGTGTATTTTGTTTGTATTGTTATGTGACTCATGTGACTGAATACAGAGGAGGGAAGACGAGAACTGTTTGTGGCCGTCTTCCTTCATCCTTCTCTCTTTCTATTCCCCTTTATTTAAGGTAATTACTGTACACCAAGCACTGACAAACACATTTTTCTAAGAATTTTCACTGTGTTACTGTGGTTTTATATGGAGGAAAAAGAACGTTTTGGTACTGTTGTTGAACTGTTTGTTGAAGAGTTTTTACCTCACTTGGATGCCTGAACTAGCTGTAGTATCACCATCGTTTACATTTAAGCCACATGCTGTTGTATTCATGCTGTATGTTTGAGATGTAAGGTTTAATTGTAAAAACCCAGTAGTTCATTCTACTGTAAGAATAAGTTTAAAAAGTTAAAAGATAAAATGTTAAAAATGTAAAAGATTAAGAATGTATTTAATAATTTAATGTCATGTGATAGTTTGGGTAAAAAGACAAATAACTGGATAAAAAAAGATCATTTAAATAATTCTGTAATAAATTTGTTCATATGTACTGTATATTTTGTTTGCATCGTTATGTGACTCAACACAGATGAGTGAAGGCGAGAGCTGCATGTGGTTGTCTCCCTTCTTCCTTCTCCTTTACTATTCCTTTTTATTTAAGGGCTAAACATTTCCTCAGCCCTGTTATCATTTTGTCACACCCCTCTGCAACTCATAGTGACAGGAAATGGTAGATGGCGCACTTTGGGCTTTCAGTAATTTCGATGTTCCCTGTCAAGGGAAGTATTTTCAATAGTGAAAGACAAACTTTTGGGGGTTGGGTGGTTGGATTGGTCAAACAACCACAGGACTGCCTATAGATTATCTAAAGTTTAAATTTAAGATTACTTGTATCACATGACTTAGGTAAGGTGACATACTTACTGTAACCCAATCCATGATCATTCCCTAAACCTAACCAAACTACAACCGTTTCTCAACATTAACAAGTGTTAAAGGCTTTCTGCCAGAGTCTTATGCAAAAGGGTAGCCTACCATGCATCAACATGAGAAGGGTCTGGTTAAGAGGTCAGTATTTGATGACCTGGGATGAGAACAGGTCGGCTTACCTGATATATTATTATCCCCTTATAAGGAAGATATAGCTATAAAGAGTCTGCATGGTGGAATCAGAGATTATATTGCAGTGTGCTATTAGTTTAGCAAACACTGGAAATAGTTCTACTACCTTAAAGGAGAAATCTGTCAGATATTTTCATGTAATAAAACATAAAATGACCATGATGTGTCATCAGAGATCAAGAAAATGTGTTAAGTTGAAATTCTGGCTTCACTGACATGAATGCTGCAGCTGCGGTTTTCTTCTTTGACATTTCCATTCTGGACTGGAATAACTGTTGTGCGTCTGTCTCACATTAATCAAAGCTCAAGTAATTAGCGAATTAATGTCTGTTTATAATTCATAAGAAATCAATAATAATTTGCAGAAGGTGTAAATGTTTGTAACTGTTAAATTGAGCAAACTGTTGATGGAGTTTGGCAGCAGTGAGACAGGCAGCCACTGAACTCATCTGTGTGTTATTTCAGAGCAGTGGGCTTTTGTTTTCAGGATAACAGGCTGAACTTTACATTGACAGATAATTAGCATTTTATAAACAGCTGATCAACGTACAGTGGAGGACTCATCATCAATATTCTCACGGCTATGACACGCTGCTCCAGGCTGCGTGTAAAGGCCAGTTCAGACCAAATATAGCAAGTAATTCACTATGACTGTGCACATTCATATTTTAAGACACAAAAAAGTATATCCAACTCCAAAAAAAAAAAAAAGCCTGAAAAGCTGGCAGTGAAAACAGAAGAGTCATCGCTATGGAGAAGACTGGCAGGGTTTCAGAAGGTTGCAGACTGGAGCATTGCGAGTACTTGCAAATTTTAGCTTGTGCATCACCCCACGACACTTCAAAGACCAACAGGCGCCTGTCTCGGTTGCAGAATTTGCACAGTTGTAATTGAACTGTAGATATTAAAATTCTCATTCACTGTACACTGTCAAAAAACAAAGACAACTCAAAATTTCAAGGCAACTTTCTGCGATAGATATTTGAGTTTTGAGCCCAACTCATAAGTTTTTAAATAAACTGAAACGTTGTGCCAACCTATAATCTTTGAGATAATTTATTTTTCTTTTTTAGATAAACTTGATTTGAAGTTGAGTTTTAGTTTCTGTGAAGTGTATTGGGTGCTTGAAAATTAAAAGGTTTTAATTGAAAATATTTTGGGGTTTCTAAAATTCAAAGATTCAAGTTTATCTAGAGAAGAAAAGTCAATTATCTCAACAACAGATTAGCAGTTAGTAATACTTTTTCACAACCTAAGAGTTTGAGTTGAACTCACATCTCAACTTTCTCATTTTTATAATGTAGTTATGAGATTAAAGTTTCATTCTTGGCCTTAAAAACAGCAGTCGACAAAACTTTTGTGACATCACTGTTTCTAAGGTCAGCGGTGAAGTTTAAATCTTACTATATTTTGTGTTTCCTACAACTGCAAACATTAAGAACCTTGAACTAAAATGAGGAGAAATGACGAGGATTTGCTCCACAGTAGGTTAAAAACTGTTTTCCTCAGAATCTGGTGAGGTTTTCCAGACAACTGACCTCTGACAAATCTCCAAATGAAGGTCAAATATTTTTAGTAGCTTAGTGGTTTATATCATGTCTTGTGGCTTCAGTAGCTTTAGAAAGACGTTCTTCTAAATTTGGATCCCAGGGTATTTTATGAGCATTTCTCAATAAATTCAAAGTACAACAAAATCAAAACAGAGTTCGGTGATCTATTTCTCTCTGAAGAGTCATTTCATGGTTCATTTTCAACATCAGTGCAATACATGCAAAAACATGGCACAGCAACAGTGTAGGAGTTAAAAGGCCTGACTCTCCATGGAGCAATTTATGCTAAAAATATGTATTCTCATTATACTGCGATGTGCTTTGAATAAAAGGTGACTCAATCCATTGTCATCTGCATCTTGGGAACTCAGAGGTGATACTCACATCTCTTCAAGTTCAGTTTTTACTTGTCATACACTCAAAATATTTGATTTGTGTTTGACATAACAAATATCAAAAGTGCACTATCTATATATATATATCGAAGGATGAAGTACAAGCAAAAGATAAAAGGCAAGATGTAAAGATACAGTACAATATGATGCAGAATATTTAATACGGTTCAAGCCTATCAGGAGCTGGCAAAGTCCTTGTTCGGGATTCCAATTATCTCAGGGAAGTTGCTTCCCTTAAGCCTATTGGCTGTGGCACAATAGCTGTGTTTCCACCCAGAAGTTATTGTTCCAAGAACAACTTTTTATCTATTCATTTCTGCATTTTCTTCCAGTTATCTAGGGTCAGGTTGTTGCAGCAGCAGGCTGAGCAGGGTATTCTGCACGTCCCTCTCCACCAGCAACACTTTCCAGCTCCGTCTGGGGGATCCTGAGGTGTTCCCAGGCCAGATGAGATGTGTAATCCGTACAGCGAATTCTGGGTTTACCCCAGGTCATCTCCCAATGGAAAGAAAACCTCCAGAGGGAGGCGTCCAGGAGGCATCCCAATTAGATGCTCGAGCCATCTCAACTGGCTCCTTTCAACATGAATGAGCACCGTATGTCTGAGCTCCTCGCTGAGCCTGGCCACTCTACGAAGGACACTCATTTGGGCTGCTTGTATCCGGGATCTCATTCTTTCGGTCACTACTCAAAGCTCATGACCATCGGTGAGGGCTGGAACGTAGATCAACTGGTAAATCGAAACCTTTGCCTTCCGCTCCAGTGCCCTCTTCACTGCTGCTGCTGCACCGAGCCCCTACTGATCTCATTCTCCACTGTCCCGTGAACAAGACCTCGAGATACTTGAGCTCCTTCAACAACTGTTTCAAGGAACTAAAAAGTTCCTTCAGCCAGTTGTCTGCATTTCCACCACAGTCTAAAGACCTGCAAAGATTAGGCAAATTAATCCGCTGATGTATGAAAAAGTGACATCATTTTTGCGTGCAACTGTATAACAATGACACCACATGAAGGTTCATCTGTCATATGGTTTCTTCTGTAACTCCATGTTGATGTGTCAAAGCACAGCTAACAAAAAACAAACTGGGTTGCAGCTGTAGATTTTTAAATGTGATGGCTGAAATTAAATGCTTCAAGAACTCGACTGAGAAATGGTCAGCACTGCCAGCCCCAACCCCTAAGTCTGTGTACTTCTAGAAAATTCCAACCTTCTGGGCAGGGAGGTTTTGGGGGAGTAAAAGAGTTTGTGCGGTCGAAACACAAAAGCATAACGGTGGCAGTAGCACTTCCCAAAATGCAGTAGTTCACATGGCGTGAATCCTTGAAGATTTGACCGGCCTTGGTCCTACACCACGTGGTGTAAATGCCTTGTAGGCTGGTTAGTTAGTACTGCGGTAGGTTTGGCTGATCGTACCACTTTCTGCAGGGCTTTGCAGCCTTGCTGGGTAATGCTGCCCTAGCAGGGGGTGTTGTTCCCTGACAGTATGCTCCACATGGTGCATGTATAAATTGCCTTAAAGTGTTTGTGGGGACATCCTGAATTTTGACAGCCTATGGAAGTGATAAAGGCGCTACTGTGCCTTTTTTACCATGGCATTCATTTGGACATTTGCTGTCCTCATTGATGTGGACCCCGAGGTACTTGAAGTCCACTGAGGTCCCATAGATCTTGAAGGGCGGTGTAATTTCCTTCCTTCTTCTGTCCTAAGTCCAAAATCAGCTCCTTTTCTTAAAATGAAAATGATCTCTGCTCACACAAGCGTTTTAGCACCATTTCAGAAATAATCAGTCCACATTAACATGCCTAAAAATTCATATCCCGTGACTGTTCATGACTGTACACTGAGCATGTGCCAGTGTAAACAGGAAGGAGATTGTCTACTCGGTCGGTTGGTTAGTTGCAGAAAATATTTCTTTGTTTGAACCGACAACAAGGTGAAACTGTTACTGAAACTATGAGGCCAAGCAAAGCCTGTAATTTGTTATCTATTTTGAATTAAACTCTGGTAGTCGAGGCTGATTTTGTTTGATTTCTTATGGAAGACAGTCACGTGTTAGGGAAGGACACATGGTGACTGATAAGACCCTATAAGGAAGCAAAGTGTGATGACTGCATTATGATTTCAGGGCTTCTGCCTGTTCAGAATAAAAACAATCCAAGAATTTTTTTACTTAAAATGGAGTCAACAGCATTTCCAAAAGTCTCAGGACAGGGGTGGGCAAATATTTTTCATGGGGGGCCACATGAGAAATTGATCAGGCTGCTGTGGGCGAGACACAAATGATATAAGGTCCTAATGATGGCCAAATCTCTAATAATGGAATGGTCAGAAGACACTTCTACTGTTGGTCACCCTTTCTGAATTTGTTATGTGATGAATTGTGGGCTAATATTTTGTCGGCAATCTCCAAAACTTGATGTTTTACAGTGAACCATGCAGGCTGCAGACGGGTTGTAGCAGCAAAAGTAGAAAAAGAACAACTTAAACAACATGGATGTACAGCACTGCGTGAATAAAGTTACAGTTTAATGCAAAAGATACAGTTCATTATCATTACCAATGAACACAGCACTGACCCCTTTCAAAATAAAGGTCTGACTACAGTTTAATGGTAAGCAAAATGCTACTGACTGTCTTTGCTAGACTTTTAATTTTTGATATTTTCATAATGGCCTTTGTGGGCCACACGAAACCTTTCAGAGGGCCGCATCTGGGCCCCAGGCTGTATTTGGCCCAGGTCGTAGTGTGGATGCTAGGCGTAAACGTAACAAAAGTTATTTATTTTAAAATGTATTAGTGTGGATGTAGCCTCAGTGAGAGAAATTCCTGACACCACAGAGTCAGATTCAGTCCTCCCACTAGGTCCTCTCATCCTGATTGGCCGTCAAGCCTACCACAGCTGTGTTGTCAGCAAATGCTATAATGGTGGTGAAGTCAGAAATGGCCACACATTCATGTGAGTACAGGGAGTAGAGGACTCAGAACACAGCCTTGTGGTACTCCTGTGCTAGCTGCCGCCCTCGCTGCCCGTGGTCTGCCTCTCAGGAAGTTCACTGCCCATTTACATAAAGTGTTATTTCTTCGAGGTGCATGAGCATGTTGATGAGACTGGTGGGGGCTATGGTGCTGAATGCTAAACTTTAATCAGTAAACTGCATTCTCACATAGTTCCCCGTCCTGTTGTCCAGATGGGTGAGGGCCAGAGAACAATGCCTTTCAGCCTGAGCAGTGTTGCAACTCAGCTCTTCACTCATTGCACTGTCCTCCATGACTGAGCAGCTGAGAATACCAGGAGGTTGTGGGGAGCTGGGAATCTGTTGAAATTCCAGTGGGTGGGGAGTTTCAGCGCCCGGCCAAGAAATCAGTGAGTCATCGCTATTGATTAACAACCCTATCAACCTTGGCAAATATATGATGCTCGTTTAGAGCCGTGGGCCAATAAAAACCTTACTAACTGCATTTTGAAAAGAATTAGTAGTATCATAACAACAACCCCGACAACTTGCTGTGGGAAACAGCCAGTAGTTGGCTATATTGATGTGACAATTTAAAGTTAATTTAGCAGAATGTGCACTTTATATGAGCTTACTGTTAAAATAACACCTCCACATATCGCAGCTATGAATACGTCACCATCACATCATGCTACACCTGTAATTTTACTGTTGCCCTTCATTCCAAGTTCAACAGCTCATGTTTTTGCAGCTTGACTTAATTTGATGGATGATGTACCAGAGGAGCAGGCTGGTTCGCTTTACACTGAAGTAAACACTCCTGTTTTCCTCCACTATCACATGGGTTTCAAATGTGCACGGACAGGACGGGCAGTCCATCATTTACTGTGGTGCGCAATAAGGGGATGAGGTGAGAGAGCATTTGGATTTGATATGGTTACATAGGTGAGCTAACAGCATTCAGCAGTCCCTCATGAAACTGCTCACAACAAGGCCTGTGGATTATCTTGAGTGACCGGGTCACAATTTCTGGGAAGAAACACTGCTGTTGAACTTTTCAAATGTATTTTGTATTATCAGACAATTCTCTTCGAAAAGTGAGGCCAATAAAAAAGCATATTACCTTCCCACAGTGACTATTGCAGTTTTTTGTGACTCTGATACTTTGGAAGACTTGAGAAAAGACATGAGATAATACTTGACAGAAACGTCCAAAAACATGACTCAGCAAAACTTGTATAATATTTTTCACAGTGTTAAGAATCAGGGGGACTAATTAATTAAATCTTCTCTTATCTTACTTAAAGCTTATGTTATCTTACTGTAACTCAGCTTGGCTTGGCTTAGTTTAGTTTAGTTTAGCTATAATGTCACTTTATGTGATCTGGTAGCTGAATGCCAAATTTAACAGTAATTTGAATTGAAGCCACCACACTATATTGCCACTCTTGCACTAATCAGGGTGACTACATAATTTACCAAAATTAATATTATTTATATTTCAGCCGGGCATTTGAGGTGCCACCTGCACACAATTAAGGTGGAGGCTGACTTTGTAGTCTAACTGCTACTGTAACACTGCAAATTTCCCTTTGTGGGACTATTAAAGGATTACATTTATACTGGTAACTTAGCTTAGCTATTCCTGTCATACAGCTATCATGTGACCTTGCGTAAATAAATCTGGCAGCTGAATACCAAATTTAACAGTTGTATGAACAGAAGCCATCACACAATGTCATGCTCTATATGGCCAAAAGTATGTGGACACATACTTTAGTGCACTCTTGCACTAATCAGGATGAGTAATAAATTTACCAATATGATAATATTTATATCTCAGCCAGGCTTTTAGGGTACCACCTGCACACATTAAAGGTGGAGGCTGACTTTACAGGCTAACTACGGCTACAACACTGCAAATTTTGCCATTGTGGGACTATTAAAGCATTACCTTGTCTTGTCTTGTCTTGTCTTGGCTCAGTTTATCTTGGCTTGGCTTAATTTATCTTAACTTAGTTTAGCTTAGCTTTTCCTGTCAAACAACTATCATGTGACCTTATGTAAATAAATCTGGCAGCTGATTACCAGATTTAACTGTAATTGGAATGGAAGCCATCACACAATGTTATCCGCTATATGGCCAGAAGTATGTGGACACATACTTTAGTGCACTCTTGCACTAATCAGGTTGAGTAATTCATTTATCGATATAAATATTATTTATATCGCAGTCAGGCTTTTAAGGTACCAGATGCACACATTAAAGGTGAAGGCTGACTACAACTACAACACTGCAAATTTCCCCATTGTGAGACCATTAAAAGGACTGTCTTAAGGTAATAACTTAACTTAACTTAACTTAACTTTACTTTACTTTACTTTACTTTACTTTACCTGTCAAACTATAATATCACCATATGTAAATAAAGCTGGCAACTGAATGCCAAATTTAATGTTGTTATACCCTATATGGCCAAAAGTATGTAGACATATACTTTAGTGCACTCTTGCACTAAGATTGCATTTTCTGGTTTGGGCCCCTGTAGTTCCAATGATGGGAAATCAGCAGGAGAGCCTGCTGTGGACATCACACTTCTCCACCTGGTAAAGAAGGCTCAGAAAAAGCTGTATTTCTTAAGGGAACTTAAGGGGGCAAAATTCTGTGTCATGTTCTTGTGTGACCAATGCATTGGTAAACTGGGCACTTTAAAATGTAGTTACTGTGGATTTCATACTGTATTTTGTATTGTGCAGTATTTACTTACTGTTTTTATTGTGTAAAGCATCTGCTTTGGTAACTCAGACACTTTGTGACTTGGTGGATTGGTAGGTGGACCATTCGCCCCATGTGCTGGGGCTGTAGGTCCTCTGCAATGGTCATGGATTTAACTCCCATCTGTGGCCCTTTGTTGCATGTGATTCCCACACACTCTCTCCTCCTTTACTGTCATATCTTCGGCTTCGGCTCTTTGGTCCTATAAATTAAAAGCATAAAAGACATACATAAATTAAAGATAAGATAAGATAAGATAAGATGGACTTTATTGATCCCACACCGGGGAAATTCACTTGTCACAGTAGCTCAAATAGTACAGATAGGAAGATAACAATAAAGTACTTATAAAATTAAGATAAAAAATAGAAAATATACATATACCTATCAGATTTAAAATATAGGCATAAAAGCCAAAAAAATAGGAGTTATTGTGTATTTCATATTGTATTTTGTACTGTGTAGTGTGCACCTACTGCTGTTATTATGTAAGGTGTCTGCTTTTATTGTATTCTGTATTCCACTTAACGTGCAATCTGATGCAATCAAATTTTCATTTAATGTAAATGGTCACTGTTATTGCACTTTGACAGAGGAGCTGCAGAAAGCATCCTCACTGTGAAACATCACAAACTGGCATCATGGGATGTGCACGGACCAGGACAGGAGGACTCTACAGCAGCAGGACATCTATCATCAGTGACATCCAGGAGGTGAGGCGCCTGTACAACACCCACCCCAACTACATCGCCTTCACCTGGCTGCCATCTGACAGGAGATACAGAAGTATCCACTGCTGTAGCACCAGCAGACTGTGAGACTGCTTGATTCATCCTCAGCACTCCATCATTCCATATAACTTTCTTTTTTGAACTTATTACTTATTCACCCATTTACTATTTATGATATTTTTGTTTTTGCAAGAAGCATAAACCTACAACTTGCATTTCATTGTACAATCTGTGTTGTAGAATGATATATAAATTAACTTTGTACCTTGAAAGTGTAGTAAGACTAAAAAATGAATAAATCCTCCACGAAAAAGCCTAGAAAATGAGTATGTGACTAGCAATTTCCATTTCTATAGGCGCATTCTGCTTTTTGTTGACCATCGATGCAGATCCACAGCATCAGATCTTTGCTCTCCATCCTCTCAGTGGAAATCTCTTTGAGTCAGCAGGCTCTCATTGCATTCTCAATTTGTCAATCTAAAATCTGACATTCTGAATTAATTTGCCAAATACCTTCAGAGGTCTATCTCCTCTTTTGCAAACAAGCATTCATATAGAAAAATGCCTTAATTATAAGAAGCCACTTAAGTCATTTCTGCTATCTGATTCTAAGATGGAGGTCTCAGTCTAATAGAACTAGAACGCACCATTTCCTCGCTCTTGTTTCCCATGTTACCATGCCAGGCACATGCACTTACATATCTGATGTAATAACAAGCAGAGGGTGACAAAATGGCAGAGTGATATGGAGTGTGGAGACCCCACAAAATACTGTACACTCCGTGATTTATGGGGAAAACTTCAATTACTTGAAACACAAAGGTTATAAATGCAAACTGTGCTCCTGCCTCGCACTTTAAATAACTTCTCATGAGAAATGAAGGTAAAATGTTTTCCCGCCGGGCTCACTTTGTTCATTCAAAGGTGTGTTTTGCTTCATTTTTCTGCTGGGTCCTGTCAGGTTGTTGGCCTTGGCAGTCCTGTTGTTTAGTTAAATGCTGTGGAGATGTGAAGGAGGAGGAGTTGGAACTATACATACATATGTTAGGGAATTGTGGGAATTGTGGTTGTGAGAACCAACCAAAGCCAAATACATTACTGAGATAACGGCTATTTTTAAAGAGGTATTAAGTAATCCTGTAGCAACACTGATACAACTATAACGTCCACCAACAGGATAATAACCAGCTGTCCCTTAAGATGGAGTGTTTACTGTATTCACATGATAAAAATGAGCCTCTACTGTGGTATTTATGACTTCAGAAGTAGATTATTCTAATAGCTCTGAGTTCACAAGTGTTGATATACAGTGGCATTTAAAAAAATGGCAGAGGCAGTTAAATTATGTTGTTGTGCTGTTGTTTTTCATTCCTTCTTCTTTTTCTCTCCCAAGTTGAAGCAATGAGCTCAACTAGGAGGTTGCTGTACTGCGTGGGAGGTTCACATGTGATCCACCATCATTCCAACCACCCAAGTTTCAAAACTGGAGGCAGGGGAGCTCCCCTTAATACGTGCACACACGCGACAGGTTACATGCAGGAGAGCCAGTTTCAGTCAGGGTTGACGTGTCTGTGCGACAAAACCAGCCCAACTCAAAATGTGCCCATATACACATACACTGTTTTTAAAGTCCAGCAGAAAAAAATGTCTTATAATGTCTAAAACTATTTTCTCGAACTTGTTCTTTCATTGGGGTTCTAAAACTACCTTGTGTAATTACATACAGTATATTATCATAAATAAAATATTACTTACACTGTTTTTACTTCATATGCATTTACTGTAGTTAATGCAGTACCTTATTGCAACTCATCATGTTACTTCACTATATTTTAATCATATACTTTATGCTATTACTATATAATTACATCTCCACAGACAGACAGCATAAAAAATAACCAAACACTCATTTCACAGACACCATAGACCCCATTTATGAAGAAGACCCTATCCTCGACTCCCCCACTCCTCCCGGTGACACCAGTGCCCCCACCCCCAGTGTTTCAGGAGTATAGACATCAAGCTATGCCAGGAACCTCCAACACCATCAAATATCAGTCATAAACTATTTATTTACTTATGTAGGCCTATCTATTGATTTTTATTTTTTCTTATTTTTTTCCCTTAATGCATGTGCAATTATTATTATTATTATTAATATTATTATTAGACCCCCCACCACAGAAAAAAATCAATAACAATGTCAATATCAACGATTTAGAATATCTACAATTACCTTGAAGTTTTGTTCATCATTATTTAGTTATTTATTAATGTTTACAGTTATGTTTTAAGAGTTTGCTTTTGTTTTGTTTGAATTTTTTTAATTGATTTACCTTTCTTTGTTTGTTTTGTTTGCTTTTGTCTGTCTCAGCAAATTTTGTCTCTGTCTTCATCATTGTTGTATCTGTAACACCACCACTGTATTTGTTTGTGCACCACTAAATTAAAAAACAAAACAAAACATATACTTACAGTAAATGTGTGTGTGTGTGTGTGTGTGTGTGTGTACTGTATATGTGCTATAATTATAACATAATTTCATTCATACATGTATTCATGTTGAAATAAACAATCAATGGACAATCAAACAAACAATCAATAAACAATCCCTGTAGTTCAGTTGGCAGAGTGTGCGCCCCATGTACTGAGGCTGTCAGTCCTCTGCAGCAGGCCACCAGTTTGACTTCTGCCTGTGGTCCTTTGCTGTGTGTCATCTCATCTCTCTAACCTCTGTCCTGTCTATAATTCAGCTGTCACTGTCAAGAAAGGCCAAAAAATAATAATCTGTTAAAAATAAAATAAACAAGTAAAAGATGTAGTGTCACATTTAGTATTTGATCCATCAGGACGCACTGACAGTTTGGGGATCCTGTGTTGTCCTCATAGAAAACATGCTGTCTGTTACTGCAGAGCCTAAAATATGAAATCAGCAGCTCGACTATCCTGCCAAAAGCTGATTATGACTCTTTTTAGTTTATTTTTCAGGAAAATTTCATGGTCATGTTTCCCATGTTTTCCATGTGTAACAGCGCACGATTTTATTTCTTATCACAGTGAAACAAACGATAAACATCTGCAGTTAAAAGAAAGTAAAAGTAAAATAGAAACATGATCTTGTTTTATTGCATGTTGGTTTTTTTTCTTTATTTATTTTAAACGTGTCATTAATTTAGATTTGCCTGTGGCAAAATAATTCTTCACAATCTACGAACAAAATTGTTGCCTTTTTAATCTTCATATTGCAACATAAATGTGATCTAGTAATGACCCAGAAATTAAATAAACAACACTGTTTTGTTACTGGAAACACTGCTGTAAAACTCAACCCGAACAATCTCGATCACATCATTTTGAGGTTAAAATCTGCCGGGAGGACGCAGAGGGCAGGATACTGACAATATGTGTTTATCCTTCAAACTTGGCATATTTTTCACATTAGAATCACAAGAGAATAATGCATCCACAAACACTTGAACAGTTTTTTTTTTCTATCAGAGATTATATAAAAAAGATAAGAGGATATTTCCTCTATGGTTCTGTGCAGTGGGCCGGGGGGGCTGCAGCCCCCACAGCACCCCTCTTCCCATGCTGATGGTTATTTGTGCAGATTTAGAACCTTCAGAAGCCTATTCACTCACAAACACAGCCATTTATCTTTATTGATATCAATCTGTAATGCAGGTATCAGTGGTAAATGGTTAAATGATTAATCTTTTAGTCAATAATTATTTCCATTTCTGTAACCGCTTATCCGTGAGGGTCGCGGGTGGCTGGAGCCTATCCCAGCTGACATTGGGCGAGAGACAGGGTACACCCTGGACAAGTCGCCAGTTCATCGCAGGGCTGACACACAGAGACAGACAACCACTCACTCTCACATTCACACCTACGGGCAATTTAGAGTCACCAATTAACCTGCTGCATGTCTTTGGACTGTGGGAGGAAGCCGGAGTACCCGGAGAGAACCCACGCGGACACGAGGAGAACATGCAAACTCCACACAGAAAGGCCCTGCCGGCTCGGGGATTCGAACCCAGGACCTTCTTGCTGTGCGGCGGCAGCGCTAACCACTGCGCCATAGTGCCGCCCCAATAATAATTATTTAATTAATAATTAATTAAATTAATCAAGATGCTTTGGCTTCACTTTATGGGAGCTTTAATCCTGTCCATTTCTAATATGTGTGATTGAAACAGACAGAAAAGTAACACAATGAGACATAAAACTACCACAAGAAAACAAACATGACTACAGAGACACAAAAGGACCACAATAAGACAAACAAAAACAAAAAAAAAAACACAAAGAGATATAAAACTACCATAAGGAGACAAAAAATACTAAAAGGAGACACAAACTACACTAAGAGACACAAAAGTACAATAAAGTCACAAAGAGACATAAAAATGACTACAGAGGCACAAAAGGTAACAAAGGGATAAAAACAACTATGAGGAGACACAAAACACACACAAAGACAGTGAAGAGTACCACAAAGAGACATAAACACAGAAAAATACCACAAGGAAACAAAAACAAGTAGAAAGAGACACTAAACACACACAATGAGGCATAAAACTACAAAAAAGACACATGAAACTATCACAAGGTGACAAAAATGACTTCAGAGACACAAAAGTACCACAACAGGACAAAAAACTGCTATAAGGAGACACAAAACACACCAAGGTTCAAGGTTCATGGAGTCTTTATTGTCCCCGTGGGCAAATCGCTCTACAGCCAGCAGTAACAAAACAGTCAACAATCACAGAGTAACAACAACATATAGCACGGAAGACAACGATAAATAGAACAACCAGATAATCAGTCACTCATTTAGAAGACCTATGGCAGCAGGGACAACACACACTGCTGCTGCGTGTCGCCATAACCAGCGCCACTGGAAAGTAGACGGATGGAAAAGTACCACAAACAGATATAAAACTACCAAAAGGAAACAAAAAAAATGACTACAAGAAGACACAAAATACACATAATAAGACACAAAATACCTCAAAAGAACAATTACCACAGAGACAAAAACTACTTTGAGGAGACACAAAACACACACAGAAATAGACTGAAAAGTACCACAGAGACATAAAACTATCACAAGGAGACAAAAATTACTTAAGAGACATAAAGGTACCACAACAGGACAAAAAACGACTACGAGGAGACACAAAAGACACACAGAGATGGTAAAAAAGCCACAAACCGAACACCCACAATGACACAAAATACCACAAAAGACAAAAAAGAGAGACAAAACTATGATGAGGAGACAAAAAACTTACATACAAACATACACAGAAACATAAAACTGCCACAAGGAGACAAAAAACTACTATAAAGTAACATAGCAGGCAAAAATGACTACACAGACACAAAAGGTAACAAGAGGACAAAAAAACAACTATGAGGAGACACAAAACACGTACAAAGGGACATAAAACTTGTACAGAGAGACAAAAATAACTATTGTTGGGAATGAGACTGGGCTGGGAGATTCTAAGCTTTCCTTTCTTAACAACTCTGGGAAAAGACGGCGCAGACACCCCAAATGTCCGAGTGAAGATTTCTCCTTAACAGCCAACATATTTCACAACTGAGAAGGTAATACTTTCATATGTGACAGCAAAGGAGAGCGTGGTGAGAAGCAGACATTGTTTGTGACTTTATTATCTGCCACTGGGGGCAGAAAAAGCCCATTTCCAGTAAAAAGGGTTCCTGCAGTCAGTCCACTCTGAAAGTCTTTCTCATTCCAAAATGCAACTTTTTGCCAAATGGATCTGTCTGACGTCCAGTGACACATCTCGGCCTGTTTCTCATTTGGTTAAACATCCACTGAGTTAGAGCACATGGAAGAGGGCTGACAGGCGAGCATTTCAGACTGATTTTTCTGTCTCTGTTCTCATGCTGTAAGAGCATCCCAAATTGGCACTCTGCGGGGAGCTGGGAGGATGTGATAAAACAAGCTGACATCATCATCATCAATGGAACACAATCATCTCATCTCAAGGGGTTTGCTTGCAACACTGCGGCAGAGCCGTCCAAGAATCCAGAGGAGAAATGCAGCTGAGTTTAATTCTGTAGGTGAAGTGTAACAGTTAGCTGAGTGGCTGCTGGAGCTCCATGAGATGGATGTTATTAGATATTCAGAGTTAGGATTCTTAAAAGCCCCCTTTCTATCCAGCATGGATTATTGGAACCAGTTGGATGAGAAGAGACAGAGAGGGGGCTCACTGTCTGAAGTCAAGTCCACGCCGGCAGCTCAGTGACTGGTTTCCCCTCATAGTGTCTCTGCGATCAGTAGGTGAGTCTCCAAACAAGGCAGCTCAGCAGCGTTGTGTCAACATCAGATGGCTCACTGAGATGAGAGAGTGGCTAATATCTGAGAGGTACTACCTGCTGGGTTGGGTTGTATTTCAAATGAAAGCAGCAGCCAGACAGCTCCTTCCTACCTCCAAGTCATGGTCAAACCTCGCCAATGACCACAAAGAGAGGAAAAATGGCAAAAGAGATCCAAAAGTACAACTATGAGACAAAAAACAACTACGGAGACACAACAGTATCACTGGGAGACATAAAACTACCAGAAAGAGACATTAAACTACCACAAAGAAACATTAAACCCCCATAAGGAGACAAGAAACAACAGCAGAGACACTAAAGTATCACAAGGAGACATAAAACTATGACAAGGAGATACAAAAGTACCACAAAGAGACATAAAACTACCACAAGGAGTCAAAAGCAACTGCAGAGACAAATAACTCACAGAAAGAGACATAAAATTCACAAAAGGAGACCAAAATTACTACAGAGACACAAAAATATCACAAGGAGACATAAAACTACTACAAAGAAACATAAAACTAATACAAGGAGACCAAAAACAACTACAGAGACACAAAACGCACATACAAAGGGATATTAAGCTCCCAAAAGGAGACAAAAACAACTACAGAAACACAAAAATATCACAAGGCAACATAAAACTATGAGAAAGAGATATTAAACTACTACAAAAGTACCACAAAGAGACATAAGACTACCACAAGGAGACAAAAAAAAAAAAAAAAAAAAAAAAAAAAAAACAACTGAGGAGACACAAAAGTACCAAAAGGGGACAAAAAACAACTACGAGGGGACACAGCAAAGAGATGTACAAGCATCACAAAAAGACTTAAAACTACCCCAAGGAAACAAAAACAACTGTGACACAAAGAGAGACAAAAGTATCACAAAGAGATGTTGAAACTACCACTGGGAGACAAAATATGACTACAAAGAAACACAAAACACACAAAGAGATATATGAGAGGACATATAAGGAGACTGTTTGGGACTATCCCATCTACTGCATGGGAGACATGTTTCCCACAACAATTCTTCCTCAATGAGGAGACAAAATACACACACAGAGACACAAAACTACCACAAAGAGACAGAAAACTACTACAAGGAGACACAAAATACCCACAAAGAGACATAAAAATACAACAAGGAGACAGAAAATGACTACAAGGAGACACAAAGTACCCACAAAGAGATATAAAATTACCACAGGGAGACAGAAAATGACAACAGAGACACAAATGTATCACAAGGAGACATAAAATTACCACAAAGAGACAAAAAACTACCACAAGGAGAGCAAAAATAACCACAGAGACACAAAACACACACACAAAGAGACAAAACTACCACAAGTAGACAAAAAAACGACTGAGGAGACACAAAAGTACCAAAAGGGGACAAAAACAACTATGAGAAGACATAACAAATAGATATGAAAGTACCACAAAAAGACATAAAACTACCACAAGGTAACAAAAAACAACTATGATAAAAAGAGACACAAAAGTATCACAAAGAGATGTTAAAACTACCATATCAAGACAAAATATGACAAAAAAAAAAACAAAACACACAAAGATATATTAAACAATGACAAGGAGACAAAAAACAACTATGAGGAGACACAAAACAGACACAAACAAACATAAAACTACCACAAAGAGACAAGAAACAACTACAGACACAAAGTACCCACAGACATAAAGAAGATGGAAATCACAATGAGATAAAACGAGACAAAAAATAACTATGAGGAGACACAAAAAATGTACAAAGAGACATAAAACTACCACAAGGAGACAGCAAACTACTACGAGGAGACAAAAAACATACAAAGAGACATAAAACTACCACAAGGGGAAATAAAACAACTGTAAGGAGACACAAAATTCCCTCCAAGCCATGGTCAGTACTGTTTTGGACTGTCCCATCTACTGCATGGGAGACATGTTTCCCATAGCAATTCTTCGGAAAGCAGCTGTGGGAATGTTAACCAGATGTTCATTTGCCAAACCAACCAGTTTGTCCTCATCTTTGGAGCCTTTACTCTTGTAAATATGAAACAGGCAGCCAGGACACACTTTAGATAAAGCCTGAAGTGTTAAGTATCTTTCACATGAACTAGGTCAAGAAAGAGGTGTATATATACCGAGCCTGGGAACCAGACGGGCCTGCAACCCCCTGTTTCAATTTGCTCGGGCAGATACAAGTGCCCACCCCACTCCTGTTCGGACTGATTTCAACCCATCCTCGATCTGGCTGGGCCAAACACAACCATGTAATATGGGACAGTTTTGATATCATGACTGTGCAGAGGAGAAGGACTTTTTGGCCACTGAGGCATTTTTATTAACAACTATGATGGCTGCCACTGTTGCAACGGTTAAATCCGCCATCATGTCAGTGATAAACGAACTGGACAGCATATTTTCTCTAAAAGAAGAAACAACTGCACTTTAAGCTTTTGTTGTTAAGAAAGATCTTTGCCGCACTTTCAACAGAATTTGGCAACTTAACAAGTGCGCACGGTCGCATGTTTGGATCCTCTGTAAGTCTATCCAATTGAGTCCAGAGGCACTTTGGTCTGCTCCCATTAATAACACCCCTTGAAGACTGAAAATAAACTAAGAGGTTCCAGACTAATTTTGCGTTTGTGATGATGCCAGGCTTGTTCTGAATAACTGCATCTAAGGACATCATAGAGAGGGCGGGGTGCGACGAAGTGGGCTGACAGCGCACATCTTCGGACAGTCTCTCCTCAAAGGCATTCGTAGCATTTCACACACTGTGGTTGTACAAAAAATGCAAAGACCGAGCTTGAGAGAGAAGTCAAATCCCTGTTTTCATTCACCCCTCAAAACACTAAGCCAATCACTGCACACGTGGACTCGTCTGTCGCTTGACAAAATTTACAAAATTGTTGGATACAGACCTCCGATGTTGGAAAGATGTGGGTTTTAGTTAATCTGGCAAGCACTTCATTAGTACATTGATACATTAAACCTCAACTTTTAGTTGTCCAAATTTGTTTGGTCTTTGCTGCAGCTTGTGAACCTAGGATCCAGACATTTCTTCGTGCTAGCAGATTTGTGTGGCCACCCTCCTGTTCAGAGAGATTTCCACCCGACCTGGATCCAGTAGGACCAATCACAGCCGTCACATGCCAGGTTTGAGCACAAAGCCTCAGGCTCATAAAATTCAAATCAAACCGGTTCCAGAATAATTGACGGCAATGCCAGGCTAGGACCTTTGGATCTACTGTGTCCTCCCATGTGCCAAATGGAGCAGTAATGAGCCCAATTCCTGTTTGGCACGGCCGATCGAGGCAAAGGAGTCGCTGCATTCGGAAATCTCTATGCCCAAGCAACACACAGGTGAGATTTATGATTTACTGGAAGACAATAATACAGTGTTGCTTTTGCAAGAGAGAAGGCTTCAAGGATAACTGGGTTTGTTTGATAAATGTAAGTCTGATTAAGAACACACCACAGCTGCTTCCCTTCGGACGCGTATGAGAACAGCTGCGGACACCATGGACACATCGTAGTTCCGTTTATACTACATTCACACATGCACAGATGGTATTCCATAGCTTGTTGTAGGGTAGTCGTCACAACAAATTGAAGGTACGCGGATGTTTGCACATCACACCGGCCCTCGCGTTTTACAACCATATGCATACGTAAGCACTGTTGTGGTTTTAAAACAGACCTGTATCACATCTATGCAGCTGTTACATGTTAATCTCTCTTTTATCAAGTTTGAACAATGGAGCTAGAGACCTGCCTACTCTCTTTCTCTGTCTCTCATGCTGTCTCCTGTCTGTGTGCCTCTTTTATTTGACTGGGACTTTTAATGTATTACTATTAGACTGCAGTGAGCACTTCCTGTGACAGCAGTGTGCTTAAAATAGCCCTGAAAAGAAAAATGGTGCCCATCAATTTGACTCCTTTCTCCAACCAGCCCTGCTTGGCAGAAAAACACAAACCCCGATGGCCAGTGTACTCACTAGGTGGTATTTGTAAAGCAGACAAAGATAAAAAATACATGCCAGAAGATCTGAATAGTCTCAAACACGGAATAAAACCTTAGTGGATACAGGAAATTGGAGTGAGGAGGAGCAAACAAGACTAATAGCACTTCTCCGTGCATGTGTGCTGGCTTGGCTTGGCTCGGTTTGACTCAGCACCTTAGCCCAGCGCAGCAGGGATTTGAAGCCGGTCTGTTGCGTTTTGACCTGACTCCAGAGGTGGTCCGTCTCAGTTGTGATTCGGCAAAGCTCGGCGTTTAATGTGGTAATGGAAACACAAATCAACGTGGTATGGTTTGACTTGGCACATGCCACTGGAAAACCCCTATAAGAGTACTGCCAAGCTACGGCTTCTGTGATGTTGTACTTAGGCAAGAAGTGTTTTATGTTGGTTTAGTTAGTGTGTTAAGCTTTGTTCATATTTCACTAAAGACACCAACAGAGCAAACTTGAATATATTCAGTGGACATGCTTCTATACATATTACAATCAGGAGTCTGCTTACGCAGATGTATTCCAGACCTGTGCACTAGAGAACAACATTCTTTATTTGTTGTGTTGGACTGAAAAAGGGCTGAGGAGTAACTGAGTAGAAATATTTTGTTACTTAAATACTGTGCTTTAGTAGATTTTCAGGTATCTGTACTTTACTTGAGTACTTGAGTATTTATTTCTCTGACAACTTTTTAGGTTTATTAATTCAGTTTTACTGCATTTGAGGGGAACCATTGATTATTTTTATTTTTCGGCATTGCGTGCCAACTTCCCGACAACAAGACCAACTTCAGCCTAAATGGAAGGGACAATCCATTTAGATGCGACATAGAAAAGACGATTGTATCCATCAGTGCATATCAAGCACGCCAGATGTAACAAGACGAAAAAGATGTCACAAGACAAAAAAGACGAAAAGTACATAACAAGGCAAAAAACAACATAATGGACGTAACAAGGACAAAAGAGGTATTAAGACAAAAAAGATGTAGCAAGATGAGAAAGATGTAACAAGGTTTAAAACAACCTAATAAGATATAAAAGCAGCAACAAGATGAAAAAGACATAACACAAAAAAAGATTGAAGAAGACAAAAAAACGCATAACAAGACTAAAAGCATTGTAACAGGACAAAAAAGACACAAGACAAAAGACGTAACAGACAAAAAGACTTAGCAAGACAAAAGACTTAACAAGACTAAAAACAAATACAACAAAAAAAGCATGCAACAGGATGTAAAACAACATAAAAGAAGATGAAAAACAACATAATAGACATAACAGGATGAAAAACTTAACATGTAACGACTCAAACAACGTACCAAGATGAAAAAGATGTAACAAGATGAAGCAAACAAGAGAGGGGGCTCCACCAGAAAAAAACTGTTGAACCAAACACGAAGGGCAGTTGCAGCCGATAGGCATGCCATGTGTTGCAGGTATTTGAACTTAAACCAACGCATGGACAGAATGAATTTTTGATTTGATGGTTCAAGATAAACATTCTATTAATACAATTCATACTAACTTTCATGGCAGTCCACCCAGTCGTTGCCAAGACATTGCTGAATTGTTTGAAACCCAAGTTAACACAATTCATCTTGTTGAGAAAATTAAAATTTGTGCCAAATACTATTGTAACCCTTTCATTAGTTGCTGAGATACTGAAGTCTGGACCTAAGTGGTGGACCAACCAACTAACTGAGCAGCGCTGCCATCCCTACAGCCATGCCGGTGGTGCAACTAACAACAAAAAAAGGCTGTGTCCTAGCAATTCTAAGTGTGCATAAACAGTAAAGGATAAATAACTCAAAACTCAGAGACATTAAAAGAACATTTTTGAAAAATACTATCTAAAACCCAATATTTTCCATGATTAGCCTCATGACGGGGCCTACAGATGTGAGCTGGGCTAGTATATTGTTCCTCCACTAAATCATTACGTTGTCAAATGCTGATCTTAAAAACACTCATGTTATCTTGAGGATGGAGCCGACCAAACCCCCTCAGCTGTGTTTCAGGTCACAAGTTATTCCCATTACACAAAAATAAATTTATTTTCTCTCTGAAAGGCAAAAATGTCACAAACATTTGCAAAATAGGTTGAACTTGATGGATTCCAATGCTAAAAAAAAAAAAAAAAAAAAAAAAAAAAACTCTTGAAGAATGAGAAGCAGCTCCTATTGATGGATGAGATGGAGGAAGCAGCTGTTTGTAAATGAACCAGTAGGAATGACATACCAAGTTTCCTTTAATACATCTTGGACAACGTGCAAGTGGTAATCAGAAGAGCAGTGTCTGGAATAAAAAATGGCAATGTATTGTGCAAACAATGAATCCATCACTGACGAGGCTGAGGGTTGAAATTGTCCAAGACCCCTCAGAGATTTGACAATGCTTAGATTCCATGAACAACGGACAAAAACATAAAATACAAAGACGGAACAAAAGGATTGTCAGAAACAGGTGGGACTCAAAATCAGATCACACAACTGCTATGATAATATTTATACAAGAAATCCCTATTTTAATTTATACCTGTCGGAGTCACTGACAAATACTATGTGCTGTAATGGTTTGGTACTGCCAATGAGAACTGTCTGTGCAAAGTTTAAAGTAGTAAATAAAAGACTCTTGTATTTAATGTTCTCTTTCCTTGTTTTCCTTGCCTCGCTTTTCTTATATTTCTTAAATATTTTTTTTATCGCTAACCTATGGCTGGCAGCAGAGGTGTGGACTAGAGTCCAATGACTTGGACTCGAGGCACAAATTTGATGACTTTAGACTGGACAAGATCAAAAAAGACAACTCAACTTCACTTGGACTTGATCTGTTTGACTTGAAAATGCTTGACGCATCTTTCCCCAAACCCAAAGATCAAAAAGTCTGTTATTTTAAAAGTGTGAATCCACCAATCAATTCATTTCCTGAACCAACTATCGTTAATTAATTTTCAGCAAGTTGACACTTAATTCCCCAGATCTGCTTTGAAGCAATCCAACAGCAATCAAGTTGCATGACGAACTGTTACATTACTGAGCTCGAGTTAAAAAAAAGATATGAAAGATAATTTTGTTTGTGGCCAAAAACAACACAATTGTCAACAAAAAATGAAGTGCAGTGTGCACAATGCGTGGGTTGAAAATTACAGAGGGAGACGGAAGATCTTCCAAATTTGTTTGACATTTTAAATTGCACCAACAAGTCGAGACTTTCTTGTTAAACAAATGAATATTTTCATTGCTCTCATTTACAGTGATACATTTTGGACTTGTCATAAAGATGTCATTAAGTGTTATTACACTGTCATGCTGGTGTCATGAGTAATTCCCCTGACCTCAACTAAAATTATACCCTTTGGACTTGTTCTGAAGACAAGTGTTGTCTTGATTAAAGTCAAGTGGTGTCAACAAAAACATAAAAAAACAACTTTGCATTAAAAATGACATAACTGACTGGAATGTCATAAACATTCATAAAGACTCTTTCATGATCATGACAGGTCATGGTTATGAGAGTCAGTCTTATGCACTAACGTGACACGGCAGATGATTTGTTACACAGAACCATCTGGGAAGCCGTCCACAGAAACTGAAAAGGGCAGGCACTTTCATAAAAACACTTGTCAGGTGATTGTATTAGCCATCTGTCACATCTAACAGGGGCTAACTTCAACCAATCAGATCATCTCACCGAACTGAAGCTGTCCAGAAGAAGAGCAAAAACATCTTTTCTGTCGAGCAAAGCCTTCACTGTTGTTCTTTGTTCTTCTTTCAATGAAGAAATACTCTCCAGTTCTGATATACCTGATGCTATCACAGTATCTATGCTGACCTCTTCAGGAGTCGCCATTGTTTGTTTGAGACGAGTCATTTCCATGGACGTTTCTCACTAACAGTGCACCTAAAACCACACCCGTAGCTGCCAGTATTCCCCTCCCAGGACACTGAGTGGCTCGCACCACCTCTGGTGCGGACACAAACAGATATTTTGGAGCCTGGCAAGATGGATTCTCACATAATCTAGTGATCTCGCGAATCCAGCTGCCTTGCAAGGTAACTTACGCACACCCCTTCGAATAAAACGCTACCATGGATTGTTTGTGAAGCAAACTCCATGCTGCCACTGTTGTGTCAGGTCTGTTTCCTGGTCCCAGTTACTCTAAATCAATACATTAATTTTAAGACAGTGGAGACTAGTGAGAGTGTTTTTATTCACTAAATTAGAGACTGACCTGAAAGCACAATTTTATTCATTCATTAGATGGGATACACTTAGCCTTGAATGCCAGATGCAAGGCAACACCCTTTTCTTCATTGACTAGAAAGCTTTTCATATCATGTGACTTCCACTCAGCGAGGCCTTCTATGGTCTTTTTTTGGATGTATCAATATTTTCCTATGTGTTCTCGTGGCTATACATAGGTGAGTGAACAGTGGACATCAAAGCCAGTCTGTGTATGTTTTCTTAACCCTTTCCCTCTGCAGCGTGGCATCTGTAGTGTTTGAAAAGCTCCCATGGGAGCAGAGTGGGAATGCCCTGCTGCATTCTGGTCTCTCGGCCCGATGCAGGGACCGTAGCAGCTGACAAGATTCAGCTTTCTGTTTTGACTCCTCCAGATGACGAGCTCTCGCCAGCCTTGCCACTTTGAATTAACAAACTAAAACAGCATTACTTTAATCAGTTCTTTATGAACTTAAACATGTCATCTGGATCGCTCCAGGCCACATCCACCCCCTGCCCGCCCCCTGTCCCACACACAGGATCTGTTTCCTCGGGGAGTGCTTTGGATGAGAGGAAGCTGAATCAACATGGAGGCTTTAACTCCTGTCAGTTTGCTCCGGCGGGCCTCACACCAGAGGCAGAGGAGCAGGTGGAAAAACTTATGAAGATTCTATGACTTTCGGCTCAGAGGAGGAAGTGACATGATGCCCCACAGAGGGACCGGGGGAGGGGTCTGGAAGACATGAGTGTGTGTGTATGTTCTCTGTTAGACTCCTTCAGTCTAGTCGGTCAACTTTCATTGTCCGCTCTGTCTTTGATGGCGTACAAATGTGATCAACCGACATATAGTGAAGGTACAGTCTTGTTGTCTGTTTTAAGGTACAACCGATACAATATTTAGCTAATTTCCTACATTACTTTACTTTACCTTCAACTTATTAAGACATAAGCTGTTGTTTTTGAGACAGCACACAGGGAAGACGAAAAAAAGTATGCCAACCAATTCTTGCTTCCAATTCATCAAATACAGCAGTTTGGTCAGTGTCCCAATGCTTCAAACTATGACACTATAGGTACCCCTCTAACATCACTTCTGGAAGTGCCCCTCTAGTGTCATATTCTGATGTGCCATCAAAATCGGGTGATGTGGTACACAGCGTGAGAAAGCCTGCACATGCAGAAGGTGGGGTGTATAGATGGGTCAAAAAATACACAAGACTTTCATGCAGGAGACTGATATTCATGTCATGTACCAACTGAGCCACTGGGGCACCACCATTAACATACGCATGTTACGTCACGTAGGCCTCTGTGAACTTGCATAATCAAGGTGTTTATTTTCTTTGACAAACCAATTCTCATGCCAGGTAATCAAATACAGTACCAACATATTTGTCACACCCTGTGGTGTCTCATACTGACGCCTACGCATACATTCTCTGATGACAAAATTTATGTCACATGGGCTGTAGCATATCCTCGTGCACTCTTGGACATGGAAAGTATTATACTGGCTTAAAGCCTACCTTTCCAGGAAAATGAGGGGTGTGACAAAGCAGTGGTACTTTACGGGGGATGATGAAAATGACAATGGGGTGTTTGAAGACAGAGTCAAATGTGCCACGCTGATTTGCATTTCCATTACCACTTTTATTGCGCTGAGCTGTGCCATGTTGCACCTAAGATGGACTTACGCAGGAGTGGGGCCAAAGCAGGTCCAACCCACCTCCAAGCAGGCTGCTGTGACCTCTCACCAACCACGGCCAACCTGTGACAACCTTCCTTTCTCCCCCTCAAACAAATTGTGATGTTTTGTGTCTG
Organism: Lutjanus argentimaculatus; assembly: GCA_034769285.1. Classification (NCBI taxonomy): domain Eukaryota; kingdom Metazoa; phylum Chordata; class Actinopteri; order Lutjaniformes; family Lutjanidae; genus Lutjanus; species Lutjanus argentimaculatus. Next base: position 44,391,856 of record JAWZSL010000003.1, on the reverse strand, counting down.
CACAGGAGTCGTGTCAAGTTACTGCTGATGAAAACCAAAATTCTGCCATAAGAAACAGTGCAAGTGTCACAAACTCTCCTGCGAGTTAACCTTCATGTTCATTTGTTGTTAACTGATATGTTGAGTTCACTGTTCACCAAAAACATGGGCATGTTCAATGAGTGCATTCATGCACAACACTGCTCATGCCAGAGCCACATCTTCTTAAATTAAGTGGTTATAATTCAGCTCTTCCTCTTTCTGTTTGGAAAAGGGCAGGCACTTGGCAGGAGATTGGATGAACCATATATTTATCATGTCTAACATGGGCTAACTTCAGCCAATCAGAACAAACTCTTACCAAAGCCAGCTGGGTGGACACATCTTGCTGTCGTCTCACCTAGAACCATGCCCGTAGCTGCCAGTAGTCCCTCCTAGGACACTAACTGGCTGCACTACTTTTGGTGCGGACAAAAACAGATAACTTGAAGCCTCACAAGATGGATTCTTGTGTGATCTTATGATCACGCAATCTTGCAAATCCAGCTGCCTTGCAAGATAAGTTAGTATCTTGAGACCTTAAAACTGGCTTAAGAGCAAATATGCTTACTTAAAAAGGGTTGATTATAAATAAATAAGTTAAATGAAACAGTCATAGGGAATGAGAAATAGTTCAATTGTCCTATAATTTACAACAAACCAGAAAAACCATCTCAAGAACAATTTTTGTACTAATATGTTTCAGTGCTTTGTCTCCATTCAAAGTGTAGACATAAAGAAAACATTCCCCAGGTGCAGAACGGTTTTGTGTACAACTCCAAGTTCACCATCAGATCTTGAGTCAGAGCATCACAGTAAGACAGTGGGACCCCTTTGAGAGTTCGGCTGGAGCACATGAGCGCTCCGGCCCCAGAAGATTCAGCTGTCCAACTGCTAGAAACAGTCTGACACAAAGGCATGGGAACCCACCGGTGGAGGAACAGCTTACTGATGCAACTGAAGAAAACAAAGGCCCTCTAAATACAAATAAACCTCTGTAACATCTGCAGACAGAGAGAGGGGAGGCACGGAGAAGCTAACTGCTTCTGCCAGAGCCGCTGCGACCGAGCGAGGAACATGTGACCAGAGAGTAAATAAAGTAAACGGCATGAGGTGGGGATGCGGCGTGGGGTACGGACCCCTCAGGCAGACGGATGCTCTGGCCTCCGCGGTAGAGGTCTGGCCTGTCAGAGGACTGGACATCCACAGCTGTGTTTTCACTGTGTTTGTTCCTGAGGGCCACATGGAGAGCCTTCAATAACCAACAAGTCCTCTAAGATGACTGTGCACCATAGCGCACACACACACACACACACACACATACACACACACACACACACTGCTAAAGGCCAGAGAAGAACAGCTATGCGGCTGATTCACTCAATCTCTTAAACTGTGAATTTATAAGTTGCATTTTGGCATCTATCAGAAGTGTTGAAGACAGTAAGAATGGACAAGAGCTGGTAGATTATACTACATAGGTTTGCTGTACTGAACTGCCTCAGAAATGAGTGTGTACAACTAAAATATCAGTCATCATTGTGCACTTTGTCCCACAGCGGTGAGTAAGTGTGAATAACTGTTCAAGGTTGTAATGCTTCCATTTATATGCCTGGCAGTTAGTTTGGTAAAATATCAAGGCAGAGTGCTCAGAAGAAGGCAAGAGCTTTTATCAGTGTTTATCAGAGTTTTAGAAGCAGTAACAGTGCAGACTAGGGGTCTGCATCTCACTGACAGAGACGATCTGATACACATCTCAATACATGTTCAATGATACCATGCATCTTAGAAACTTTTCAAAAGCTATGATTCAGCCCCGTCACAACACAATTCGATACGATGCAATGTGTGAGTCTACAGTGGTGTTCTTAGGAATCTCATGTGTAAATGAGATCCTGTGGCCTGAATGAGACTGTGGAGGTGGGTGTGGTTAGCAATCAGCTGAGGGGCTCATGAGAGTGGTGTCAGGTGAGTTGATTGACACAGCTGCTACTATTTTTTCCAGATTGCATCTCTCCCCTTTTTCATGCAGTAGTGTGCTGGCCCTCAGAGGACTGCTGCGCAGACAAAGGAGAGGAACTCTGCCTGAGTTTTTGGTTTAAACTGAACGGACTGGAAGACGTGCTGGAGGAGCCGGGCAGCCATAGGCACACGTTGTGTATTGATGATTTTGTTGTTGTGTTCTTGACAGTAGCATCACAATAAAAGTAATGCATACGGTCTGAGGGCTGAATCTGTGCATCTGTGCTGAGGGAACTCACAGTGGTAGCAAGATGGCTACAGAGACTCTGTGAACAAACTTTTGTTTAAAATGCATTTTTGCTGTAAGATGATCTGCTGCTCTGTTTCATATGAAGAGTGCTGTGGTTTTGATTGAATTTGACCATTTAGAGGAACTGGGGTATGGAGGAACAGTGATGCTATACGTTACCTGCTCTCTCAGTGATATGGTGTCTCTGGGTCGGGAGACTCATGGCTCTGTACACCCCCACAGGGGTCACCAGTTGCATAGTTCTAAGTTAAAACAAGGAGGTTTTCCATAAGCTGTTGAAGCTTGATATACACCATCATCATAGTGCAGCTCATTTACTATTCCTCTCCACATGTGAATTTGTTGTTTCTGTAATTCATTTTCCTTTTATCATATAAAACAGAGTTCTGTGAAATAAGCGATCCAGCATGATGAATTGTTTGAATGTGACGTCTACACTTTGATTGGTCAGATCTGTGCATGTTGGAAGTGAAACCTCTGAAAAATCCACCTTTGTCCGAAAAATTAAACGCCACAATATTGCTCAGCAATATTCCATCATTAATCTGAAAGCTTGCATTAACTGCAAACAGGGTCGAAAAATATTATGAAAGGGCAAATTATTCACACAAAAAAATAGCAGTCTGGTGAACAAAGGACTTAAGATATGAATGCAGAGAGATGGAGAGAGTTATGGTCGAATCTTGACGAGAACCCCAGATCCATGAAGATCTTGCAAGACTGATCAATAGTACATCGTGCACAGTGAAGAAACAATGCGTACAGATGTGGCAAGAGTTTTGCAAATCAGAGTTCCCTTTCAGACACGATTGAGAGTGATGGAAGAGTTCCCCAAACTCTGACACAACATTAAAAACGCTACATGATCTCGCTAGTAAATGTAAGCATGGTGAAATGTAAGCACTCAGATTACGCTACGGAATTTGTGAATCATATAGTTTATGAACTTACTAAAGTTAGCTTAGCTGTTTGTATACCAGGCTGACATGACATGTAACACTGTACTTTGCCTTACTGCTTACCATGTGGTAAGCCCAGGTCAATTTCTTATCATGTGAAGGCCCCATAACAAGTAAAAAGAAAAATGCCTCTGCCCTGTGAGTACTTTGTGTTTAGCCCCGTTGATAAAGGTGAGCCAGCAAACACTGCAGACAACTGATTATTCAAAAGGCACATAGCATGTTGGCAGTGAATGCATGCTGATCAGAGGAAAGTGAGCAGCAAAGTTGTCGGGTCTGACAGTAAATGTACAGGTTGTCAATGAATAAAAGGTTGTAGTTTCTCCAACCAAAGCAAAGCTCCTGAGTATGTGTTGTTTCCCAACTGCAGCAATAGCATCTCTTATCCCATAATCATCTTGTGCCGGCACTAGACCAGTTATCCAGACACTAGTCTCGCATTGCCAGACCTCTCTCCATAGCGCTCAGCACTGGAGAAAGTTCTGGCTCCACGCATATACATTCTGCTGTAGGGGAAAAATGCCCTGCCTTGTTTGCATCTCTTTAAAACAATCACAAACATCTTGGGTGGTACAGCAATGGTGCTACTGCAAAATAGTTTTGAGGGGGGAGCTTGTTATGGTGGAATATTTGCACATTGGTATGTAAGCTCTGGTATTAAAATGACTACATTACTGCAAAAGAAAAGGTAAGAGCTGTTAGCTTGTTTATGTTCATACCCAGGTGCTAATTTGCTTTTTCAGCGTGTATGTTGCAACTAGGAGGTTGTTCTTGTGTCCGGGGGGACTTTGAAAACGTAGGTAGTGGGGCTGCGATGCCGCTTAAAGCAAACAACCAGTGGCAGGTCTTATACCCGCATTGTGCATCTGGTGAGACTACCCAGACGCTGCCATAGATCCTAGAACTAGAACATTCTTATTATCATTATTGCACACTAACCTCTCAGCAAACCCTCTACTTCACTACACACACTGAGAAATTTATGTGACAAAACCTATCCTTGAATCTTGAATATTTCCTTTTGTCACCTATGTACATGTATACATACAGCAGCTTTTTTACAATTTTATCCTTCACTGGCCTCACCAATGAATTACTGTTTTATTTTATACATTACTGTTATTATTTAACACCTAACGCAGCATGATCTTCTTTCAGACAGTTGGAAGAGTTGTGCACTGTGGTGACAGAAGAAAAATATAAAATATCACCAGACTTAACCTTTAAGACAAAGACACAGATGTCATAATGTAAAATTTTATGACAAATCAAACTCATTATGAAATAATTTAGAGGTGTATCATCTATGTTTACTAATATTTTTGTCTATTCTATTCTGTTCCATCTACATCAAGTGCAACAAGTTGGAGGCTGTTATTAGTTGAATCTTCATGGCTGATGGTGTGTCAGGCAGTTGCATTTCAACAGCTGAGGGCAGTCTTTCCCACAGTTTGAAGGCTGTCAGACTGCACTGAGTGAGAGGACTGAAAGAATGGAAACATGGTCAACATTAGTGATTTTAGCTGCCGCAGCACAGGTCTGTTTCTTGTTGACTACATCGAGTGAGGCCGTAAATCTCTCTCAGATACTCAGTGTCAGCAAAAGACCAATGTGAATGACCGTGTTGTGACCCAGGTTGTGCAGGTTGTGTTGTACAGAACGGAGCAGCGGCAGCATCTGCAGCGAGCTACACATCCCCAACGTTCCCCTCTCCTCCACCTCCGAGCTGCCAGCAGCACTCTGCTTTATTTGTTATTGTTGAGGACGGTCCAAAGGGGGGATCTCTCTCACTAAGTATCCCTTTCACTTGCTCCATTTATACACAAGATTGATGCTCAATTGAGGATGAGAACTCCCGTTTCCCCCTACTGCTTCCCTCCACATTTTACCCAGAATGTAGACAGCAACTGGAGGCCGCCCCATGGTGACATTTGCCAGTGTGTAAATCTTTACAGTGATGAAAGCTCGCAGAAGAGAAAAAATCTGCTGGGTGAACGAAGGCAAAGAGGAGAAGAAAATCCCTCCTGTTCAGCTGGAATCAATACGGCAACTGATCACTTTCTCCTGGGAGCTGACTGTTGATGTGACAATGATCAGTAGTACCAAAATAATGTCTAAAATGTGTTCATTATTGCAATAGTTCACTAAACAATTTCGGACTTCTTTGCACTACCCTTAAAGGTTGTTTAAAGCAACAGTAAATGTGTGTTCTGAGTTTAAATGATTGGAAAAATTGCTGAATGTCACATTTGTTCACAAAATTATGAAAAAATGATCAGTTTTCTTAACAACACTCTCAACAACCTGAAACATGGACACTCTGTCTAGCAGCTTTATTGGACATGTCCAGACATGTCTGAGCCACCAGAGCCAAAGGACGGTGACAGGGTGGTATTTTCCTTTCTTCTTTGTCAGGTTGTTGGAACTGAAGTGAGCTGAAGTGAACTGCTGGGCTGATTTGGACTGAGAGAGTCGATGAAGGTACTTTTGTAACTGACCATTAGGGAGGGTGAGGAGAGGGGCAGGCAGCATCATTCGTGTGTTGGTTCGTGGGGCTTGTATTGTGTTGGGAGAGCGAAAGGTCACAGTTTGAGGAAGCTAATAAAACAACATCGTCTGCAAAAAGCAAAAATGCAATTCTGAGGTTCCCAAACCTGACACTCTCCTCACCCTGGCTGCGCCTCGAGATCCTGTCCATGATAATCATGATTAGGATTGGAGACGAGGGGCAATCTTGACAGAGTCCAATACCCACTGAGAACATGTTTGACTACAGTATCAGTTATACAGAACTGTCGAGCATTTCTTCACTGAAAGAGGAGCAAAGAATGACAGTGAAGGCTTTTCTCTATTGAGAAGATGTTCTCAACTCTTCTACCGACTGGCTTCGACAGGAGTTTGACAACATCATATGGTTCGTTGATCTGATTGGTTGACTCAGATCGTAATAGACATATTTGATAATTTAATTTCCTGCTAAATATTTTTTGACTTGTTCCTGCCCTTTTACAAACAGTTCCTGTGGCACAAACCCCCTGGCACGTCAGGTTAGGTTTTCTGCAGTCTAAGTGTGCAATATGCAACTGAAATTTTATTACACCCTATTCAGTTTCAGTGGATAGGCCTACTCAGCATTAAATAATCAGAAGCAAAACAACAAAACATCAGCGTCAGAAGATCCCTACTTTAGACTGAGCCCTCATGCTAGTCACTTCAGGCAGAAACTCTAGCTTTGGGGCTCCTCACCCCTTGGGACCCTGGCCCTGAGCCTTGTGGGCTCATTCAGCATTCTAAACATATAATCAGTGTTTAAGAATTAAAGTGAGAAATGTTTTTTGTATAAATGTCCTCCAAAGAATATTGACAACATCAGTTTGTTCAGTATGTTTCCCAAAGCAACATATGTTTATGTTCAAGTGGCAAAACCCTCTAGTACCCACAGCAAATATGAAATCCATCACGTCTGTGAACCCTAACCCTACCCCATAAGAGACATTTGAAAATGTCAGAATTGATACATTATGAAATGTATAAAATATTGCATATGGTGAGTTTTCTTGCATTTATATGAATTTGATTATGTCCAAAACACAGAATTTACAGCAAGCTTTCAACATCACACTCCCCACAGAAAAACAATAGAAGCAAGATAATATCTAGCATTGCTGTTGCTTTCCACCACTGGAGACAGCTCATGGTGATTAAAGGGATGAAGTCTGATGTTAAACTTGCAATACTTCTTCTAGATTACTTTCTTTCCCGTTTCCTGTTTTCTTTCGTGTTATGTGTGAGGCTTGTCTATTTTTAAAAGAAAACCACATTTTGAAGATGGTTAAAAGATGTTGCTGAGGGACTGTACAGCAATCATTAGCTAACTAATTAGCTAGCATTTGCTAACTTAAGATGTGACTCCATATGTCGTTTTTACAGGAAAGGGATACATTTGATCAAGACACAGAGTTTGCTCAACTGTTATTGGAGAACAGAGTGAAAAGGGGTGGGGTTTAGGAAGGGTCAGTTGCATGACAGATAACCTCAACACAGTGCTTCAGCTTACATAAACTGAGTTTGGTTCAGGTCGAGTTCAGACATATAAAACCAAATGCCTGTTGGGTTCAGGTCTGGCTACGTTATCTCTCACTTGGACTCTGCTTAGGTTTGGACAATAAATACAGGGCCCGAGCTGCTCTCTAGTGGACACCCTAACTTTGTGCTGAAATGCTGCCCCCACTTTGTTTGGAGTAGGAATTAAAAGGGAGGCCAATTAAGAGATATAGCTCCTCTAAGTAAGCCACTCTTTTGTACATATATGGCAACAGACTGAGGACTGACAACTTTCACTGACAGATGCAGACGCCTTGTACAATGATTCATGGCTAAATCTCTACTACTTTGTACTCTTTCAGAGAAATTCAGCATCCTTGCCTTGTCACCCTCCCTGAAACAGTTCTCCATGTCACTGCTATCACACTGCTCTGAACCACTGATATCTTGATTTACTAGAACCTAATTTTTGCTGGAGCCGCTGAAAGATCTGCTGCATGCATCACCACTTTTCCTTTCATCAGTGTCAGCTGTGCTGTGGAATGTGATCCCGATTATGTTTTATTCAACTGCGTAATCATTTCTTCTTCAATATGCAGGATTATGATTCCATTTATACAACACATATGGCAATCTGAAGGAATAAAAGACTGATCTCTGTAGAGTTTTTTTCCCCTTCTGTAGATATTCATGATTCCTATCTCACTTAGTGGTGGTCCTCCTACACAGACCTCACAACATCACACAGGGTCCACTTGCTATTGAACTTCAGTCACATGATAATATTAATTGTATATAACAGGAGACATGTCTGTGAAGGTTCTCAGTCATCCAGGTCATGGTAATCGTCGCAAGGTTTTTCGTAGGCAACTGGACTTGATCGAAGTCCAGTTGCCTACGACAAACCTTGCGACGATAACAGGAGACACTCACTTCTGTCTCTTTTCAAAGATGGTCTCTGGTGTTAGACACTAGTGTCGTCCTTGTGTTTCTCTGGTTGTCCACTGACTCCTGGTCGATGACCTTTGACCTCTCCTGAGTGGTCTGGTGTTCACAGCTGATGTTGTCTATTTCTGGTGTTCATTCAGGCTCTTGTCCAGCGTCCATGCTGATTTCCTTGCAGCCATCACATGTGATGTCATCTCTCTGGAGGGGGGGTGGATTGGCCATCATCAATTCCTGATCATCAGTTCCTGATAACTGTTCATTAGTTTCTGCTCTGTTATTTTTTTCGTCCTCTGCATGTATGAATGGACTCAGTAAGGTTCCTAAAAGTATGATGAAAATAGGACACGCACATCCCCGAGGCCCACTGGGTTGGGTGCTGGATCACAAAGTATCAAAATTAAAAGGAAAGAAGCGATCCACACACCAAAAGAGCTCCCGTGTGCAATTTTATTAGCATGACGTTTTGAGCTAGATGCTCTTCCTCAGACTGCTAATCATTAGAGTAAAGTCGCCATCTTAAATACCCATAATGCAAGGATTACACCACGCGGTACATTTCCAATAGCAGGTAAATACTTCTGCCATTTGACAGGGATAAAGTACTTGGTGATGTATGCAATCATGTACAGAGAAAAAATATAAATATGTAGACAAATACATAGAAAAATACATAATATGTAGACAAATACATAGAAAAATACATAATATGTAGAAAAATAATCATAAAGAGTAAGGCAAGGCAATTTATTTGTATAGCACCATTCATACACAAGGCATTTCAAGGTGCTTTACAAGAACTTAGAAATACATTAAAATAAAACATAAAGATTTCAGATCATTAAAGACATAGGCTAAAAGCAAGACAATAAATACAAAAATGCATCTAGAAAGCAAACATAAAGCAAAAGCAACAGCTGACAAATATAAAAACAATAGCTACAGAGGTCACACAAGTCACATATCTACTTCACTGGTAAGCTGCAGTAAACAGTAGTGTTTTTAGCCCTGATTTAAATGAGCTGACAGTTTCAGCTATTCAGATATTCTGGAAGTTTGTTCCACAGATGAGGAGCAGAGAAACTAAAGGCTGCTTCACCTTGTTTGGTTTTGATCCTGGGAACACTGAGTAAACCTGAGTATATATATATACACAAACACGTATAATATATATATATATATATATATATATATATATATATATATATATATATATATATAATATATATATATATAAAGGTAAAGGTCAGGTCACACCACTTGAGCAGGATGGAGACATTTTGAGTTTTTGTGTTCTTTTTTTTTTTTTTTTACATTTTATCCGTGGTCTCCAATCACTGCCATTAGCTGCAACCCTGTTTTCTGCTGAAACTCCAGGATTGTTTTGTGAACTGAAGATCTTCACCCATCCTCACATCAGCATAGGGGTGAGTACATACTGAGTGGGTTATTACTCAGCGATGGAATATCGCTTTAATGAAAATCAGCTCAGGATTAAGTGACTTACAGACAATGTTGTAATGAAGTATGCATCACTAAATACACATTGTATTTGTGGCTAGTGGAACTTCACCACCCCAAATGGTAACCATAGTGGTTGCCTTAATCTTATAATATCATGCCTGACTTTAGTTGATCGTAACATATCAGGTATGGTTTTAATCTACAGATGCCCAGGTTTAAGATGAGACCAAACCTCTCTGTGTATGTCAGTTTTTGAGCCATGTCAAAGGCCAAAATGTGGCCTGCAACAGACTAGGTCAGCCTTGTTTTTAGCCTAGCAGCTGTTGATGACTTGTCTCCTCACTGACTGTTTAAAAGGAGTGAGGAGTCAGCAGCTGGTATAAAACAGAGTAGTCAATAAAATGGGTTTTTCAAGTTAAAAAAAGTGAATCACTGCAGCCACAAGCAGTCCTTTCAGCATACAGACATAAATGTGCACAATAAATGCAGAAAAGGCTGATGGTTCAAACAGTACACACACATAACAATAACAATAATAACATCTCATATTGAGTAAATTTAAATGTTAAAACCACAAAATTCCCCATAATGTAAAGTTTTTGTAAGCAAACAGCAGGGGGCAACATGTTGACTTTCCCTCCCACTTGGTGATATGTGTAGGCTTGTGCGATCTCCCTCTGGACAGCGAAGAAAATGTGAAATGACATCTTTTAAAAGCTACCCTGTTGGAATGATTTCATAGAAATAAATATGCTGCAGATCCCGTGGGAGATAGAGTCCGCTCCGTGGAAAATGGGAGTGGGCAGCTGCTTGCAATTGAGACCAAAGAGCTGAGTGCCAGGAATGTCCCCAGTGCCTCTAAAACAGAACAGAAAACACAACACAACATTAAAAGCAGCAGAGCATGGGGCTGGGAGGCTTTGCTTCCCTCATCTACTTCATCACCACTTTCTTCTGTTGGGAAATGTGGACTGTATGGATGGAGGAGGGAGGGGGGCTTCACAACACATCACTGGAGTCTGAAATGGAATGAGAATCACCATGCTGCATGACGAGAATGAAGAAACTACACTCTGAGAAAGAAGAGTTCCACAAAGGTTCTTCCTGAAGGGCTGAGGTTCTACCTAGAACCATTTGCTTTGTTCGTCAAGGGTTCTTTGTAAATCTTTTCATCTAAGGAACCTTTTTTGAACAGAAAGTGTTCTTTAAGGACTGTTGAAATCCTTGAACTTTTTCGTCAAGGATTTGTCACAGGTTCTCTGGACCGTAATATAAAAGTGTTCTCTGAAGAACCCCCTGGGTAGGTTCTAGATTAAACCTTTGGAATATTAAAGGATTCCTGGTAGAACCCGCTGGATGGGTTCTAGATAAAACCTTTGGTATATAAAATGGTTCTCTGTAGAACCCCCTGGGTTGGTTTGAGATACAACCTTTGGAATATTAAAGGGTTCTTAGCAGAACCTCTTGGTGGGTTATAAATAAAATCTTTGGATTATAAAAGGGTGCTCAGTAGAACCTCGCAGTGGGTTCTAGATGAAACCTTTGCAATATGAAAGTGTTTTCAGTAGAATCCCCTGGGTGGGTTCTAGATAAAATCTTTAGAATATTAAAGGATTCCTGGTAAAACCCCCTGGATGGGTTCTAGATAAAACCTTTGATATATATAAATTGTTTTCTGTAGAACACTCTTGGTGAGTTATAGATACAATCTTTAAAATATTAAAGGGTTCTTAGCAGAACCCCTGGGTGTGTTATAAATAAAATCTTTGGATTACATAAGGGTTCTCAGTAGAACCCCCTGGGCAGGTTATAGAGAAAACCACTGGCATATATAAAAGGGTTCTTTGTAGAACCCTTTCAGGGTCTGTATGCTCAAGGACCTCTTGTGGTTGCAGTGATTCACAAAGGTGTTAATATTTGTGAATTTCATACTATTAAGGGGGTAATATTATAGTATGCTGTTATAACAAGATCTGACACATCTGATAATAATATTATTTCATGAATTTGTGGAAAAATAGAAAGTTTATCAGTGCTTGAGCAGTATTCTCACCTTTTTAAACAGGGTGTAACTAACTGAACAACAACAACTTAAAGGCTTTGCACCACAATAGATGTTTTGAGTTATGAGCCCAACTCAAACTCATGAAATAAACTTTAAAATCAACTTTTTGCTGACCCATAATCTTTAGTTGAGCTAATTTGCTTTTCTTCTTTAGATTTAAAATTAATTGAAAATATACAAATTTCAACATTTACTTTCACTTCAATGAGTTTACTCAGTTTGTTTTGAAATACAATGTTTTGAATTTCTAAAATGTAAAGCTTTAGGTTTATCCAAAGAAGAAAGTAGATTATCTCAACAAAAGATCAGTAGTTGGTAAAACTTTTTCAAAACTTAAGAATTTGAGTTGGGCTTAAAAATCGAAATATCTACTGTAGTCTGTTGCCTTGAAATTTTGAGTTTTCTCAACTTTTTTGTTTTTACAGTGTAGAACATTTATACAGGCCTGAGACAATGTTGTTTTAGAAATTAAAATTAATATATTACATATATTTAATATATACATATCTTTAAATTGAAATTACAGTGTTGGTGGGTTTTTTTTTTGTTGTTGTTTTTTTTTTGACATGATTTGTCCCATTTCTCAAGAATGGGTGATAAATATCATGTGTAGCTCAGACATGTAGGAACTATGCCACCATTTTTTATTATTATTATGAAACTCTCAAATGCAATCACTTCTTATCATATAATCAATCAATAAGTAAAAGCATATTCCTGTTGAACTGTTGAATGACATTTGTCACCTCTGGGACTCTGTGCAACATTCGACCAGTGTTTACTTTTACTCACAGCTCATCTGTCTGTATTATCATTATTATTTCCACATATCTGAAACAATTTGTCAAGCTGCTGATGTGTTGTGGCTGCTGGTGCTAATGGTTGAACCGGAGGATATCCCCTCCTCGTGTACAGGTGGGGGGCCTCAGCACAAGCCCCTGACATCCTGAGCCCCGTTACTATGGGAACAAAGGTCAAGGAAAAAACAGATTAGGCCTGTGTAATTCGTCTGTCAGCCGCATGTTTAACCTGTGACACTGGAATTTGCGTAATGCGGCGCAATACATCTTGTCCGGGGGGGGGGGAAAGGAGAAACAGAAAATGATTTTAAAAATCATACCTCCGATGTGAGCCGATAGGTGAACTTGGACACATCACTGCTGTGTTCTCTGCTCCGCAGTTCCAACATGAGGTCTTGTTTTGATTGAGTATTTTTTAAAGCATTTCCAACCTTCCCATCTGTTTCTGGAGAGAGGAAACACTCTGCTTTCATCTTTGTGAAAGGAACCGTTTAAATTTTTCCTGCATTTGTAAGGGCCACGCCGTGGAAGCAGTTTGTGCAGTTCGTGAGATTTTCGAGCAAACCGGATTATGTTACATGAGAGATCCCGAAGTGCTCGACGAGACAGCTGGCACGGTGACGGACTTTGATTTCTGACCGTACCACTGCTACGACTGGCAGTGCCACACTGACCGCTCTACTGTTACAGAACATCCAGGCCAACTTGGACGGCCCAACATCAGCCCCTGCATTACAACCAGCTGATGAAGCAATTACCAATAATGCCTTTGACGTTTGGATATTTGTTTTGAAATCAATATTGCCCCATTCTGGAGGCTGCAGCTGGTGTTTTGGGCGTATTTATTATTTTTACAGCTTGCTTAAAAGCTCTCAGTGTGTCGGCATGATAAAAGCCAGCCTCCCTCGCTGTAGCGGGGAACTCTCTCTCTCTGATAGTCTCTTAAGAGGTAGTTAGGCTCCAGCTCTTCTCTTTCAGCCACTCTTTTATCATGACAGCAGATACTGGCTCAGTATTGATGTTGGAGAGGAGAGCACTCAGATCCTTCTTCTTCTCCCGTGCTGTTAGACAGAGGAGAAACATCTGTCTCTATAAAGTTTGGGGCATCACTGAAAACTGAGGCAGGGATTAAGGCCACTCATGCTCTCCTCCTGAAGAAGTGGGAATATCTCAAAGTGCACGGTCTCATGATGGGGATCATGCTCACCCAAAGTGATAAGAACAAGCACTGTGTGTTATGACCAGGAGATAAGTGGCATTTTGTTGTAATCCTGAGCAAGTCAGTAACTGAATGTTTTGACAGATTTCTTTGCTGTTACTCTGGGTCACCCTCTGTAAATCTGACACCCTGTTTACACCTGGTATTAAAATGTGATCTGTATCCGGATGAGTTATTCAGATAAGGAAAAACTAAAGGTAGTGCAAGGTGTAAACACTACGTGATCCGAATGTGATCAGTAGGGCTGCCCCCTGATAGTCAACGATTCAAATCATCAGTCGCAGCCCTCGTAGTCAACTGAGATTCTTCTAATTAAGCATTTGTTTTCTTTACTTTTGTCAGTCAGTTACAGGATTAAACAGATAGAAGCTACAAAAATGCACAGGGAGAATTTCAACATGGAAATAAAGGGAATCAAATATATTTTTTATATTAGCTGGTGCAAAAATATCCAAGGGATCACATGTGCTGTCAGGTGACTGATGAGAGAAGGTGAAAGGAGTGCATGACAGGCTGTAAACCGAGTCTCTAAATCACTACAAACCACAAAAGTAAGTGATGGAAGAGGAAAAGAGTGACAGAAACGGAGCTCAGCTGTCAGTCACCTCTTACAGACGCACCCGCCGAGCGCACAGAACAGATGACGCTTGTTTTTGCGGCTGACAGGCTCAGATTGTTATCGATGGTGTCTGACAACATTATGGAAAGGATCATGACAGTGAGAGACTTAAGATTCATTTTTTAATCAGAAACAGATGTTTAATTGCCCCCGCCAAACTCACCAGACTGCTTTTACGTCATTGTGAGCTTCATTAAAACTCACTTGGTTTGTCTTTCCACTGTCCCAACAATCACCAACTCTGGTTTGGTCCATAAATCCTTAATTCACGGCATAAATGTGCATGGAGCATGCAGCGCAGGTGATGCTGTACGGCGCCTGCAGCCTCGAGAAAAAAGGGGCCGCAGGTCTGCTGATTTTATAACTGAACTATAGGAAGACGCACACTGTTAATTTCTTTGACTGTGTGAAAATAGTGATATTTTCATGTCACAAATCATACGATATGGCATCCTACATGACATCATGTAGGCTCAAATAGGAATTTAGTGTGGTACACTGCACTGTAAAATAAAAAAAAAAAAGTCGAATCTTCATAGAGGACAGCCAAATCTGATTCCACTAAGTAAACTCTTGGTCAGGGCCAGCCCTAGTGATCAGATCTGTAGACAACATCTGGAGGTAGTCTGGCTCCGATTGTGTTTGGATCATAGTTAGGTGTAAACACAATCTGTACAGCGATCTGGATACAGACCACATTTAAATACCAGGTGTAAATGGGGTGTCAGATGAGCACAGCCACCTCCCTACAAGGAGGAGTTAGATACAAACTCGTCAGAGCCACTTTTCAAGCCTACAAGTGGTAGATCTGCTTGATGAGATGGTGTATGATAAAATGCACAATGCTAATGTCATTTAGCACATTTAATGAGTGTTGGACGTGATAACAACAGTCAGGTGACCTTCTTTGTGGTTAACATTTTGAAATGGTCACAGGTTAGTACATCACCAACAGCACCTAACACTTGGTTAGGTTTAGGAAAAGATCATGGTCTGGGTTAATACTTTCATGGGAATGTACTAAACAATAGAATACTTACTTTTATGTCTGTGTGCGCCCCACAACTGTTTGTTTGCTGCTCTAACCTGTTAAGCCTTTATGGTTCATTTTACCCAACCCTTCTCAATCAAAGCTTTACACAACAACATGTTCCATATTCTGTGTCAATATTACATATATTATGTGCAATATGTAAGAGATAATGTACAGAGAACCGGTCATTATTGCAAAATAAACCCTGACAGGGTGATGCAGGATCCTGTCGTGAAGTGGAGGGGTCTTGTATCAGCTCACTGTACATTATCCCGCTTATTACATGGTTACTATAAAACAATCAATAATTTGACACAAAGTATTGATTTTAAAACGATTTTAGGATCATCATCTTATTGCTCCTCCTTAGATGATTAGAACTGCATCCATAGCAACAGCCTGCTCTTCATATCAACAGTCTGTTATACATGTTGTATGTTATACTGTTATACAATTGACCAATCAGAATTGAGCATTTAACAAAGTCATGTAATAAAGAAAACATAATAATAATCAGATCTCTGATAGCAGATTGGTTAAATTTTACTTGCTCAAATTCTTATTGACCGATTAATCATTATCATCCCTAATTGGTTCTAAATCTAATTACCAGGAACTAACAATTAATTAATACACACAGTGGAGCACATTCAGAGCACAAGTTTAATCCTCGCCGCCATCCTCTCTGTCTTCATGAGCTTTACAGTATATTTGTTGTGCATGCTAATTTTGACACAGCAAATGTACATCTTACAGGAATAAATTTTAAAAAAAGACTTTATTTATTTTATTACTAAATCCAAGAAGATAAATCCAGAAGATAAATCCTCACTCCTCAAAGTTCACTGTAACTACTGATACTTTGATTAGTTTAAAATTAGCGGCTCGTGATAGGGCAGAATATTAGATGGACTGCACCTGTTTACTCAACTGATAACCCTGCTGCAGCTTTATTTCTCATGAAATGTGTTCATATATGTTTGCACTCTGGCGTGGTGTGTGTGACTGTGTGTTGGGACTGTACACAGTTATTTATTTTTCTAAGAACTCATAAAATGGTATAATTGAAAAAATATGTCACAGTTGTAGGTACCTCTGGTCCAAACATATGATGTTTTTCTAGCTAATTATAATGAAATACCACGAATGGCTGAGGGCCACTGCCACTAAAAGCAAAACAATTTTCAACATCAGACATAAATGTTTTCTTTTGGTTATTAACAATGGAAATTGCTGCTTGGCAGCGTCTGTGACTGCAATCAACCGGCCTAATTGTGAGGCATTTTATTCGCAGTTGAGCTCACAGTGAACGCAGCGGGGCGAGGCCGGCTTCTCTTTACCAAACATGCCATTACTCAGCACAGTTTGAGCCGTGTGGACAGGGAGAGCTTTTCTTAGTACGCAGCTTCCGTCATTACCCGACATTAACGGGGTAAATGACACTTTGACTGATGCTCGTAATTTAGAGGGTTTGCTTTCGAGCAGAAACGTTTGCTTCTGCTCTTGGAATGGATGCTTAATGAAAGGCAGGCTACGTCATTTTCCTTTCATCTGTGCAGCTCCAACTTGTATGATAGTAGTACGAACTGTCAAACACTGACTCAGAGCTGAGGGTTTCAAGATGATCTGTTAGCAAAGAAAACAGCATTTTCTGCTGCTGCTGCAGTGAGACAGTTAAAGATTACATTATGAAATATCTGGCTTATGTATGATAAAAAGCACAATAATAACTATGTAATAATGTATAAATAATTTTTAATTGTTATATACTGTACGGCAAGTAATATAATCCAATGTAATATAAATATGAAATATAAGCCAAATACTGGTTTACAGGTAAAAATAGCAACATAAAGCACCGCACACTGACCTGGCTTTACTGTGAATTTATTTGGAGCGAACAATGTGTTGCACCCGTGGCTTCTTGAGGTTCTCTAAACAGCATCACAGGAGCACCCACAGGTGTGATAGATATACAGATCATGTGACTAATTATCACATTCATTAATTTTTTTTCCTTTTTTCAGCCCACAAAATTACATGAATCAAAAAACATAGCAAGATTCAACACGAGCTACAAGAATTACACATTTTATATGGAATTTAACCTCAAACCATTATATAACTGACTCAATAGGAAATGTTAAAAATTTTCCACCACCACACACACACACACACACACACACACACACACACACACACACACACACACACACACACAAAACAATAGACTACACGTCCATCTTCTGTCCCTCTACACTGCTAGGTGGAAGAGGGAGTGACAGGGGACCTGGTAGCTCATCTCTCCCTGTGGGTCAAAATTACCTCTGCAGGGAGACATAAGTTAATATTTATATCACAGAAAAGAACTCCTCCTGTGTTTCATTGAGTCTGTGTGTGTGTGTTTTCAAATGTGTTTAATTCACGGATCCAAAATTCCTGCCTTCTTAACAGCTGGTTTATCAAATGACCCTCTCTTGAACCAGATTGTACTTTTTTGATGTCAATAAATTATAATAAATAAGAGCGACAGAAGTAGAATATATATATATATATATATATAAATATATATATAAAGTAGAAAAAAATGTTGTATGTAACTATGTGGGAATTTGAGAAGTGACGTTAAAGGTTTACTCCATCCTGATACCTTTGCTTGCTATTTGACTACATTTCACAGATTCCATATGTGTAGCACCTGAGTGAGTAAAGTGACTGCAGGGGTAGTCCTGTGAATTACTGCCTCGACTGTAATTTTGTTCAAACAAAAATGAAGTCTACACATCAAGAGATTAAAAGGTTTAAAAACATAACCATATTTAGAGGTGACAAGTTTAGCTAGCTTGTTAGTTAATGTTGCATTGCTCAGGCCTGAGACTTTATATTGTAGTTATATGTATATATATATATATATATACACACACACATATATATATATATATTGTTTTTTTTTTTCTGAGACCCATTTTGGTCTCTGATGGTCCCTCCTGAAGTTGTTATTCAAATCATGATTTAGGGATTTGGAAATATTACTGAGTTACATCATTCCTTTTGAGAGAGAAATTGTGTGATTAATGAGATTTTCACCTACCGTATAATTGACCACATGGGTACTGGATCATATAACGAACATTTTTTGTTTTGCATGTAATGAAATCCT
Organism: Lutjanus argentimaculatus; assembly: GCA_034769285.1. Lineage (NCBI taxonomy): Eukaryota > Metazoa > Chordata > Actinopteri > Lutjaniformes > Lutjanidae > Lutjanus > Lutjanus argentimaculatus. The sequence continues at coordinate 44,373,258 of JAWZSL010000003.1, read as the reverse complement.
TAATGCTGGGGGTCTAGGGACAAGAACGTCTGTCAATGGGCACCTAGTTTTAGTTAAAAGTTGGGGTGCAAGACTAGTGCCAGGCAAGGCGAGGTATGGCAGGATGTTTTTTTCTACAGAGGAGAAAAAATATACATATATATACATATACAGTATATATACCACATTACCAGTTTGAGTTAACTAAAGCTCCCTGTGCCAAACTTTCTTTAAGAAATATGACATATTAATAATTCCTTATGTGTCCAGAAAAACACATAACTCTAGAAACACAAGATAAAAGGCATCATATATCGACTGTCCTCTTGTGAATTCAGCATCTATATAATCCATAAAGATACACTGTATTTGGGTGTAAACTACATTCTTGATTTTGTCGCCTTAACTCATCACCAGCCTCCACTGGTTAGCTGCACTATTTTAGTGGGAGAAGACAGTGGAAATAAAGGGAAAACTCACTAAAATAAGTGTGGGCTGGTGGATCAGATACATGACAAGTTAAACACCAACACGTAACTCTGTTAATTCATGTTGACTGTGTGTGTGTGACTGTATATAAGCAAACTTTTCTGTTGTTACCAAAGTAACTACCTGGTTAGCTGATTAGCAGGTGCAGGAGAGAGCACACCTACCCTCTGATAATATGATACATGTTTGATTTTATCATGATTATTAACTTTTTTTTTAATCCAGACTAGCTACAAAAGCACATGTTTGCTTGCCCAAAGTCTCATTGTGAGGGTGCAGTTGCTCCACTTGCTCCACTGCTCAGATCGCCTACAAGTGGATCCAACATTTTGGTCCAGACTGAGATATCTCAACAACCAGTGGATGGAGTGACAAAAACTGTAAGCTATTTTGGAGAATATTCTACTGTTTCCAAATGACACCCTTGATGTGCTTGATCTTAAAGGAGCTATATGTAAGAACTGCCCACCTGAATTTATAAATGGGGGGCAGCATGTCACCAGAAAATTAAGCTAAAGTAATTGAAAACTGCTCTCAGCTAGTGAGCTAAGTTAGTTGTGCAATTAGAGGTCTTATTATATCTGACTCTGCCAAGACTGGGAGTTAGGAGCACCGGGGCTTTGATCTCAAAGAGGAGGAGGTGTTTAGGTCCTGGGGACAGGGGTCCCAGTGGGGAATGCTGATAGTTAGCGGCACTGGAATGGGTGCCAGAACCGGAGCTTAGTGATCATGATTAGAGACCATGCTCAGCAGCCTCCCGGTGAACATGGCTGGACCAAGACTGAACACAGCCTCCAAGACCCTCAAAGGCCAGTTTGATGATAGGAAATACAGTACTGAGGTGGTTTACAGTGGATCCAACCAGGACTCTGACTCCGAGGATGGCAAAGGCATGGGGAATTCAGGAGAGGCATGAAGTCCTGCACAGGGATTAGGGTGAGGTCAGCCCCAGAGTGCAAAGAACAAAATCTGACAAGAAAACCACCTTGGTGTTGTTGGACTAAGGACAGACTTGATGCTAAAGTGACTCACTATCGCCTCTTGACATCTATTATGAGACAGAACGCGCTGAGGCTAGCTGATTAGCATGCTAACTCCACTAGATATCTCTGCAACACATATGACATCTTTGACATAACGTCAAAACTTTTATTTTTTCACTACTGTTAATAATTTTAGTTAATTTTGAGTCTTTCAGACTTTTATTTTTTAGCTCCTTTAAATGGTGTTTTTTGGACAGTTGCATAAGTTTCACAATCCACAATCAGCTTTGTATTTTTTTTTTTTTTTTGTCCTTAAATTTGGAAAGCATCTCTTTTTCTTTCTAACTTCTCTTGAAGTTCTCTGGAAAATCATGTTGTTCTTTAAATCACAAGCTTTACCGGAGTATGATAATGTGCAGAGAGCGAGTGGTCAGTCCATATGTTCCTCTGACTTTTGTTTCATGTTTGAACCGTCAGCGCTTACTCATAATTGTTTTCTGGCGAGAGAAATGATTGATGACTGATTGAGAAGCTTCTCTTTCTCCATCTGTGTGTGTGTGTGTGTGTGTTTAGAGAGAGGGCAGCGGAGCCTGGGACGTTGCTAAGTGAAGAAATTGTTAAGAAAATAGTCATTTGGCAAGTGCGACCTCACATGTGCAACTAAACAGAGTAATGTTTTGGGTAGGCTAATTTCCCCGTTTTGATGGTCTCTGCCAAAGCCATGCCCGGGAATGCTGCTTTTCAAATGGCTAACATTTCTTGGCTGTTACGAACGAGAGCTGAATTAACAATATGTGAAATTTAAAATAAATATCCCACATGTAGCCAATCATGCCTGTCAGCGGCCCTCGAAGCAGTAATGCTCCCCAGAGTCTAATGTTTGTCTAAACCCGAAGCTTTGCAGCCCTTAGTTGCCCCGGCCCGAGGTCATCATAAGACCATTAAATACCTCCAGAGGCTCCCAGTGAGCAAACACAACAACTGCTTCTTCCACTCTCTGGATTGGTCCAGTTTATTTTCAGGTCTGCTGCGAGTCTCATGTTTGGACATTGTTTGTCTTCTCAATAAGGATTATTGGGAAACACAAATCCACCACCGCCACCTCCTTGTATTAACCTTAACCCTAGACTGAATAATGGTTAATCTTACTTGTATGTCACCAAAAGTGTAAGCATACATATAAACTTGAGGGCGTTAATTTAAACACACAGCATGTAATTTCTGCTGTTAGGGGTCAAAACACTGACCTGCAAACTCATAAGAGGTGAAAAAGGTGACATGTTCATGTTCATGTAGGAGGGTCTGGGGGCATCCTCCCCAAGAAGAAACACAATAAAAATCATTGTGATGCACTCTATTTTCATTTTAAAGAGTGACCTACACCTTCTGTTTGTGTTTTCTGCAGACATTACTACTTTTACTTTTACTTTAGTACTTAAGTAAAAGTTATTAAGTGAGGCACTAGAGTAGAAGTTAAGTAAAAAGTACTAAGTAGGGTACTACAGTAAAAGTTACTTTACTTTACTTAGTACTTTAGCACTTTATGTAGGGCTTTAAAGGACTTTAAATGCAGGATTTTACTTGTAATTAAGTATTTTTACATAGTGGTATTAATGCTAAAGAATGTGATTACTTTTTTCCATCAGTGCAGGTGACAGAACAGTGTTGGGGGCTGTACTGTGAGGTGATGTTGAGGGAGATTTCAGCTCTTTACTGCATATCTGTTACTTTTTACTAACAATACAGTGTTTTATTCATGGTGGCCCACCACATTAAAACATTGGCCAACATGAAATTATTTTCTGTCTTTGGGCCTGCACACGTCTCTCTGTCGTGTTTAGAAGGGAACCCTTGATTTGCAAAACTCTCGTGAAATTTGTACTCGTTGTTTCTGTTAAAATAATCACACTCGTGATCTTTTGCGGGTCTGGGGTTCCCTTCTAGACACAACCCTGTCTCTCTCTGTGTCTGTCTGTGAACAGCATGATGTTATACTCTGCAGTGTTTCCCACACAAAGACTTCATTTGGGCGGGCACTCAGTATATTTTGTGACCAATTTTGGCATTTTTATTTTTTTAATCAGTCCTAGAGGATGATGACAGCCGCAATTGATTAGTGATCTCTGCCTTTCTACCCCTCCCTCACCTGTTCACTCTTCTGTAAGAAGGTCTGACAGTTTCTGACACAGAAACACACATGCAGTCTGTTTAATGTGTAGGCCTCCTTATACAAATGTATAATCCTGTACACACCTGTGCACCTGGTTGGTGTTGATGCCATTCAGCACCATGGTGGTTCCAGTGGTTTTAATACACTACAGGCCTCCTCGACATGCAGCTCTCCTGCTCCTGTGAAAACAGAATTGCAGGTGAATATAAGTACATGTAGAAAAACAAAACAAAAAACAAGTTGTGTTTTTTCAGCGACTTTATACAACATCCTGCTGATCAGTGCTGCCAGATGTATGATAATTACCATATTTGTATGATAAGTTTGCCCTCTGTACAATGTATGACCAACAATGCCAAAAGTCCCACAATGTACAACAATTCGATCATCATTTTGTAACACTTATTACTGGCACAACTTGCACAGCTGCTGCCTTCCAGTGCAAAAACTCACAGCTACAGCACAGAAGCAAGACACAACAAACTGGACAGCAGCCTAGATGTCTACAGCAACATCTAAACATGACAATAGCTTCTAAAATTCCAGTCGTATTTGTGACCCCGCACCTTCAGAGTGGGACTTTACGGTGTTTACCTGAACGCAGCAAATCCTGCAGCCAGCACAAGCAGTGGCAGTTATTTGAAATTACGCATTTGTTCTCTCAGCTCTCTCTCAGCTGCCTACACTACAGGTACAGCACATAAGATTTATTGTGCTCCATATGGAAGAATATGGCAGAAATGGAAAATAATATTCCTAAGTACTGTATGTTTTCATTAGTGTATAATCACCTAAAAAAAGAATTTGTTTTGTTGCCTTAGAATGAGCCCTTTATATCTACAGAGGGAGCAGTTCCTCGTCCACAGAGTCTCTATGCTTATACAGACACATACTGGCTCGAGATATGGCCTTTTGAGTTTTGGATGAGTTTTGCAGGCACTACACTTTCTCCAACACGGCTAGATGCCACTAAATCTTACACACTAGTCCTTTAAAGCCTGTGATTGAATCTTAGCTAACGGGGTACAATTTTACATATAAAATTCAGTTACTTTGCCAGTAGGAAAAACACCAAATTGTTCCACCTGAACAAGTTCCATCCAATGGGCTAATGAAGACTGTGAGATGCTGCTCATTTTTGGACCTTTTAGCTTAGCGTGTCAGCTAGTTAAAGGAGCGATATGTAGCCAATGTGTGTGTCCTAATAGTAAGTTGGAGCCACAGACTGTATGTTAAACAGGCTGCAATCCTGTTTAATATATGACGTATGGTTGAAGAGAATTGTTTTACCCCCCGCTCCCTTCCCCCCGACACATCAGACAAAGGCAGGCGGCAGGAGCACCGCAGGAATGCAGGATGCTCGCAAGCTCTTAAATTGACGATAACAAGCCATGATGAGCCCTCCGCTGTAAGTTGACCAGCTGTTTATTACTGTTAATCATGTGTCAATGTAAAGTTAAGCCTGTTATCCTGAAAACAAAAGCCCACTGCTCTGAAATAACACACTCTGGATGATGAGTTCAGTGGCTACGTGTCTCACTGCTGCCAAACTCCATTAACATTTGGCTCAATTTAACAGTTATAAATATTTTCACCTTCTATAAGATTATTAATGATTTCTTATGACTCATAAACAGACACTTGGTCATTCCGTGAGAATTCGGCATTAATTTGAACTTTGAACTGATTAATATGAAACAGACAACACACAAACACACAAAACACTTATTCTGGTTTATGTAAAGTGAAGCCAGTATTTCAACTTAACATGTTTCCTTGATCTCTGATGACACAACATGGTCATTTTATGATTTATTTCAGCAAATATATTACAGATTTCTCCTTAAAGTGAATCTTGAGTGGAAATAATTTGGTCATATACACTGATCCCAAGGTCAAAAATGAACTTCTATTAACTGTGCAATTTGTTTTTGCCACAAAGTCTTTCTAGTTTTTTCTGTGTTTGCTGAAAAGATGTGAAACAGTGATCCTCTGCTGGCTATATATTAAATGTTGATACATGCTTGACAAACTTTCAGCCGAGCTGCAGAAGTGTGGATGCGGGGTACCACATGTCATCGTCTGCAGACCACGATCCCTCCCAGGAAAGCAAACAGGGCGACGGTGCAGCGACAGTGATGGAGCACATGTTGAAATCTCAGGGCGGGTCTCGGGGTCGGGGTGACAGCGCACCGCAGAGATAAGGTCTCGCCTGCACGGACGCACACAAGCTGTGTAAGCCACAGCAGCAGCAATGAGTTGAATCTGTGTTTGCCTATGGAATTATTAACCCTCAATTACCAACAGGCGATGTTGACTTATCAAGGTTCCTCGGGACAAAACGGTGATTATGAGGTTAATAATCCCGTCTGGGTTAAAAAACACCACTCTCAGAGCAGCATTATATATTAACCAAACATAACTCCCCTCTAACGTTTGTCCTCTTTGTGTTGTTCCTGCTGAAATCTTCCAGCAGTGGCTTTTTACTTCTGCAAGCACATTACATGACTGTCAAAGAATGTACATGAAGCAGCATTCTTTCCTCTGTTTTTTTATGTTCAGCCACATTCTTGTGCACACATGAAAAGATTCCTCGCTGTGATTCAGTCATCAGGAACTCTGCTGTCTTAGTAAACAATTTGCGCCAAATGTCATGGCAATTTCAAGTCAATTGCCAGTAATTAGAGGCATTTATTCACAAGTGCATTTTGTGTTTTATATGCAAGCTGCGTCGACAAAAATAGACCCAGTGCGTGAAGGTAGAGGAGAAAGGATGAAAGTGAGACGCTCCTGTCACACAGCTCGACATACAGGCAGCTACAAGTGTGCTGGACTTTCATTGGTTAGGTTTAGACACCAAATATACTTTGTTAGGTTTAACCCTCTAGACTCCAGCAGAATTCTAGATTGTTGTTGCAGCTCACTGACAATCATCACTGAAATGAGAACCCAAACAAACAGCTCTATCTCAAAAATAGAAAGAAATTGATAATTACAAGTGGTTTTCATTTGAAAAAACACAATTTCCTCTGTAATTTGGTACCAAATATGTGGCATTTGTAGTGTTTTAGACCAGGTTTGGTTCAACATATTTCTAAAAACACCAGATAAAACAACACTAAAACTGCTCGGTCTGCCTGAAAGAAAGAAAGTAACTTCAAGTCAGTTTTATAACAAATTTGTTCCACAACATTTTTCTCTGTTTGCTTCCTGAGACAACAATCAGAGTCTGACAACAACACAACATCACTGGATGATGCTGAGCTTTCAAAATAAAAGAGAAATGTCCCACACTTTACTCCACACAGCTCTGTTATAAGAACAACCATCAGTAATGTGACAGTAGGTCGTGTTTTAGCAGCTTATATGGGAAAAATTGCTGAACTTATATGTGGAAAAGACACAACCCAGTCAATCGTTACTAAGACTCTTTGTCACACTTCACCCCCAGAAAACAGCATCTATGTCAGGCAGAGTAGGTTCCACTGTTTAGTGATGGTGATTATATGATGTGATTTTGAACAAAAAACTCACAGTGTCTTTGTTGTTTTCCACAAGTGTGTTCTGGGTCGTGTTTTTGGCAACTTTGGCAACAAATCGCTCAATTTATGCTTGAAAAAGTCACAACCCGGACAGTCCTTCATACCAACTGCTGGTCGCACCTTCTGTGCTTGACATGGTTTGTCTTCGGCAATGTTGTTAGCTTCAAAGAACTGTTCCAAACAAGGCCACTGTACTCTCTGGTAGAGCTTGAGATCTGTGCCTGAACCCACCAGATTTGGGTAGGGTCAGGCCTTGTTTCTCACATATTTGATGTATCTTTATTACTATTATTTTATTTTATTTTATTTTTTGTAATCAGTCAAGTTCAGAACCCACATTTCTCCTTGTTACACAGGCTATAGTACTGCCTGAAATGTGACCAGTGTATTTTCTGGTGGTCTTACTAATTACTGAGGCAGAAGAATGACATTTCAACATTAATCAACATAATAATGAACAGAAAATAAATTGCGCAGCAGCTTGACCTTCACTGCAGCTGCAGGAATTGAAATGCCAAATTTACTGCCTGTGATCTGTCAATGTCTGACTGAACAGACTCATGGAAGAGATAGTTTATCTCATATGTCTTCATATTTATTTAAATTCTTTTATTTTAAAGTCAGAATGACTTAAACTGAGGCAGATTCCATATTCTGTTCCTGTTCAGAGACTGCAGGTGCGTCTCCAGCAGAAAGCTCAGACGGTGCATGCTCTACTGTTAGACATAGTTGGCTTAATAAAGTCAGTGATCACTCAAAGTTAAAAAGCAAAACTTGAAAAAAAAAAGTCTCACTTACTTGGTGTGAGGTTTTGCCATCTTTCTGCATTCTGCCACAGAACAACTGCTGAAGATGAATCCATCATATGCAGCATCTCTGCCAGTGTTTCAACCAGAAGTGTTTTGGATAAAGTCTGATTCCACTGTTTTTGCGCACTTTGGGCTTCTCCTGGATTTTTGTCTGAGATTTTAAATGTCACAGTAAACCGCTCACTAATCCTCATAATAATATATGCAACTTGCCCCGTGTCCTACACCCACAGTTATGGTGCTTCTCCATTGACACTTTTGGTCAGACTGAGTCAAACCATGCCCCATTCATTACAGTTTCCATCAGCAGTTTAAATGTGTTGTGCCTGAGATAGATCCATCTTCAGAGTCAGACCAAAGCCCAGCTGGCCTCTAAGTGGGTTGTAGTGATGTCCCACCTTGTATCTCCATATTTTGACGTTTTTAAAAAAATATGAAATTATTAAAAAGAGCTACCAATTTTGATGATGCAATTTTCAATCTTTCTTAAAAAAATTTCCATTTCCTGAAAAGTAACAGTTTTTGACATGCAAGGTTTCTGCCCGACAGCATCCACTTAAAGAGAAATGTGTTTATCCCCTGATTTACAGGCAGCCCTTTCACCACCAGTCATAGCTGTGGCTCAGCCTGCTGCTTTTCAGCATCATCAACCCAAGACAAACGTGGCATCAGTTAAAAAACATGCTGTCAAGTAAACAGCCCTGTTGTCATGGAGATGCAAATCCCTGCTGTGCCGGGCCGATGCTGCGAGTCACACCAAGTCAAACCAAGCCAGCACACGCGCATGGAAAAGGCCTACAAGTCCTCAAGTCCTGATTAGCTTCTAGCTCGGCTAAGTCATGTAAAATCCCTGTCTCTGCTCTCCTGTCTGGCTGCACGCAGCAGAGTATAAACACGACAGCGTCCTGAATTGAATGTCCCTCTGTGGTTTAATCAGCAGTGTTTTGACAAGTAGTCACACACTAACTGAAATTCATATCTCATTCAACTCACCGAGTTCAAAACTACTGCTGACGGAGATCACCTGTAATAGACTGCTCCAACTGTCAAACAGCTGATTAACTTAAGAAATGAACTGAATGCTTTTCTTGATCAGCGGTAACTTAAAAGGTCCTTGGAATGTTGAAAAATAACTTTTATAATACAGAAGTCTTCACAGAGTTCTGGTCGACCAGGAGTCAACTGTATATGAGCCATTCTACCAAACTGGTGCAAAATGCTGTCCCACAACCAAAAAAACACATTTAAAAATAATTTTAAGTGTGTAAATCTGTGTTCACTAAGATCGTCCAATTAATTATCGTAATTTTAATACATATAAAATCATTATTTGTCGGGTACCTTGAATTGGAAGGTGGGCGTGCCAAACCATAACCTCTCATGAAAATGTCACTAAAATGATTTTTGCATTTTTTTTCATTGTTGTTTTTAAAAAGATCATTTTGATATTTTTAAAACAAAATGAATCTTTATGTAAAAAAAAATGTGCCACATTTTCATGTCTCTACCAAAACAGTTTAAGTTTGAGTCCATGGGCGGAGACAGATGTTAGCCACGAGTGAAAGTAGTAACTAATTACAAATACTCAAATGACTGTAATTAAGTAGTTTTTTTTTTCTTTGAGTCTTTGAGTAATTTTCAAGTCTCCACTTTTACTTGTACTTAAGTATTCCTTACACCATGTAATCTACACAGCTACTTTTAAAATCATAGTCGAGTACTGAGTACAATTTTAATTAATATTCAGACCTTTGATCTGCATTTTAGTAGCCAATCAGGTGATCTGATCACAAACAGACCAATGAAAACAGAAAATCCTGTGGCAGCACACATTTGGAGTAAGGATGTTAATGATTCAGCATTAATCGATTAATTTAACCAATTAGAAATGTATTAATACATATTTAATAAATAGTTATGGCAGTAACTGCACCTCATTTGATGGTATTTTGTTCCGGCGGAGCAGTTTGTTGAAGAAGGAAACTTAAACTTATAGACTTCAAATGAAAAAAGAGAAAACTTTTACGGAAGTATATTTCTACCACAAGTACTTTTACTTGTAATTGAGTAATATTTTAGCAATGTAACAATACTTGTACTCGAGTACAGATTTTCAGTACTCTTTCCAGCACTGTAAGCCACGCCCCTACACTTCTGATCAGGAAGTCTGTCTGTGTCTGTCTGTCTCATGACTGCATGGTGAGGACACATCCCATCATTCTGAAGTAAATCCGTTTCAAAAGTCTGAAAATGATGGTGTAACTTAAACGTGTCTGTGAAGGTTCTCAGTCATCCAGGTCATGGTATTCGTAGCAAAGTTTGTTGTAGGCAACTGGACTTGATAGAGTTCTTGAAGACGTTTCGCCTCTCATCCAAGAAGCTTCTTCAGTTCTGACTGACTGGTTTGGGAGTTCAGGTATTTAAACCACTGTGTGGTCGTTAACACCTAGAGGGGGCATGTGTCTCAAGTGCCCACCCTTCCATTGTGTGGACTTTGGGTTTCACCTGGTTTCACCCCTCGAGGTGAAACCCAAGGTGCTGACCAGCTAACAATGTGCTGACCAGCATCTTTGAGATCAGCTCAGAATGATCACAAATGACACATGATGATGTTTCCACTGTGACGAGACTGTTTCATTAGTGATGAAAAGAAACTGTTAATCCTTTATTTGGGGAAAAGAACCACATTTTTATCCCAGTTATGCAAGTTAGAAGAATTTTAGAACACTCAGTTTCATTTAAATTTCTGTAATGTGACGAATACTAGCTGAAATTTAATTTAATACCTCTAAAACTGTCGCTACCGAAACCATCACTACCAAAATGTTTTGTTTACAGCATCATAGTTTCACTATAAAAGTAACATTTAATCCTTTATTTGAGGGAAATAAACAAAATTTCAGCCCAGTTTTTTCAATCAAAAGTATTTTAGTCTAAACAGAAAATTATCAGTGTAGATGTTCTTATAATGTTTGGTTTATTAAAACTAATGAAACCTTAACTTTTAAATCAGTATAATCAATTTTATGCCCCATATAAAGAAAAATTTGATTCAGAATATAATAAATCTCAAAAATTAGGCTTATAAAATTGTTCAAATTTAATCATTTTTATTCATTAACCTGTGAAAACCTTTTTATAATGAACATTTTTACAATGTAGATGCAAACAAAATTTTGATAGGTCAATATAAGCCTTCTTATCATGATATTTATTATTATGTTTCGGTAATGACAAATTTTGGGAGAGGAAATATATTCTGAAACTGAAAATACAAAATTAACAGTAAAATTACGACAAAGTGTACTTTGGATCGTACACAATTTACATCTGTACAAAGTTCTAGGGGAAAGACTTTTATTTTAAGATGTTTAGCACTCTGACTTTGAAGCAGTTCTATAGAACGACCCATAAAGGTTCCTCCTGAAGAGGGAAGCACCAGATCAACTCTTTATCAGCACTGAGCAACAATGAAGCAGAGAAAAAAGCCTCATCAAGTGTTTGCCCGGTGAGAGAACAACATTTATCCAGGTTGTTCCCATTCAAACGCTCACTGTTGACATCAGTCGCTACACTTCACAAACCTCATTACTGATTAACGTGTGAAAAATGCTTCAGGACTCTGGAACTTTCCTAAGCAAAGAGGATTAATGATGTCTTTTTATCTTGTTTACATGTCAAACATACAGTTTTCATTCATGCTGAGCAAACATGTTCTCTGTTTGAAGGTATACAACAATGTATCTGTGATGCAGAGCTGCACACCGCGCACACGTGGCGGTCGGCGGGCTGTCGATGGAGTTAGACTTCACATCGCATATAAACAGCTGTGGAAAAGTACAGAACACTGACCAGTATTGACCCCGTGTGTCTGATCACACAGGTCCACACTGAGGTGTCAATGTGTGTGGCAGTGACAGTAAAATGATGGGATCACGAGTCCTTCATGCAGGTTTCTGGATGTGTTTTCTGCCTGGTATGTGAAGAAAACCACTGTGACAACCTGTGACTGGTCTTTATCTTTCTCCAACATCAAACTCAATTTGTTTTAAAGGGGAACTCAACTGATTTTGCATATCAGAGTGTGTTGACAGGTCTTTGGGAGGACTGCTGCACCTGTGAATAAAACTAATTGGGTCATCTCTGTCGGTTCCATGACTGTGGAAAGCAGAGGTTTGTTTCTGTGTGGATTTGTCATCCATGAAGGTTAAAAAACAAAGTAAGCCCCCATGCCCCTCACCAAAATGTGGGCAAACTTTCAAAACATTCAAAAAGTTGAATGATTGTAATTTATGCAGGGAAATTATTTTTATTTCACTAAAATTCAACTTTTGAATCCATTTTTATCAGTTGCTTCCCCAGTCGGGCTGCATCTAACAATTATTTTCTAGTTGATTCATCTGTCGATCATTTTCTCAGTTAATTAATCATGTCACAATCTTGTCACTAGAAAAACACAGCCTCTTTTTTCATTATTGATTAATCTGTCCATTATTTTCTTGGTTAATTAATTAGTTGTTTGGGCCATAAAATGTCAGAAAATGGTTTTAAAAAAATGTTGATCAGTGTTTCCCAAAGTCCAAGATGACGTCCTCAAATGTCTTGTTTTGTCCACAACCCAAAAATATTCAGTTTACTGTCAGAGAGTAAAGAAACCAGAAAATATTCACATTTAAGTAGCTGAAATCAGAGAATTTTGACTTTTTTTCTTCAAAGAAAGACACAAAATTATTATTGATTATCAAAATGGTTGATGATAAGTTTAATAGTCAGTTATGGGTGATGGGTGGCATGTTAGAAAAAGTTTGGGAACCACTGACACAACCACACAACTAAGCACATGAAGGAAAACTACAATATACAGTAATACTCTATAAAAGCACATAAGTACTGACATAAAACATAAGAAAACAAGATCATAACCATTAGTCCAGGCCACGACAGCATGTTTGATTGTCCAGTGACCACCGTTGAATCAATTTGGAGAATGAGTTCAGAGATGTGATGTTCCTGAGTTCTATGGCTGCAGTTTTCCAGGTGTGTGCTGCTCGATTGGAGAAGGCTGACTGCCCAAAGCTGCTCTTTCTGTATGGTATTTTTCAGTCCCCCTTGGTGGTAGATCTGGTAGATGAGTTTTAATTTTGGGGGGCCAGAACGTGGACAATCTTGTATCCATGTATATTCAAATTTGATCTTTTTTTTTTTTTTTTTTTAAATCATATTTAGTTAAAATTTTGCAATTGTGATATGAATTTGACTTTTTATCCAATGTTTTCAAAGCCTTTTGTAAAGTATCTCCGCTGGTCTTAATGTGGTTCTGCCTGTCTGAGTCCAGCTGGTCAGACAGTAGTTCATGCATGAAAGAAGAACTGCACTGAAGTACAACTTTGACTCATTAGGTGGCTCTTAATGTGTCTAAAATTTGCCAAATTGAATTGGACTCTGTTCAAAACTTTTTTAACCACCGATAATCTTCTCCCTGCTACTGTAACGTCTGGATCTGGATACTTGCAGACTTTGAAAAAAACATATACATACATATATATATATATATATATATATATATAGTTTTACATGAGTTTGTTAGCCAATACGAAATATTGACCATTGAAACTGATAGTTCCTCTGCCGGTTACGACTGCAGGCCTACTGGGGCGCCCCGTGTCTTGAGGCCGTCAGCCCCCTGCAGCGGCTGCTGGCTCAACTTCCGCCTGTAGCCCATTTGCTGCGTGTCATCCCCTCACTCTCTACCCTCTTTCCAGTCATATCTTCAGCTGTCACGGTCAAAAATATAAAGACAAAAGCCCCCCAAAAAATCTTTTAAAAAAACAACTTCAGGCCAATGAACCCTTATTAAAGTGACCCACAGTGGTAAAACTATTGCTGAACATTTTATCATAAAGTACTGAATGAGTTATTTGTAGTTAATATGCTAAAATACACCGAAACTCCCTTTGTCATTACAACATCATTACTTCATTATTATCAGCTTATTAGAGTTTTTATTTTCAGATTGAATGCAAATTCTGATCCGGACCTGGGATGACGATTTACGATGAATAGTTTTTCAGTGAGATAAATGCCTGAATGTGTCTCTGTCATTGTCATCATCATTGCTTCATTGACTCTTTGGCTTTCCTGTGTAGTTTGAAACCTTTTCTAAAATCACAAAGCGTAACCTATAGTGTTCATCCATGCAACCAAATAGTATCTGTTGAAATCATCATTATAATGTGCTTTGTTTATCAGAGCATCTGAAATATTCATATCAGAAATGTAAAGCTTGAGTCAGCCTGTTTCTACACACTCATTGGCAGAAGTGTTGATGACTTTTGTAGCACAAAAATTCAAAGCATTTCCAATTTGGCATCACTGTCGGTCCACAGTATTCCACACAGTAGTCTCAGAGCAGCGAGGGCACATGGGATATCAGCAGCGAGCCAAAGTCATTGTGCCGTGAAGTTTGTCTTCTGTATGATTCTTTACTTTCAGCTATGGAAAATGGTCTTTCCCTGTTTTGATGGTTGATTGCAAGCATGTGGGAACCCCATTAATTTCCACCTTCACTTCAGTGGCCTGGGGTCTCATAAGGACATTTCATCAGCGTAGCTTTCAACTTCTAAGCACAATCTGGTTCGCGGCCTCAGAACTGAAATGGAGGTGACACTCAGATGATGGAAATATGAGTCCTGGATTGTGATAATCAAATCAACCTGTAAAAACATGTAACTCACTCTGTGACACTCCAGGAGATGTCACAGCTAATCACCGAAGGGTTGTTCATGGTACGTTTTACATTTTGGCCCCTTCACATTTTGATAGCTTTGGCTTCCAGTGTGCTTTGGAGTCAACACCTCAACAGGTGTGTGTCTACCTTAGGCTCGACGCCTAATGGACGATGTTTGGAAGGAAGACATTTAATTTCCTGACCATTACTTCAACAGTGGAACACTTTGCTCACTGAGGAAACCGAGGACACATAACTCATAGAAATCATGAGACAATGAAAGGAGTATCAGGAGGAGAACTCAACATTGTGTTTAAATGTTAAAAATGAGTATGGAAAATAAGTTATAAGTCTCTAAAGATGACAGCAGTATAAGCAGGGTGTTCCAGAAGTCTATCTTCTCAGCAACACTTCCCAGCTCCTCCTGGGAGACCCCAAGGCGTTTCCAGGCCGGATGGAATAATTAATCCCTTTAGCAACCTCTGGGTCTACCCCAGCATGTCCACCCAGTTGGACTTGACTGGTAAACCTCCAAAAGAAGGCGCCCAGGAAGCATCATGATCAGATGCCTTAACCATCTCATTTTGTGTCTTTAGACATGAGGGAGCAGGAACTTTGAGTTCCCTCTGGATATCCCATCTCCGCACCCATTCCTTTAGGAGCTTGCATCCACGACCTCATTCTTCCAGTCACTACCCAAAGCTCGTGACCACAGATGAAAGTTGTATCAAGTTGTATCAACTGGTAAATCGAAAACTTTGACTTCCGGCTCAGCTCGCCCTTCACCAAAACCTGCTGATGCAACACCTGCCTTACTGTTTAAGTGTTGTCAGACGGAATCATGGCCTCAGACTCGGAGGTGTTGACTCTCATCTCGGACACTTCACACCGCCCTTCACACTTCACGAAAGTTCCAGCAAACCGCCCCGCTCCGTGCTTAAGGTCATGGCCTGTTGAGGCCAACAGAACGACATCATGTGCAAAAAAAGCAGAGACGCAATTCTGAGGTTCCCAAACCGGACACTGCCCTCACCTCAGCTGTGACTATACGGTATACAGTATCAGAGACAAGGGACAACCTTGGTGAGTCCAACACCCACTGAAAATATTTGACTTTGAGCCGACTCAGCTCTCATTTCGGTTATACAAGGACCCAATGGCCCACATGATTCCCCAGCAGATGTGGTGCAGGTCTTCTCCAAGTCCACAAAACACTTGTAGGCTGCATGGTCAGTGGCCCATGACCCCTGCAGCAACTCTGCAAGGGTAAAGAGCCGATCCACTGCTCCACAGCCAATCAAATTAGTGACTTTATGTTTCAGTGATTGGGCAGAGAGTCAGAGAGGGACTTTCAGGTTTCTGAGGTACATTTCAAAATTCTATTTTACTCAACGTGTTCTAATTGTAAAAAAAAAAAAAAGGAAAATGATGGGTGAAATCAGACAAACAAGACATGAAACTGTATTCATACTGTCACTGAGCTGATCCCTAGGTAGTGCAACAAGCAGTCTACATCATACTCACCTGTGTACTGGCATTAATGGACTTTAATTCTTCAGACTGGCCTTCAGGGATACTGCACAGAAAACCCACAGCCACCAGGACACACTCTGTGGACCACTTCATAACCCGCTGAGCTTTCCTGACACCGAGCACAATCCAACAGAAACAATTACCTCAAAGGTGGATGTTTGTCTTGTGGTTGGTCTGTTTTTACTCGCATACACTTAGTTGCACACAGTCATGGAAATCTCGAGTGAAGAGAGAAAGCAACATAAATCTGAAGTGAAATGCAGAAAAGCCACAAAGGAAATGTTAAAGTCCAATTCGTTTACTTCTGCTAAGTATAGATAAAACTGCTGAGCCATATCTGACCATGAAATCATATCCTGTGATAGGTTTTCTGTTAAACTGGTGGGAACTTCTGAAAAATATCAAATAATATCCCTTCCTGTAAAATAAACAGCAATTTATGAGTGTGGGAAAATAATATGTAACCACAACAAAACTAATCTAAATTGGCTTTGACCATGATTTAAAATGCTTTATTCAGGGAAAAAGGGGAAAAGCTGTACTGAGTATGATGTATGTTGGCAGTCGGGTTGAGGTCAGAACTAAAGGAAAGTTAATGTGTTCAAACAGGAGTGGGTGTGTCCTCTTGAGACACTGATGCAGTAAATTCAGTAAACTGAATTATAACTTCAGCCTAATGATCATGGGGGAAGGTCAGGGTGAACAAAATCATCAGGAATCTGCTCCAGGGACCATGACATCCATTAGTTGTTAAGATCACCACTAAATGTGTTGTTGTTTGTCACACCATAGAAACATGTGTTATTAACCACCCAGCTAAATTTGAATGATTAAAAAAACAGCAAAGTATATAAAATTAGGTTTCAAAATCATGAAAAAATTATCAGTTTTCTCTGCTCTGAAATGCTGGGGGCATGCCCACTCCGCTGTCTCAATATCAAAAACCACTACAGCCTGAAAACGTCCTGAAATATGGACCCTCTGTCTAGCAGCTTTATTGGACATGTCCAGACATGTTTGAGCCACCAGAGCCAGAGGACGGTGACAGGATAGTTGTTTTTTTTTTCTTCTGTATTGGGTTGTTGGAACTGAAGTGAGCTGAAGTGAACTGCTGGACTGATTTGGACTGAGAGAGTCGCTGAAGGTACGTTTGTAACTGACTGTTAGGGAGGGTGAGGGGATGGGGAGGCACTGTCATTCGTGTGTCAGTTCATGGAGCTTAGTGTTGGTGGAACCATGGCTCCGACACATCACTGAGCCATGTTTTAGGTCCGCCCAAAAAAATCCTGAACACAAAAATCATGAACAACAGTCTCAGTTCGATCTAACTCCACAATTCAGTTCTACATAAGTTATCTGTCTCTCATGTTTTCAACAACCATATTCAAACATGTAGAATGTGCATAGAAGAAAACTCCCTTTTTCATTTACATGATCTATAAACTGTCTCACTCGGAACCAAAATTTTGGATGGATGGTGAGACAGAGCAACTGACTAACATTAATCCACTGGGGAAAATGAATACCTGAACAAAATTTCAGGGAGAAAAATCTGGGGATCAACAAAGTCATTATGATTCATTGTCTGGGAATCATGGAGGTTTGTACAATATTGTGGCAATCAATCCAGTAGAAGTAAAGATATATCGCTGGAAAAGTGCAAACGTCGACCTGCTGGTGGTGCTGGATGAAAGAGGATGAAGTGACTGAGAGACTGACTGACAACATTAGTGGCATGTCCACTGTACTAAGACCTATATGATCCAAATGCAACTGTTAATTAAGCAAAAATATTCAGCTCATTGTACTATAAACAAGAATCCAAGTATTTATTTCCACTTCTGTTTCGTCTATTTGTCGTGATATTACCATTCTGTATTCTTATATGCAATCTATATACAGTGGATGTGTTAATGCAACGTAAGTGTATGGGCACAAAAACACATTGCAATCAGAATGCAATCAGGTCAACTAGACTCAATGTGGTCTGGCTTTACAGTTGAAACCCAACCATTTGAAAGGCCACATAGCTAAAAAATTTTAGATGAGCCCTTTCATACAGCAGAGTCACTTTTGGAGACTCGAGGGACTGCGAATGACATCCCACAAGGTCAAAGGGATTTTATGCTGTGCTGGAATTGTAAAGATGTAACCACAAACCCATCAGGATCCTGGTACTGGCTGTAGATAATATCACTGTGTTTTTAACATATTAATAAAAAGAAAAAACTTCATCTATCAACATGAGTTAGACTATCATTCTACCTGCATTTTAAGGACTTATTCATATATTATGATGATTAAAAGCCAGGGCTGCACTGAGATAACAATTCTAATGACAGCTCGAGCCAATTTCCACACATTCATAAAAGATCAGTTGTTCACAATAACACAATTTTTGGTGGTTTATTACCACACACAAAACACACCCAAAGTAGTTAAAACAGTCATGTGTCTTCAGTCAAGAGTTAACAATTGCTTCTCCATGATTAAGGCTACAGAAATGAGTGTTCGTATCTATAATGCACTTTTGGAGTGTGTTTCTTGCACCTGGCATTTCCCCTGAGCTCTGACTGGATTTCTGTTGGTTATCGCAAAGCTCTGGTAGCTATGGGTAACTGGAGGTAGTTGTGATATTATGATGTGCTTTTTCTAAAACTTTCTGCTCTCCTTCCTCCTCTCCGTCTATCCATTTTTTCTCCACAGTGCTCAGCCTCCTGCACTCCACATACTGACTGACGTTGTGTTGATGTGTATGCGTGTGTCACATGCAATGACAGGCTGAGATCATACCATCCTGTTAAAAGCTGGCGGTCAGCACTTCTGAGTGACTGTATTTCATTTTGCATTTTTAACTCTGACCCGACACGCAAGCCAATCAGCTGGCTGGGCCTCCGGGAATTCTCCGGTTCTGACATAAATTCCCGCCTTCAACATATACAACCACCTTCCTGCATCTGCCTCTGTGATTGGTCATTTTATAGATCAGTAACCATATGGTAGCTGCTGAAAACTTATGGTCATTATGTGCGTTTACAGACTGCTGAAGCAGGTATATAAAATGACATGACTTTTTGGACTGTGGACATGTATATGATTAAGTGTCCTCCAGTCTTTGTGTTCTCTCATAACATGTGCTCCTGTGAAGGGGGCCCGGCTAACATCCACGCTGTCTGTTTAATTAATGAAGTATGTCGGTGTATTTATTTATGATGCCGTTGTGTCTGCAGTAATGATCTCACAGGCCCTTGGGGAGAGAATCCAAACCCAATGAAAAAACAGGTGTGTTGGGAACACTCCAGCACAGACTTCTTAAGCATACTTCTCAACTTGCTGCTTAACCACTCCAAAGAAGCCACGAGTGTGTACACACACAAACGCACAGCGGGGATCGCTTAAGTGCATTTAACACTGAAACACTGCGCTCAGTTCACAGATGATGAAGGTGTTCTTGTGTGATTAACAGGTTAAGGAGCAGAGATTATTACATGGCGTAGCATCCATCAGCGCTCTCTGTGTTGCTGAGGCAGCCACTCCAGAGCATCACAGATTGTCTTTGTGTGTTAACGCTGCCACACAGAAATTCAAAATGCTTCTCCTCTGGAAATGTCTCGCCAGATAACTACTTCAGCCATGTTACAGACATATGTTAATGTAGGCTGTAAAATAATGGTTAACCGTTCTATCATCAACATGAAACCTTCCTAGACGTGATTCAACTTACATACCAAGACAGCCTCGTACCTAAACAACAGAGTGGGTAAACTGATTCACAAACAACAGGCAGCAGCAGACATTACATATGTTATGTAAGTCACCTGATGTTAAACATGTTAATGTTGTGGACACAGTCTGGTTACATTTAGGCATTAGAACTTTGGTTGTGATCTTGATTAGAAAAGATCAGTGTTTGAGTTAAAATAAGCATGTTGTATAACAAAAGTCATGATTTTATCATGTGGTTAACGATGTGATAGGTTTGGATAGGGTTAGGCACCAAAACCTGATTAGGTTTAGGAAAAATCATGGTTTGGGTTAAAATAAGTATGTTACATTACATAAATGATGAAAGTAAGTCGTGATGTTAAAGACATGGTTAATTATTTCAAAAGGTCATAGTTTAGGGTTAGGCACCAAATCTACTTGGTTCGGTTTAGGCCCCAGAACTATTTTTTTAGGTTTCGGAGAAGATCATGGTTTGAGTTAAAGTAAGTACGTTATGTTATGTATAGGTCACATAACACAAGTCGTGTGATGTTAAAGTGGTTAACGTTGTGACACAGTCACAGTTTGGTTAGATTTAGGCACCAAATCTACTTGGTTAGGTTTAGACACCAAGACGACTTGGCGAGGCTTAGGAAAGCATCATGGTTTGGATTAAAATAAGTATGTTTCGTTACATAAGTCAAGTTATGTAAGTAAGTCATGTGATGTTAAACACCTGGTTAATGTTGTGAAAAGGTTGCAGTTTTGGTTATGCAACAAAACTACTTAGGTTTAGGTACCAAATCTACTTGATTAGGTTAAGGCACCAAAACTACCTTGTTAGGTTTAGGAAAAGACCATGGTTTGGGTTAAAATAAGTACATTATGCAAGTCAAATGAGTAAGTCATGTGATGTTTAAGTGTTTAAAGTGGTTAACATTGTGAAATGGTCACAGTTTGGTTAGGTTTAGGCCCCAAAACTACTTTTTTAGGTTTAGGAAAAGATTATGGTTTGGGTTCAAATAAGTATGTTACGTTACATAAGTCAAGTGATGTAAGTAAGTCATGTGACGTTAAACACCTGGTTAATGTTGTGAAAAGGTTGCAATTTAGGTTATGCAACAAAACTACTTCTGTTTAGGTACCAAATCTACTTGATTAGATTAAGGCACCAAAACTACTTTGTTAGGTTTAGGAAAAGATCATGGTTTTGGTTAAAATAAGCACATTATGTAAGTCACATCAGTAAGTCATGTGATGTTAATGTGTTTAAAGTGGTTAACATTGTGAAATGGTCACAGTATGGATAGGTTTAGGCCCCAGAACTACTTTATTATGTTTAGGCACCAAAACTATTTGGTTAGGTTTAGGAAAACATCATGGTAACCTAACATAACCTGTATAGCTATATTTCTGGTGAGGACAGGCTGGTTTATTGGTACACAGTGCTACACATTAAAGGCTACAGGAAAAAAACATGGCTGCTGTTCCAGAAATAATTACATTTTCCCTAAGCTATCTACCAGAACTAGTTTTCAAATAAAGCTGAAGGGAGAAATAGCCCCTGCAGGTGTAAATTCAGACTCCATTTTACACGTGTTAACACCTCAACCCATTCGCCAAAAAGAACATTTGGCTGATTATGATATTCTAAGTTTTAACATCAGAAAATAAGCTCTAGGAGATGTTCTCCTAATCTCTGAATTCCCACTGTATCAAAAGAATAACAACCACATCATCCCTGTTGAAGAAGTGGCCCTGTGTTGGATGTGTTTCCAAAGACCCTCAGGCTAACAGCATGTTTCACACATGTTCTTCACACTCAACTTATCCAATAAATCTGTGCAGCAATGGTAGACATCTGGAAAATCTGGCACCTTCTCTGTCCACGAAAAGCTGCGCTCCATCTTTAACTGCCCAAAATACAAGACAGGTGGTCTTTATTGTTCATACCGTCTTCCTTTCATTAGCTAGAAATCCCACTTCTTCATCTACAAGTCAGATTTATTCTGTGGCATGTTTGATTAGAGCGGAGCAAAGATATTTGGATGAAGAAAACAAGATGGACAGAAGCTTTCTATTATGTGATACAATCTGATGAGCTGCAATGATGAGGTCCCATGGCACACTGTCAGCAGTTTTCACTGGAACTTATTTCTGCCAACGAAATAGTCCCAGAGATGAAGTGTGTGAAAGTGTAGCAAAATGCAGCTGGTGTGAAGGCCACCTCACTAATGGTTAAAACTATAAACTGGCACAAAAACGACAATTACCAACATAAACCACTATGTTCTGAACAGACACATTACAAAAACACTAATATTAGCATTTTGGGACTCAGGCTGGCCAAGCAATGATAAATCAGTGACTGTTCTGGCCACATTTTATAGAGACTTGCATCACATGACATATGTAACATATTTATTTGAACCCAGACCATGATCTTTCCCTAACCAAGTAGTTTTTGTGTCTAAACCTGACCAAACTGTGACTGTTTTACAACACAAAAGAAGCGTGTAATGTGTAATGTACCGTAGTTTTTTTTAACCCAAACACTCTTTTCCTAACCCAAATCAAGTAGTTTTTGAGCCTAAACCTAATCAAACTGCGATGGTTTTACAAAATAAACCATGTGTGTAATGTCATGTGACCCACGTAACGTAGTTAAGGTCCGGTAAACCTGGTGCTGCCGGTACTCTCCAGCGTTAATATATGTCAATTTCCACTGGTTCCCTGTGAA
Source organism: Lutjanus argentimaculatus (assembly GCA_034769285.1). Taxonomy (NCBI): domain Eukaryota; kingdom Metazoa; phylum Chordata; class Actinopteri; order Lutjaniformes; family Lutjanidae; genus Lutjanus; species Lutjanus argentimaculatus. The sequence goes on along the minus strand of JAWZSL010000003.1, from coordinate 44,350,581 downwards.
TTAAGGCTGCAGTTCATTGTATTCTTGGTTCATCAAGTCCAAGTCCATGAACATGCCTTGGTCTTTGTAATGTTCAACTCAAAGCAAGAGCTGTCACACCATTACACAAATTGTCTAAGGGCAGGCCCATGATCTTGGGTGGGGGGCTGACAGCAAGGAGAGGAGAGCAGTATCATATGTAAACTTCACTAGATAGCAATTTGGATGGCTGCCTCTGCAGTCATCAGTTTACAGGATGAAGAGCAGGGTCAAGTGGACACAGCCCTGGAGATGGTGGATGTGTGCCAGAGGTTGGAGAACTTTTTGTTGACCAGCACCTTCTGGGTTCTTAGAGTGAGGAAGGAGAGGAAGTGTTCCCTATCTGTGAGACTGTGCTAGTGTTGTGGAGTTGAAACCATTAGGGGGGATTCATCAGTATTCCTAGTCACACAGCTAGGTTTAGAGTCTCTCAGAGTTAACTGCCGACATGGTCTTAATCCCGTGCCATGCCGCCTAAAGATTACCCTGATCTTTTGTGACCCATGGCTTTTTCTTTGGAAATGGTGATTGACTTGATGGCGATAATATTGTCTTCACAGAGGGAGTGCAGTTTAGATTATGCGACAAAACTACTTCGATTTAGGTACCAGATCTACTCGATTAGGTTAAGGCATCAAAACCACCTTGTTAGGTTTAGGAAAAGATAGTGGTTTGGGTTAAAATAAGAATGTTATGTTATGTAAGTCATATAGCATAGTCATGTGATGGTAGTTGAACCGGTTAACATAGTGAAATGGTCACAGTTGGGTGTGGTTTTGACACCAAAACTACCCGGTTAGGTTTTATGTACCAAATCTATTTGGTTAAGTTTAGGAAAATATCATGGTTTGGCTTCAAATTAAGCTACCTCCTCCATTACTACAACTAGAGGTCTCACAATAAATATATGGGTTGTAATAAGCTGCTTGGACAGAGTTTTTGTGCCTAAACCTAATCAAACTGTGATGGTTTTACAACATAAACCATGTGTGTAATGACATGTAACCCTCATAACATAGTTAAGGTCTGGTAAACCTGGTGCTGCCGGTACTCTCCACCATTAATATATGTCAGTTTGGGAGAAACTGACAATCACCCTATTCTGTCATTTAGGTATGAGGATGTGCAAGCATTGGTGTACAATTTCCACTGATTCCCTGTGAATTAAGGCTACAGTCCGTTGTATTCTTGGTTCATCAAGTCCAAGTCCATGAACATACCTTGGTCTTTATAACGTTCAACTCCAAGCAAGAGCTGTCACACCATTACACAAATTGTCTAAGGGCAGGCCCGTGATCTTGGGTGGGGGGCTGACAGCAGGGAGAGGAGAGCAGTATCATATGTAAACTTCACCAGATAGCAATTTGGATGGATGCCTCTGCAGTCATCAGTTTACAGGATGTGATGTGGTTTTACGCAGTCTTCTTGAAGATGAGGAAGGTGAGGACTATAGGTCTGAGATTATTCAGGTCCATGGGGTTGCTCTTTTTGGGAATGGGAGGGAGAGGAAGTGTTCCCTATCTGTGGGACTGTGCTAATAGCTAGAGAGCTCTGGAATAGCTGCTGAAGTCATCTTAGATGCTCTGCACAGTGTTTCAGGCTAGTTTCCTTTTCAGGCCCCTTACCACAGTGTTGATGTTGATAGTGATGTGGTCACCCACAGTCAGGCTACTGATGATCTCTTCTCCAACCTTGTGTAGAAGGAGTTGAAACCATTAAGGGGGATTCATCAGTATTCCCAGTCACACAGCTAGGTTTAGAGTCTCTCAGAGCTTACTGCTGACATGGTCTTAATCCCGTGCCATGCCGCCTGAAGATTAACCTGATCTTTTGTGACCCATGTTTTTTTGTTTGGAAAAATGGTGATTGATTTGGTGGCGATAATATTGTCTTCACAGAGGGAGTGCAGTTTAGGTTATGGTACAAGGAGAATAAAATTATGATCAGCAGTTCCAAGATCTCTTGGAGGGCCAGAGATTTATAGAGGCCTGGGACTGAACCATGGCAATTATCAGGAACCCTGTTGAAATGTGTGGCACATGTGATGTATTGCTGGTATCTTTTCAGTGACTTTTCCATGAACCAGTGGTTGAAATGGGGGAATACGATGAAGTCAGTTCTAGTGTGTTTACAGCGTCCATGATGTGATCATAGGCGGTGGTCAAGTTGGCTTCGGGATGAATGTGGACAAGAATTAAAAATAGCTGGGGAATTTCTCTTGGTAGATGGAAAGGACACAGCCAGGAGTTCTATGCCAGGCTTACTCATACTATCACAACTGATGGCTGTGGAGCACCAGCACTTGTTGATATAAAACAAACTCTGCCTCTGGTCTATGTTCTTTATTGGTACTTTGTTTTTCTCTATCAAGTCTTGACAGGGTGCCAAAGCCATCAATAAAGAGTGCATGAAGGGCAGAATGGTGGCACAGTGGTTCGCACTTTGACCTTACTGCAAGAAGGTCCTGGGTTTGGGCAGGGCCTTTTTGTCTGGACTTTTGCATGTTCTCCTTATGCTTTGCAAGGGTTTCTCCAGATGCTCTGGTTTCCCCCACTGTGAAAACATGTATGCTAGGTCAATTCTCCAGTCAGTACCCTTGACAAAGGTGCTGGCAGTGGGCACTGTGCAGCAACTGCCCACTGCCCCTAATACTAGGATGGGTTAAATGCTGAGACTGAATCTCCACTGTATGTTGTACTTTGTATGTTACAATAAAGTTGACATTTACCTTTATGATCACCAATGCAGCAGGCAGTTATTATTTCTGTGAATGCCAGGATTGAGGCATTTCTATATTTGTACATGTAATTAACATTTGCTTGATGTTCATCTGCTTTATGTGAGAAGTGAACACTGCTGAGAATGACAGAAGGTAGCAGTCTGTGTTTATTTTACCATTTGAGTTTAGTTCTGAGACCAAACCTGGGAGAGAATATTCCATAATATTTTTGTCAGCTCTGTTTACAGGTCCTGCAGATTTAATTGGAATTCCCATGAGCATCCGGACTGGGGGTCACCGCAGAGTAGAGGGTCCTTATTTTGCCGGAGGTGTTTAGTGTTTATTGTGAGTAGGATCCCCATTAGCTGCTGCCAGGGTAGCAACTATTCTTCCATATATAAAACATAACAAAGACACCCTCTACCACCACCCAAATCCCATCCTACCCACCCCACCCAGATCACCCATACAATATTATAAGATAATGTACAGTCAAGTCATATTACATTAGTAAGTTGCATAACAAACATAAAAAGTAGTTACTTTTCACTAATATGTCTGTGAAGGTTCTCAGTCATCCAGGTCATGGTAATCGTAGCAAGGTTTGTCATAGGCAGCTGGACTTGATCGAGTTCTTGAAGACGTTTCACCTCTCATCCAAGAAGCTTCTTCAGTTCTGACTGGTTTGGGAGTTCGTATTTAACCACTGTGTGGTCGTTAACACCTAGAGGGGCATGTGTCTCAAGTTCCCACCCTTCCATTGTATGGACCTTGGGTGTCACCTGGGGGGAGGTGTGAATGAGAGTCGTTAAGGTCCCTGCCATCATGTGACATGTTGGAGTCACGTGATTTCAGGTGGGTATCCAACTGCCTGGGGAGTGATCTTAAGACTGCATTGTATGTGGCAGATAAATTGTGTCTTAGATCTCCTCCTCTGTTGAAAGATGGCCATTCCAGGTCAACAAAAATGGCCTCTTTTACTCCTCTCTCAAACCATCTGTCTTCCCTGGCCAAAATACGGACATTGCCATCTTCAAAAGAGTGTCCTTTAGCTTTCAGGTGTAGATGGACTGCTAATAGAATTCACTAATAGAAAGTGGAACAGAACAGCTCATTCTCATCAAAAATATTTTGTTACTTATTCAGAAAGAATAAACACTTTTAGTTGTTTTTTTTTAAACCTGCTTTGTTAGATTTTTTCAGGAAGCATGGTAACTATTCCACTGTGTGAAAGCTTGGTACATAACATTTCTCAGTACAGCACTGGTTAGTGTTGCTGGAACTACAATATGATCTTGTGCAACCTGGTAGTATGACTCTGTCTATTATTAATACAAGTAACCGTTGAGTATAAATGTTTGGGCTTAGGTGTAATGGAAACTGAACGAAAAAAAACAAACAAACTTAAAAGCCTGATTTTGACCTTTAGCCAGGACAGAGCATCATGCATGCCTTCCACTTGCTCTAGATAGAGGTACGCGTACAGTGTTGTTCTGCAGAAGTCGAAGCTTGACCAAACAACAGAACTAATAATCAAACAGAGACAAAACCCATAATTTTATTACCTGTTTGATTAAATTATCAATCAGGAATAAGCACATCTCCTTATCACAAACACTGCTCGACCCCAGCTCTTCATCCAGGGCGAACCTAAAAGCTTTGCTTTATGGACCTGCTCCAAAGCTACACCCTTCATAGAGAGGGGTACAAGCACCTCATTCCGCAATGCATGCGGAATGAACCAAATATGATACTTTTAGTTTTTGGTACATTTAGCACCAACTTATTTTTACCTACCCAGTGAGACACAAGTTCAAAGGTCACTTTGCAGCATGTCATTTAGTTGATTTAGACTGTATGTGGGCTTACATACATATAATATACAGTCATCTGCGTACATAGAAAAGCACAGAGAGGAGTGGACCGGGGCAGCTACCCTGAGAAATGCCACATTCAACCCTTATTGTAGGTGAAAAACTCCCATTAAAGTACACACACTGCATTCTGTTAGTCAAGTAACTTGCATTTACACTAAAACCACATTCTGAAACTTTATTTAAGCCTGGTGTCCATTAGTGCGAGTGACAAGCAGCACAAAATTCAAAACAGTCTGTTTGCATTCATGTCTCATGGAGCGAAGGGTTGATAAAAGTAATAAAAAGTACTTCAAATTCACAGCAGAAGTGTGGGTTCAGTCACGTTAAAAGGAAAAGAAACAGCTATAAGAGAACATCAAACACTGACTTGGGATAAAATGCTATAAAACAACAAACAACGATGCCAAAACCACCTGGTCGCCACACGAGAAAGGCCCCCTGCATGAAACAACATTATCCTACTCCATTTAATGCCTAGTTGTACTGCAGTTATTTTGATTACAGTAATGCAGAAGTGCCTGCCTTAGCATTTTTTTCTGCCTCAGCTATTCCAGAGTTTTTCCTGTTATACCTCCCCGCCTGCCTATTGGACTCCTGCTCCCGAGCCTGATCGTCTATTGGATAAGTTTGCCTCAACACCTCTGCCTGCCTGGTTTTGACTTTTTACTGTTTTGGCTCAAACTTCTAACTTTACCTGCCCGGTCTCAGAGTCAGGCTGAGTTAAGAGGTGGAAAGATCTGCATGCTGTGTGTGCAGGAATCAGCAACTGAGGATGGCAGAGACATCCATAGGCTGTCGTGCATTCTTGCCAACCCCCGATTTTCCCAGGGGACCCATGTTTTTCATTGTGCTCTCCCTGTTTCCTTCCAGGATTACAATTCCTCCTGTATTTCTCCCAATTTATGACTGTCCAATGTGTATAATCCCTACAACCAACCTACATCAAACCAGACTAAGATGAATTCCAGTTTTAAAGGAAAGGGTCATGCATTTTTTTAAATCTGTCAAAGTGTAACACTAAACAAGATGTGGACCCAAATGCAGACAGAGCAAGGCAGAAACTGCTCAAAATGTTTTTTAATAAAGCAACAGGATACGCAAAAAAACAACTGCAAGGCTGGCAAGTACAAAAACTTGCAGTCAAAAACAAACAAATCCAGCCAGAGAAAAATGAGGAACACAAAGTCCAAAAATCCAAATCCAAAGTCAACAAAATGCCACAGAAGTCTGAAGCATGGGATGACACGAAATGGACAACGACGAACTAACACAGACAGAGAGAAACACAAGGACTAAATGGATGAAGAACTAATCAGACACAGGTGAAACAAATGGTGATCAAAAAGGGCGAGAAAAGGACAAAGACAGGAAGTAAAGTGAAGACACATGACCACGACAAAATACTATATCAATTTTCTTTTAGGGCAAAGCAAAATTAAAAAATAAAATTAACTTTTTTTGGTTTTGAAATCCTCCCTATTTCTGAGGTCTCAAGTTTGGAAGGTATGCTCTAGTGGGGGGATAAACACACGTAAACACCATTTATGCAGCATTAAAAAATAGCAAATTTTTATGATGCTTTTATGATAACTTGTCATTGCTTCATTTTTAAAAGTTTGAGTCCAATTCAGTGCTGCAGTCCTGGCACATTCCATTTACATTTTGCGAATTTTTTTCATTTTCCAACAGAAAAGTATGTCAACACAGAAAAACATGGTGCTTACATTGAATACACAAGATATACATAATAATAATGATATAATTATTTAGGTTTGTTTAGTCCTGTACTGGGGGTTACACAACAGATGACCTGCTAAAACGTTATATAACAGGTATGGAAGGATGTTCATAATAAAACACTAATTATTAAATATTCATTAAATACTATTTTACACTTTCTCCTTACAGTCAGGCCTTATTATATTATTATATTAAGATTATGCACCAGAGGGAACACGATCTTGTGAGATCTCACAGAACCTCGCAGGATTTCGTGGGACGCTAGAAAGTTTACGCCTGTTCTGCGATATCATCAACTGCTCAGCTGCTGTGTCTCCCTATAGACTGTCTGTCTCCTCTTTATCCTGTTCTTCACTAACACCGAATTCATGCAAGCATGTGTCTGTGTAGCTGTGATCAGCGCTTTTGTGGCTGTTACATTATGGTCAGTGTGTTTGCTGCGCATGTGATCATTATGCGGAATGTTTGTGAATATACCAGGCACAAAATTGGCATATGTGACACTGACCAGCCACTCACTGGTCAAGGCTCGTCACGCTGAAAACTGTCCGGTTCCGGTCTCTGGCCGGTCAATCGGTGCATCCCTAGCTTGGATTTGACTTGGAAATAACTGTGGGTAACAGGTCGGTTCTGGTTTTCAGCTTTGTGGGTACAGGTGCATTTGCAAAACTGGACCCGTACATGACTCTGGTGTACATTTTAAATTGATCTATCATGGATTATGTCTTATCTATCTATTTGGGTGAGTGAAGTTTATAGTTTACTCAACTTTTTTATAATGGAGTGAGACAGCTGACAAAGACATTCAAAGGTTACCCAACTTTTTTTTCAACCATTACAGCCCTGCATGTAACTCTTCAAAATTTTATCATTTTCCCATCAGGTTTTGTTTTAAAATGCACGTAACCTGCATGTTTTTTGACACTGGAAAGGTCTGCCCTGGCCCCTGCTTTTTTCCCATGATTAAATAGAGCAAACTATGGAAGTAGAAGTGTGCCCTACATCATGTCATTCTGCTGCACAAATATAGTATCTTTGGTTTCTGATGTGTTGAAAATAAAGTGAACGAGAACAAAAGAGAAAGAGGACAGAGGAGTCAGAGACAACATTTTATGGCCCCTCTGACGGGGCTCACTGCACAGGGAATAGCTTTGATGAAGAGCAGGAACACCCTTTATCCAGTAAGGCTACTTACACAGAGCTTTCTGAGGAACTGGACATGCTTAATACACATTATCTCTCTCATTTATCACCAAAGAGCTGGTGAAATGACAAGAGCCGGGCCTCCGAAGCGTCCCAGGAGAAGAGACGTCTCACAGGAAGATGGAGAAGCTCTTTTATTGAGTCGAGCGCCTGAAGAGCTGCCTGCTTCTTGTTGCAGCCGTCTAATTATGACAGCTTGTCAGGAGCCCGAATGAAAACATGCAGAGTGCATTATAAGATCACTTAGTCTTCATTTGAGATGCTTTTAGAGCTAAACAGGCAGATGTGCGTGGCAACCAGAAGCTTTAATAACTCTGGATTGAGTCTTTGTGTTCAGAAGGATCACACACTGAACACACTTCAGTTGGACCTGCCAGCATCACAACATCTGATTCTGAAATACTCAGGCTTCTTTATGTTCTTCATAAATGAATCAGTGGTTAAAGTTTCAACAAAAACATGAAAATTAGTCTTTTTCAACATGTTTTTCCATTTTTCTTCTTCGTGTGCATGTCTATTCTTTTACTCTTTATTCAGATTCCTATTAGCTTCTGCAACAGCAGTTGCTAATCTTCCTTGTGTCCAGGCTTTACACAGTAAAGCTGTAAGATGCTGTAAGAAAAATGACAGCATTGGTGGTTTGAGGTTGATTTCACATGAACCAAGGCCAATAGCTGTGGTTTTTATGACTCAGCTGTTACACTTTCAAAGAAAATTCAATTACTGTACATGCTTAAAACCTCTGCAGTGATTTCTTTAAAGTTTTTATTCTAAACAGATCTACATGTTAGAAAATAGTTGCTGAAAATATGTGACAAGGTGAGCACTATGTAGAACTGAATTGTGGAGTTAAACCGTTAAACTGCCAGAGCAAGGGTCCCCCACGAACCGACACACGAACAACACCGCCCCCCTCTCCCCTCCCCCTCGCTAACGGTCAGTTACCAATGTACCATCAGTGACTCTCTCAGTCCAAATTTGGCTGGGTGGCTAATAACTCACGGTCCTGTGGTGTGATGAACACATATTTACTGTTTCTTTACATGATCTTCAAATACATCAATACAGAGGTGAAATGTTTGTGCAGAATGTAACTTTTGTGTGAAATTTATTCGTGGGCCTTCGATTTCCTGCAGCACAAAAGAGACCAAGCAAGTGTTGTGGTGTTGTCTCCACACCAGCAACAGTTGTGGCTGGTTAATTACAACAAAAATTCACACAGATATCTAAAAAGAGAAGATGAACATGTCAGTATAGCGACATAACTTTCATTTTGCTGAGAAAAATACACTTAATACAGTTTATTAGATTCCTTCAGACTCTTCACTATAAACACAACATGAGTCTGGATAGACTCACATATAGACAGGATGTAAACTTGATGCAACTTGACTGGTTGGTGGAAGCATACAACCATGAAGTGGTAATATTATTAGGGGCCGGGCAGCCTAAGCTGCCAGGACCCTATTGTAATCCTGCATGTTCTTCTTCTTTCTTTCTTTCTTTCTTTTCTTTCTTTCTTTCTTTCTTTCTTTCTTTCTTCTTCTTCTTCTTCCGAGGAAATCCTACTTCCCATGCACGAAAAATGACCAAACTTTGCACAAAGGTCCAGTCCCATGTCAGATTGCCTCAGCTGCAAAAACAGGCCAATAGTCCTGATGGTGGCCTACAGAAGCCTCTAAAGTTCAAAATTTTGAAAATTCATAACAAATCAACCATATGTGCTACAGATTTACAACTTTCACCACAATGTAGCCCCAATACTGAAGAAACTTTTGTACATTTAAACCTATTGCAAATTATGAAGTCCATCACTCTGTTTTTTTCAAAAACTGTAAAACTTATTAAACCTATCTCCTCCCACAATTTTTGCTCAATTGGCACCAAACTTGCTACAGAGCATCTTCAGACTGTCCTACACAAACGATCCACACAGATTTTTGATTTATTGAAAATTGAGCCTACAGTGCATCAAAATGTTTGACTGTAAACGGTATTATAAACATATACTTGCAAATTCTTGCTAAATACATTTTCAATGTTCATGAAAAAAAAAAGACAAAATTTTGGAGTCATGGTAGATGATGTTTGGAAAATATCAGAATTTTATCTCAAAAACTGAATTTTTTACAGCATTTTGAATTTCACTCTCATACGAACAATTGGAGTCAATGCAAAAATGTCATTTTTAAACATCAGTTTTTCACTTTTGGAGCCAATAAATCATTGTTAAAAACTAATGACCAACATCTCCATGCTGTCTAGATGCAATTTGTGTATTTTGGGATTTTTGTCTCAATAACTGAATTTTTGACAGCCATTTGAAATCTGCCTTTACATGCTAACAGCTGCTGTCTTGCACACAGGTGACTGGCTTAGTCAATTTGTGAAGCTACAAGTGGTGTTTCCATTTGCCAATTAGCTCAGTGAGATAGAGGATGGTTCTTGGTGTTGAAGGTTGTGAGTTCAAGCCTCAGCTTGTACAACATTTCCATATGAGAAATCTACCCAAACTTTTCACAAAGGTCCAGTCCCATGCCAGATGTCCTCAACTGGAAACACAAGAGAATAGTCCTGATGGTGGCGCTACAGCAAGCCTCTAAATTTCAAAACTTTGAAAATTCACAACAAATCAACCATATGTGCTACAGCTTTGGAACTTTCACTTTGAAATTTGCTTTTCCATGGCATGGATGGCTGCTGCCTGGCACCCTGATCCTTGGCTTAGTCAATTTGTGAAGCCACACATGAACTGTCACTTGCCAATTAGCTCAGTGAGATAAAAGACGGACTTCAGTGTCAGAAGTCGTGAGTTTGAGCCTCAGCTAAGGCAGGATGGACTTTCACATGTGAAAGCCTTATGTTCAGGTATCATGCTATGTGGATTAGAGACTGCTAAGATTTAAATAATTATGATTCAGGGAGTTTTGGGAAGAGACAAATACTTTATCAACACGTTTCCCTGTTATCCCTTGTCTCTTTTCCCTGTTTATTTGGCTTAGCTATCAGTCAATATGCAGAGTCTCTTGTGCCAGAAATGGTGAGTTCAAGCCTCAACTGATGTAAAATGCACATTAGAATGCCACCTTTTTTTTCATCTTCCTACACTCTGCTTGTTGCTCAGAATTGCCTAATTTTGCCTAAAATTGCCCGGCCCCGACCATTGCTGCGCAGCAGCTATAATTTGCTATTGTTACTGTCACAAATAAGGAGATTTTTAGGCCAGAATTGCACTTCTGATTTTAAAAATGAGGTTGATTTATCAAAAATAATGTCTACTTGAAAATTTGTTCCTACGCTGTTAGAGATCTTTGAACTCACTGGCTGGGGGAAACGACTGACTAATCCCAGCAGTACTTCTGGTCTCTGTGGCATTTTAATTATATGAAATATAAAACTTGAGAGGTTTGGAAGAAACTTTGCTCATTGATTTTTTTAAAAGTGTGGTTGTATGAGGTACTTGTCCACAGTCAGTGTATTATCTACAGTAGATGGCGGTCAACGTGCCCCCAGTTTGGAGAAGCAGCAGGAGTACTGGTGTAGGAAGTTAAGCAATGTACTGCTGTGGACAGGGTCAGCAGCAAAATGTATTTTAGCAACTGAAAAAACATCAGTATCATTTTAAGTGTACACTATATTTTGAATATTTGAATATTTTGTCACTACTTCACCTGAGGTACTGCATACAATCCTTAAAAAAAAAAAAACCCAACTATCCCTTTAAAATCCTAAGAACACAAGGCAGAACTTGTCACTCAATGTGACATTGTTACAGGGCCTTTCAGGAAGGATGTTTTTGTGGATGGTTGGACATACAGCGTCGGACTTTGACATCCGAAATATCATCCTGTCTCCTAGCAACAGTTCACAGGCTTTAACCCATGACCACGATCTTCCCCTAACACAGCGGTCTGCAACCTCAAGAAGACTAGCCACCATCAAAATTTAGAGGAAAAAGGGGCATAAAAAGGGGTGTATAAGTCTACATATGTTTCACTGTTCGCAAACGTATGTTGTAGTTTTGAGACCAACTCAAATTCTTAGGTTTTGAAATAAACTTTAAAAAAAAATTGTATTTCAAAATTTGGTCACAGCTGTGAGCCTGATTTGTCATTATTTTGTGGTGCCTAAAAATGAAATGGTTTTAATTGAATCATTCAATTTCACTTGTATGAATTTACTCTATAATTTTTCATATACAATATTTTGAGGTTTCTAAAACCCAAAGATTTAAGTTTATCTAAAGACAAAAATTACATTTGAGTTGGGCTCAAAACTTAAAAATCTATTGCAGTATGATGAAATTTTGACTTGTCTCAGTTTTTATTTTTTTAGAAAAGTAACCATTATTCATGTATTCAGTATAATGTTTTCCATATAACGTTTTGCCAAAGCCACAAGGAGCCACAAGGAGCCACTGGAGAGGAGCTAAAGAACCACATGTGGCTTCATAAAAATCAATAAATAAAGTTAATAATCGGTAAATAACAACAAAATCTTTGTTTTTCATTACTCCTCAAAGACCCCTTGAGGCTATTCCAGAGTTTTTTGAACAGGACCCCAGAGGGAGATTCAGATGCTCTTCAGTTTCAGTTTGTTCCACATGTAGAACAATGATGACATGAAATTATCTGGTATTTCACAAGAAAGCGTCTGAAAGACGTCTGACTTTTTCTTATGTAGTGACGACAAATGTCTGAAAACGCACACACACACAGGCAGCTCCGTCAGAGCAGCAACAGCACTAGCCAGTGGACAGATGTGTAAAGACACAGACGGGAACGCAGTGGAAAAATTCAGCCTGACGAGCTGCCTGCTGGCAGGAGGCCAAACCAAACTGATTGCATTTTTTAATAATAGGCTCTGTGTTTGAGAAGGACTCGTGCATGTGCTCTGACAAGGTGAGAGAATGTTAAAAATCTGAAAGTGGCTCTTTATTAAAGTACACCTAAAGCAAACAATCCAGTCGGTTTGCTCGTCACTAAGCTTATTTTTCTTCTTTTCAAGTAGCTGCTTAAACAATCTTATTAAAAAGACACATCCATTAGAGTCTTTATGGAACTTTATAAAGTTATAAACTGTGGTTGGAAAAGCACCATAATGGATAAGTCATCTAAATGCTGTCATGACAGACACCTGTATTGTGTTGTGCAGGTATATTTCCTCACACTTTTCACATCTGACAGAGAAGCTGTGATATCACACAGCAGCAAACCCAACTGTTGGTGTAAAGGACATGTTAAAAGACAACATTTTTAAGTTTTACTTTAAAAAACCCTGCAGGCCGTAATCATTTCTTCTGTCCATACTGACTACAAAGACATCTCTTCTTAAAACTATTTTACAGTGAGTGATGGGAGATAAAATCCACAGTCCTCTTTTCATTTTGACTTCAGAATGGATTTTTCCAGAGAATGAGCACCATGGATTTTGTCCCCCATCACTTAGACTGAAATTGCCTTAAAGGGACAGTTCATATTTTTCCTCTGACCTGCAGAGCTGTTTATCTGTCCAGATAGTTTTGGTGTGAGTTGCAGAGTTTTGGAGATATCAACTGTAGAGATGTCTGCCTTATCTCCAATATTATGGGACTAGGCTTGTGGAGCTCAAAGCGCTGAAATTTTTCTTTTTTGAAAAAACTCAACAGCAACGTCTCTTTCCAGGAATCGTGACCTGGTGACTCAAGATAATCCACAGACCTCACTGTGAACAGTTTCATGTAGGAACTACTTTCTCTCTATGGTAGAATCGGTAACACTTCAGTTTCCAGGTCTCATAATTTCTTGTAAGTAGGTTTTAATTCCCAAGTAACATATTTGAAATTTCTTAGGAATTACCCGCAAATTAGCCCCAAATTTCATGGTAAGTATCTGATAATTCATAAGTATCGTTTTCATGCATACTTACCCTCCTCACACATCTCTGTCTTCAATCTGCAGAGCTGACTGAATCTGTCTCTGAGCGTCTGCATGTGTCTTTCCTCTTTGTTCCTTTACGAGGCAGATCATGTGTAACTGCAAAACCAGCTGTAAATAAGCTATGTTACTTTCTTTTTTGGAAGTTGTGGAGGATAAGAGGTGCGTCAGCCTGGCTGGGGTGTAGAAGGGGGTGCGTAACCTAAAGAGTTTGAAAACCGCTGGGATCAGGTTAGGAAATATTGTGATTTTAGCTACACAAGCACTTTGGTTAGGGGAGGATTTTCATTTTGGTTAAATATTAATAAATAAATTTCGTGTTACAAGGAACTGCTGACTTCTGAGTAACGCTGTAGTCACTTTAACTGCATAGTATATTACAAGATTGTCTGTTTTGTCAGTATACGTCTGTGATTCCCAAACTTTTTTCAGGAGCCCACTTTTTAAAAATGACAAAGCATCACGATCCATTTCACAATGGACTTTACTAATAAATCTTAGTTTGACTTAATTTTTCATAAATTAATGTTACTGTTCATTTCACAGCCACTCTGCATCACCTTAGGTAATCTTGACTACAGCTGCAATGATTAATGGATTAATTGATTATTAAATTAATCATCAACTATTTTGATAATCGATTTATCAGTCTAAGTAAATTTTTTCAAAGAAAAAAGGAAAAATTCGCTGATTTCAGCTTCTTAAATGTGAATATTTTCTCGTTTCTTTGCTCCTCTGACAGTAAACTGAATATCTTTGGGTTGTGGACAAAACAAGACATTTGAGGACGTCATCTTGGACTTTAGGAAACACTGATCAATATGTTTCACCATTTTAAGATTAAGATTAACAGGCCATGAAAATGATGGTTATTTAATCTTGATGCATGTTTTTGCAAACATATACATGTTAAATACTGTATATAAATAAATGAGAAATAAATGCATTTAGGCTGAGTTAGAGGTGGCCTCTCATTGTTTTTATTTCATTTCATAATGAAAACTATATAGGACATTTTAGCCTATTAATACAATCATAATATTACTAGTACATTTCTTCCATAGTTTTTTTCTTTTCCCACAACTTTTTTTTTCTTACAGAGAGATGTCAAAAGAAGGGCCACATTTTCTGTAAGAGCAGCCTAAAATGAATATATCCTCAGAAAGAACATCTGTCACATTGAACTACTAGGCTCAATTCTGTGGTTGTATTGTGTTTTCCTGCTAATAACTGTCATTTGTGAGTCATTTTCATTCTTTAAAAGTCACCAGAATGCAGGAAGCAAAGTGAAAGTGAAACTCAGATTTTCTACCCAACTAAAGTTTCAAAATGATCCTTATTTTTGAGGTCTCAAGGTTGACAAGTATACAAATTAGTCGTATATAAACATAATTTTGAGGAGACAGGGCTGTGCAGTGAGCAAACATAGTGCTGACTATAGAGCTGCAACGATTAATTGATTATTAATTGATTATTAAATTAATTGGCAATTATTCTGGTGGTTGATTAATCAGTTTGAGTCATTTTTTAAGGAATTTTTTTCTGGTTTCTTTATTCCTTTATCACAGTGAACTGAATTTCACTGAGTTGTGAGTAAATAAAGACATTTGAGGACTCAACTTAGGTTTTGGGAAACACAAATCAACATTTTACTCCATTTTCTGACATTTAAAAAGAAACAACTATTAATCGATCAATCGAGAAAATAATCGACTGATTAATCGACGATGAAAATAATCATTGGTTGCAGCTCTACTTGACCAGGATTGCAGCTGAAGGGAAAATATCAGTCTGTACTGCAGAGAAAAGGGGGGGAAATGCAAGACAGCAACAGCAACAACAAAAAAAAGATGCAACTGTAATGAATGAGTGAGTATCAGCAGGTTACAGTCACTGTGTCTGCAACTTTACTGTGCTCCATTGTATTCAAAGTTCAATGCATGTCCCACAATGTTTCATATCTCCTAGGTTACCCCTAATAATTACACCCTCTGCAGCACTGAACTATGTTTCTCTGTGGGCAAAGATAAATAATAATCAGCCCTAAGGCCACCGTAGTTTTTACAACAAGGTCATGTAAAGGTTTTCCCATGAAACACTAGAAAGTGGTTGTGCTCGATCAGAGTTTTGTGGGTGCCAGCTGCCTTGTTTGTTACCACAGTTTAATTTCCAGCCTCCTGACATCAGGAATTTCCATTATCTCAGCCAGTTAGTGAAAATGACTTCTGCTATAATTGATATTATTTGCGAGATGAGTAATTGCTTCTTCAGTTTTCCAGCGTGACAGATGAGGTGGTATAGCTGTGGGCAGTGTCCTCTGACTCTGTCATGTCTGCGCAGAAGAAAGCTCGGAGAGCAGAGCACGGTGAACGAGCGCCAGGGCATCTGACGGCCCATTCTACACACTGTCAGCGTCAGTGATGTATGACTTCTGAAGAGCCCGACACACACACACATGCACACACACGCACGCCCTGGCTCCTTGATGTGCTGGCCTCTGTAACCCTGCTTTAGAAATCCCTTTTGAGTGTCACTCTTTGAGGGACTTATTCCCAGTTGAGTCACTGGTGGTCATAATGGGAAGGCGTCAGCGGGGCGTGGACGGGCTCGCACTTCACTCGCTCCGTGTTTGAGTTTCAGTGGCAGAAAGTCAACATCTGTGAAAAGAAGTTTAGTGAAGCAGCACAGACACTAAATGACTGCTTTGATCTGACTTCAAAAGCAACAATCTGAAATAAATCGACATTTAGTGAGCGACACAGCAGCAACTGGAGCACATGATATGATCTGAACCAACTGCTCTGCTTCTCTCACAGTTACAGTGCCACTACTTCACTACATATCCACTAGGGATGTGCGCGATTAGTCGACTACATGATTAAACGTCGGCGCCCTCGCTAATCGGCTCCAGAAATACTAGTCGGTTTAAACTATTTATCAATATTTCATTCATGCACAATGCCAGTTAACTATTGCCTCTAAGATGTTATGCAGCTGCCCACCACTAGTTGGGGCTGCAGCCCCATCAGACAGCAGCCCCTCGCGCTATACTTTGTAAATATGTATGTTCCGATGGCCCAGGGAACCCCAGATGTTTTTATCAGCAAAGTCAGACAAATGACAGCTTATAAAACCAGCGTGATTTGGCAGTGTTTTAATCTAGAAAATGGAAATAATGTTGAATGTAGACTGGAACAACATGTGACCATATTCAGCACAGACATGAACGTTAACCTGCACGAAGAGCAGCTGCTGCTGTTACTGTTAGACAAGATGACTAGTCTTTATATTTTGTGTTTAATCGACAGGAACATCCCTAGTATCCACAGCTATTTTAACACCATATACAGGCTTGGGGAATAACGGATTACATGTAACAGGATTACATAATCTGGATACAAGAAAAGGGAACTGTATTCCATTACGTTACAGATAAAAAGGATGTAATTAGATTATAGATACTTTTAGTAAAAATGGAGAATAGAGAAATAAAGAAGGATATACTACCATGCACAGTGCACGCCTAGCTGTCAATTAATTATCGTGGCCTCTAGTGAAAAAATGTTTCACTGGTGGAAATTTCAACATTTTTTTGTCTTTAAAGCAGTCAGTCAATTAATAAATTGAGCCCAACAAAGGAAGGAACAGCTGGACAAACTAATGAACCTGACAACAAACATAAAACACAGAGCTGCAATGAGTAATCTATTGTTAATCAACTTTTGAATTCATTTGCATGTTTTTACAATCAATCTGAGTCATTTTTTAATTAAAAAATAAATGTGAATATTTTCTGGTTTCTTTACTCCTCTCTGACAGTAAACTCAATACAAAACAAGGATGTTTGAGGACGTCATCTACGACTTTGATCAACATTTTTCACCATTTTCTGACATTTCATGGACCAAAGAATTGCTCAAATAATCGACTGATTAATCAATGATGAGAATAATTATTAGTTGCAGCCCCAAAAACACTATATTAGGCTGAACAATTTCACCCTGTTTGGTACTGAGGTAATCCAAAAGTAACAGAAAGTAATCAAGTTAAATGACTTTAATATTGTGATACTTGGATTATGTTACTGATTACATTTTGTAACAGGTAATGAGTAATTGTATCAGGATACATTTTTAAAGTAGCCCTCCCAGCCCTGGTCATACCTCTCCTCTAAAAGCAAAGTGTAGCACTGAAGTGACGTCTTACTTGCACTTGGATTTTACTTTTTAACTGCTTTTGTGAAGCTTTTGACAATAAATATCCTCTAGATCCTGTAGAACGTGTTGAAACACGGTCATTCGAATGCTGTTGAAACAATAGTTGCCTGCAAGCTAAAGATGTCTTATAAACTTTCACTATTCAAACAGATTAAGCTCAGCTTTACAGAGACAGTTCACTTTAAAAATACAGAATGCATATTTATCCCCTGGCCTGTAGTTTTGTTTATCCATATAGATTTTTTTGATGGGAGTTGCAGATATCGACCATAGAGATGTCTGCCCTCTCTCCAATATAATGGGACTAAATGGTGCTTGGCTTGTGATGCTCAAAGCATCAAAAATACATTTGAAAAAATTCAAAACAAAAGGCTCTTTCCAAAAATCATGACCGGGTTACTCAAGATAATCCACTGTTGTTGTTGTGAGCAGTTTCATGTAGGAACTACTTTCTCTCTAGTAGGAAGAAAGTAGCTTCTGTAGATTCTACTGCAGAAAGAAAGTAGTTCCTACATAAAACTATAAATCAAGTGAAAATTAGGTTCATTTTCTCACTAGACTCCTACAACCAGACTTCTTTTGACAAGACAGAGCAGGTAAACCCACTAAAAATAGGTGACTGGCCCTTTTCCCATTGCCATGAGACCTGGTTGCCATTTATTGTGATAAGCGCAGATTCTCGGCTTATGTGTGTGCACCAGAGTGTGTTCAGCTCTCAGTGCTTTTGATTTTGAATGAATCTCTGTTGTTTGAAATTGAGTTTCTCTTCTGTTTCGCTGTTTGTTCTTTGAGACGCGTGTTTCATGTTTGCTTTCAGCTGCAGAGGAGTTATGTCAAGTAACTGCTCATGAAAATTTCTTGATTTTGCAGCTTCATGATGAAAGATTTTAGATAGCTAAATAACAGGGGACTTTTATTGTGAGGTTTTTATAGGAAGTCAATGTTTATACATCATTTAGCCACTGGCAGCTGATAGAAAATGTTAGATCTTATTTCAAACAGTGGAGTATTTGTTCAACGTTGCTGTACTTTGTAAATATGAGTGTAAGAGTTCTGACTTGATTTTGTTTTTTATGTATTGCTTCATAAGGTACTGCAACGTAAATCATTGTTAAAACGTGTTACATATATGCCAATATAAGCCCCAGATCCTCACTGATCTTAGAACCACGACTGGACTGGGCTACCCTCATCCTAAAGAGAGATGTGACTGCTAAAAAAACCTTCTTAAAGGGATAGTTTGTGTTATTTAAAGTGGGGTTGTAGTGCATTACCTTCAGTAGATGACGGTCAGCAGGGTTCCAGTCAGTAGAAGGAAAAAGTTCCAGGATGGGAGCTCATTGTACTGTTGCAGATTGAGTCAACTTCTTTGAGCTACAAATAAGGCCCACCTAAAAAAAACCAATATCAGTTTAAGTGGACTATATATATATAGAATATTTAGAATTTTTTCACCACTGAAAAAGGAAACCTTTATGAATCAGAGGACACAGAAGAGCACCTGCAGAGGGAAGAGAGAGAGGGCGAATTTCTGTGGAAATTAGAGGCTGAGCTGGAGGAGAAGAGCGTGAGCTGTCTGCTGCTGCAGATGTGTGAATGGTAAACTCCCTGGAGAGCTGTAATGTTTGTGAATCAGAGGATGTCAGCGCCTCACATGCAGTCTGATCACCAACCATTCAGAGCTCCCTGCTGCACTGAACACTGCTGTCCTGTGGACCTTCTTCAATGTTACAAAGATAAAAAAAAATAAAGTCCCAGAGCTGAAGGCCTCATGATGGTTTGTCTTTAAAGTAAGTTTTTAATTCTCACTACATTTTATTGCATAATAACTATTAGACAACCACAGTTTCATAGGCTATGTTTACCTCATAAATGCTGACCAGGACACTAGTTTGTTTGAACAGCCCGGAAAACACACACACAAACACACACACACACACACACACACACACACACACACACACACACACACACACACACACACACACCTTCTTTCAAATCTTTGGGAAACTAAAGTTTGATTTCAGTCTCATCATACAACCTTCTGACCAAAACAGCTGACCTGCATATTGTGTATCTGAATACAGTTCAGTACTACAGTTCAGAAAATAATGGGCCACCCGACAGCAAAGTAAAGTGATGGTAAAAGTCCTAAATATATACACTTAAACAGATATTGATTTTTCTAGTTGGGCCTTTTATATGTGGCTTAAATCTGCTCCTGTGCTAGGACTTCTCTCCCCGTCTACTATCTGGAACCCTGCTGACCACCATCTGCTGGAGGTAATACACTGACTGGGGATAAGTACCCCGTACAAGCCCACTTGAAATGATCTGAACTATGCCTTGAACATGTGGTTAATGTTGTGAAACGTTCACAGTCTGGTTAGGTTTAGGCAACAAAACTACTTGGTTAAGTTTAGGTAAAGATCATGGTTTGGGCTAAAATTTGTACATTATGTTTCGCATTAAGTCGCATCATTCATGCAAGTTAAGTAACACGTACATTTTGTCAAAATCTTAAAAAACTAATGGTTTCACATGAGACATGAACCCCTGTCTCTTGGTTGAAAGTTTGATCCATCCATCAACCCCACCACCTTCATGTACAACTTTCTTACTCTTTATACTATGTCACCTGAAGTGGAGTTTGAGTGAGTTTACACTGGACCCAGTGCATCTCATACAGACAGGAAAGGAACATTGGGCAGTTTCACAAAGACAGATTTTGACTCTAGTCAGACTTCAGATAGATGTCTAAACTCATCAATTGCACAAGCAGTTCAGTTCTTATGGCACAATGAATTCTGGGTAAGTTAAGACCTTTTGCAAAATAAAAAAAATGGCGACCACATCCAACTGGTCAGCTCTGCACATTTTACTTCGAAAGTTTAGTGAAGAGTCTAACAATACAAAAAAAAAAAAAAAAAAGAAAAACTGATATGGAAAAAATTGCAATGAGAGTAATGTTAATGTTAATCCAACCACTCTCTCCATAACAGTGTTAGCAAACCACAAATTATGAGCCATGTTTTCCTTTTTTTTTGTTGTTGGGTGCTGCTGATCAGTTGTTGGCATATTGTTACCATGGTAACATGGGTCTAAAGGCCCCAACACATGATCAGCGGTAAAAACCGCTTTGCGCTGGCTGTCTTGTTTTCCCATGGAGAGAATGGTGGCGCCCGACCAAGTGGCACTGCTACCCTTGGTGTGGCGCACCGTGTAGATCTGCCTCGGATCTCTGTGCTCAAAGTTCAAATTACTTGAACTTTGACCTTGTTTACCGCTGACCTTTCAAAGTGCAACCAATGAGATAACAGCTGTATGTGACGACGTAGGCAGAAGAGAACCACAGATGTGTGGAAGTGACACGAGCAGAGGAGAGAGAAACTGATGGCTGAGTCTTGATGGGAACCCCAGACCGCCGGATGATCTTGTGAGAGTGACTGTTTTAAACGACATACAACAATCTCATGAGAGTTTCACAAATCAAGGGTTCCCTCCCAGACACCACCAAAGAAAAGTGTTTCAGGGTTCCCTAAACTCTATAACACAGCGTTAGAAAAAAGAGACTACGATCTTGCCAATAAATGTAATGCCTGGTGAAATGTGAACAATCAGGTCGGGTTATAAGATTTGTGAATCATATAGTTTATGAACTTCCAGAGCAAAAGTTAGCTCAGTTATTTGTATACCATACAGGCAGGACGTAGCGGTTGTAGCGCTGTGCTTTGCCTCTCTGCGTCCTACCTCGCGGTGAGTCCGGGACAAATTTCTTATCATGTGAAGTTTCCTTTAAGCCTGAGTCAGCCCAGGGGTAATTTGTGCTGGTTTCACAAAGATAGACTTTGTCTTTGGCTTCAATATAACAGATAGTCAGACTTCAGATAGACGTCTAAGAGACATCAGTTTAGGTCTTGACTATCCAACTGACTTCAACAGTTACAAGGACATATTTTTGGAAAGTTTGATGAAGAGTGTAACAATACAAAAAAAATCTGATATGGAAAAAATGTCAGTGACAGTAAACAGTGTTAATCTCACCATTGAGAGGAGCATCAAAGATGTACAAGACACAAAGAAATCATTGTTCTCTCTATTACAGTGTTAGCAAACCACAAATTATGAGCCATGTTTTCCTCTTTTTTGTTGTGCTGCTGAACAGTTGTTGGCACTGATTGTTACCACGGTAACGTGGGTCTTAAGCCCCAGTCAGCCTGGGGGTAAGGCGTCTAATCTTTTTCTTTATTTGTGTGAAATGGTCTGAATTGCAACTTGAGAAAAATTAAGACTACAGACTAGTCTAAAATATCTTTGTGAAATTTGGGCGCCGAGGGGTGTGATAAAATGTTGATAGGCCTACTTAATGAGCTAGGAAGGAGAACAGTCCACTTGCCCTCCCTTTCCAGACCTTTCGACCAGGTCACACGGTCTTCATTAGCAGAAACTACAAACTCTATGTGCTGAACTTTGGACTTGCACCAACAGCGGCATGTTTCCCATACAGGAAAATAGTAGGCTGAAAAACAACCCTGAAAAACAACATACTTGAGGTCTGGGCTTCATTTTTCTCAAAGTTTTTGGACCATTTGCTGTGAAAAACTAATGTTGTGAACAATAAAATAACATGATGTCAGTGTGCAAGATTCTTCCACCTGTGTTGGAAACGCTGAGCGTTAACACCGGTGCCCTCGTCTCCGAATTTTATTAATCGTCCTGTGCATCATTTGATCCTGATTGTGTTGCGAGCTCAAAATATCCCTGAGCAGCTCGCCGAGGGCAACGCTGACAAATTGGCCCTCACAGCGAGGCATCTGGTGTGGTCAGAGGGCTTGTTCCGGGTACAGCTGCCCGTGTGATTCGCATAGTTTGCTGTGGATTTATGAGGTGTGATATAAAAATAAGAACACCACATAATGTATTCCTCAACCATGTCCAACAAAAATGTGAGCTTACAAATCCTTTTTTTTTTGGGATGGCGCAAAACCACATGTCCTAACTGTTTCTAATTACAAGGATTTGTACAATATACTGTAGTCTCTGAGGTCTGAGGAGGAGTTTTGTTTTGAATTACGCATTCCATTTCTCTCCGCTTTGGAAACAGTGAACAGCCTTCTTATATGGACAAAGTTGTCCCCTGCTGAAGTACATTTCTGTCTTTGTGTCTTTAATCAAAATCAGACCCATAGCAGCAGAGGTCACAAAAGCTTTAGGTTGCTCATGTATTTGATTTAAGTTCATTACAAGCCTCTGGAGCTCTGATAAGACTCAGCAAACGTGATAACATCACTTAATGTAAATGTCGTTCTTACAATCATTTCCATATTGACTTAAATCCACTCGTGGGGTCAGTGTAAACACTAACCACCTGACAACTGCGAGACACCCCACACGCCACACGGCGAGCGCGCCTCTCGGGCCCGTGTGTCAGCAGGGAGGGGTGCGGGCGCTCCGACTCACATTGTGTACACAGTCGCACATTTCAAACAGTGGCTCGCAGAAAGAATTTCTTGTCAAAACACAGGGGTTTTGGGAGAAGGAAACTGCCGGATGTTCCACAAGTGTCTTCCTCTGCCAGAAGCTGTGTGTGTGTCAGATCTAAAAGTGGCCTGTCTCTGCAGCGACCGCGTTTACACAATCAGAGGAATAATCCTCCGCTTCAACACTCAGTCAACATACACTGTTTCTGTTAGCGCGTTTATATCCTGTGATTGAAGCATGATGTCCTGTGCCTGAAGTCTACCTAAAAAGTGTGGAAATGATAGGATTCTGACCCATCTTACTCTAATAATTTGTCTCTAGTAAAACAATATAGATCCTTAATTCTCTAAACAGAGTCCTCATATTTTTCTCGGGCATGAACCCCTTACAAGATCATATATTTGCCTTGGAATAATTTAATGTTGGGTATTCTTTTACACTTTTACTAGGTAATGTTAAATAACAACACAGGAGAAATGTAATAGAAAGATATAAGATATCTATTAAAAATATTGCCATAGTCGGTTTGGTTTGAAGTTTGATTATTGCACGTCCCCTCCCATGCTGCTGCTGCAGTGGCTGATTGGCAGCTGGTGTGTTCAGGTGTGCAGTCAATCACTAATCAGTGCAGTTCAAAAGCAGGGAGTCTGCAGCAGGACAGGGCCGATGGGACATTCAGCAGACTTCAGTATGCACTCTGTAGTCTAGTCCTGTAGTGGCAGGCTAGACTGCTCATTGCCAGTTTAATGTTAGCGTTCATTAGCATGTGGTTTGCTAGCCTCCCCAGTTGGCAAAGGCACTCACTGGGCCTCATGCAAGGACCACTTGTGTGAGCAGATTTGTTCTCAAGTGGTACATACGAGTGATATACGAGTCATATTTTGAATTTTTCTTCAGATACGAACAATTTCCGAGTGGTCCAGACCTGTCGAGAGTCATGTGCAGTCAGTCTGCCATTATCCAAACTGAGGTTTTCCACTAATGACTGTATATTTCATTAGACATTCATCAACATTTTTTTTTTTTTTTTCTCTGAAGTCATTTTCACACAGAGACATTTCCTCTTTATTTCAGTGACAGTCTGACCCTCAGGTAACACGGCATTAACATCTCTCAGTTTTCATTTATTTGCTTTAGCAGGTCTTTTAATTCCACTGCTGACGCTGTTAAAATGACAGATTTTCCTTCATGGATCTCTGAAAGCAGGACGATCAAACTACAAACTCGTAAAGTTCTTGTTTTTAGCCTTTGATGCCATTTTCATGAATGAACACTTCTTATATGGTATTATTGGGGCATTGATTATGCTCATTTAAAAAAGTTTCATGCACGTACACTCAGATAAGCATGGGAGGATCATTTACACAGTTTTCTGAAGTTTCAATCAGTTCACTGAATCTGACGTGGCGTGTTCGTATACGAGCCCTTCATTTTTAAAAAAGTAAGAGAAATTTAAGACAAGAATATGAAAATGTTGGGGTCGTAACAATGCTCAGCAGGTAAGTGTCAATCAGGAGGAGTATCTCCCCAGGACCGGCTCTGGGCTCATCCTTAAAATGGAAGACAGGTCTAAATAGACATGAATCTGCTCTGTGACTATGTTGTCCTGTAGTGTGATGTATGAGAGTATATAGTATGTGTGACATGTTTCTCGTTGTTGGTTTCTTTATTTTTTTCCGTTCTGGACTTAATTATGTTTTCTTTATGTACTGGAGTCTGCCTCCATAAGATGAAAAACATGTGCATTGTGTTGCTATACTCTAAAAACAGCAATATATGTATACCATGTACCAAGCCTTTCAAAAACAGAATTAAATTTGCAACATGTCAACACAAAATACCCATAAACTACACACAGAGAAATACAAACAATAATAATAATAATAATAATAGGCCTAGCCTGGGACTTGGCCTATAAATCTATTTGTGAAAAAGAGTTTGTGTAAATAAGTAATGATTGCTAAAACTAAAATAAATATAATGAAAATTACATTTTTGAGTTTTACAATTGAGCAACAGGGACAAGGGAAAAAATAGGATAAAGGACACACAAGAAAGAACAGGGGATCAAGTTGCTTAAGAACATTGCAAATGCTATAACAATAATAATAATAATATAATAATAATAATAATAATAATAATAATAATAATGTGAATTACTATATGACCGTGAGTTACATGAGAGTAGATTTAGATTCAGCGCAGATCATGAAGGGACGCCACATTTTCTCAAATTTATCATCGGAGCCAAAAAGTGTTATCTGAGTTTCTGTAGTTTCCAGTGCTGTAGGACATCTCTAAACCATGAAATGTAACCAGGAGACTGTGGGTTTTTCCAGTTAAGGAGAACCAATCTGCGTGGTAATAACATTATAAAGGCTGCAACTGTGCGATCAGCTCTCTTAAGAGGACAAGTTTCTCCCAAAAGACAGAATGTCAATCAGAGCTAACAACAGTCCTACAACATCAGATAGTCTGGAAGGTGGATTTCTGGTTGTAAAGTATCATAGGACAGAACCAGAACATATGTGCCAAAGTAGCAGGGAGCTGCCTCCATCGGTCACAAGTAGTATCCACATTAGGATACATTTTGGCAAGTTTTCCTCTGGAATAATGAAGTGGATGTAGTACTTTGAACTGTACTAGCCCGTGCCTAATGCATATTGATGCTGTATGTACTTTCTCTGAGGCGTTTTCCCACTGATCCTCTGTTACGACCAAACCCACATCATTCTCCCACGCAGATTTAAGAAAGACTAGAGAGGTTTTCTGCAAACTAACTATATAATTATACACAAGGGATATTGCTGCTTTAGCTGAGGGATCAAAAGAGAACAAAGATTCCATAGATGTATTGTTGGGTAGCACAGGATAAGAAGATGTGTTGGATTTAATACAATTATTCAGCTGTTGAAATGAGGGGAACATTCCATCAATGTAAACATCTTCCATAGATTCATGATGCCTTTTTAAAATTAAGAAATAATTAAGTTTTAAAAATCATGATCACTTAAATGAATGAATATGAAAACTTTTCTCTGACCCCTGACAGGGTGCCACAGACCCCTGCGGATCCCCAGACCCCTCCTTGAGAACCACTGCTCTAACAGACTAATAGTTTCCATATAGCTAATTAAAATGTGGGTTAAAGTGCAGGTATTACATGTGTCAAACTTGTACTGTTTTTACACCAAAATAAGTGTGTAAGCAGGTTTTTTAAAGTCAAAAGCCTAAAAATCAGTGTTTGACTCCTTTCCCGCTGCCAGTGGAGTTTTCCCTCCTGTTGTGCTTTAGTTTTTTCCTCTGATGTGCACCATAAACTCAAGATTCAACTAATTTCTGTGTCAGAGACAAGAGAGCAAGATGTTTTAAAAGTCTCTGTCACTGAACCTCTTTGGTTTGAAGTTTATTTTCTCTCCTGTGTCACTGTTTGTACTTTAAGATATCTGCTTCATTAAACTATTTCATGTTCATTTTCAGCGAGATAGGAGTCGTGCTAAGTTGGAATGTTGAAAAACTAACATTTCCTGATTTTGCTGATTTTTCATAACAAAAGCAAAGGATAAAAGAAAAACAGGAGACTTTTATTGTGAAGAATTTATAGGCAATAATCAATTTATCCAATGTTTCACAGCCGTTTGACTCAACTAAAAAGACACGTCTTGAAGCGGGTAGCCCTGTTGTGTGTATAGAAAAGGAGCAAAAGAATTGCAATAGTTACAGTCAGTCACAAACGTACCTTCAGCAACTCTCTCAGTCCAAATCAGCCCAGCAGTTCACTTCAGCTCACTTCAGTTCCAACAACCTGACACAGAAGAAAAAAAAAAATACCATCCTGTCACTGTCCTCTGGCTCTGGTGGCTCAAACATGTCTGGACATGTCCAATAAAGCTGCTAGAAGAAGTGCCCATGTTTCTGTTTATTTTCAGGTCATAGTAGTGTGACAGCACAGCGGACAAACTCCCAGAGAAAACTGCTCTTTTTTTCATAATTTTGAGACCTAATTTTATATAATTAGCTATTTTTTGTAATCATTCAAATTTATCTGGGGGGTTTATTAACATGTTGTGGTGTGACACACTCACAAACTTTAACTTGCATGACTAACTTATTGTCAGACCATGATCTTCTCCTAAACCTAACCAAACTGTGACCATTTCACAATTTTAACCATTTGTTTAATGTCATGTGACTTACATAAGATACCTGTCATTGAAGGGTACTCTCCAACAGTCAATATGGCGTTTTGGGAGTCATGGGCAATTGACCTATGCTCTCGTAGGTACAGTATAAGGATGCAAATCTTTCTAACTGAATCCACCTCATACAGGCACTTACATTTGCTGTAGTCATGTCATGTGTCTTGGACAGATCAGATAGCGACCTGATATCAAAAAAACAAAATGAAAATACATCCAAGAGGCATTTGAGATGGACTGATGATTGATTGATGATTGATTAATTGATTGTGGACTCAGGAATTGAAATAGCTCAAACCATTTCTAGAGGTGGATCTCTCTATAAGACATCCAGAGTGACGGTTAGTAACTTACATGGAGCAGTAGAATTTTTTATGCGAAACGTCTTACAGACAATGTGATCTGTTTTTGTACTGTCTATCTGATCCCTGATCAGTCCAGCTACCACATGATCTGTATAGTCGAGGGAGCAGTCACCTGTATGAGGAAATGACATGAAGACAATAAAACCTGTGTTTTGTTTGTCATCCATGCAAACCAAACCTGTGCTTAGTTTATTCACACACATGCATCATTAACAGCTCAGCTAAACTGTTATTGTTGTAACTAAACGGCTGAAGAACTCAGGCTTGACAACTGTTGTATTATTTACCACCACCGTCTGGTTTCGAGCGGGGCCCGCTCTGATTTGCATGTGTAGCCCGGGAAAACCAAGACAGATTGCAATCAGATTTGTGATCTGGCCAACGGAGACGCATTAAGTCTAACAGAAGTGTCTGAATCTTATCTGGATTTTATCCACATGTGAAGACACTTGAAATGACAAGTGTAACCGGGGCCAGATAACTGAAACCAGAGACTCTCCCCAAACGTTCCTGCAGCTTCAAAGTTAGAAAAACATCTTGTCCACGTTCTATAATATTTGCACATTTATGCCATGGCCACAGAACAATTCTGATTTTGTGTGGTGTGCTTGTTGTTAGACATCCCACAGCTCTGACATAACATCCTCATTTATGGCAAACCTTTTTAACATTTATCAAATGCATTTTGACATGTTGAAATGTTAATTTAGTAACTCTGTAAAACTATTTTGACATGTTTCAATATAAATTTCCACATGCAGAAATGACATTTCGACCAGTCAAAACAGATTTGTAGATTCTTTTAATTTAATTATAGATCACTGGAATTCCTTTTTCACATTACACATATCGACAACTGAATTTCCCCATGTTGAAAAGGGATTGTGACTGGTGGTAAGATTAATTTAGGATATACAGGTCTGTCTTTCAAGATCTGCAATGACTTTTTGACAAGTGGAAATTTCTTTATTGACCAAAATTTCATTTCTGACAAGGCATAGCAATGAAAGAAACTGCAAATATCTGAAATACAGTTATTAGTATGAACAGGGGCAGATTTAGTCATTTTGGGGCCCAAGGCAAACAGGCATGGGGCCCTCCGCATGCCTTGTTCCCCCCTCCTCCTAAAAATAAACTTCTATTCATGGTGGAGTGAGGAGGGTGAATTGAGGAGTTTACGGCAGTGGATACTTTTTACTGGACTGTGACGACATCTATAGTAATATTACAAGATTGATTATTTTAATTTATTCTATTTGTTTTGTTTTATTTTTTATAAAAGGACTGTTATTGATGGAAGCGTTATTTTTTTGTGTTGCAACTGTACATAATTCATACATACATTACCAAAGCCAATTCATGCCAATTTCTTTCCATAAGTTTAGCTCACGGCTGCTACTTTAATTTTATTTCATTAATTCATCTATTTCATTTTACACAAACAAAAATACTGTACACATCAGATTTATTATTTAATAAAGGACATTTCTTTAAAGCCGTCCTTCTTTGTTTCTTAATGTCATGATAATTATCATATTGTGGACTTTATCACGGTTTTGTTGTACCTTGAGAAGTTGTTGTCAGAACCTGGACTCAGGAAGCAAACAGACAGAAATGTTGTGGATGACGTATTTGTTATCAGAGATGGGAAGTAATGAAGTATAAATACTTTGTTACTGTATTTAAGTAGATTTTTTTAGGCATCTGAACTTTACTTGAGTATTTCTTTCTCTGAACACTTTATATTTCTACTACCTATATTTTGACACAGATATCTCGACTTTCTTCTTACATTTTCAAAACAGGCTCATTACTTCAGTTTTAATGAAAGATAAAAACAACATAAAAAGACGTACAGTAACAGGACGAAAACGATGTAACAAGACGTAACAAAACAAAAACACTGTAACAAGACGTAACAAGACAAACAGCACAAAAGACATAACAAGGCAAAACGACATAAGACGAAAATGACTGTAATAGGTAACAAGACAAAAACTATGTAAAAAGTTTGACCAAATGAAACAATGTAACAAGACAAAAACAACGTGATGATACATAACAAAAAAGAAAAATTACGTCAAAAGCATAGAAGCGAAAGTGACATAAGAAGACGAAAACAATGTGGCGATATATAAGAAGATGACGTTGGCGTAAAAGATGCAACAAGATGATTATGACAAGACAAAACACCAAAAAAGATGTAACAATACAAAAATGAGAGACAAAAATTATGTTAAATACGTACCAAGACAAAAACTAAGTAACAAGATGAAAACAGTGTAAAAGATGTAACAAGACTAAAATGACGTAACAAAGAAAATTATGTAACAAGACAAAAACAAGATGAAAGATGCACAGAACAAGATGAAACAGAAAGAACCTCGACCGCGAAGGAAAAGTGAGGTTCAGTTGGCGTTACACAGAAACAGTCAGTAGAAATGTCCTTCAGAGGACGACTTTTTACTTCTATACTTTGAGTACATGGCAGAGCCTGAACTTTTTCACTTTTACTTGAGTAAAGAAGTTGAATCAGTACTTCTACTGTTACTTGAGTCTTTTACACAAGTATCTGTACTTCTACACGAGTACTGAATGTGTGTACTGTTGCCATCTCTGTTCATCATAAAATTAACCTGAAGTTACTTTCTTTTCTTTTAGGCAGTCTGAGATTAAGTGTTGCTACTTGTTGTTTTGTCCGGTGTTCTGCTGGAGTCTAGAGGGTTAAAAATAATGCACAACACCAAGATGATGTGTCCATATATTGTGTCATTGTTTCTGTTTTTCATGAAGCATCCCTCGCTGGAATTCTAATAATTCTGAACAATGCTCGTGATTGTTGTGATTGTAGTTTGTGGTGAGTCAGTGTGGTACTGACTGTGCCGACTGTAACCTGCCTCTGATTCCATGAGTCAAGCCAGATCCAGGTTACAAGAGAAAACAGGTTGAGAACAGAATCCTCAGCAGCACATGTAAACAGAGCCAGTGAAGCAGCCCGTCATTAGATCAGGATCCACAAGTTGAGTCTCAGCAGCCCCTCCTCCTCCTCCTCACTGCCGAGCTGTTACACCAAGAAGAGTTGGCCGGCTGCCACCCAAAGTGATCCACTACAAAGGACTACTGATTCCAACTTCTTTTCCTGTTTAGACAACGGCCTGAGGTATGCAACACGGGTCCCAGAGCCCAATGCATTATGGTGAGAGCCCTGGCAGGAACCAAATGACTGTACATATATCTTACAGTGTGGGAGTGGGTTGGGATGTGTGCATCATGGATGAAATGAAGGCAGTTTGAAGGTTTGAAAAAGTTTTTAAAAGTTGCATAAAAGATCAATAATCAACAATATATATCTTCTTCCTCTAAAAACTTTCCTCTTCTTCCCTGTAGGGTTTAAAGATGAAGATGTTCAAAATTTCCATTGTTCATAGACAGTAGCAAGTGTGGGGAGACCATACTGAGAAAATAATAACATTGGATAAACAACTACAATGTGAGATAAACAGAGGATTCGACAAGTTGTTTCTAGTATTTAAACCGGATTTCAACAGGAATGGAACGCTAACAAAAGATTACTTCATTTTCTAATGGGGAGGGGTTTGTGATGAGGGGTTGAAGAAAATGAAAAAAACTAAAGTTTGTTAGAAAGGATGTAACACATCCTCGTACCTGAACACCAGAATAGGTTGTTTGCCAGTGACCCCCAAAAAGACATATGTGACTGTTCCCAAAACAAGATCCTAAATATGACCATTCGTAAATGACATATGACCATTTGCAAAACGAAAAATATGATATGATATGTGACTGTTCACAAAACAAAATATATGACCCTGCCTAAAATTAAATGTGACCCTTTCCAAAACAACATGCTAAATATGACCGTTCCCAAAAGATTACATATGACCATTCCCAAACAACGTACTGAAATTTAACTTCCCTAAATGACACATATGACCGTTCCCAAATGGAAATATGACAGTCCCCAAAATATCATATATGTCCCTGTCTGTCCCCAAAAGGAAACATAAGACAGTTCCCAAAAGGATATAAATACGACTTTTCCCAAAAAGAAATAAATGACAGTTCCCACAGTCACATATATGTCCGTGTCCATTCCCAAATGGAAATATATGACAGTTCCCAAAAGGATATACACGACTGTTGCCAAAAAGAAATATATCACAGTTCCCAAAATGACATATATAACCATTCCCAAAACAATATGACTGTTGGACAGTACCAGTAACAGATATACCAGACCTTCATCGTGTTGGATCTCAGTCATCACGTGGTTAAAGAACTACAAAAAGATCAGAGTTTGAGTTAAAATAAATTACTTATGGAAGTTAAGTTACGTCCATAAGTTATGTACATACACACGTCTCTTAAAATGAGTCAACGTGAACTCGTGTGAATATGAACATCTAGGACATGTACAGTGGTCGGCTGGGTGAAAGTCTTGGTGTGTTTGACCCATCCATCCACCCCGACCTGCTCCCTATGCACACTTTGTCGCTCTTTACCCTACTTCACCTGACTTCCTCCTTTGCTCCATAATTACTACGGCCACTAGAGGTCGCTGCCGCACAATAAATGTACATTTTGATTGTAATAGTTGCTCACACAGATCTCTCTGTACAGATGTATTTCTGGTGTGGTGGTTTTGACTGATAAACTGATGTCCATATCATAAGTAATGTGATGCAAAATGCAAACCTTTGCACAGTTTGTAGAGTTTATGTGTATATTTACATATTAAAGGCATATAAGGAAAATCAGACCATGCATGACAAATGCAGGCAAAAATATGACTGAATCTAAGCTGTTTAGAGCCGGTGGCCTCCATGAATGCAACAATTTAATTGGTGTCTTCAGTTAAATGCAGATAAGGCTACTCGGTTATGCAATGAGAGTAATTTTATTTATTACTTTGACCTTTGGATCTGGTGGGTCATATTATGTAAATGTTCACGACTATTTATTCATCCTTGTTGCAAAAGCTTTTAGTCACAAATAACATCAGTTTGAAGAGCCGTGAGAAGTTCCATGCAGTGTTCAAGGAAACATAAGGTTCATTATGCATTGAACGCCCTTATAAAGCAGAATTATGTTATTTATCCATTTGCCATTCATCAGACATATCAACTCTTTCACACACAGACACTATTACAGATTATTACAGACAGTTATCTTTTTCAGCTTGATGTTTTAATATAGTAACAAGAAAATCCATTATTTTTGGTGACATCATGGTGACATATGAAGTGGGTGTGGTCACTTCAGTATGTGTTTAGTGGGGTGAACCATCAAATTGTTAAATGTTCATTTCCATGAAGTGCAGATATGACAGGATTGATATTCATCTTCATCACAGTTAGAAGCAGAGACAAGCTCAAATACCTGTGTTAACCCTCAGCATTAACGGGATCACCAGGCAGCAGGCATGCATAACTAACAGCTGACCAGTGATCAGTGAGAGGGAACACGACAGCGAGTGTGTGGACAATCAGTTTAGTGTGAACACTGAAGAATGCATTAACACTGAAAATCTATTTTAAAAAAACACTGCGCACGCTG
The DNA here is from genome assembly GCA_034769285.1 of Lutjanus argentimaculatus. NCBI lineage: Eukaryota > Metazoa > Chordata > Actinopteri > Lutjaniformes > Lutjanidae > Lutjanus > Lutjanus argentimaculatus. The sequence goes on along the minus strand of JAWZSL010000003.1, from coordinate 44,317,270 downwards.
CGTGTCTATGGAAACTGTTTTGTTAATTTCACACCACAATATGGAAATGTTGGACGGAACAAAAACAGTGAGAGAAAAAGCCATGAGGTCGTTAAATCAGAGGGATTTTTCCTTAAGGAGCATAAATGTGCTTAATAAATTTCATAGCAATCTGCTCATTAGATTTCAGTATTTCTTGTATCCAATTGGAAATATGTCTATATACTACTCAGTTGCATTGCCAAATAGCTTTTGGAAGGAGCTGCTGCCTGGAATCTGTTCACTGGCAGTATTTATTTATTTATTTATTTATGTCAGATGAGGATGTAGAGAGGAGGTTGTGGTGGATGGTTGGAGAGAAAGCTCAAGATTTTGTGGCTGGAGACCTAACAAACATTATGTACAACCTGATTTAGGCTGACACTGCTTTCTAAACGGAAGTGATATGAATGAGCACGGGTGCCGACTTAGATTGAACATTAGGGGGGCAAAAATGTCGGCTTATGTAATGTTAGATGGTGAGATGTGGTGAAGAGTAGGGATTAATATTACAGAAGCACACTATCTCCATGTACGTCTGCCCCTAACCTTACCACTTTAGTCTATTATCTGGTGCTATTAATAAAAACTGAGGCAGAAGAACACCATTTCAACAAAAACAATGTAATAAACTAATATAAACTGTGCACAGCGCATGCAGCTTGACCCTCGCCACAGTTGCAAGGATGAAAGTTTATTGCCTGTTACTTCCTGACTGAACAAGCTCATGGAAGTAATATTTTACAATTAATAAAAAAATTAAGAAAGTTCATTAGAAAATTATGTTTTCAAAGTCATGATATTGAGGTGAGACAGATTCCAGATTCTGTTTGCGTTCAGACGCTGCTGCTGAGCCAGCAGACGGCTCCCACTATGTGTGCTGCAATGTTCATTGTAGTAGGCTCAATAAAGTTAATGATCATTCAAAGTTAAAGAGCAAATTTCTAAAACAGCTCTCACTCACTAGGTGTGAGGCCTCAGATAGATTTTTCGGGAGATTTTGTCCGTCTTTCTTCAGTTACAGGCGCTTTTTGCCGCAGCCAACTGCTGATGGTAAATCCATCATATGCTACAGTATGTCATCCAGAAGTGTTTTGGATAAAGAATGAATCCGGTGTTCCTGAAGCTTTCGCTTGGAGTTTTGTCTGAGATTCCAAATGTCACAGCAGACCTCAGTGCAGCGCATTTTATTCCTCCAGCGCAGTGTTTCCACACAAAGCTGGTAGAAGACAGCATGTTGTGTGTAGCCACAAGTTACTGTATTAAGTGCCTTAAATATCCCATTTTTTTCCTGCTTTGCTGCAAGATTGGGGAGTCGATGCACCCCCAACTTCAACTTTGGGGTGGCATAAAGCCCAATGCTCTGAACTGATGCACATTGGTGAACATCAGATTGTTTCCATCTTTCCAAGTGAAGATGTCCTAACCTGCTCTGTGCGTCAGTGAAGACATAAACCATGAGTCGCTTGTTTGAGAAACTGCTCGCCCTGGTTCTGTTTTTGCAAAGTTTTTCACACTTGATTTACCTCAAACCTGTTTTCATTGGCCACAATTGATCCTGACGTCCTCCCCTCCAGTTTATAGTCAACATGGATGACAAGAAGCTAATTTACCAGGCTGAGAGTCGGCACACCCAAAGCACTCTTTTTATGACGAGGTTTGAAAGGAAATCAGCTGGAGATTGCAAGTAAGTAAGCTGACCTCCAACCATATAGAAACAGACTTAAGAAAATGAGATTAATTATAAATAAATAACTTATAACTACACTTAACCTACTCTCTTCAGAGGGAGAAATCATGCATGCCACTGTCATGTTGCTTGTAATATATCTGAACAATTTTACCTAAGGTATGAAATAGTGACAGTGAATGTGTTGGAAAAATGTCCAGTATTAAACGAGATGATACAAACCATAACTTGAGTGGCATTAACATTTTATGCAGTGTATTTGTTCATGCAAATTTGTTAAATCCATAATGTATATTTTAGAGGTACATTTAAATTTGCTACATTTCATTACCCCAAATGTTATTCTCTGAATATTTGAACACATTAGAGAGAGAGAAGAGACAGAGTGTGTGTATTTTGCTTTGTAAAGTCAGCCTGAAGACACCTCGGAGCATCAGGACAGTGCAGTGTGAGGAGTGGCTTTATTTAACGCATGACTACAAGTCATACACTTACTTTTTTATCATTATGGTCTGTAAATCTGCCTGACACAAGACTCACTTTTGGGTAAAAGAACTATCATTTATAGCAGTTTGACATCATTGTGACACACTTGTAAAAGAAGTCTGGTGTTTGAAATTAATTACAAAAAACTCCTTCCTCTTCCTCCTCTTAGTAAGCGCCTCCAGGCTTGTGTTGCCCTTGGCAACTGCCTCTCACCTTTGCCTAAGTCTGCACTGCATGGGCACTACATGTGCTGGTTATTTTTAGAAGTCATGGTTGAAAGCAAATTGCACAGTAAACCAACACCCAAGATATTTTTAGTACACGTATTCATGGATGGACCACGAGACCAACAGATTATCATTATCATTCTTAAAGGGACAGTTCACCCCAAAATTAGAAATAGGTATTTATCCCCTGGCGTACAATGCTATTTATCAGTCTAGATCTTTTTGGTGTGAGTTGCAGAGTTTTAGAGATATCGGCTGTAAAGATGTCTGCCTTCTCTCCAGTATAATGGGTATAGATGTCATTCGGCTTGTCGTACTCAAAGTGTTAAAAATATATGTGAAAAATTCAAAACCAGTGTCTTGGTCCCAGGAATGGATTTAGTAATTTTGGGGCAAACACTGGCATGGGGCCCTCCACGTCCCTTGCTCTTCCCATTTTTCGATCCTTGAATAAGTCATAAAAGCAAACATTGTGGAGTACTGAGGATGAATTGAGGAGTCTCATAGCCTTATGAATGACGCTGTTCTGTAGTCTTGGGATACAGCAGTGGATACTTCTGTATCTCTTGCCAGGCAGCAGCTGGGCAACAGGCTGTGGCTGGGCTGGGCATTGTCCTCCTGCTTCCTCACTTTTTCAGCACTGCTGGGGTAACTTAACTTTATTTTTCTACAGTCTGTGCACACTCTGACTAATTTGTTCACATGGCTTCTGTCTTCCGGAATCATTTCCGCAAATGCACAGTAAGATCATTGAATAGTCCAAATTAGTAAGGGGTCCCTGTGACCCTTGATGCCATTTTAGTGGGTGAATTTTTAGAAAGACATCATTGATTAGCAAAGCTTCCTAATCATAAGTTTATGAGATGTTTTATGGGGCCCTTGGTAGCTTGGGGCCTATGGCAATTGCTGACCTTTGCCTAATGGTAAGTCCCACCCTACTCTTTCCAGAAATCATGACAGAGTTACTCAAGATAATCCACACACCTCGTTGTGAGCAATTTCACATAGGAACTACTTTCGAATCTACCAGAACTACTTCCTTTTCTACTAGAAAGAAAATAGTTCCTACATGAAACCGCTCACAACAAAGTCTACTGATTATCTTGAGTAACTGGGTCATGATTTCTGGAAAGAGGTACTTTCGTTGTGTTTTTCAAATGTACTTTTTGGGTACTTTGAGCACTACAAGCCAATGCCGTTTAGTCCCATTATATTGGAGAGAAGGCAGACATCTCTAAGGCTGATATCTCCAAAACTCTGTAACTCACACCAAAACTATCTAGATGGAAAAACAGCATGATAGGCCAAAACAGGAGGAAAATGTGTATTTTTGATTCGGGAGTGAACCTTCCCTTTAAAGTAAGTCAAAAACAAGCAAGAACAGAGATATAAAGCAAGTAATCCCTTTGAATTTCTCAAAAACTTTGATTTGCATATTAAACAGACTCCCTCTGTCTGTTCAGTCAGAACATTTTTTCACACCACAAATAAAACAAGCATCCAAAAAAATTAGCAGCCGTCATTATGACAGCAGCGATGCTATCTGCAGTGAAAACAGGTGGGTGTGTGTTTTCAATTGGCTTCTCTCAACAGCACATTCCATCGCAGCGAAACAGCTTAACCACAATACAACTTCTGTTCTTGAGATGAAACAAAGGAGGTTTGTGCTGACTGTCTGTCAGGGAGGCTGAAGTGCCGCAGGCAAATACTCCACACGGCTGACGCACTGTTATTGTTTATACAGGCATATACAAAATAGCTGCAGATATGAAAACTGGCTCGCAGGGGCAGGACTGTTGTAGTATGATGCGGATGACAGACTATATAAACTTTATAAATGTTTTAATGATAATCTAAATGTTAAGATTACAAAGCCTTTTAGCATTAGCATTAGCACTAGCAGTGAAACGTGCTGCGGGCTTGCCTGTTTAAACAATATTTGTGGATATTTTTCAAGGTCACAGCCCATGGAGGTTAGTGCCAACACCTGAATCTCATTTGATGGGAGTGTCAGGACAGTTGAGTGCAGACTTGAATGCACTTGCTTGTGATGCTGAGACGTCCTAAAGACGCACCCAAACAAAAGAAGGAGGGAGATGTGTTTGGTCTTTTCATTTTCTCAGGGGAACGCGAAGTACGTGTGCGTGTTGCGCCACATTTGTTCAAATATTCTCATTCACACAAAGTCTTCTACCACTGCCGTCATTAACCGTCCTTTAGATCCGAGTCGTGACCCCCCCAGGAATAACCAGGCTGGTGATTGCACCCGCCCGATCCCTATGCTCATCTTCCTGAGAAACTGAAACACAAAAAACATTGCTTTGACTCTCACAAACTATCTCTATAAACTCTATTTTAAGGCAAATTATAGAAAAAACATTCCCCCCAGTCTAGAATACAGCCACATTTCCCATCATGCCTAATGCTGCACTGACTACTTTGTTAAGTTTGTCATTTTATGTTACAAAATGCAAAACTTTCTGTGAGTGTCTGTGTCAGATCGTGATGATTTATGATGGTCATATTCATTTTTGTGCTGGTTTAAAGTTTTAATTATTAATGAGGTGGCTGTATACAGTTCTTGAGGCCAGTTGTATTTTGCATATTTTTGAATGCTTGAACCTTGTGTCACTGAGAACTGCTTCCTGAATATCATTCTGTGCTGCTTGCCACAATATGTTTCTCCACAGCCATCGGTCGACCCCTTTGGGGCTCCCAACCCTCAGGTTGAGAACCACTGCTTTAGCTCGGCAGTTCCCAAACTTTTTAGGCCCTCTTCTACATCCTGACCTGGTTGATGCACCCTCAAATCCCTCACAGCTTCAAATAAACAAGATAACACGGCCTGTTTATAGCCGTTGCCATGGTGAAGGCACCACATTCAGATGTATTAAAGACATTACAACAATCTGAGTTACACACGGCATAGACGGTATACTAGTGGACAGAGCCACCGTGACGCCATTGCTTTGTGGACAACTGTTTTGAAGACTCAAGTCTGGCACTGTGGGTCACCACTAGGGGTGCACAGAGTAATCATTATTTGTATCTGTGTCTGTTCAATAAACAAAAGTATCTGTCTTGGTATCTGTGTTAGGACAGAGGTCCAGAGGACACATTAAATCTGGTAAAAGTTTCATTTTCTAACATAATATTCATTGGCAATGCAATCACTGTCTACAAAGCATCATGTTGATTTAATCTTGGCATGTAATTAATATGAAATATATTTCCACATCCTCATACTGTACTTTTCATCTCTCTTTGTATTTTTATTTTCAGCTAAACTGCCAAGGTAATCTTGGAGCTGACTTATAATAATAAAATAAAATAATATGAAATAATAAGATAATAATGTGCAACTTTGGATAAAAGAAATATTCATTTCCAGCACATTATTTGTGCTGAACCGAATGACATATTCAGATTCAGGTGCATCCCTACTTGCCATTTTGGGTTTTTGCAACCAGCGCATGCAAAGTACCAATGGGAGCATCAGTCTACTAGGTTACGTACTACGATTTGGGCAGTGCTTTTGGCTCATATGTTCAGCAGGAAAAAATGGCGACCTGCCTGGTTGTGATCTATCTCTTATTACAACTAAACAGTACACTAAAATGTTTGTGAAAATATTCTAAGCAAGAAATTGGCAATATAGTAACAGAATCTTGATCCATATTTGATCAACCCTGCCTAGTTTGACAGTTTGATCTGAGTTTTGGGAGGCCTGATGTATCCCTAACTGGGTGTTTTTTACCCTTAAACCTCATCATATCTTAACCACAGTGTTGTCACATTATAAAACACAATAAATTTGTACAATGTGCACAATGTAGAAACAAGAAATCTCGCAAGAGTTTCACAAATCTTGAGTTCCCTTCTAGACACGACCCGACTGCCTGGTTGCAATCTTTCTTATATTACAACTAAACACTACACCAAACTATGTTTCTGAAAAAACGTTATGCTAGAAATAAGCGATGTAGCAACAGAATCTTGATCCATATTTGATCAATACAAGCTTGTTTGATCAGAATTTTGTGAGCCCCGTGTTGCACTGGACCCTAAAGCACACCCTGCTTTTTTGTGCATTTTACTCTAAGTGGAAACGTCATTTAGAAAATGAACATCATGCTGTATTAAAGAAGACATGAAACTAGAGACTGAGACCATAAAGTCTTTAAGAAACTGTTTACTGAGCTCATAAATCAAGTGAGAAGTAGCCTCATTTTCTCATAAGACTTCATACAATCAGACTTCATTGTGCCTCAGCCAGCAGAGTTGCCCCCTGCTGGACATTTGAAAGAATGCAGGTTTAAGGCACTTTCACATTTGCTTCACTTTTTATACCTGGAAACCCCTTTCACTTCTTCTTCAACTCTCTATGACACAGGATCTGCCACATAAACAAGACAATGACACATTCATACCCTCAGACACAGATGTTGAACAATAGGCTCTCCCACTGACCGAACACAGACAGGGAAGAGAGAGATGCATGAGTAGCCACTGTACCACAGTAGTAATAATAAGAATGCCAAAAAGACACCATAACACTGCCATTACATTTTTCCTCTCATGCACAGCCTGTCACAGTGGGTCTCCAAAGTTTTGTCTGCTCTGAGGTTGTCAAAAAGTTGTCGAAATTAGATTTGCAAGATAATTAAAACCACAAAGTTCTGTATACAAAACTATTTAAAAAGATTTTTAAAAATGGCCTTACCCAAAAATAGTAGGCTATTTACTGGACCACACTTCTGTGTGATAATGAATCATTCTTATTCTTTTGGTAAGGATGAGTGGGTACAAGCCACTCTGTTGGGTTGTTAAAAGGAAAAATATTAAGCTTATTCTAGAAAAGACACATTTTCAAAAGGTAAGGGTTCTAAGAATGGAAACAACTGACCCTTTCTAAGTCCCACCCCTTTTAGCTCTATGCTCCAATGACACTTGAGCAAGCTCGGTACCTCAGTCAACTTTCTCTTTTCCTATTTGCCGCTGCGTGCAAGGCTCGTCTACGTTGAAAAGAAAACCAAATTTTGATGATGATCAGAAGACATTGCTGATGGACCTGTGAAAGTCTAAATTCAGAAACCTCTGTTAGCACACTGTTGTGTAGTACACTTTGCACACTATGTACTCACTTGCGTACTGTGTGAATTTCTACAGGGTAGTGCTGTCTCAGATTGAGGACGGCTGTTGTGTCTTTAGTGGAAATGCCGATCACAGCCTCTTCTTCTTCGTGGGCGAACTGAAGCTGGGCGGAACTTTACTGCCACCTGCCAAAACAAGTACCAGCTTGTGTACTCATTTCTGTTCAATTTCACGTCATTCAATATGAACATCCTTTTAATTTTATTCATTTTTTGTTTGCCCTCTGTTTCTCCGGAGTTGAAAAATACACCATAATCTGTCGACAGTGGCAATAGTATATCTCTGCAGACCCGGAGGCTGCAGCATTCAGACCCGCACTTTTGGGACCGCATTTCTAGGACCTCAGGTTTTCTGCGACAGCGCCACCAACTTAGGTTTGGCATATGGGGGAATGGTTAGGATTAGGGTAAGAAAAAGGATAGGGATGGTCATAAGAAAGTAGAGAAAAGAGGAGAGGAACGTGAGGTTAGGTTTAGGCACAAGGAGGGATAGGTTAGGATTAGGGTGAGAAAAAGGAGGGGGAAAACGAAGGGGTCTGAATCTGTGGTCTCCGGGTCTGCAGACACATGCTCCTCGACAGTGGGCCAGCTGAAATTTATATTTAATTTGTGGCACCAAATCTCAACAAACTTAATCAAATAAACATATTGGTGGCCTCAGTCCGACAGTATAGTGGTACTTACTGATAAAAATACATGCATGACTTATATGTGTATAATTCGATGTCACCGTGGCCACTGTCGTCACCATGGCTGCTCCCTCGGCCGCCATGTTCACAAGTTTGGCAGCCCTGTCTCCTCTGCTACATAGACAAGATGGACACTGTTGAGGGCGAGAAGTGTCCAACATTCCATTTTGAGAAACAAACAGGTACTCACACACAGTGCACTTTGTTTTGCTGCACATGAATGCACTTATGCTCTCAAGACAGGAAGTGTAAGTACAGACATCGACAAACTGAGACACAGCAATATATTCACATTTAAAGTTACCTAATATTAGCCAAATGCTAATCTACATCAATCATTAGCTAGCTAATTAGCAAGTCCCTTGCTAATTTAAGATGTGGCCCTCTATGTTTCTTTTACAGGAAAACGAGAAAGTTGACCAAGGTACCAAGTTTGCTTAACTGTTATTGGAGCAAAAAGGGGGTGGGGCTTAAGAAGATTATCTTATCACTGATGACAATTTTTCACAGCTTTGGAATGAATGACTTAGTCTTTTGGTGTGTGTGCACGGGCTGGGGGAGCTCCAAGGGATAAAAGTTCGGGAACCACTGCCCTAGATGCAGCTGGTGCACCCCAAGGGGGGTACACACCCCACTTTTGGAAACCCTACTTTTGCTGTTGTCATCAGCAACAAGTGTTCACCAAACAACACAAAACATTGTTTCATCGTCACATGCCGCCTATCAGCAGGATGACAGGATTTGTAAATTGACTGTGGTCACAGGAGTTCTCGGAGTTTTCTTTTGAACAAACACACTTACAGCATGTGTACGCTTCTCGCCCAATCTCATCGAGTGTGTCCTTGAGGCCTAACAAACATGTTGAGTGCATTTCCTTCCTCAGAAAACATCTGCAAAGCAACATAAGAGCCGCTGCGAGAGGAGCAGCAGGAGGGGGCTGCGTTATTCCACTGAAGAAAAGCGATTTCAGTCAGCAGAAAGGAACTCCATCCTGGCAGTCAAACATGCTTGATTAGCACCCAGATCTGTCAGCACTACAAATGAATTGCACCTTACTGTCCTCGGTGTGTGTGTGCTGTCCCCTGTCACTATCCTGCTATCACCATCTGCCCTAATGTAGCAGCATGCATGTGTTCTACTGTGACAGACTGATTTATGTGTTTAATACACCGTGCATGCCTTTATGTCTGTGCTGCTGCTTTGCATATTTCAGTTAGTGTCTAACAATGCAGCTCAGTGTTGTGTTATTGCGACCATGTTTCTAACAATAATATGCCTCATTTCTGTTCATTGTTTTGCATGTCTTCTGTTGCGTGTTTTGAGTGTTACCTGATAATGTAGAATAATGATCTTTTGATTGACAGTGATGTTCTCTTTTCTTTTTATTACTGTTCTACATGCTTATAAATGATCTCAATACATTTCATTTCAATGTTACTGTTTGTTTTAGGGTGACTTTGTAACATTTGGTCAGAGATGTAAACAGCAGTCTCATACCTAAAGGCCAGAATAGGTTGATTGTCAATTCCTCCAAAAACAAGATACATTACCAGTGGAGCGTGCTGGCAGCAACAGGATCACCAGACCTTAACTACATTACATATATTACACACGTGATTTTTGGTCGCAGTTTGTTTTGGGCACATTTGTTTAGGGTTAGGAAAAGATTGTGGTTTGGGTTAAAATAACTATGTTATGTATGTCACATGACATCACATTCATAATGAAATTTACAGTTCAGTTCAAGTTGTTAGTCCCAGCAGGAGATAAAAGGAACAACTTATCAGGTTGAGGCTATAGCACTCTCTCATCTTTCTGGCTAGACACCTAAGGACAAAGATGTACTTGCTTTTAACTACATGTTTGTGTATGCATGGCGTCCATTTGGAGTGTCGGTTGTGCACTTCCTCAGAAATTGATGCCATGCACACATGACCGATAGGGGCAGAATGCAGTGACAGGGTCAGGAGATACATCACCAGCAACAACAGTGGTTTTGAGAACAGGCTTGTTGAACAAGTTGGCAACTATCCTCATCTTTCCGACATATTGTTGCCGCTACACAGCGACAAACATACCTACAACAACAGGTGGAGACAGATAAGTTCAGTTTGGGAGGCTGATGTCGAAACACATCAAAATAAATAGAAACAGGTTCGAGACCGCTATTGTGTGCACTAGCGATAGAAAAACGGCACTCCTTTTCTCGCTCTTCTGTTTTAACGGGCAGTTTATGGTTTGAGTTCTCTGTTGTGCCCTCTAGTGGTGTTTTGCAGTAACATACGAAGACAAGTGGCCGTGTCGTGAACAGTTTGCTTCACTACGCAGCTGGTTGTCTACGTGAATGCATGGTCAAACAGCAAGTATATCTCCGGCCTGATAGTGAACAGTGCTAATGTTTATTTTGCTATTTATTTTATTTTATTTATCTTTTATTTTCTCAGTGTTCCCTTCTATAATTGGTTGGCATATGTACATATATGTTAAAATACTTGACATATTAAATAAAATACAGTATCCTTTAATAAAGTTATTTGTTTGTAGAGTCATACTGGTACAAAATCAGTGCACAGTCCACATAGAAACTTCACTGTATTGGCCAACATATCGGTATCTGTCTCAAAGATCCCATATCAGTCAGGCTCTAGTTATAATATAGGCATTTTTACAGCACAAAAATCCTTTGTACAGGTGTTTAGAGCTGGATTTGATCTGTGTCGCTCAGTCACCATCACCGCTGTAACATGTGAGAGTTGGTTCCACTCTCGACTCTGTCCGCTCAGGAGCATCCAGAACATCTTTGTTGCAGGCAGAGGAAAGGCATTTAATTTATTCAGTCTGACGAGAAGCAGGGATAACACAGTGAATGACCACATATGAATCAACGCATACTGTTCTGTGGAAAGGCCTAAAATCATTGACAGGTCCACTGTGACATGCATGGAAAGGAAAAGCTGCAGCATGTTTTTGGTTTGCAAAAGGACACTGTTAGAGCACTGACTTTCAAACAGTTCTGTTGGGCTGACAGCACTGCTCCCATACAGAGAAGAACGGTGTCTAACTTGAATGTTTTTTTGGATTCCTTAAGCAATATTTCAGTATATGTTCCTTTCCACGCATCAGGTCTTATCCAGCATCCATCATTTAGATGAACTCCACTGCAGCTGTGCTTCTTTACATCATGAATCTCTGCAAAAAAACATGATAAACGGATCCATTTTTCAATGTTTGGATTGTTCCTTATTTTTCAGCCAAATTCTGTGTTAATTCCCTCCCAGCAGAGGTCACTGGCACTGACAGCAGACTCTCACCAAACAGAAGCTCCACTGATCACTGCAAGTCATATCAGTGTTACCACTGAAGTCTGAATCACTGCATTCAGTGACTCAACTACAAAAATCTCTCTCAACATAGTTATCTATGTTGTGGTGACACATTTCCACTTCCTCCCACTGTACTAAAATGAAGCCAAAATATCCTGGACCAATCACAAACATGGTTCAGCTGTCAATCATGAAGTGAAACCTCCTTTTTATAGCATCTAATAGCTAATTAAAACCAAACTGATCAGAAAATGAACTTCAGTATGATAAAAACTTCCTGTCATGTCAATGTTGAGGTCCGGAAAGTCTATTTTCTATCGTTAACACCAGACAAGACTGTTGACATTTTAAATTGAAATTTTAAATTCTTGCTCTCTGCTACGGCTGGGAAAGATGGTGGTTACAGTAAATAAACATGAAAATTTTTCTTAAGTCTTGTGCACCAAAGTTGAACATGCTATACACTCATCTACCACCTCAGCCTAGTTAAGTCTGGATTATACTTTGTGTCTACGGCCCTCTGTGTCCATTTAGTGCACAAAGGACATGTGGGGCTGATGCTACTTTCTGGAGTCCACTTGGAGGACGCATTCTTGAGAACTCAATAACAGGGAGCTATGGTGGCCTGGTAGCTCAGTAGGCAGAGTGTTTACCTCATGCACAGAGGCTGTGAGTCCTCTGCTGCAGCTGTGGATTTGACGCCCACCTATAGCCTGCTGCATGTCCCCACTCCTGTCATATCTTCACCTGTCCTATAAATAACAGCCTCCCCAAAAATATATAAATAAAAAAATAGGGAGTTATATCGAAACCAAAAAATTACTCCAACAACATGTTTTTATGTTAAATACTTTTAATTTTACTTTTAGTTCTCAGGAATTATTCAATCTGTGGTATGAACTAATATTCACCAGTTTTTTTCTTTCATGCATTAGTTTTTGCCCTGCCCCTAAAACAAAATTTGCAGATACAGCAAAACTTTTGGAGTCGTGCCATAATGAAAAGGGAAAAAGGCGTGAAAATTTGTCAGAAATCAGAGGGAGAATTGTGATCCTGAGAGGAAATAGGGAGAGGGCAATGAAAAACAGAAAATCGCCTAAAAAAAAATTGAGAGAGTTGGCAAGTATGGTGTACATACACTGGTGACAAACATGGACCCTTGTGATCTTGCAAATGCAGAAGCAGAAAATATAATATCGGCCAAACATTCACTATGTAAAGGGCACATTACCTCCTACGCTGACACTCTTTAGAGCCTGTGAGTTCAGCTCTTTATGTAGGTACTGTCAGTACAGTTTACAAGTATTATCATGTATTTCACTTCTGCTTCTAAAATACTAAAAGTCACACCTGCTGTCAGAAAAAAAACATACATCCCATCCAAATGTATAAGTTAAAATAAATTTAGTGCCAGTAATCTCTTTTCTAATATCGTTGTTCCTTTCTGTCTTTAGCTGCAACTTCCTTTTCCTCTTCCTGATCTTTCTCTTCTTCCTTGCCTTGCCTTATTTTAATTCCCATCACTTTCTTTTGTCTGTTTTTCTTCCTTCTCTTCTTTCTTACCTTCCTCTGTTAATTGGAATTCAAGAAATCCCCCAAATCCTACATTACAATATGTACCTTTTACTCTTCAAATGGGTTCACATGAATAAAATGTAGGATACAGAACTTTGGTTTGTAATTGAGTGTTTTTAGTTTTATTGCTTTTATGTTAGCAAAGGACTTCTTCCAGCTCTGTCACCACAGGTCCACTGTTAGCCAGGGAAAACCTGTTGACCTGAGTGCATTATTTAAAGTGTCTGTATACAGATTTCGCTCATTCAGCAGCGTTCAGTAGCGTGTAGATGTGTGGAGGAGCGGCTGCTCACTGCCGCAGCCAAAAGTGGCAGAAAGCATCAGCACACATCAGCTCCTGCAGCAGGCCCATGCCAGAGCTGGCAGGGAGCAGTAGCAGCCGACACTGAGTCAATGAGAGAAAATGTGCTGCCTTTAATGTGTAAATGTCTGGCAGGGGACACACACACACACAAACACGGTACAGTGAGAGAGTTTGAGGCAGGAATTCGGGGAGTTGTCTGACGATGGTAAGTCTTAAAATAACAAACACCTGTATGTTCGCTCACAGAGCGCTGCAGTGTTAAGAACCTGTTTTTCATCCAGCTTCTTATTCTGACGGATATATGCACGACTGAACATGTTGGGTCCTCCCAGTACAGCGCTGCTGTACAGGCCAGAGGCCCAGTTCTGCAAACACTCAGCGTGGATGAACACAATGAAGTGTTGATGATTTCATCCTCATGTGTTTTATCTTATCCTGCAGCATTTTGTTTTTTTGTTTTTTTCGATGTATTCATAAAAATGTAAAGTTGACCTCATGAATTTTAATTCTCTTAATGTGATTGGATAAATACTGATATTCTGTGTTACCAGGTTGTTATGTTGAAAAATGGGTGAACAATAAAAACTATTTCAACACCGATTACGAATATTAGACCACACGTGAGCCTGAGACGCTGCTGAAGGCGAACATTGATGACAAGCCCGTCCTCACATAAAAATCGGCCTACAGCGCCATTGTCTGTGCAAGCAGCTTCTTATGACTCATATTTACATTTATTGTTAAGCAGCAATCTGTAGTGAATTATAGTAATTATAACGGGAGCAAAGCAGGAAGTCAAGACACGTAACATAAAGAGCGACAAATCCACGTAGGGGGAGGTCGGTGTGGATGGATGGGTCAAACACACCCAGACTATCACCGTGGAGACCGCAGTCAATGTTGACTTTTAAAATTTTAGTTACTGAAGTTACATACATAACTTCGTCATGTGACTTACATGATGTAATATATTTATTTTAACCCAAACCACGATCTTTTGCTAAACCTAACCTAACCTAACCCACACTGTTTTTTTTTAGCCTAAACTGATCCAAGTAGTTTTGGAGCCTAAACCAAATAGTTTGCTTCCTAAACCTAACAAAATATTTTGGTGCCTAAACTTAGCCAAATAATTTTGGTGCCTAAATCTAACAAAATAGTTTGGTTTCCAAACCTAACCAAATAGTCTGGTGCCTAAACTTAACCAAACTGTGACCATTTCTCACCATTAACTGTATTTGATGTCACATGATTATGATGATATATATATATATATATATAATTTTCATTTGTAACAGTAATTCAACCACACCTTTCTCTGCATGTCTTTTTTATGACAACATGAATGACTGATTGGAAGGGCCTGGATTAGATGAGGATTAGTGCTGTTAAACCTCTGTAGAAGATGGAATGGGCAGTGTTAATGTTTTCCTGGTACAGACAGTGAAGGAAGTGTCTGTATCTTCTTACTGTGACATTTCAACCTGAGTTTCCTTAAATCTGACAGCAAGTATCTACTGTTTTACTGTAACACAACTCTACGACTTCCTCATTGCTTTTCAGTTTTCTCAGATCCCGTTTCAGAGGACACACAGGCTCGATTTTGCTCAGCACATGTCTGTGTCTCATTGTTTTAAAGAAAATGAGCGTATGAGAAGCTGGACGTGTCTCCAGCGGGCTTAAATGTCTTTGACCACAGACATGACAGAGCTCTCCTAATGTAAAGACAATGTAGTGAGGTATGATCTTCCAGCTTACATCATTGTAGGGCGGCATAATCAAGTGTTTAAATATAATTAGTGTGTCATATTCTGGTAAAGGAGGGTTCTTTAAGGGCACTTTATCTTCTCTACAAATCAATATAACAGTAAGTGATTGACAGCTGCCTCTGTTGTAATTAGCGTTCATGTGTAGCTGTAGTTCATTACTCTAACAATGGTTCACCATGCCTCAGTCTGTGCCTGTCCTCTGGCTCTGTCTTATCTCCTGTCTCTATCTGGGAGATGAAGAAACAGAGAACGTCAGACAAAAGCTATATTGTCCAACTCTGGCAACTGAAAGCGATCCCAAAACGCGCCAACAGTATGAAAGGTGTTTTCCAAAAGCATCTCTTTGACAAATAAGCATTGTTTGAAAATTGGCAGCTGGAAGCCGTGAAGGATTCCTCCATACAAAACATTCCTTCTTATTGTCACCAACACCCAACACCTGACTTCCAGCTCCATTCCTTATTAAACCAATAAATCGTTGATGGCATGACACCCGCTCTCTGATAGAGAAACAGAAAAACATTTCCACGCTGTGTAAATGATCATCGGTGCCCGAGCAGAAACCAAAGCTGCTGTTTCTACTGAGACAAACTGTTTGATTTTCACTTTCTATTTGTGATTCTGATGATTATTGACTCAAAGTATCATCGATTTGTGAGAAAATGTTCTGTATTGAATTTTGGAGCTGTGAGGGCCCAGTTCAGGCCTGTGTTAATTTACAGATGCATTCATCTGCTGCCAACATATACAATAAATTGTGAGTTGTCATGATGTCACTTTCTGGCAAAAACTGTATATAATTCACTTGGTTTCTAAGTATTAATCCACACTTCTGTCTCCTTTTTGTTCTCCACTTTGCAGTGACCAATAAGCCACGTCCTTATCCGGACCATGTGACTATTCATCACAGTCCAACGTTCCTACTGGGAGGCAGATGTTTAAAAAAAAAGAATTCAAAATTTCAGTAGCAGAGAATTTGTCCAAGAAGAAACTCCGAGGTAATGTGAGAGATAATCATGCTTCATAGCTGCGGAAAAAAAACCTGTGAACTCAGTCTTGACATGTCATCATTAGAAGAGAACTTCACAAATTTAGCCAGTGGCAGGCTCAGGCTGTCTGAGGGGCAGGGGCAAGAAAAATAAAAAGGGCACCAGCTGTATTGGTGGGGCACCAGTGTGGAGAAAAAGTTCCAATTCCTGATTTAGATTAAAATTGTTTTATTGCACAAGTACTACAACTCTGCAATAAAAACACACAGGGAAATACTGAACTATTTAAAGGGACATAGAGGCCTTTTTACTTTTTAGTATGTAAGGCAGCATCACATTTTCTGGAAGGGCACCTTAGAGGGCACTATATCATGTTTTGTCCACTGAGGGCACAGAGGTATGTATGTTTGTCACTGGGACACCCAGAGAGCATTTTGTTATGTTTGGTCCACTATAGGGGCCGCTTAGAGGGAACTTTATCTCATTTTGTCCACTAAAAGGGCATCCCAGGGGGTATTTTGTAATGTTTTGTCTACTGGAAGGGCACATTAGAGGGAACGCTACCTCATTTTGTCCACCGAAAGGGCATCCCAGGGGCATTTTATCATGTTTTGTCCACTGGAGGGGCACTTTATCATATTTTGTCCACTTGAAGGGCCCCCAAGAAGGCAGGTTATTACATTTTATCAACCATAGTGGTAACCAAGAAGGCAATTTAGTACTACTAGAACTACTTCCAATAGTTAGACCATGGGGGCGCCAGCTGGGAGCCATCGCCCCTCATGCACAAATCTGGGATTCAACAATATTTTCTTACCTGAATTTGTTTGTATTTTGCAAACAAGTTTAGAATTGCTTCAGACCATGCATGACAAAATCATGCATATCAAAACAGCATTGAAAAAGACTTCAACTAGACTAGAAATCTTGAAAGTCTTTTTTATGGTTGACTTATCCTGTTTTATTTTCATTTTTAGGGTTTTGTCATACATGTCACGATTGTCTAGTTTAACTTTGTGCTGTATATGATATTATATATTTTTATATTAATAATAGTAATAATATTTGACAGATCAGGTGCTCCTTGTTCTCCTCCTTTTCCTTATTTTTCTTCTGGTCTGTTATTGATTTTTCTGCATCAACTTTAATGTCAAACCATTTCTTTTCCAACTGAGACACAGCGAGTTTCTCCAGAGACACAAAATGCACCGCTCTGGTTATTTCAGCCCAACTAATTATTTTCATGAGTGGCAAAAGCGTCCCTTCTCTGGCTTCCTCCTCGGACATGAGCAGTTCAGCTGTGTGTCTGAGGTAGAGGCTGAATGGAGCGAGGCAGTGCTGAGCGCTGCTACAAAGCTGGTGAATCAGAGAAATAAAATGTTATTTCCTCATTGTTTCACAGACGTTACGATCTAAACACAAATAAACACCCCCGCACACCGCAGCAATGCCTGATTTGGTCTGAATGTGATGTTACAACAACCTCACTGCTTTCTCCAGGACACTTTTTTATGCAGACGTATTTCCTGATATAGAGAAATGGGGGCGTGGCAGTATGCAGATTGCAGACAGCGGTCAGTTTAAAATGATTCTGATTCACTGACATACGCAAGGTGGTCAGAACACACTTATCTTTTTTATTCCACACATTCTTTTCGATTGTCAAAGCCAAGATGACTCACAAAACAACTTTCCTGCTGGCAGTTTGGTCAGAGTTTTGGTCAGGTGTGTTATGCTAATAATGTAGCCTCAGGCCGCTAAACCATAAGCAGAGATGAGCTCACTTCTGTCTAACTGCACACACCCCGATTTTTATTTTTATTTTCGAAGTGGAAGCCTTACAACTAACCAACACTCACTCAAGTGACTCCTAAAAGATGTAACGAGACATAAAAGACATAGCAAGATGAAAAAGACATGAGAATAAAATCTATGTAAAAGAGACATTACAAGATGAAAAAGACATAAGACAAAAAAGATGTAACAAGACTAAAAGGACGTATCAAGATGAAAAATGATGTAAAAGATGTAACACGACAAAAATTACATAAGACAAAAAACAATGTATGAGATGTAACAAGACATAAAAGACTTAATAAGATGTAAAATACAGAATAAGACAAAAAATTATGTAAAAGACATCACAAGATGTAAAAGACATAAGACGAAAAAGATGTAACAAGAAAAAAACAATACAGAGGACGGTGAAACAAAAAAAAGGTAACAGGATGAAAAACAACATAAAAAATGAAACCAGACAAAAAAGACATAGGAAGACAAAAAACAATGTAAAAGATGTGACAAGACATAAAAGACAAAACAAGACAAAAATGACGCAACAAGATGAAAAGTGACGTAAAGGACACAAGGTGAAAAAGACAAGACGAAAAACAACGTTAAAGGCGTAACAAGACAACAAAGATGTAACGATGAAAAACTATGTAGAAGATGTAAGAAGACTTTTTACTTTTATACTTTAAGTACATTTCAGAGCCTGAACTTTTTCACTTCACAGAAAAGAAGTTGAATCAGTACTTCTACTTTTACCAGAATCTTTTTGTACACAAGTATCTGTACTTCTGTTTAAGTACTTGCCACCTCTGACCTCATGCAAGAACATTTTTGCTAATGTTCTGAACATATCGTAAACCTTTTCCTGTGAGTGAGAAACAGAGATTCTGAGTTAGAGAAAAGTGGTGAATGTCACAAATTCTCTTAAATCCCTGAAGACAAATCTGTTTACGTGACTGGTTCTGGCACAAGGCCCAGTGTCCACAAACATATAAACACCTCAGACAAATATGGTGAATAACAGAAATAAGGCCAGCCTCACAGTGTGCAGAACCCCAGCAGAGCGTGCATGTATTACTGATGACATCAGCAGTTGCACCCAGCTAATTCCCTGTCAGTCAATCCCAGGACCACGTTTGGGACTTAATCAGTTCAGCATGGCAAAGACATCTGCACTGCTGCGCTTGCTTTGGCACAGTTTGTTACCAACACGGACCGTTCTGGTGCCGGTTCTCCCACACACAAGCAGAGAGACCACAGACCACGCAGAGAGGTTTCACACTGTGGCCTGGTGGGAGAGCATTATAATGACTGATACAACCTAATCACCAGGACCAGGAGGGCTCATAACTACTGTACAACAGAAAACACTTTGAGCTGCTGTACGAGCTGTGGACGCACATGGTTTATATTTCCAACTCCTTTGTTCCATCCACACTGAGAATGTTGTTCTAGAGCTGCCCACAGAACCAACGATGTTGAGATAAGTTGGAGAGGCCCTGACCAGAAGTCTACCATAAAACCATTCACGTCTACAAAGCTGTTAGCGTATACTGGTCTCGAGGAGTTTCAGGCATTCACCCAGTTATTTTTAACGCTGTTCACATCCCAGGGGGAGAGGAAACAACAACCGCACAGAGTACAGTTTCACTGGACAATGTGAAGTGTTCTTGAAGAGCTGTAATTGGTGCATTTGCAGCAGTTTCTAGGATACTGACAACTTCTGTCTGTGTGGGTTTAGGTCAAGTGCAACACACTGGTCGTACAAGGCTCAACTTCAGGTCAGTACAGATTTATCTTCTCTGTTTCTTATTGGTGTCTTCCTGTCTGGCAGTGGTAGACACAGACTGAATGATGGCCTGGACCCTGTTTCCCATGATCCTGAAATCCATTTAACAAACTGGCTTAACACCAGAAATGCCAGAATTAACCAGAACTTCAACTTTCAAACTATATCATCTGTCATGATAAATACCAGACTAAGAGATTAATGTATTTATTCTGTGAGTTTATCTTTTTAAAAATGAAATAACACAAAAAGGTAAATTTTGTAAAACTTAATTTATATATCTATCTATCTATCTATCTATCTATCTATATATATATATATATATATATATATATGTATATATATATATATATATATATATATATAACATATATATTATCCATTTTGTGTGTGTGATTGTATATATTCACAGCAGTATTTTTCTGTAGGATAATAACCACCAGTGATCCCATTCAAATTTCAGATTAACCTAGATTTACTCAGAGTGAGAAACAGTTAAATGCATTAATAAGATTATAAACATGTTATTTTAATATTAATAATAACACATTTTCACCTAGAACATCACCAAAAAAAATCATATAATCATAGCCTACAGGAAAAGGCTGGAAATGAGTACGAAAATAAAACCAAAAAAAGTTCTTAACACTGCTGTTTGTAATTAGGAAGGTACTTTGTTTCAATAGGTGCCGAGACAAGAAGTGTTACAACCACTCCTGGTCTCCCCTACTTTATTTTTAATTGAGTCTAATTAATTTTTTTTTTTTTGCATTTTAATGTCTGGAAATTGGAAGCTGAGGCCACTTGTGAAGTTTTGACAGAGAGAATGATAGTTGCTAAGCAACCAAGATGCATCTCCAATGGTGTAAAAAGTAACAATATAACAGTGGCGATTTCTGTGTGGTCAATATGACCGCCTTTGGCCAAAATATGAAAAAATGATCACATTTTCTCTGCCTTTTGTGTAATTTATATAAAGACAAACATTTTACATTAAAATACAGAAAATTTTAGTAAGAGTCACGTACCAGCAGCAGTGTATTTTTTAATTCAGCAAAGTTATTGCACATATAAATTTTAAATCTGTCAAAATGACTGCCTTGGCTGTTGTAGTGTTAAAGAAATAGCTTATATTTTTTGAAGTGATGATCATATCCATAGTCAGTGTATTACCTACAGTTGATGGCCATCAATACACCCCGAGTTTGGAGAGGCAGCAGGAGTACTGGTGTAGGAAGCTAAGCAATGTAATGCTGTGGACAGGGTCTGTAGCAAAAGATCACCTAGAAAGATCAATATCAATTTAAGTGTACGCTATATTTATTTTTCACCACTTTACCTTATCAGACAGCCTTTTCCAGTGAGAAAGTCCTGTTATACTGCAGGCCAAATATCACTCCACCAAACTCCACTGACAAAAACAGTAATTTTACCTCACAGACCACAGGAGTAGCTGCTCTACCGCTACCTTGATCAGCTAGTTTGTTTGAGTTATTGTGTGACTTTGGGGGTAATTTGGATTCACCAAAGTCACACAATAACTGAAATAAACTAACCAATTGAGGCAGCGGTAGATCAGCAACTCCCAAGGACTGTGAGGTAAAATTACTGTTTTTGTCAATGGAGTTTGGTGGCTTTGGAGAGGATGATATTTTGCATATGTTATGTTTCTGTGGTTTTCTGTTATATAAACTGATACTGTGTGTTTAAAATATGCTTTGCTCGCTGACTCTGTACAGCAATACATTGCTTAGCTTCCTACACTGATACTGTTGCTGCTTCTCCAAACTGGGGATGTTCCGACTGCCATCTATCGTAGGAATACACTGACTATGGATAAATACCTCATACAACCCCATGTCAACCCCTGAACTATTACTTTAATGGGAAATATGCTAGATTGAAAAAAAGCAGAATTTTCCTCTGATTCCTAATAATCACTCTTGATAGAACTAAAGGCATGCATCATTCAATCATGCAACCGAATCACTGTAGGTTTCTGCTTATGACAAACCTTTTGTATTGTTTAATAATCATTTCCCTTCTGCATTTTGATTAGCAGAGAGAAGTTTAAAATAAAATAGAAGGGGAAAATGCACATTGGGTTTGGTGTTTTGGTTTACACTGTAAATAAAGCAGAACGGGAGCAGCTGCCAAATATGAGGAGCTGTTCTTCCAAATCCACCAAATAATTTGTTTGCACAAGGCCGGTTTGTTAGCATGATGACGGGCTGTGAAACAGTGAAGGAGCTCCGGTCTGATAGGCTCCATGATGGACATTCCTACATTATGATGCTTCATTTAGCAGGGGCTCTTGTTATATGGTCCTTGGCAAGTGCCTGTTTTCATAAGCAATTAATTATTTCTCTCACTGGCTCGAACGGCTCCTTTAAATATTTTTCAGCTTAGGCACAGATGGCCAACAATCAAGCTAAATACAGATTCCTGCTTATCCAGGGCCACTCAAATGCACTTCTCCTTATTAGTTCCCAAAACTGCAGCTCCGTTCCGCCGTCACACTCCAGAAATCTTATCAGCAGCGTTCGCTGGACACATCTGTGCAATTTCCCCTTGTTTCTCTGCTGCTGACACAGAAGTTTGGCTGAAACATGGCTTCCTACAAGGAATAACACGACATTCTGTGCAATATATCAAACTACTACAGGGCAAAGGTCCAATATGACTGCTCAGTGAGGATCGCAAAACAGATAACTTGTCATAACGCTACGCAAAATGTTTCTATGGTTGCACAGGCGAGGCAAATACAAAACCATTTTAGAACAATGCAACATCAGATACAAGTCTTTATACGTGGACCACACATGCCATCATTTATTATATTTAAGGTCACACAATAGTGAGAGAAAATTGGTGATAATCCATCTAAAACAGTCGCTGTAGATCTCACTGTGAGTCATGTTGTGAGTAATATTGGCGCTGTGCTGGACCGCTGTGGTGAAGAGGGAGCTGAGCTGGAAGGCAAAGCTTCTGATTAACCAATCAATCTAAGCTCCAACCTTCAACTACGGTCATGAGTTTCATTGACATTGCGTACACAAGCGGCGGAAAGGGGTTTCCTCCGTAGAGCGGCTGGCTCAGTTGAGTGGCCCCTTTTCACGTCAAAAGAGGCGAGTTGAGGTGGTTCGGGCATCTGATCAAGAGGCCTTCCGTGCGCCTTCTTTTGGAATTTTTCTGGGCACATCAAACTGCAAGGAGACCACAAGGTAGACCCAGAACTTGTTGGATTACATATCCTATCTGGCCTGGGAATCCCAGGCAGGGAAAGGGATGTCTGGGATGTCTGGGATGGGATGGGATGGGATGGGATGGGATGGGATGGATGGATGGATGGATGGATGGATGGATGATGGATGGATGGATGGATGGATGGATGGATTACAACTATGGAGCCCAGTGACAGCCTGCATCAAAATTCTGACAAAATCAAACTTTTAGGGTCTCACAGTGTGACAGCTGATCATTGCTGAGGAACACTACTTTTAAAAGTAACTTGTTACATACAAATTAACTCCTCAGAGTACTTTTGCATTACCAGAAATGAAAATTCCCTGCACATGTCGATTATATCGTCTTGACGATCTAACGGCAAACTGGGCAGAGGCATAACACTGCTGAAATAAATAAAACAGGGGCTTGTACAGCTGAGAGTTTCATGTTTCATGTTTCATCCATTCATTCATCTCAAGACTCTGCGTGAGATACTTCTTGATTTGCAGAGACTGTAGGTCTATCTCTGTCCTCTGACTCAAATGCAAAAAAAAAAAGTCTCCCTCAGAGTTTCATCAGATGACAGCTCCAGATGGCATCACAAAATTAACAGTAACAGTCTGCCTACTTGAAAACAGAACAAAATAATGGACTTCTTGAATTACAAATGTGTTACATTCTTTGTTTCAACAAAAAAGTGATCCAAGTACTCAAACCAGCCATTAAGAAAATGGTATGAAATGACAGTGAGTTCACTGGCTTGCACCATACCACCCACTCTGGTGTGTTAGACTGTAGTTACCAAAGTATGTGTTTTCTTCCTTTGCAGCACCACTAGTTTTTCAGTTTCACACCTAAAATTGTCTTTGATAGTGTCATGGCATGCTGCCTCCCTATTGGCTGTCCTGCATGCAGCTGTCAGGCTAGAGGCCAGGCTCAAGTCACACAGTGGGTGTTAGTTTGAAAGGGGTGAGCCAAAGCAATGAGGTCAGCAGAAGTGGAAAGTAACAATACTTACTAAGTACAAATACTTTGTTTCCGTACTTAAGTAGATTTTTCAGGTATCTGTACTTTACTTCTTAGCTTGCTTTACTTGTTCTCTACTTTACTTATTCCACTGACACTTTCTACTCCTTACATTTTAAAAACTGGCTCGTTACTTTAGTTTTTATGTAAGGAAACAACACAAAAGACGTAACAAGATGAAAATGATGTAACAAGATGAAAACGACTAAAAGACTTGACATAACAATACATAAGAGACAAATGACGTAACACAGCAAAAACAATGTAATATACAGTATAAGACAAAAATAGAGTAAAAGATGAAACGAGTGAATATGACATAAAAAACAAACAAGACACAAATGATGCGACAATATGTTACAATTCAAAAATGACCTAGTAAAAAATATAAAAGACATGAAATAATGTGAAACAGTGTAAAAAGGCAAAAATTATGTAAAAGACAGAACAAGACAAAAGTGACATAAAAGACATGAAAAGACAAAAACAAGATAAAGGACTTAACAGGCGTAACAAGACAAAAATGAGGTAAATGACATTTTTTTTCATGAAGATGAAACCGACCCGGAAGGAGACTCTCTTGGCGAAAAGGTGAGGTTCAGCTACATTTCAGAGCCTCTACTTTATCACTTTTACTTGAGTAAAGACATTGAATCAGTACTTTTTATTACTTTTACCAGTTTTTTTTGAAGTTGAATCTGTACTTCTACTTGAGTACACAATGTGTGTACTTTTGCCTCCTCTGGAAGTAAGACTGGGAGCAGGTGTGGGACCCTGAAGTGAGGAGATATGTTTGTTTGAGTGCTGCAAGAGCTTGTTTATGCAAAATTTTGTTTCAAATTATTGTCCGTGTGTTTAACATCCACAAAATGAACTGACAATGGAGCAGCACCCAAGTGAGCTTGCCAACTAACTAGCATTGGATCAGGTTGGAGTAGTGAGGAAAGATGGTGGACCCACATGCTTCACCTTTGTCCTGGAAACTGAATGCTCAATTTTCTTTGTTTCTTAAATGCACAGGCCATCAACCCTTAGATGCCCTGGACCAGCTCATGCCAGGTTTTTTACGATTCGGTTGCCGTGACAATATAGACTTAAACACATTAAGTCTGAGGGTGGTGTTGAAGATTACTGAGTAAATTTAATGTTAATTTTAATGACAATTCTGTGTGGTGTATCTTGTGTAAGAAATGAAACCAGCAATGTGAGAAGACAGCTCAGGTGGCCAACTGAATGTTTAAAATTCATCCTCTGGGTACTATAAATATACATAGCAATTTTCAGAAATATATACTGTACACCATTCCTAATAGTTTCCCAATGAATCACACACACACACACACAGAGAGAGAATTCTGTGTGCGGATTCTCTGTGGTCATCCCTGGAGGGCTCTGTGGGCGTTTCAAGGATTTCCCCAGTCTTCATTACACATGTAATCAGCCATTCATCCAAGCCGCACAGCAAACCACAATGTCAGCAAACCCTAATCATCCAGCAGCAGCTGGCGAAGGAATATGGTCACTGCTGTCAGTCAGAGAAGAACCTCGCCATTAATCACTGTAGACAGCCAGCCAGCCAACAGACCTCAAATCTGCCCACGAATATTACACATTCAGTGTGTGATGAATCTTAAATAAGAATCATTACTTGGAAGCTAAAGCTATTTAACTGTTTATTTAATGTCTGTGGAAAGGGAAAAGGGAGTTTTTCTTTGAAACACATTATACATGTTAAAAATTAGTTGCTGAAAACATGTCAAAAGACTGAGAACTATGTAGCACTGAATTGTGGAGTCAGACCATCATAATGTTGCACATGATTTCTGTGATCTGGATTTTTTTTGAGTGGACCTGAAACATGGCTGGGTGAGGCACTGGAGCCGCGGTCCTCCTCTGTACCCTCCTCTGACTCCGTGGCTCAAACATGTCTGGACATGTCCAATAAGTGGTCATCCCTGGAGGGCTCTGCGGTGGTTAATAACACGTTAATAACACGTTTCTATGGTGTGACAAACACAGAACACACATTTATTATTGCTTTATAAAGACTTTGATTATATATAAAATATTTTATACTAGTCAGGCAGCTTTATAAATATTCAAAGCCAAGATGCCATGGATTTCATTTTGGAATTAATCCTCTTCAGTTGCATTTTTGAGGTGCTAAATGTGCTCGATGGCACATGAAACTTAGCACACATGTTAGTCGAGGTGAATGTTTTTTTTGTATGATGTAACTTTTGATGGTGGGTGTGGTCAGACGGCTTGGTCACACCCTCTAAACAGAAACCCCCGAGGCACATTCCACCAACATGCACGAAAATCAGAACACAGATGCACAAAAAAAGTCTAAAGGCCCCACAGTCCAAACCCATCAGGAAGTTGGCCATTTTGAATTTAGTGGTCAGTTTTGTCATTTTCCACGCATTAAATTTTAATGAATCCCTCCAACAGAATTAATCAAAATGACTTCAAAATCAGTTTGTGCCATCGAGACTAGTTTGTAATCAAAAGTTATTAAAAAGATTTAGCTGTTGTTGAAGGGCGTGGCATTGAATTTTGATGTCTTGCTGTGAAATCCAAAATTGCTATAACTTTAGTTTAAATAATCCAACCTACACCAAACTTCCCGCCCTGAAGACATCTACATGACAATATTCAGTCATAATCATAGTGCCACCTACTGGCACCAGGAAATGACATGTTTTGGGCTCTGACATGCTCCCCTTAGCAGGTTGACCTTATCCAACTAAAAAATCTGTTCAGAAAGGCCTTAAGACCTTGGCAATATCATGAAGATTGTGATGTATCGTCAAATGGCATTACCATGACAGCATGTCGAACGTCCACGTTTTGCCAAAACACAGGAAGTTGTATTAACTTTAGTGTACATGGTCGACTCTCCCTGAAACTTCATATGGTTGATAACAGTCCAGGCCTGAACAGTTGATATGACTTTCATTGATGGACATGACCAGATGGCTTGGCCACACCCTTTAAACAGCAGGCTAAACAATTTCACCATATTCTCTATTGAAGCAATCCAAAAGTAACAGAAAGTAATCAAATAGCATTACTTTAATATTGTGATACTTGGATTAGGTTACTGACTACACTTTTTAACAGGTGATTAGTAACTTGGAATACATTTTTAAAGTAACCCTCCCAAAACCAACTAGATGACCAACTAGACAGAACTGCAGAAAGAAAACAGTTCCTACATGAAACTGGAGAAAGAGACACTGCTCCAATTTATTTATTTTTTTTTAACCACAAGTCAAGTGCCATTTAGTTCCATTATATTTGAGAGAAGACAGACATTTTCAAAACTCTGCAACTCACCAGAACTGCCTAGATGAGTAAATAGATGAGAGGATAAAAGGTGAATTTGGGGATTAGTTTTCCATTTTTTGGTACATTTCTGTACAAGGTTGGAGATGCAGAGAATATTTTGCTGCTCTGTGCGAGTGGTGTCTTTAAAAAGAGTACTAAATGCATGCTAACAGCCACACAAGCTAACAGCCAAACATGCTAACAGCCATGCTAACAGCCACACAAGCTATCAGCCACATATGCTAACAGCCAAACATGCTAACAGCCATGCTAACAGCCACACATGCTAACAGCATTCACACTCACCTTCACAGGTTAGTATCATCTGCAAACACACCCAAACAATTCATATGACAGTTTGTTTGATGTGAATCTTGTTAATTTGCTTGTATCCTCACACTGTTTAAATGTAGTGCACACATTCTCACTCTGTTTAAATGGAGTGCACACTCTCACACTGTGGGGTTAACAAGTTCTTTTCTGTTACATCAACCATGTGTTTCTTTGTCTTTGACTTACTGTGGTTGCTGGGGCCGGTTCACTTCCTGGTTGAGGAAAAACTGTGTCTTAGGGGTGGAGACTCTTAAATCTGAAAGCCAGCCTATCAGACCAAACCATGTGCTAACAGGCTGTGTGTGGGAGGGTGGGGGTGTTGGGGGGGCAAGCTTAAGTTAGTTTTTACCTTGTATCAGTTGTAGTTGGCGTCCATCTTGTTTTCCCCTTGTGTATTATTTGGTTTGACCTGGTCACTTTATATGTTCACTGCTGCTCCACAACAGTTTTGTTCCTTCCTTGGCCACAAAGACATCTGCTCCATGAAAAAGACTTTTTACAGACCTCACAGGTACATTCAAGAGTTAATTAACTGTATGAAATGTTTATGAGTGTTAATGCTAGAAGAGACAAATGAAGGATAACCTCTTTTACGTTTATATTTTCCCAGATGTTATTGGTTCTCTGGCCTGAACTCACGTGTGTATTTAAAGCTTTTGTCCAGTCTGCACAAGACAGACTTCATCATACTCTAATGTCTTGTGTCATTTAGTTTATTTGAAGTGTAGTTTTAAGTGTCTCATGTTTGTCTCGGGCAATATAAAATGACATGTTCCCCCATTTCCTGTAGTCCACAATGTCCACATCACCTGTTGCAGGTTTATACATTAACGTCCTGTTGAAACCAGTGGGACCAAATGTCCTCCTTTCTACTTCTACTGATTTCTCTCATTTCTCCTATTTTTCTTTGAATGCTGTTGTAACAGTAGACTGATGTGTGAGGTAGATTCAGCAAATTTAACTGTTTTTATAGATGCTGCTGTGAACAATTTTTTATAGTTAATCTGAACATTGTAAATTTATCTTTAGCAAATTAACTCAAATGTATACCTTCACTTCTGAGTCTTGAATCATGTACAATTAAATGAAATTGAGGGTAAGTGGGGAAAAAAAAAACAGATTTAAATCCTTCACATAACAATTGGAATATAACTGTAATCAAAATTATTTGCATAAGTCTGTAACATTGACTGGTTCACTGACAAAATAAATAGCACCTAACTTGTGTCAGTTACTGTGAAAGAGGTCTGAAAGATTCTGGAGTGAAGAACCGAGTCTGGCTGCCATGTTGGAAGTAGCCAATCAAGGAGCCAGTCCAGTCCATCAACTTCACTGTGACATCATAATGTTCAGCTCTCTATAAGTCACTGTTCTCACTGTCACTGTGGCATGGTGTCAAGTTTTGATGTTTCACCGTGAAGCAGGAAGTTGTTGTAATTTTACGCTTCATGGTGGAATTCACCCCAAATGTAACATGTTTGACCAAATATTGTCCTGTAGATGTATTTAGGCCGTGTATCTTATCAGTGTCACAAAATGGCTCCATCGCGCCCCCTACAATATTTCAATGAAGAGCCCCCGTGGTACGTTTCATCAACATGTACAAAAATCAGTAGGCACATGTTTCATATCCAGGTGCACAAAAGAGCCTCTTGGAGCCACAACCTAAACGCAACAGGAAGTCGGCTGTTTTTGAATTTTGTGGTCAATTTTGGTGCTTTCCATGCGTTGTATTTTAACAAACTCCTCCTCGAGAACTGATCAGATTGACTTCGAAATCGTTGTGTGCCGTCTAGACTGGTTTGTGATCAAAGGTTGTTAAAAGATTTGGCTATTGTTGAAGGGTGTGGCATGGTGTTGAGTTTTGATGTCTCACCATGAACCAGGAAGTTACTGTAATTTGAGTATAAATGATCCAGTCATTCCCTTCACATGTTTGATAAGAGTCCCTTCATGATCACATTACATCACAATCCGGAGTTATACTCATTGCGCCACCTACTGGCAACAGGAAGCAAGCTTCGTGTGACAGTCATCATCTGATTTACATAAAATTTTCAGTGTTGTCTACATTTAATATACGAGAACATAACATATAATTAGGAGCTGGTCATTAGTGCCACCTAGTGGAGACAGGAAGTGGCATCAAACTCCCTCCTGCGGTGTCCAAAACATGTGACAATTCAGAGCCTGGTCCGGTCTGGTGATGGGGTTGCGGCGGGCGCACATCCTGATGGATGCGAAAGCCCGTTCAATGCTACTAGCAGCTTTAATTTTACTATAAAATCCCCCCAAATTGGACCTGACATACAGTATTTTACAACTTTGAAAACTTTGGGATTGACAGCATTTGGTGGGTGGTACCACTGGAGAAGTCCAAGGAATAAAGTCCCCACTGGATGATTCCTCACCTAACAACTTGTATCCAATGTCAACATTCAGTGCCAGCTCAGGAAGTCGTGTGCCATTTATGTAGTGAAGCTGAAAGTAAGGGTTTTGAAGCCAGAGTAGTGGATGGACATGTAGCATGATTAATTTTTGTGCAAAAAACTAGAGATCACATCCTGTCATAGACTTGCAATCAGTGTTTACTTTTGTAACAAAATGTGACCACAATATTTCCCTTACCTTAACTCTAGTTGCCATGTGTAGATATTGTAACAAAGAAAAACAAAAAAACGTAATCTGAGAATTGCAAAATCACCCAAATTCTCATCTGGCCATACGACTGGAGAAATTAGACCTCAACCACATGTTTTTGGAAGTTCTGTGGGTTTAAGCAATGTTTGGCAGTGCAGCAAGAGTTTGCAATAATAGACCCACAGGTGGCTCTGGTAGGGTTGAGGAGGTTAGCTGTGGGAGTATTTCTTGGGAATCAGCTCAGGATAATCTCTGAATGCCATGTATTGTTTAATCCTGACATTACATGTGAACTGTGTAAGTGCTTGTCTATAAATTACAGCAGTAACTGTGAGCCTTCCAGATAATTAGAGTGTTGTTTCAGACTACCTGGAGTGCCGGATAGATTGGCATGTTGGAATGGGCGACGGTTGGTTCAGGAATGTTTGGCTAATCAGGGCTGATATTTATAGCCTGCTGCTTAAATCATCTGCAGGGTGCACCCACGAGCCAGGCCCTTAACAGGCCTCTTAGTTCAATGTAAGATCAAGTTAGGCAGAGGTGTCAAAGTTCTCTCAATATATCCACGTACTGAGCCTCCTGTGCAACAATCACATATGCGTTGGATGGAATTAAAAACATTATTCAGTCTTACCAAGAGTGAAACTGTTTGTTCTTGAGAAAAGGCCATGTGGTCATTAAAATCAAACATGTTCATCATGAGTCATCATGAGTATCTTTGTTAAATGTCACTGCAATTTGCCCATTGGATCATGAGATCTCTGGGAAGAATATCCGTCCATCCATCCATTTTCTTTTGCTTTTCCGGGGTCAGGTCATGATGGCAGCAGGCTAAGCAGAGTGTTGCAGACATCCTTGTCCCCAGCAGTCTTTTTCAGCTCATCCTGGAGGATCCCACAGAATTCCTAGGCCAGATATGTTATCCCACTAGCAAGTTGTGGGTCTCCATCCAATTGGACGTGTCTGGAAAACCTCCAAAGTAAGGTGCACGGGGGCATCCTGATCAGATCCACTTCAGCTGGCTCTACTTCCAAGCTCCCACTGGATGTCCAAGCTCTGCCCCTGATCTCTAAGGCTGACCCTATGGAGGAAAATCATTTTGGCCGCTTGCATTCATGATCTCATTTTTTTTTTTGGTCACTATCCAAAGCTAATGACCACAGGTCAGGTTGTAATGTAGATAAACTGGAAAATTGAAAGCTCTGCCTTCCAGCTCAACTCCCTCTTAACCACAACAGTCCGCTACAGTGCCCTCATTACATTACCTATAGACCTGGGGGTGCTGACTCTTCAACAAACCCCCCTAGTGCATCCTGAAGATCACTGTCTTAACATTGTAGTTATTGATGAAACAGCTCAGCCTAGACTCAAAATTCTTTCACCATTTTAATGTTATAATTCATCTGCATCTTTTATCGACAGTCCTCTGCTTACAAATGTCAACTATGACTTTTTCTCAGTTTTATCAAAAACCTATTATTGTAAACTTCTGTCAGACCATTGGGCCAATCAGCAAAATAATGACTCAGCGTCATGTACAGACTTTGCTGATTTAAATTTATCAAATGAATTTTGATTCTTTAATTTGTTTGGATTTTATGGCTTACTCAATTTTGATTGAAATAGCTAATTTTCTAAAATGTGTAATGAATGCAATGAGATATCAACATGAAAATGTATACGGGGGTTCTAGAGTGTTTACTGAGGTAACCTCTTAAAGCACATTGTGTTTCACCTCTAGGGGGCACCACAAATGCTAAAAGTTAATATCTCACAATTGGCTGCATGCTTTCATTTTGCACGATCTCAAGTCATGACTCAGTTGATGCATGAAATTTTGGTAGTAATTGACTGAAGCTGGTGTGATTTAAATCTTTATCTTAAATGTAAATTTCACAATTCAAACTTCAAAAACTCATCTGTATGTCCCACAGAGCTGAAAGTTCTTCAGCATATCTGCTGAATTGTGACAAAAGTTTGTCTCACTGCAACCTGTGGTCAATTCACTCCATATTTTTCAAAATATGCTAAATCAATTAACATCTGTATCTTCACAAGTCTTAATTCAAATAGGACCAAAATCAACACAGCAGTTTGATGTAATATCAACAAAATATTTGACAAAACGCCTCAAACCAGCAGGGTGATGTGTGATTTTTTTTTCCAGAATTCAAGATATTGATTTTTGTGAGTGTTTTAAGTTTAAACAGATAAAAATGTTCCAGCTTTGCACATCTGATGTGATTGCCTCAACTTGTAAGAAGGTGTGTAGAAACCACGTCTCCCCAGTGGTGCAGTCTGTAAGTCACCTTCTCTGCCAACAATGTGACAACTTCTGCATGACTGTGTGTTGTGTGTCTTATCAATATTTGTTTCTTACAAGCATCCAAATATTCATAATATGCTTCCCCCGTTCATTGAGACTTGCAGCTATATTTGTTTTCTGTTCTGCTTTCACACACTGTGTTGTACACACACATACACACACAAAACGCTGTGTTGATAGGCAACGGCTTGGTTGTCAACATTTTTTTTTCTCTGAGGAGTGAGTTACAACCATCAATGAGTCGCTCTGAATGGCATTCTGTGAGCCTTGTGCACCATTCCGAGTCAAAGAGTCTGCCCAGAACTGTGACTTTCTTTTCTTTTGTGAGGATGAAGTCATGATGGTTATGGTTATATGAACCATGCAGTTATTATTCCATTAATTCCAAAAGGAACAATAAAGGTAAATGCACGACTTTCAGTATTGTCTCCAAAGCAATGTTCACTAATGAATTAAGCTGAATTACTATTATGTTATTTGACACCTGTACAGAACTGTGAGATTATTATATTCAACTAACTAAAGAAACAAATTATTACCAACTACACAAAGTAGACTAGTGCAAGTGTGATCTGTGGACGGCAGAAACGAGTGGCCTTCACTGTGAAGTGTTTTTCAGGATGGCAGGATGAGAGCTGGGTTAAACTAGGGTCAACTGCACAAACAATCTCCTCACTGATGGATAGATGGTATATGGAGGGAAGTCACCTCTGTCTTCTTGTCATTGTTTGTTCAGTTTATGGTTTGTTAGGAGCGACACATGGCTTTATGACAAGGCTTGAAAAATAGTGTTAATTAAGCCCCACTACATTTTGGATGAATCTATGTAGAAACTGATATCATTTGCACATCAGATACAAAGTGACATTGTCTGCAGCAGAAGACAACAGAGTGGAAGCACTGCTGGGTCTTTCTGTTGGTCACAATACAGCTGCTCTTTGGATACTTCAGGGATTTTGTGCTTATATTTTCAGGTGAAGGGCTCATTGCATGGGTCAAACAGTCTCAGTAAAAAATCAGAAATGTAAGTCTCCTTCAAAAACACTCTAAGACTCACTGTAAGGTTTGTATAGAATTAAAATGCCTTCATTTTACATGGCAAAAAGAGTTTAAAATGACCAACGCGTATCGACCAACACAGGTTGGAGGGTAGGAGCCTATTGGCCAAACACCAAGTGATACATCATCAAAATGGAGGGGAAAAAGGGAGTGGGGGACAGAAGGACAGGAGAGAGAGAAAAAAAAAGAAAAATGGAAATAATAAATAAAATAAATAAGAAAGAGGAAAGTACAAAAAGTAGAGAAAAAAAGGATGGAGGAAGGGGGAAAAAGAAAGAAATGTAAAGAATTAAAAATAAATAAATAATACAAAAATTTCAAAAATAAATAAAAAAAAACTAAATTAAAATAAATAAAAAATAATGAGGGGAAAAGAGAGAAGGAGGAGGAAAGAACAGGGGAGGGAGGGGAATGGAAGGAAGTGAATTAAATAATTAAAAAAGATAAATGTAATGTGTCTAACAAGTCATGATGGACCTGAACTTTTCTTTATGTACACATGACAAATTCATCATAATTACCCATCAACCGTAACCATCAAGAGTTCAACATTCTCCATATATCCACATACATTTTTATATCATTCATTTCATTAACATTTCACAGAAAAGGAGAAAAGTCAGTTTTATCACTGAGGTCGGGGTGTTCCGTTGCTTGTGTTGAACAATCCAAAAGGTTTCATGTTGGAGGAGCCTTTTTAGACGATCGCCTCCTCTGATGTCCTTTTCTACAACCTCCTACTACGACTTTCAGTGTCTGACATTGTCTGCACATTTACTCAAGAAAGTGATTAAGGGATATCTTTGACCTTTAATCCACGCAAAACCAGTAGATCTTTCCCAAAAAGTTCTTAATGCGTGTTCAGATCTGTGTTGTTTCCAGTATATCTATCCTGAACGACACCATATAAGACTGTTGGAGAGCACCAGCGACTGACAGCACCGGACCATAAGAGTGTGACATACAGTAAGTTACCTGATGTAAAACACGAGGGGCACGTTCAATCTTCAATCCATACACCGTTTTGCTATGGTTGAACTGACTTTGATGTGCATGTTCTCTCATTTGGTGTGTGTGTCAGAGGTTCTTGTGTGAGCTACAGGGTTTTCAACACACCACTGTTTCTGTTTAAATAAACATTTTGTCAGGGCTGAGCACACCCATGATGATGTTGTGAAACAGTCACAGTTTGGTTAGGTTTAGGCAACAAAAATACTTGGTTAGGTTCAGGCACCATCACTATTAGTCTGGTTTAGGGAAATATGACGGCTTGGGTTAAAATATGTTACATTATGATACATAAGTCATGTGACATGTGATGTAAGTCACTTATGTAACATAACTTAAGTATCTTAAAACTTAAAATAACTTAACGTTGACTTTTAGTTTCACACTTGACACAAACCCCTGGTCTCTTGGGTGAAAGTCCTGTGTTTGACAAATCCATCCACCCCATCCTACTTATGTGGACTTTGTCGCTCGGTATACTGCCCCCACATAATTACTACTGCCACTACAGTAGAGCTTGAGATTGGCGCCCAGGCCTGACGGGTTTGGGTTGGGTCGGGCTATATTTCTTACATATTTCATGGGCTCACGCTGGGTTCGGCCTGTACTATATTTATTCATTTATTTTAATTTTTCTCCCCAGTTTAGCCATTGTCAATTCATATTCCCTGCATGTAATGTCCCTGTCACTGACAACTCCGACTGTTTGGTGCACAGAGGGAAGCTTGTTAAGAAAAATGTCAGGTTGTAATCGGGTTCGGGTTGAAATATAGTAATGAGGATCAGGTTTGGGTTGATTTTGGACAGAATTTTGTCGGCATCAGGTCTTGACGGGGTCAAATTTTCAGGCACAACTAAAGCGCTACACTACAGGATGCCACCTAAACATATATATGAGTTAAAGCTGCTTGCACAGACAACCTATACAGCTGTTATTCTGGTAAGGACAAAGATTGATAGAATTCACTGAAACAGTACAAATCATAGCTTTTGTGCGACAGCACCTGTCCCGTAGACCTTTGATCAGGTAAGGAAAAACTCCTGGAGGGACAGAATTTATGATACATAAAATTTTTAAATATATTTATTAGATGCCACAGTTCATCACAGCACAGAGACGGGATTTTACACCTCAGGAAAGTTTATTCTTTCTCTCTTAATAAAAGCAAGGTACGCAGTAGAACTGGCATTCAAAGTGATCTACGAGGAATGTCTCTTATTTGATTGATCAGTGCGATGTGAAGTCAGATAATGTGGCAGTGCATTGCAAACGTATAGTTTTTGTCGTCCCCGGGTTTTGTTGTTTTTTTTTTTGATAACACACTCTGCTTCTTCTTGCGTTAAGCTCCTTAACAATTTAGGGCAGCTTTTGCGTACCTCCGGTGCAAGTCACTAATTGCTGTCTCCTGACACGTAGCTGACAGAGTGGTTTAGGTGGATGCTCTGTGTTCAGCTTGTGTTGATTTAAGCATGGCTCCTCTATGTCTTTGTGTCCCAGGTGGCTCTTCAGAGACAACACCACATATTTTTTATTCTACAGGTTTGTGTCTCTTCAGTGCCACAGGTTGGAGCCTAAACTGGAAACCTGAATATAAATGATTAAAGGTAACTTTTGAGGACTGTTAGCCAATGCCCATAGTTGCCATCAGTCAAATCCAAATTATAAATGTCTCAGGCATGAACAGGACTGGACTCTTTTGCGTACAGTGATGGCCAGGCATCATCCTGCCTAAGCAGTGTAGTTTTTTTTAGTATAAACTGATCAAATGTGTTATCCTGCATCAAACAGGTATTTGAGAAGAAGGTATTCATCACGCAGAATTTCTAGCCACTAAAATCCTGAAAATTTGTATGTTGTTGCCCGCTGGTGAGCAAAAGCTACACAGGTTGGTGATTCGTGCCATTTTAAAGAGCTCTGTATCAATGCCCCAGTTACATGGGCACTCCAGTGATTTGGTATTGCACTTACAAGAAACAAATAACCTCCTACATTTCCCACAATCTTTTAATTCAACAAGTTCTCACTTCCAACTTGACAAATACGGCAGCTTGGTCAGTGGACCCAAGCTTCAAACTGACGATGCACAGCTGTATGCCCCTGCAAAGGCAGATGATCATTGCCAAATGACACAGCTTGAGGCCTGCTTGTCTCCAATGAAAAATTAGATGTCGTGCAATTTCCTGCTCTTTGTGACAGTAACTGCACACCTCTGGTCTCCATGATGGAGGGGACGTTGTGTGGCTCACGTCCTGAGGTCTCCATGGTGGAGACGAGGTTTTATGGTTCCAGACAACAGTCAACATTTGAGGCCCTCATGATGGAGAGGAGATTGTATGACTCTGGTCCAATGGGCAACACAGGATGTTGTTTGACATGGACTGATATTCTTGTCTATAATTCTGTGTTAAACATTGTATACATACATGCAACATCTATTGCACACCTATCCATCATATGAGGGGGATCCCTCTTCTTTTTTTTTTTCTTACTCTTCAGAGCATTTGCAGGACAGGGGGTGTCGCACACTGTACAGATTGTAAAGACCCATGAAGCAAATTGTGATGTTTGGCTACACAAATAAAATCTTGACTTGACTTGACTTTCATGGGTGCAGGTATAAGTGTTCAAATAAGCAATTAAAAAATATGTAAGTCAAACAATAGATATTGTTACTGCAACAAATTACAAGATATAATTAAGTGTAACTTAACTTGGCCCAGTTGTTTGTTGTGCGTCTAACCTCAGGCGGTTGTGTAAGTGTTGATTGAAACAGATTCCTGATAAATTGCCACAGATTTTCCGAAGAACGGAGCTGACCACAGACGGTGCTGCTGTCTGTGGGACAGAGTGGTTGGAGGATCAGAGGGGATTAGGAGCGAATATGTGGAGAGATGAATGATCATTGTCCTCTGCTGTAGAGTGAGAAGAGCCCCACACAGGAGCATTTCAACTTCTGAGAGCCGCGGCTGCACGTGTGCATTCACTGCTATTTGTGCCAAATTGATTGTCTGTCAGCACCACACACTCCTGAGGTTTTATTGTTATGAAAAGCCACCCAGCTCTGAGTGAGCCACCCCTTTAAAATGTCTGTGTGCATGACTGATGCTAACGCTGTCGGCTAATCTTTTAAAACACTGTAAGCAGGCGAACTACTGCAGCAGTGACACTGTGTGAAGATCAGTGGTTAACGCCTGGTCAATCTGAAGTGAATAAAAAGTCAATGATGAATTTGTAAAAAATCAATAGTGTTCAAATGCCAAACTCTCTTTGGTTTTGTGAATAATGACTCATCTCACTTTTATCGTTTGTTATATCAAAATTTGCATGTAAATGCAGTTTTTTTTCTGATGTGTTGCTGGAAAGCCAAGATTCAACTCACGTCTGTGCAGGACAGCAGAGAAAAAGGAGTTATCAGAAGTCTCTGTGTGTTTTCTGCATTGATGAAACGAGCTCCCCATCAACATCAGGACAGCAGAAACTCTACATATCTCCTGTCATCAACTGAAGATTTATAGGCAGTACAGATCACAGCGTTGTACTTGTAGGCCTGACGTAGTTTGTTGTTTAACAGGGTGCAATTTGGGGGGCGCCCCTGTAGCTCAGGTGGTGGAACATGCGCCCCATGTAGTGAGGCTATCAGTCCTCTGCAGTGTCCACTGGACTGACTCCTGCCTGCGGTATATCTGCTGCATGTCATCCTCTCTCTCTCTCTACCCCATTTTCTGTCATATTTTCAGCTGTCTGTATCAAATAAAAAGGGTCAGTAAAGCTTTTTTAGGATCATGAACTTGTAGAAAATTGACGATTTTATAAAAAGCAAATGTCCAGAGTGCTTAGACTTTCAATATAGTGTAATTAATGTGCTCTTTGGTAGGGTACGCAAAACTTCAAAAAAGAAGAAAGGTTAAGCTCTTTTGTATAAAAGTTTTTTTTTAAATTTTATCTAGATGCCTTTTTTCATAATGAAAAATCTAAAAAGCATCACCAGGAAGTGAGACAGGGGTCCTTAAGGTATAGCTAACCCTTTTTATGCCTGATTAAATCATGTTTTTGTACAAATCTGACAGTTCATGGAAATCTGTGACACAACTTTAAAGGGACAATATTGTCATAAAGAATAAAAATCATAATAAAAGATCATAATAGCACATTTTTACACCTATGTTTTCAGTAGGTATTGTTAGTTTTAGATTTTGAAGACTTTTAACACATTTTTAATTTGTTTGAAGTTGTGAATTCTTGTCTGGGACAAGGCTGTTTTCTGGCACAGAGCAAGTTTAGAAATAAAAAAAAATCATGTGAACCAAAATACTTCATAAATTACATATAATATATGTATATAGAAATCCTTTTTTTTTTAACGAAAAAAATTACTTTTTTTTTCTTTTTGGTAGGACATGATTTGTCCCAGTTCTTAAAACTGGATGACATAATAAATAAAATAATAATATATACAGCAATGGCATCAGACTAGATACATCAGAGGAAGTGCAAAAAAGCTGACTTGCATTTCGTGTTTGTACAAAGTTTCTCTGCAATAATTATTTCAGTCAATTAACACCCCAAATGTTCTTTTTCGGTGGTTAGCTGGTGTGGTGGTTCATCATAAGGTTATCTGGATTCCTGTTATTCACTTTATAAAAGTGCTTATCTATAGACTAGTGAAATTTCCTTTGCTGATTCAGAATCAGAAATACTTTATTGATCCCCGAGTGGAAATTGTTGATGTTACAGATGCTCCAGTTCAAGAATAGAAACCATATATATAAGCATAGAGAATTATAAGACTAGAAATAAGAAGTATGTAAAAACATCTACATTGTACCACAATATATAAAAGAGATAATGTAACAATAATAACAAATATATACAATAAGAAGTGTATAAAGGTGCATGTGCCTTATCTACAATATGTAACAACAATGCATAAATCTAAACTGTAATATATGGAAAATAACTGATGAATAGAAACAAAAATGGATGTAAAATTCTGTACAAAAATGTGCATCAAGCTACAATCACACTTAAGTGTCAAAACAATGCTGTATGTATTGCACGGTGGGTTACTGCACAAGTTATTGTAGATTCAAGTCAGTATTGCACACATGAATTATTGCAGAGTTATTGTATGATGGTCAGTGGTGCACGCTTTAATCATACATAGAGAATAATACTTACTAATAGTGCTCAGAGACTCTGTCTTTCACTCGTCTCTTTGTCTTGCCTGTTAAAAAAACTACAAGTACAACACAAACGGCACATAACAAACTTAGTGTTACGCTTAATTAACATTTTGATGTCATGCATTTGACATCAGAACAACAACTGTTGGTCATACGACTACAAAAAGTCTGACTTTGACAGTGTTGATGTGTTCTGCCAACATCAGGATCTGTGAACCGTAAAGGTGAAAAGTCAGATCAAACATGAACTGTTCCCAGCCCTTCTCCCCTCATCTAACAGTGAGTCATTTCTTCTTCAAATTTACAAAGATAACTACTTCAAACTTGACACAGTATTGACTTTTGGCTCTGAGCTGTTCTCAGATTGATTCCAGTCATCTGTAGATTCACTCTTTCTTTATTTTCCTCACATCTCATGTTGCATTCATTTCAACAGCCAATCAGTTTGAATTACACTGAGGCGTATTTACCGATTGTGGAGATTACAGACGATCCATCACTGCTAAATGCAGTCACACTTTATTCAGACTGATACTGGGTGTTATTCAGCGTTTCATGGTCTGTGAGTTTTACACAGCAGGGTGGAGGAGGGTGAGTGTTAGTGTAGTCATCATGTATAAATCACACTTCTGGCTGATTCACATTTTTCATATCAGACCCTATTGTCTTTCTTTTTTGATTTTTTTTTTTTTTTATGTCATGAAAAATTTGATTACAAGAAAGAAACAACTGAGAGGAAATTT
This sequence comes from Lutjanus argentimaculatus, assembly GCA_034769285.1. NCBI lineage: Eukaryota > Metazoa > Chordata > Actinopteri > Lutjaniformes > Lutjanidae > Lutjanus > Lutjanus argentimaculatus. The sequence continues at coordinate 44,276,587 of JAWZSL010000003.1, read as the reverse complement.
GACAACTGTGAGAGTAACGTGGTAAAATAGTCAAATCTTTGGCTGACAGTGCAAAACAAGCTGTGGAGACTAAAGACGGCCTTTTAATGCCTCTGTGCTGGCATTATGTTTTCAGGTTCAACTTGTCCATCCCATTCTTCTTAACGCAATATCTTAAAAACGCTTTTAGAGCATTTCTTCAAACTTGGCACAAACATTCTCTCGGACTAAAGGATGAAGTGATTTGATTTTGGTGGTCAAAGGTCAAAGATCAAGGTCACTATGATCTCTCATCCATCCCGTTCTCATGAACACAATCTCTCAGGAACACCTGGAAGGAATTTCTTCAAATTTGGTACAAAAGTCCACTTGGACTCAAGGCTGAACTGATTAGAATTTGGTGGTCAAAAGGCATAGTTCAAGGTTACTGTGGCTAAAGTCCATCCCGTACCATTCTTGTGAACACAACATCTCAAGAATACTCTTCAAACTTGGAAAACATGTCCACCAACCAAAGTTCAGCTAATAAGAAAGAAGCTGAAGTTATCTCCTGCCTTACAAAACATTTACAAATCAAAAGTTGTGGCAGTGCCTTAGCAACAGTGTTCCACCAATATTTTTGCATAATGTTCAATATCTTTGTTCAATAATACGACCACAATAAGTCTTCATTATTTATTTCAGAGAGCTTGTGTTTTGTTCTGGAATTGATGACTGCTCTGCGATATTTTTTGCACTTTGCCAAGTCACCCAGTGAGTCAGATTGGACCCTTTGGAGGTTCTGGCCTCCATTCAAAATGAATGAGAAGACCTGTGTTTTCGCCACAGCGCCTGAGTCAGTCTGAAATGTGGCATTAGACTTGCAGCAGGACTGCAAATGCGCACAGAGGAGATGCACACAAGCTGCTGCAGAGGACCGTGCTGAGAACTTCAGTGTGGACACGGTCTGAGGATGTCTGACCTGCAGCCTTTGAGCCAGTTGGTGACCTCCAGGGCCTGTACAGTAGCCTCGAACTACATAAGAGGCCAAATGGTGCCTCTGCATGTGTCACTGAGATGTTGAAGTGACAAAATCAGGTTTCTCAGCAGGGGAGATGAGGATGATGATGGTCAGGTGATAAAACTGCCACCCCGTTCAGCAACTCATGCAAAACATGTTCAGCATCACGTGTCTCCATCAGATTGCTGGCACGGGTAAAGATGTTAAACCACATCTCAACTTAATCCAGATTTAGTGGAAGTGTTGTGTATATTTAAGATCAAGGTTTCAAAGTAGAAAAAATTAAAACGTGGATTCACTGGTCATGTGCACGTCACCCTCACAGGCTCATGACCAAATTCATAAAACCAATTCAGACTCTGGAATACATCTGCCATGACCTCATATTATCCACCAACATAGTTATTAAATTTTAATAGATTTTTTTTTTTTAGTTATTTTATTCTTTTGTGTTGTAACAGCATTTACATCTCTAGGAAATAAGATTATTCCCTAAATAATCAGGAAAAAAAATTTTCTCCTCTCCACTTGTTTGGGAGTATGAGGGGATTCTGTTGATGCTGCTGTAACTGATGCTATCTTGTGTTGCTGAAGGTGGAGAAAGTCAAAGCTATGTGTGACAGTGATGTGTGAGCTGTAGGTGGGATGTAAGACACCTCAGAGTTTTGTTTTCCCACCACTGATTGAGAAAACATTGGCTCTGATGAATATGCTGTTACTTTCAACACTCTGGTGTCAACTGCCTCTGTATAGTGTTGGGGAACCACGGCTCTGGGACGTCACCGAGCCAAGATTCAGGTCCATCCCAAAGATCCTGAACACAGTTTACAACAGTTGAACAACAGTTTATGGTCTAATACTACATGGTTCTCAGTCTTGTCACATTTTCAGCAACTATGTCCTAACACTGAAACTTTTACTGTTTTGTTTTTTTTTTTTTGGTTTTTTTTTTTGGTTTTTTTTTGTGCCATTTGGAGCTGTGGACTCTTCACTGGCACTTCTTATGTAGCCACTAGCCCCTGCGCTTGGTTCACTGTTGTCTATTTCATTTTCAACATGGCTTGCTCCAAATATTCTGTCAGTCTTCCATGTACCACTAGGAGAAGCTCCTGTACCACCAGTGGTACACATACCACAATTTGAGAATCTAGTGGCCCTTTTCCACACACAGAGCTGGCCTGGCTCGACACGGTTTGGCTCGACACGGTTTGGCTTGGGCCGTCGGCCCAGCACGGCAGGGGTTTGCATTTCCATTGCAACAGGCCTACCCGCTTGAAGGTGTGTCTTTTACCTGAAGACGAGCTCGAGGCTCGAGTCGAGTGGCAGTAGAGCGGTGGATAAATCATTCATATACAGTATGTCTCTGGGATAAACACACTGTCTCCTTAAATTCTTAACAATAAAAGTCCCCTGTTGTCTTGTTATTTAAACGCTTTTATTACGAAGCAGCACAAACAGGAAATGTTTTCATTCGAGGGTTTCATCAACAGTAACTTAACACAACTCCGACACAACTGAAAGCGAATATGAAAGTGTAAAATAATGCAGATACCTTAAGGTACAAACCACGACAGAGGAGAGAAACTACATTTCAAAACATAAAGATTCTGTTAGAAGTTAGAACTGAACACAAAGAGACTTTAAGAAACTCTCCTGGACACACATGAGCTGAGTATCACAACGCTCGCTTGTTCGAGGGGAGAAAGGAGGGTCATAACGGGTTGGCCGCGGTTGGTGAGACATCACTGCAGCTCCCTTGGGGGAGGGTCGTGCTCACTTTGGCTCCACTCCAGAGTAGGTCCATCTCTGGTGCAGCTCGGCGAGCTGAAAGTGATAGTGGAAATGCAATTTGGCGTGGTACGGTTTGAATGGGCGTGGAAAAGGCCCATAGGTTCTAACATGTATAATATGTTGAAGAAAAGCTCCTTTTCCTTTACACAGATTTTACAGATGTGGTTGCCCTCTTTAGAACCGTTAAATTAGGAAGTTATGTTACTTACAGCTTAAATTAATAAAGTTTGTACTGGTCAGGACAGTTCAAGTTTAGATGGTGCAACCTGATTTAGTTTATCGCTACATGGTAGTGACCGTGACCTTTTCACTCAAACCAAGAGATAGATTAACTAATAACTGGTGTAACCCAGTCCTGGAAGTGTTTTTAAGTGAGAGTTAGTTGGGATGGTGGTGAAAGAGGTGGTCTCTTGGCACAGTGGCTGTAGTTCTCTGCCTTTTGACATGTTTTCAGCAACTGTTTTCTAACATGCATAATGTGTTTAGAAGGAAAAGTCCCTTTTTCTTTTACACAAACTTTATTAGGATCTAGTGATTGCTCGTGTTGTAACTTTGGAGTGGCAGCATCTCTCAATCATGCATTGGGGTTTTCCTTTTTGTTCACATTTTCAATGCCCTTTTGCCCATATGACAGATTGAGCCTTTAGAAAGAACTGCTGGGACAACCTTTCATTTATCATTATTCTTTTTTTGATTTTCAAATGAAAACTATAAGCCATTTGAAACCTTTCCAAACAGTTATGGAATGAAGAGAAGGTGCACAGATCCAGTGTCCGTGGAAATGAGATGATCAAACTTGTTCAAGTTATCACAGCAGATTTTTTGAGTATTTTTGAGTGATTCTCATGAACTACTCTTACTGTCCAATCAAAGATGGGGTATATTTGCTTTGTCTCAAATGTCCAAAATGCTTCCGTTGAAGAATGAACACTTGATTAATCCAAACAAGAAGCTGAAACTGAAGCTGACACTTCAGGACATATATGGTCTCCTTCCAACATAAATGTTAGTTTGATAAATGTTATACTTCAAGAAATGAATAACAATCAGTTAATAATAGTCTCAAGTTAGCATGTAGGAAGCACATGTGAAACATACACAGTGGAGCAGTGTGACTTAAAGCTGGGGTGCCAGGCGGAGTCCAAGACTGACAATCACAATTATTATTATTGGAGAATTTTTTGTATTGGTCAAAGCCTAGAAGGGAAACACGTAGTTCTCAGTAACTCATGGAAACAAAATAACTGAACAGCTGGTAAGCAAATGAGACAACAGAGTGTATTTTATACAATGTTCTTCTTTCTGAAGAGTCCCAGCAGTTCCATCCAGCATTGTTCTCACAGACTAACAGAGGGTCCTTTTCCACCAGTATGAAACCAGCCCTGTTCCACTTCAAGCACCTAATTTTAAACCGTTCAGAGCATTTCCCCAAAAATTAACTGGTTCAGAACCTGAAAAGTTACTTCCCAAATGGAACCAAACAATGGCAGATTTTTCTTGGAAACAAAAGTGGGTGTGCCATATCCACAGGTTGTTGTGTATTGTGCAGCACCTTCTACGAATACGAATACAATGTTCTGTTGATAACATCCTTGATTATAATGGTTCCACTCAAAACTGGTAGAAATGGGCTGGTTTACTGGATCGCACAAAGGTCCGAAGGATCTTAAACAGAACCAGTTCAAGAACTAGACCTTATTTGGTGGAAAATGGCAGGTAGACATGTCTTTGGGAACTCTGTCTTGGACATAGTTCTTGACATCCATGCTTATTCTCAGGGGCTTGTACCCTGTTTTAGGTCTTATACCTGCCAAGGTGACCAGCCTTAAGGCCTAATATACTCCCAAACACACATGTACATGGACAGCTGTGGACACCAAGTACGCAAAGTAGTTATGTTTATGCTACTTTCTGGAGTTCGCTTGCAGGAGGCGTTCCACACATGTGCAGACAGTGTTCCATAACTTCATGTAGTGTCATGGCCTTATTGACACTGTGTGGTCAAAACAAATTGGTGGTACACAGATGTGTGCACACAACCTATGCATATATGCTCTGATGACAGAATTTTGACAGAATCAGGTGGACCCTAGCAGACAATTGTGTACTCACGGGCGCTGCAAGTATAACTTTGGCTAATGGAACATGTGTAGCAGCTGTGGGAGGAGAACTTGTTGGGAACTTCTGGGCTTAATAGCTGATTTTATGGGGCAGCTGTAGAGCTGTAAACTCTTATAAGATTGGATGTTTGATGGAATCATTTAAATGGATTTCTCCATTTTCCCTTTCACACAGTTACAGGTGCTGGAGAGCAGATCCTTTCTGCCCTCCCCTTGGACAAACTGCAGTGTGGCACTTTCAGGCATTAGGCTGTTGGCAGCATTGTTGAGTTGTGGGTAAGGAGTCTAAATGTATATCCCACCAGAGTAAACCATTGCTCACATAAAGACAAACCACAGGCAATTTAGTCTCCAACTGACCCATCCTAAGTCCTGCCCCTTTCACTTTGTGCTTCAATAACAGTTGAGCAAGCTTGACAGCCTGGTGGAACCTCAGTCAACCTTGTCCTTTCCTTTTCTTAGATATGATATGTGCTTGTCTATGTTGAAGAAAACCAAATTTCGAAGATTACTCAATTACTCTCTGCCCAAATGCAGCAATTACTGTAATTAGGGTTTATAGGTGATCCAGAGCTCAAGACAGCCATATCTCAGGCAGCTGTATCACAATAGCTAGCTCAATTCTGGCTATTCTGACCCTATGCTGGACCTGACAAGTTTCAGATCCACTGTGGCCTGAAAACCATTTTTTCCACAATCCTGACTGGCATCTGTGAAACTGTTGACAGGATTCAGTACTCTTACATTTTGCAGAGAAAAGCTCTAATGTACATGTTAAGTGGACACACTCAGAAGCAAACCAGACTTTGAAGGTGAGCAGCTCTCACTGGAGTGATCATCTGGAATCTGGAATCCACTTCATCACTATAGGGACCATCTTTCCTTTCATGCTACTCTCACAGTTTCCCTTTCTGAGTTTTTTTTTACCTGTCATGTGGACACCTGACCTGTGTTGGAACTATTCACATAAAACAGCTGAGCAGCATTATGGTTGTCACTGCTTGCAGAGAATCCAAAGTACAGTAGTTTCAAATACTTCACTGAGAAACCAGATAATTACAATGCATAAATAGCCAATAGAAGTTAAGTTTCACTTTTACATCCTGCCTGTCCACATACCCCCTCCTTTCCCTTGCCGACACTTTGCTTTCATTTTCTATCCTTGTCATTCTTAGTCTCCATCTCTCTCTTTCTTTCAATTTTGGGGACTTGGTTAAAAGACCTTCTAAAAAAAGTTTGATTGTTTTCCTGAAGAGATGCCATTAATGTGGGGTCATCTAACACAGGTTGACCCACTCAGATAGATGACAGATGGGTTTGACCAACCCATCCCCTTACAGAATGTTTTAAGAGACCACAAGAAGCCCCAGTAACCTGGTTACTGAAGTGCACGTAAATGTACTGTCAGCAGTGGAAATGCAGTACATTTGATGTATATTTGAGGCTGATTTTTCATCTGACTCTTGGTAAGATTGTACACAAGCAAATATTCAAAAATGTTTGTTCCTGTGAACAGCTAAACAGTGGGTTTGTGTAACATTTCCACAGGACACACTGAGATGCTGCCTCTTATAACATCACTGTGACAATTGTTTTGTCTAGAGCTCCACAAAGTGCTGGTTTAATCCAGACACTCTGGGTGGAAGGCGTAAGGAACATACAAGAACATGAGGGGGGTTGTTTGGCTAAGGTTACCCAAGTTGCTCTTGGAGAGGGATCAAACCTTGAGGAGGCCCTTCATCGTCATCCTTCATCCACGCTGCTCATGTTATGCTTAGGCTTTTAGATAAACTCCCACACTGGAGGGCGAGCGCAGCACCGGTCCAGGGGTCTTTTCTTTTCTTTTTTTTTTACAGTCACATTTGAAGAAACAAAAACTCTCCTGGAGTTACGGGAGGTGCTGTGTGGGTGAGTTGTGGGGGAGATAAAGCTTGTCATCATGCATTCCCTCTACTGCTCACATGAAACAAACATGTCTGTCCTCGGGCCTTCACGGCCTGTGGAGGAAAGACATTCCTCTTTTTGCTCCTGCATTAATCCAATTACCAGACACCTGCAGACATGCAATAACAGTTACTGTGCCAAGATACCACCTCCTTCCCCACCATCCCAACTACCTCGCATTTAAAAAACACTTCCAGGACTGGATTACACCAGATATTTGTAAATTTACAACTAGGTTTGTGTGTAAAGGTCTTAGTAACTACTAAGACTGGTCATATGCTAAATCAGGTTGCACCATTACAGCTTGAAATGTCCTGACTAGTACAGACTTTATTAATCTAAGCTGAAATAACTTTAACAGTTCTAGAGGGAGGAAATGTTTTTTTTCTTTCTAAACACATTATACATGTTAGAACATAGTTGCTGAAAACATGTGAAAACACTGAGAACTATGTGGTACTGAATTGTGGCATTAGACCGTTAAACTGTTGCTCACAGTTTCTGTGTTCAGGATTTTTTGGGCAGACCTGAAACATGGCCCGGTGACATGCCAGAGCCATGGTCCCCCAACACTATATAAGCCCCACTAACGAACACACGAAAGACACCGCATCCCCCTCCCCTCACCCTCCCTAACAGTCAGTTACAAACGTATCTTCAGTGACTCTCAGTCCAAATCAACCCAGCACTTCACTTCAGCTCACTTCAGTTCCAACAGCCTGACACAGAAGAAAAAAAAACATCCTGACACCGTCCTCTAGCTCAAACATGTCTGGACATGTCCAATAAAGCTGCTAGACAGGGCGTCCATGTTTCAGGTGGTTTTCAGGACATAGTGGTGTTTGACACTATGACAGCGGAGCAAACACACCTTAATTTTTTTAATTATTCAAATTTAACTGGGTGGTTAATAACATGTTTCTGTGGTGTGACAAACTCAGAGCACACAATTATTGTTGCTTTACACCAGCTTTAAACTACACTGATCATTCTTTGTAATTTTAGTAGTATGTAACCTAGAATGAGAGGGAAATATCAGATATATAGAATGTTATTCTAATATTTATTGCATGTTTTGCTATTTGATTTATATTGTGTTATTTTTATGAAGTGTTACTTTAAATCTTCCCAGTCATTATTAAACAGCATTAGATGTTTCTGCAATATTCCATGTAACTATTTTTATTCTAAATGGGTATCTCATTGGATCATATGTTTGTTTTGTTGGTTCAGTTAGCTGTGGAGCAGTTGCTTGCTGATTGCACAACTGCTATGAAAGTGGAGATATATGCAGTAATAAATTGAAATGGATTGCACCACCCAAACTAGTTCTTATGTAATAGTCAGCTGTCACTAAATATTTATAGTGAGTAACTGCTTAACGAACTAAACCAACTCACAAAACTAACAGCTTGTTAATATGCAAGTAAAGAAGTAAATGTAGGAAATTGGCAATAAAACAGAAAAAGGAAGGACTCCACAGTGTTGCACAGATCAGTGGGGGTGGGTGGGGCTGGGCTCTTCCTGAAATCCCCTACCATCTCCACAGTCTTTAGAGTGTTGTGTGTCACATTGTTCTGACTGCACCAGGTCAGCAGATGGTCAGCCTCCCACCTGTAGGCGGACTCATGCATCCCCACCAGAAATGAGTCAAAGGAGGGTGGTGTCATCCGTGAACTTCAGGAGCTTGACAGACTGATGACTGGAAGTGTAGCTGCTGGTGTACAGCTTGGTGCAGCTTAGCTGATACAAACTCAGCACTTTCATACATTTCATACACTTTCATTTCCAGAACTTTAATTTCTCAACAATGCTTTTATTGTGAAACATTTGCAGGCATGTGTGCTATAGATGATTCCTGGCAACCAATTTAGACATTACTTAAGTCTTGACTAGCTAAGACATTTATTCAGCTAAGACCTGATTCCTAATTCCATTAATCACTAGTGTGAAACTACATAACAGCCCATTCTCACTCCCAACGCATCAAAGCAGGTTGGTCAGTGCCTTTATGCTTCAAACTCTGGTGGAGTAGGTGCTCCTTTTGCATCATCTCTGGAGGTGCCCCCCTGGCGTTGTTTATTGTGGCTTCTAAGTCAGGTGATACAGTGTAAAGACCAGAAAATTAAGGTCGATGTATAGAGGACATGAATGGATGGGTCAGACTAACACAGGACTTTCACCCAGGAGACTGGGGGTTGTGTCCTGTGTGAAACCAAAAGTCATTGTTGACTTCCTTTTAAGATGATGTCACATGTCACATTATGTAAGAAGCATACTTATTTCAAGCCAAACCATGATCTTTTGCTAAACCTAATATGGCTTCTTAAATCTAACCAATTAGTTTTTGTGCCTTTACTTTGAAGGTCTACTTGGATGCTGCATAATCATTATTGCTAACTTGACTGGAGCCTCGAACAAGTAAAACTGATGGTACACTAAATCAATTTAAGCTGGTACAACTTAAAAATGTTATGTTCCACTGCAGCCTTAAAAATATGAGTCGACTGAGCATGAGGTTAATACTCGGTTCAAAGTCAGATTTGAAAATGCAAAACCAATTGAGTTAAGTGGACCTGAGTAAACATTCAAGTTCAATAAGTTTAAGATATTAAGTCGAATCAACTAAGTGTAAGCAGGTAGGGAATGAATTTGAGCTTTAATCATGGTTAGCATCAGTTTTGTTATTATGAAAAGAAACAAACAATATCTTAACACAGTGGTTCCCAAACTGTTTTTCAAACAATCATTAACAATAATTTGGGATGTAACTGATAAGAATTAAACTCCCCAGTTTGGGAACCACTGTCTTAACATGTATTCGATGGATGAACAGCAAGTTTACATCACACATGTTTTCTTCAAGCTACAACTGAATGCTGGGAAGTCTGCTAGTATGCTGATTCTTTCTAAACTTAATTTAATGAGTTGAGTGAACTCACAATTGTACATTAATTCAACTCAAAGGGTTTTAAGTTAGAACAACTCATGTTTTTAAGTTCTGAGGTGGCCCTGAAAATGAAAACTATACATTTTATTAAACTTGAGACAATTACATTTATGTTTAGTTAACAAGAAAAGATTAGCTGACTCCACTAAATTCCTGTATGATGTTTTACAGTGTAGAGGGGTGCCTACAGCATTATAGTTTGAACTGCAGGGTCACTGACCAAGCTGCTGTGTTTGACAATTTGGGAATAAGAACATGTTGATTATAGTTAGCAGTTCCGAAGAACCTTGGAGGGACTTTAAATCCAAACAAGTAGCTGGTGCAATCCAGTCCTGGCAGTTATTGGTGCAAATATTTTCCACACAAAAAAGTGTGGTGCAACACATTTTACATTAGTGATGTGTAAATTTCCACATATGCTTAGGTTGTAACTTGGCGACTGTCTCCTGAAGAATAGAATATTCCACAAAGCTCGCTAGAGTCATGTTACACACCTGCCAAGGCCTTAAGCTGAAAACACAACATCCAAATGTTTTGAGGTATTTGAGAAAGGCTTAAAGTGAACTTCAGGTACAAATCCTGTCATCCAGCTCAAATCTGGCTGCTCAGTCGCTCTGATCCATTTTTCTCCTCCTCAGTTTCCTTTCATGCTCGGAGTCGGAGCTGCCCTGTGTTTACAGTAGGACATGAAAAGAGCCCAGCACATTCTGCCGACTCCCATTCGTAGGAAGCCGTGGACAGAGTGAATAGTTTAGGTTTGGCCCGGTGGGGGTGGGACTGAGGGTGGGGGCTGATATAGTGTAGATCAAAGTCTTAAGATGGAGATATATTCATATGCCACACAAAATGAGCTGTTTGCTCAGGCCACAAGTCAACAAGTATGGAACAAGTCAGCTCCGGACAATACAGTGCAGGAACATGGAAATATATAAAACTGATGGAAAATTCCACTGTCAGGTCCTCATACGCCGCTCCGTATCATCAGTGTGTAATGGTCGGAGCCTTCCAGGAGTTATTTTGTCATGATGTGTGGTCATTCATCTTTTTAGTGTACGTACATTCCCCCAACCTGCCAAGACTATTTCTACTCCAGTTATGGATTTCTTTCCTTTTCCCAGAAACGCTGCAGAAACCTCCAGAAAACTTCCATGGGCTCGCTGCATCCAGCTGGGTTTTGCAATATATAATGTCAGTAACGGAGAGAAGGTGAGAATATCCAAGAAAAAGAAGGAGTGGTGCCCCTCACTGTGCTGTGGTCTATGAATTCAGGCTCCTGTTGGCGCACATACTGGTACCTTTCCCACTTCCACTATGGATGACCCCCAGTATCATTGTTGAATGTATTTAAAAAAATTTACAAAAGGCCACTGAGAAGGACAATGAGAGTGGGAATTTCTTGGTGTCTCACAATTTGATTTGATTCATTTCCAATTCAGAGGACTACAATGCAATGATAAAGTAATTACTGATGCATTTTTAAGCTTTTAAGCCAGAGGGTGCCGGTTATTTTGTATCCATCCACAGTTGCTCATGCTCAGCCATTCTCACCAAAACTCAAGAAGCAGCCTCGTGTAGAAGTAAACATGATGCATGTGTTGTGGAAAATTCAGTGACTTCAGTAAATGATTGCTTTTGGTTTTTTAGATCTTTCCTGGCAGCCAATTTACTCATAACTAAAGTCTTGACTAGCTAAGACATTTCTTAAGTTAATGCAACATATCAAATGCAGCAGGTTGGTCAGTGCCCCTGTGCTTCAAACTCTGGTGGGGTAGGTTTTTGTGTCATTTTTGGAGGTGCCCTTCTGGCACTATATTTAGTGTGGCTTCAAAGTCAGGTGATGTCGCATAAAGACCAGGAATTTAAGGTCCTTGTATGAAGGAGGTGGATGGATAAGTCAAACTGACACAGGACCTTCACCCAGGAGACCAGGGTTTGTGTCCTGTGTGAAACCAAAGGAGTCAACGATGGCTCCTTTTTAAGATGTTACATGTCACGTTACATATGTGAACTTAACTAAATAATATACTTATTTCAATCTATGATCTTTTCCTAAACCTAGTATGGCTTCCTAAACTTAACCAAGTCATTTTTGTGCCTTTACTTTAAAAGTCTACCAGGACATGGCATATTCATTATTAAAGTCCTCCACATCATCCACATCCGCATTGCAATGGCAATCAAGTTGTTCCCCTCCCCCTAATGGACAGCTGGCTTGAACCTTAAAGGGTAGATATACTCTGAAATGCAAAAAGCAGTTGTTTTGTTTGTACTAAATTGGGTTTATGTGTAGTTAGCATGTTGATACACATGTTTGAACACATCTGCTTATGCAAACAGCCAGCATAGTGTAAACTGTGTTCACATCACATCAGAGTTTATCACTTAGGAAGAACAAATTAACTTCACTTGCCATGTTTAAGTTGGAAGAACCTCACAAAATTAAGCACAATCAAATAAATTATTAAACTAGTTATAGTTACCTACCTCCCTCAAAGCAATCTGTTTCCTATATTTTTTAAGTTCTATCAGCTTCTCCATTATAAATTGCCTTTGGCTGCATTTGCAAAGATATCCTCTCTGACCCTGAAGGATCCATCCAAAGGACAAAACTGATATTACTTGGGCCCTTTCGCAGATGTGGAATGTATCAGTTGAGCTGTACTGTTCAGTGGTATTAAGAGTTTTGACCTCTATTTCATGTCATGGTTGGAATCTTGTCTTGGATTAAACCACTACAGTGCTTCAAAACCTTAAAGATTTTAGTCCTGGTTGATTGTGGTGATACCTGTGGTTACTGCAAGTTGGCCATAGAGTTACTCCATTCTGTTCCATCTTCCAATTAGGCACTGTGTATCTATTAGCCAAAAAAAAGCTTAATTAATCACACTTGATCAAATGCAAGCCAAACGTTTTAAGAAACAAAATGTCTTAGAGTTCTGCAACCTGACCCAAACCAAGCAGGTCCTGGCAAAGTAGCAGGTTTTTGATTGGGCAGCAGGACTCTATGATTTACCATTGGGTAGCAAGCACTGATCAGCTTCTCTATAATCCATTAGAAACAGGGGAAAGGGCTTCCAAAACAGGCCAAGCAGCCAGATTTAATATGCTATACCATGAATACAAGAGATCTGTGTTTGGTGATCTGTTGTCAAATCTTTTGGGAGTATAATGCTCCTATAACTTCATAAGTTTAAATTTCAGTTGCCTAAGAAGAAAAAAAAGCCAAACTGGTGTTAATACTTTTGATGTTTTCCTTTTGCTAATTTGGTTATGATACACTTCATGGTTTGTATAGTTATACATACTTAGCTAGCTTATTTTATGCTAGTTGTCATGTTACTTTTACAGAGTGTATATTTGTCACAGGTCTAAATGTAAGGGTTCTTTGAATATTACGAGTTGTGCAAACACATTAACTCAAAACCCCAGCCTTCTAAATGACCACACCACAATACATTTGAATCAACACTGAAAGTAGGGTTTATTACATTACATATTGTTGTATTACACTGCATTAGTGTTTTTACCCCTAAAATGGTAGTGCAGTCTATTAAGAAATAAAAAGACATGTATTGCTTAAATAAAAAATACTATTATTGTCGAAATTTTCTGTGGTGCAGGTCACAGATCGTAGATTTTGTCCAATCACAGTCACTGTTTTCACACTCCAAACTCAACCAGAAAGTGACGATTTAATGATGTCATCAATCTGTCTAATTGTTTCTGTCCTTAAGTCACTCTGTGCAATCATAAAATACAATTATAGAACAAATGCAACACAGTTTGTTCCATGAGTGGGTATATGAGTTGTTCCACATTGATTTGAAGGATGTCTGCAATTATGGAAGGGGTCTGTAACAACTTGACCTTTGACCTCTGTGATCATTTAGGAGCAGGTTTCATTCTGAACACACCCTGAGTGTTTTTCATCTGAACTGTTTCCGTGACGTTCGGGCTTTTCATTGAGGATCAACACTGTACTATGCACATATCAACATGATAGCGAGCCTTTCAGCTGCAGGAGAAGGGAATGTGCTTGTGCAGGACTCAGCAGCCAAACTCCCAACACCGGGAGCTTCACATGAAAAGAAGAAAATGATCCGGCAGACCTCGGTGCACTCACTAAAGAAGCTATTTGACGTGGGCCTCGTGGGCCCGACTGCTGTTGTGTTTGGCCGGAGAAGGTTCGGAGCTGCAGGGCAGCAGGAGCCACCTGTGGCTGCTGAGCAAGAGCTGTTTGGATGGCAGGACAAGACATGGCCACCCCTGGTCATGACAACATACTGTAGAGCAGAACAGAGCAGGGTGTCGGAGAGGATGGTAGGAGCTTAAGTTAGACAGGGATGAAAGAAGTATGAATGACAATCACACATTTAAAAGATGGTTTAACTCTTCAATATACAGTTCGTCCATGATTACGCAGGCTTCTTTTGGGATTGTTGTGGCCTAAAACACCTGATTTCATGGCAGTTTTTCTGAAACATGGGTGCACGATGCATTTTTTTTTTTCATTTTGCTTATTAAAAATCAAAAGTAACTTGTTCAAGGGAGAGTAAAACCTTACCAAAGAGGCTCTAGATTACAACAAAACAACATTGTACAACATTACAACAAAATATGGAGCACAAACTCAGTCAAAATATCAATCATATAAAATATAAAATGCACAGAACATTGATAAATGTCAATAATAATGAGAAACCATGTGTTATTTTCCATCTCTGTGAGAAAAGAAAAATACAAAGTACAATAATTAAACAATGAGTCAGTCAAATGAAACATACATACATGACTCATAGGAAGTTATGATGACTGGTCTGACTTGCAGAAGGGTTGCAATGACTGAATAAAATTGCAAGGTTGTGCAAAACTCACAGAAAATGGTTGAATTTGCATAAACTATTGCAGTCATGACATTGCAACTTCCTGGAAGGACTGAATTCAAGAGTGGTAATGATTTGATAAAGATAGTTCTGCAATGGAAAGTTGCAAAATATAGTCATTAAAATTAGCTCACAGGGTCAGTTTATCCAAATTACACAGAAACAAATTTGCTGCTGTTTCCAAAGTAAATCTTTGAACCTGAGATGAAACAAATATAGACCTATCCAGAATGCTTTCACAGTCTTTCTTAAGAAAGTTACAGCGAAGTTTATTAGAGCCCTGCGCTGGTCAGAGACTGACACCAATATCATTTAAAGTTCATGTAAAACAACAATAAATGTGTGTTGTGAGTTTGTCACATCACAGAAACAATTTAAAGAGGCACTACTATAAGATCAGGTCTCAAAATCATGAAAAAATGAACCGTCTTCTCTTATCTGAAACACTGGGGGCGTTTGGAGTTGTATTCAAATCAAAACTCCTCCAAAGTGCAACTTTTCCCAGAAACTTTCAGGATGCTCAAACTCCCTGATGCTCTGCATGGTTAGAGGATTCTTCTCTAAGTACTTTTAGAACTGGGTAAGGCTTTTTCAAACATCACCCTGAGTGGTATAAGTTCTGTGTATAAGGTGCAAATTACACACTCGTCTTTGACCTGCTGGAGAAAATGCATAGCGACAGACTCCCTCTAAAACATATATGCTACATAAACATTTGTGGATACTATTTCAATAAAATCTCTCTCAACATTCCAAATGTACCTATAATATTTATTTGCTCTGTCTTGAATTGTTACAGGGACACATAACAATATGCAAGCCCTTTTGTTTCCACAGCACTTAAAGATTATGATTAATTGTGTCACTGCACGTTGCCAAATCAGTGATTAATACAGTGTATACATTAAGTGTCAGTATAAAGGAACAGTGGTTACAATGTGCACCTGGCAGAGGGGGAAATGAGCGTAGAGATGTAATAACAGATATATGTAACAGACACTGGCTGAGGATGTAGAGCTCATTAGAAATGTGAGAACATGCAGCTAACACGGGTCAAGAGGATGTGATAGATTGTACACCGAGACACCCACTACACAAATGGCTGATGGAAGGTGAAAGAATTGTCAACCGGTTTGGTCGTGAACTCTGGCTGAGGCTGCAGACATGATATTTTCAACAAATTGTCTTCAAAGTCCCACTTCAGTGTATTTTGGCATTTTATGATGTGTCATATTTTTGAGAGTTCAACAGTCAGCAATGTTGATTAACCATGCTGTTTGCCATTTTTTGAGAAATTACTTTTAATTTTGTTCTTGGAGTTAAAGTCCACCACCAGTCATGTTTTAAACAACATAAAATGCTCTGCAAGAATTAATAAATTGTCTCATGTTTGGGTTGTTTTGTAAAATAAGTGAAAATGCTTAGTTAGAATGGCTTACATACAGCTCTACACCTTGCCTTCATTTAGTATTCAAGGATTCATGAATATGCAAACAGTCCCCGCCCCCTCCACACACACCCCAACCTCCCACCCTTACTCTTTTGTAGCTGCACCATGCTTCTCCTCTGTTTTGCTAGCTAATCACGGTAACTAGCTACATCCAGCTTCTCCTTTGGGCTGGGCATCGCTGCTAATGATATGTATAGGCCCATCCCCTTGATTAACAGGATTGGTTCCTTAGGTTTATGACATCATGACTGAATCTGGTTTTGTTTTTGAGGCAACCCTCAAGAAATACTAAGACATGGCATTTACTGCTTATTTTGCTCCTGATACGTCTTGTAACCCATGAAAAACAAGTTAAAAATGTGATTTTCACTGAAGGGGCTCTTTAAATAAGTAAAGAGTAAAGCACCACAGACTTTTGTGATTTTGGGCAAATGTTAAGCAAATAAGATATGACTTGACTCCAACCTGGGCCACACTGCGGCAATAACGCTTTACAATTACCATGAGTTGGACAGAGGTTATCACCGTGTGTGTCCCCACAGAGATATAATGTTGGCTTGTTAGCTGGGTTTTTAGCTTGTTAGCCACTGAGCATCTAGCTCAGCAGCTCAGGGCAGCTAATGTCCGGCTGATCCTGCATTCATGTGGTGTCGCACTAAAAGGAAAATTTCATGTGAACGCGCCCTCAAGTTGGAATAAACAACTTGGAAAGTCAGAAAAAAATCTTTTTTACACAAGTTTCATAGTTTTTATCGTCATACATCTTGCTAGCCTGTTATGTCTCTTTTGTCTAAGTCATTTTTGTCTGATGTAATTTTCATCTTGATGCGTGTTTTGCATCATTTTCGTCTTATTATGTCATATTTGTCTTGTTGCACCTTTTAAATCATTTTCGTCTTGTTATGTCTTTTTGTTGTTCTTATCTTGTTACGTTTTTTGCGCTGTTTTTGTCTTGTTATGTCTTGTGACATCTTGTTTCGTTGTTCTTGTCTTATGTCTTGTAACATCTTTGTCGTCTTATGTCTTTGATGTCGATTTGTTTGGTTACATCTTTATATGTTGTTTTCGTCTGGCATTAAAACTAAAGTAACAAGCTTTTTTTGAAAATGTAAGGAGTAAAAAGTTCAGATATTTGTGTTAAAATGTAGGGAGTAAAAGTAAAAAGTTGACAGAAAAAAACACTCAAGTAAAGTACTGATACCTGAGAAATCTTCTTAGGTACAGTAACTAAGTATTTTTACTTAGTTACTTCCCATCTCTGGTGAGCATAGTCTCGACTGATGGCCCGGCCATTGGTTAAAAAGATACTGTAGCTGTAAACATGATCTTCTCAAGGTTTCTGCCTGTTAAAAGGAAGTTTTTCCTCACAACAGTCACCTCAGTGCTTGCTCATGATGGGAACTATTTGGGTTTACAAAGAGTACAGTCCAGCCCTGCTCTAGATAAATATTCTAACTATACAAATAAAAATGACTTGACTAGACTTAATGACACTACTAATCAGGTTGTCATGGTAATGGATTACATCCAACCATTAACTCTACCCCATTCTCTGTTTGAGAAAGTACATTAACCCGGGGCTTTTAACAGTCTGATATTCCTCTGGCTGTTTGCCCCAGTATGTGATAATGTTTTCCTAACGACTAAATGTACAGTTAGTTTCCTTAATATCTCACATTAGCATTCAGCCTTTACTGATTAGCTGAACTAGCCTCAGGCAACGGCAATCAGAAGCCTTTTGGATGTAGAGGAAGATAAAACATTCAGGGGAGCTGTGGGGGCCGTCATAAATCTTACGTAAAGGATCAAATATCAAAAATGCTCAGAGTGAACAAATAACATCATAGCAGCTTCTCTTTTTTTTCTCTCTTTAAATCCTGAAGTTATACACTGCGTCTCCTCCAGCAGGCTCTCCTTCATCTTAACTACATAAATGAAGTTGAAATGAGGA
This sequence comes from Lutjanus argentimaculatus, assembly GCA_034769285.1. Classification (NCBI taxonomy): domain Eukaryota; kingdom Metazoa; phylum Chordata; class Actinopteri; order Lutjaniformes; family Lutjanidae; genus Lutjanus; species Lutjanus argentimaculatus. The sequence goes on along the minus strand of JAWZSL010000003.1, from coordinate 44,258,519 downwards.
AACACTGCCCTACAGAGTGGGATGACAATGGTGAAACTGAGCGGAGTTTGGATGTTGGTGAAAGACTTTGAGCTATGCTTTCAAGCACGGGAGGGAGCCTGGTGCAAAGTACTCAGGCATAGCAGTTTGATTTCCCAAATGTTCATAATTAAACGTTTTCTATTTGAATAGCCAGCAGGGAACTCCTCGGCTTGTGTTTTTGTAGTGGCTATTGTGTTTGTGGAGCCAAATATTGGAAACTTTGATACCGAATCCCCTGGTGTATGTTAACTTTGGCAGCGGCCAAAGGATTCTGGGGATGCTTTTCCTGCGCATTACTGCGCCTCCACTGTCCACCACCCACCATCTCCTCAGGTCGTGGAGTTCCCTGCAGCCACTGCTCGCTGAGCCGAGGAGGGGGAAGCACAGGGAAGACATTGTGATGCATCTCGGGGTGAAAACTTATCTCGAATGTCTCGGAGGTTTTTAGAGAAAACACTTCGATGTGGGAGTTTTTTTGGAGAGGCCTATCTCCTCTCGCTGAACTCTGCTTCATCCTTTCTCATACCTTACAGCGCTGTCTCTCGGGCTACAGGAAGCCTTCAGCCACCTCCACGGCATATCTCCCCACCCCCCCACCGCCGGCGGCACGTATGGTGCCTTGAACCTCTCAGCCTGCGATATCTCCCTCCTGCCCGGGGATCAGTAAATGTTCAGACTACTGTGGAACAGAGGACCGGGGCAAGGCTCCTTTGGCCGGTCTCTGCGCAGCACAGGATGAGTCCCGGCTGGATGGGAATGTGAGCTGAGGGCCGCACAGGAGGAAAGGCAGAGTCAGCAAACAAGCGGTAGAGCAAATAAGCCACACATACTGTTTGTTATGAAGTTCTCTGTTCACGTGTGCGTGTGCTTACACAGTACCACTGATACCAAGTCATCCAGTACTATGGTATATAGTCTGAGGTTAGTCATCTTTTTTAGTAATGGAGGGTAGGAGTATGACCTCCACTGGCCCCTGGGAGTCCAATTTCTATAGGGCCCCAATCAGCATTAACAGCTTGTTAAATGTAATGTGTGTTCCGTGGCCCCACTTAGGTTTACGTTTCCCGCTGACTATTATCACATTTAAAATAAGTTTTCTTTTTGTCTTCACAATCTATGAACAGTGAGGAAATACAAGGGGTGTGGAAGGGTCTCGGACCTTCTTATAGAGAAGCAAAGTCCCTCCCCTTCCAGTGCACCATTATGGGACCCTCAGAAAAAATATGAACAGTGATTTTTTTTTTTTTTTTTTTAAATCATGCTATGAATTAGACATTGTCAGTTTAAAAGGTAATTTTCCAAGTTAGAGTTCACCTCCACTCATGTTTTAAACCACTGGTTCCCAAACTGGGGTCCGAGCCCCCCAGTTAGGGGGGTGCCAGTAATCACAGGGGGTCCCCAAGACTTTGTCTGCTCTGAGGTCCTCAAAATCAGATTTGCACATGTCAACTAAAATCACAGTTTCAGGGTTCCTACACCTTTTCAAAAATCAAATTGAAGCTCTTTTCAAGCTTTTCCAGCACATTACAGCTGTGGTAAATGACATATTTATATACAAAATGATTATTTAATCTCTTTATCACATTAAATCAGATCTTATTGTGCTAAAATTATGTTTTGTGACATAAAGTTTCATGTCAAAATGTGTCACCAGTCTTTAAGTAGACTTGGCTTCCTATTAGGGTTACACATTTTGTGTTTTTCTTAACCAATAGTTGAAAATGCTAACAATTGGTGAATTGGTGAATCATTAATAATTAGCATAATAATAATAATAAGAATGTTTTTTCTCATTATTTTCTCAATTGTACAAATGCTACAATTTATACAAAAGTCTGTGTCCGATCGGGGGGGGGGGGGGGGGGCTCCAAGGAAAAAAGGTTGGGAACCACTGTTTTAAACAATATAAAATGCTTTGCAAGTAGTAACACACTGTGTCTGATATGGCTTTTTTGCTAAATAAGTTCACATACCTTGTTAACTCTTTTCCCGCCAGCATTTCAAAGAAAAGTTGTCAGTCAGCAGCAGCAATTTTGACAAAATTTACAGATTTTTCAACACCAACAGAATATTCAGGGGACAGCAAAACTGGTGTTGATGATGTATATTGTGCAAGACGAGAGATGTAGTTCACTGAATGGTTTCACTCAAAACTAGGCCTAACTATGACAAACCTACGACCCACTGAGACTTTCTTGACTCGTAATATGATCTTTTTTCAGAAATAATCCCCTGTCTCAACCACAAGGGAGTCAAACATGTTTTCCACTCACACATCTCACACAACAGAAATCCTTGTGCCCAAGCTCTGTGCATCTCACATCCCAGCTGAGCTGAAGCATTTAGTTAGGTTTGAAGTCTATTTTTTCAATAATACATGCATAAATGCAAGGCAGGTAAAAAGCCAGTCAAAAGGCACTGACTACGTATTTTATCCACGTTTTTTTCCCCTGTAAATGGAGCAGAGCGTGCTCCACACCCCTGAGATCATCTCACTCTCCTCCAGTTTAATCCCACACACTCTCCCTTCCCTTCACCCTGAAGCTGGTGAGCAAGACACGGGGACTTTTTCTGCAGTGTTTTCATGGTCAAACGGTACATTTACTGCCATTCAACTTTACTGGTCAACTTTAATCCTTCTTTTTTATTTTATTTTATTTTATTTTTATTGAGGTCTGTTTTTTACTTTCTCTCTTTTGCTCATCCACACCCAGTATGACACACACACACACACACACACACTCTCTCTCTCTGCTTAGACACAGCTGTCAAATTTTGTGGAATAAGTACGTAATTTAAAAAAAAAATCACGTACAGCAGTGAAGGTGAAGGCTCACTCTTTCACACAGACATGAATTCGTCTCTGTTGGATGGACTTAACTTCTAGAGCTTTCTGTAGTGTGGATCCAACAGCAAGAGCCTTTTACATACACAGCCTTAATAGTCTGATAATAAGGCCCCCCATCATCAGCTTTATACAGCAGGCCAGACTGGATGTGTATTGGCACCTGATAGGAGTGTGTGTGTGTGTGTGTGTGTGTGTGTGTGTGTGTGCGTGTGCGTGCGTGCGTGCGTGTGTGTGTGTGTGTTGTTATATGGGGTGTGGGGAAGCACCAGGGTCTTGGTTAGGTGGGGGTGGAGAGTGGTTTCACCCGTATTTTACATATCAAAGTCAATGGATTTCATCAATTATGAAGACTAAATATAATCTGCTAACTGCAATTATAAGTCAACTTTAAAGGGACAGTTTCACCCCAAAATCAGAAATACATATTTTTCTTCTTACATGTAGTGCTGTTAATCCGTCTGGATAGTTTTGGTGTGAGTTGCAGAGTTTTGGAGAAACTGGGTGTAGAGATGTCTGTCCTCTCTCCAATATGATGGAACTAAACGTAACTCAGCTTGTGCTGCTCAGAGCAGCAATAAATAAATAAATAAATATCTTTTTCCAAAAATCATGACCTAGTTACTCAAGATAATCCAGACAACTTGTTATGAGCAGTTTCATGTAGAAACTACTTTCTTTCTGCAGTGGAATCTACTGGAACTACTTTCTTTCCTACTAAGAGAAAGTAGTTCCTACATGAAACTGCTTCCTACAAGGTCCATGGATTTTCCTGAGTAACTGGGTCATGATTTTTGGACAGTGACACTGGTTTTGAATTTTTCAAATGTATGTTTTTGGCACTTTGAGCCCCACTGGCCGAGTGCCAGTTAGTCCCATTATACTGGAAACAAGGCATATATCCCTACGGCTGATATCTCCAAAATTATGTATGCATTTTTGATTTTGGGGTGCACTGTCCCTTTACAGATACTTATTTAGGACTTATTTTAACACTTAGGATTGGTTAAATGCAGAGAAAAATATTTCTATGGGAATCAATAAAGGATAACTTAAATTAATTACTATGCCAGCTTCCTTTTTATGTTAGACTCAGTTAATTATGGTCTCAAATCAAGACATGGACGCAGACCGCAGTGACAGCCGACACACACGCTGCTCTGTGTATGCTGGTATTTCTGCAGACGTGTTTCTAACATGCAGTTTGTGAGGCCCCAGTCACATCAGAAATGGGAAAAGTGAGATATCTTTGCTTGTCATTGCAATTAAAGGAGGTTTTAGTAGAAAACTGATAGTTTGTTGACCTTAAATAGCTTTGTCCATTATGTACTCAACAGGTCTTAAAATTCTCAGCTTTAGTCGTTTGTATTTGTGATGACATTAAAAATAATTAATGATAAAGACATATGATGATAAATAACATACAGTACAGGGTATATCATTACAAACAAGTATGAACTGGAAAGTTAAGTGCAACACTAACAATTATAGTGATTAGGTGGATGGGTTCACTGTAATTTTCTATGTGTCATGAATTGTGTCTTGAAACTGCTCCAGATATCTCAGTCAATGACACCAACTGCAATCAAAATATTCAGACACATGTAATTATAGTAAATTGAAGTGTCATGACTGAAGACATGAATGAAAAAACACATCAGAATCCATGCGTGTAATTTAATATAATTAAAATGTAGGCTAATACTCTTTCATGGATAAATTGGCCAATTCTAGCAGGTTAATTTACGTGTTGTGAAGACTGTTCTCTGTCCCACAAACTAACAGCCAATATGAAAGTTCACGGATGGTCGCAATTTTAGAGAAAGTGAATAAAAGCACAGAATAACTCTAATCCAAAGTAAATAACACCCTCTGTATTATCATATAGTAACGTTAGCTAGGAAGTGGCGAATGCTAACATTAGCTGTTGTCTAATGGTAGCCAGTGGGCTATGAAATCTGTTGTTCACCTTGAAATACAGCCTGATGTCCATCCAGATTTTCACTGCCTATTGTCTTGCCAATTGCTGATCAATCAGGAGGTGGTGTAATGATAAAAGTTTGTGAGATATCCTGTATGCACAGTATATGACTTGCAACCTGGAACACAGCAGTAAGACATTACACCTTTGAAGTGTGAGGCTGCTGTGTGAACATGATGAATTATAGCTCTACTACATATTATTTAAAATGGCTGGTAACTTGTCCCTTTCTCAATTTATGTTTTGTGTGGTCCCACAAATTTATTACTTGGTCCAACTAAGTTCCCACGTATTCAAAATCAATGTTTAAGTGTATTTATCATACATGTATTTATCTATATGTCACCTATATGCAAGCATCTGGCCCAAAAATGGCAAAAAAGTCATTTTGTAGATATTCTTCGGTATTTTTATTTCATAATATTCATGATATGATATTTCAAAATGGTTTGAAACTGTTGATGACTCACCCTGCATTCGGGGCGTTACTGAAACTTTGTCCAATAAAATGCATTCTTGCTCATGACTTTATTACGAGCACCAATGGAGCAGTTCATTTGATACCTTCTTTTTGAAGGTTCCTCTTTATGAAGAATGCTTGTTTTGATTGTGTACCCAAAGGACTGAATGCAGGTATAGTTTGACTGGAGACATTTCAATACTACTTGGTACCAGGTTATATCAATACCTGAAAGGTACTGCGTACCAATACCCAGCCTTACTTAGGATGTAGTGGCACATAGAGGACAAATAGATCTGCTCAGTAGAGCAAGAGGAGTGGAGTGTTTCTGGAGAGCGGGGAGACTGACAGGGAACACAGCACTGAGGTTGCAGAGTTTGGTTCCGAGCACCTCTGGGATAACCAAGCGAACTGCAGCTAGCAGTTAGAAGAGTTACTTTGGACTGGTTTGTCTTGGCTAACTTCAGTTAGCCAACATCAGCAAAAAAAAAAAAAAAAAAAAAAAATTACCTTAGTAGTTTTGTTCTGGTCTGGGAGGTCACAGTGGACACTGCCAGAGGAGTCAGCTAACAGGACCGCTCTCCCTCCTAGTGTTACATTCTTGGACCGTCATAGCGGTCGGGCAGGGGTTGTAACGCAAAGTGCGATTTGCAACTGTAAACAACAATCAGTGTCTGCACCAAGTAGATTTATACTAATTGATACAGTTCTGTTTGCATCAAAAAGGCCTCCAATCAAACAACAAAATATGTTGATGGTATATACAGTGTTGCCCTTTGAGGTTACACATAGAACATATTTCTAACCTGACTGGACTATCAGCAGAACAAGGTTCAAGGTTCATTTATTTGACTTTGATTCTACAACACAGAGTTGCACAAGAAAATGCTAGTTGTTGTCTTTTTATGAAAGGAAATAAAAGTCTGCTCTGTGGTCTGGTGGTACAGCAGTGAATACCTCTGTATCTCTTGCCAGACGATGGGTGAACAGGCTGTAGCTGGGGTCAGTATTGTCAAAAGCCAGCATCATTTGTCTGCGCCTTCCAAAACACTTGAAAATAAGTCAGTTTTATGAGTAATTGTGAATGTGACAAGGCAGTTTGGACATGTGTAGGTACAGAAAGGAGTCAGTTATGTTTAAGGGAATGATAATGGTTTGGATTAGGATGACTGGAGTGGTGTGTCATTCGTGTGTTGGCTCGTGGGGCTTATATGGTGTTGGGGGACCACGGCTCCAGCACATCACTGAGCTATGTTTCAGGTCTGCCCAAAAAATTCTGAACACAGAAATCATGAACAGTTTAACCGTCTCCACAATTCAGTAACACATAGTTCTGTGTTTTCACATGTTTGCAGCAACCATTTTCTCACATGTACAATGTCTTTAGAGGAAAAACACTTTTCATTCATACAGACTTTAATGCTGTTTTAAACCACAGCTCTGTATTTTTTTTCCTACTATTACAAAATACTGTACCAATGTTTTGCAAGAAGACCAATGCACTTCCATCCATGGTGTAATAATGATACTAATAATCATAATAATGTTGCATTCTGGCAATAGTTTGACTGGCAAACAATTCCACCGTGGCCCATATGGATTATGTAATATAAAATTAGACCCTGGACCTGTAATTAACATATCTGAACATTTACATCATCAACGTGTGTCAGTGTTGCTATGACAATTAGTAAACCTGCTGCCTTTTTCCTGAGTTAGTTGTAGCCAATTTTAATAAACAATAATTCTGGTGGGTTGGCTGAGCATGAACAAGCAATTACACCCAACATGGAGGGAAAGCCAAATAATTAATTTGACTGTGTTTGGGATGACGCCTAAAAGCAGTCAAAACTCAGGGGAAAGGACTGTAACAGACATGTTTTGCAAGTTATTTCAACATTTTGTGGAGAGGTTTAGGATATATCTTATTATACAGAGTGCGTGTGAATGCAGCCTCAGTGAGTTTTCCCTGTGGGTTTTTAAGGAGCTCTGAATGAACTTTTGGAAACAAGGACTCTGGCAGCTTGTGATGTTGAGAATTGTGGTTTCAGTGGTGAGAAATCAGTCCAGACACTGGTGACTAATCTGGCTTGTTACTCTTACAATCATCCTCTGTCTTTTTCTTTCTCAGTGTCAACATGCTAATTTGGCCTGGCCGCGTATTCGCTCTGACATCAAAGCCCTCCCCATGAGGGAGGACAAACACCAACTCCCATCATGCCCTGGTTGTGAGCTAACCAGCAGTGCTGCACATTAGCTTATAATTATGAGAAGAAAATAGCCTACATTATGGAAAAATAATATTTCTGTTGCCCAGAACAACACTGCGCTATAGAAGTGTTTCACTGGGATTTAAGTCGAGCAATACATCCACTTTCAAGTCTGAGACTCTCAGACTCAGAACACTTGCAGGGCATCATTATGAGACTTAATGGCTTATAATGATGCCCTGCAAGTTTTTAAATGTAATTAAAACATAACAGCAAAATATTAAACTTTTTTCAGCTGTTATGTGAACTCAAACAAGAAAATCATGTGAATCACTGCAAATGTAACTAAACATTAGTTTGGTTTATTAGTGGTAGATACTTTGAAGTTTCAAAAAAAAAGGGTTGATTCACCCAAATTATTTTCAGTGCTTCAAATTTCATCGGGAATATTTCTCTCCACAGAAAAAATTTCCAATGAATGTTAACAGTGAGGTCTGCATATTAATGGAGACTGATTTTGGAAGATGTAAAATCAGATTAAAAATAATACATTAAGTAATTTAAAAAATAAAATAAATATTGAGAGGTTCTATAGCCCTTCTGTCGTGTAATGGTTCCACCCACAATCCTCTCTGGGTCCTTTTCCACCAAAATAGCTCTTATACTTGAACTGTTCTTTTCCAGATTCTTGGAACCTTGATCCAGTGAACCAGTCTACATTTCTACCATTTTTGACAGGAACCAGTTTAATCAAGGATGTCATCAACAGAGGGTTGGTTCCTAAGGGAAACCTGCTATTGTTTGGTTCCAGCTGGGAACCAACATTTATGGTTCCAAAGCAGTTTATTTTTGGTGGAAATTATCCGTTCAACAGTTCAAATTCAGAGCAGGAACTGGAGTGGGGCTGGTTCCATGTTGGTGGAAAAGGCCTGTCCACCTTCTAAGGATGCTAACAAGAACCCACCCAGAAGGTTCTATGGAGCACCTTTTAATATTTCAGGGGTTTTATTTAGAACCCACCCAGGATCTTCTAATGAGAAACCTTTTATAATATGGTACAAAGAACCCTGGACAAACCCTTGATGAAAGAGTTCTTGAAAGATTTCAACAATCTTTCAAGATCTCTTTCGCATAGAAAGGTTCTCATTCAGGAGCCTTTCTATGGCATAACGGTTCCACCCGGAACCCTCTCTGGGCCCTTTTCCACCAATATAGCTCTGATCCCTAAACTGTTCTGTTCCAGATTCTTGGAACCTTGAACTAGTGAACAACCCTGCATTTCCACCAGTTGTGAGCAGAACCATTTTAATCAAGGATGTCATCAACAGAGAGCATTGCACATTGAACTGTAGGATATGACACACCCCCTTTGGTTCCTAACCTACTATTGTTTGGTTCCAGCTGGGAACCAACATTTATGGTTATTTTTGGTGGAAATGCTCCAAACAGTTCAAATTAAGAGCAGGATCCAGAATGGGGCTTGTTCCAGGCCGATCTAGAACCTGTGCTAACAAGAACCTACCCAGTGGGTCCTAACAGGACCTTCTTACATTCCAAGGGTTTTATTTAGAACTCATCCAGAATGTTCTTCCGAGAACTCTTTTATATTATGGCACAAAGAACCCTTGACAAACCCCTGATGAAAGAGTTCTCCATGGATTTCAACAATCCTTTAAGAACTTTTTCCTCCAAAAAAGGGTTGGATGAAAAGGGCTCTTGGAACCTTTAGTCTTACAAACCCTTTCTTAAAAAAGGGTTCTTCAGAAGCAAGTGGTTGTGGGTAGAACCACAGCCCTTCAGGAGAACCTCTCTTGGAACCCAAAAGTGTATTGTTTAAATCCTATGTAGATTGTGCTTCTCCTTTGTTAAGCTGTGTCGACCTGTACCCTGTGATACTACCCTGTGTAAAATGTTGTCATAACTGATATAAAATAAGGCCAAAACAACAAAATTATGAACCAGGTGGTAAATTTAAATAGAATAAGATTCAGATGGATTTTAGATGATATAGGCAATGCTTTATTATAATTTTCCTGTACTTTGTCTGACCTATGCTTGTGAACAAAATAGCATCCATGGAGGTCAAAGTAATAAACTTGTCTCTGGCTGTCATAAGTCTCTGAGGACTCCGCATTAGGGGTCCAGCACTCCTATGGCCCCGTCTGTCAGCTTTCCCACATCAGGCTCTGATGGAGGCAGCCACTTCCCCCTCAGCTGGGCAGGCTGCCAGCTGCTCCAGTCACAGTCTTTGATGGGGTACAAGTCAGCCTATGGGGGCCATTACGAAACGCACAGGAATGATATGATGGGAGTGTCATGCTAATACACTTATTGGAATCAGGTTTCTCGTGAGTTAAGTATGGACCTCTCCTCTTTCAGTGACAGGTCTAACATCTGGTTCACAGTGATGGGGGAGTAAAGTTCAGGGATACAAATGAAGCAGCGGTGTCTGTAGTTACATCAAACTTTTACAACAAGTGTGAACAACAAGTCTAAATCTCCACTAGAATGACTAACCAACATACTCATCATTCTTTTATTCTCCGGCTCTCCACGGCACAATCACTTCTGGTGATTTGATCTGTTGTTTTTCATTGTTTTTCCTTTTGGCAGCGCTGTCTTGGGTGTTGTGAACCGCTGGGGTTTTACGCCTTAATGCACAAACAAGCAACTGCTGTGGGGCCCCACCAACCCTGTCTACCAGAAATTACGTTTGTATAAAACTAATTCGCAACAGCAAATGCGTTTAGAAAGAAACACAACGCCAAATTTAGGCCTCATACCAATTTTGACCGAGGCGGTTCCAGGGCTGATTTGGAGCCGGAGCCTAATTTAGAACCAGTTCTTTGCGTGTCGACACCCAACGAATTGGCTCTCAGCCCTGAAAACCTGTCTGAGAGTGGCGCCAACTCTTTGCCGGGCCAAGAGAGTAAGAATCGCTATGTCAGCCCAGAGGAAAGGAAAAGTTCCAAATAAGATCTCATCTTTGTCTAGCCTTTGTCTTCTAGACATAAATTAGCTCAATTTAAGACCAATATGAGACTTCGACTGTTTTCTCGTACATCTTAAAGTCGGCTCATGAGAAACAGCCTTTGTCTCGTCTCAGCCCGAAACAAATTTGAGCCCAACTGAAGATCTTTAAATGTTCTTTTTTTGTCTCACTGCACTGATCTCATATTTGTCTTAAAGCGATATTCCAGCTTTATATGATAACCCACTCAGTATGTACTCACCCCTATGCCGATGTGATGATGGGTGAAGATCTTCAGTTCACAAAACAATCCTGGAGTTTCAGCAGAAAACAGGGTAGCAGCCTCATCTAGTATAATGGCAGTGAATGGAGACCACGGATAAAACATTAAAAAAAGAACACAAAACAAACACAAAATGTCTCCATCCTGCTTGTGTGGTGTAATCCAAGTGTCCGCGAACCGTGACATTAAAAATTAACCGTAAAAGATGCCATTTACGCCATGTTTTTAGCTGAAATGTCAACTGTAGCATGTAGCTGGTAGGATGTAAACATGGCGTCGATCTCTCGAGACTTCCGCACGTGCGTCCATAAAGAGATATACGAAGATATACAAAGTCTCGTGAGATCGATTCACACAATCCTGGCACCCAAACATTAGCCTAGGGCTTTCTGGCCCTGCTCTGGAGCAGGGTTAGCCCCGAGTTTGCAGGTTTATCCCCTGAAAATCAATTTAACCCAGTGTTAAAAGCTGCCAGTGTGAAACCAGGCTAGAGGATCAAAGAAGTAGTCACTGAACATTCTAAAATGTTGAAATTAGTTGCTGTACCAATGGACATTTAACCCAGGCATATAGAAGTGCAAGGTGAATCACTTAACCCTGGGCTTAGCTCGAACCATGTGCGTGTGAAAGGGGTCTAGCTTATCCCAGGGTTAACTCAGGGATAACTCTTATATATCCTTTGCACAGGGGTAAGAATGTGTGGTCAGTCAATCTTCACCAGAAAAATCGTCCATATTGGTCATCTGTACATGCAGCTTATTATAACCCATATTTAATGTTACATCTTGTTGCTGTAGTAATTAATACAGGAGCAAAAGAGGTCAAGAGATGTTGTATAAAGAGTAACAAAGTCTACATAAGGAGGTGATTGGGGTGGACCCTGGGTCAAACAGGACTGTCACTCAGGAGGCTGGGGTTCAAGTCCCATGTGACACCAAAGGTCAATGTTGACTTATTTAAAATTTTTACATAACTTATCATGACGTACCCTCCATCATGTTATATACCTAACATACTTACACCAACCACAATGTGTCCCTAAACCGAACCAACTAGTTTAGCATACCTAAAAATAGCCAAACTCCTGCTGCTTCACAATGTCAATCTCTCATTTAACGTCACATGACTTACACTACTTATGTAACATACTTAAAGTCTGGTAAGCCTGTCTCTGGTACTCTCCAGTGGTCATATAGGTCATTTTGGGAGTCACTGACAATCTATGTATTCTCTCGTTTAGGTATGGGGATGTGTTGGTGTCATGCATAACATGTGGCAATTCATTCACATATGTAGTGATTCATTAAATGGGAAAAACACCATTGTTTTTGAACATATTAGTACCTGAGTATACAGGGTTGGGCCCCCAAACACGCAGGAGTCCTGAAGGCACCCATCTGGTTCTTGGGACATGGATTATCCACGTGCATATAGGACTGATTGATTAGCAAATCTAAATGTATCTTGAACATCTGTCTTTGTCAGTGTAGCCTTACTACAATTAACCAGAAAAGTGGACAAAACTCAGGCTATTACATGAATTAATTAAAATGGGCCCAGTGCTACAATTGCGACATGCAAGGAACATGTCATGGCACAAGCTCATTGGCAAATACCAGTGTTTTGAATCAGATTTTAGCAGCCACTGGTAGCCCATGCAAAGTGGAAGAACGGTGTATTGTGGAGCAATGTAAGAACTGTGTTAGGTTGAAGACCAGCCGGGCTGCTGCATTCTAGATGACCTGCAGACGTTGGGTGGTACATCCAGGCTCACCGGCCAGGGGTGAGTAGCCCAGCCAGTATTCTTGGCGCAAGATGAGAAGATGCTAGACCAGAACCTGTGCCCAGTCCTGGGTGAGGAATTGGACATACAGTATCCCCCTGATGTTGTGGAGAGTGTGAATCCAAGGAGCAGTTTAGTCGTAGCAGTGTTAGTAACAAGTGTCTGCTTTACATCTGGCTAGCCTGCAGCTCACATGTGGTGTTATCTCTACAATGTGGCTAAAACTTGGGTTAAAAAACAGCAAAAGAATACTGACATGTCTTAAGTAGACTACAACTCCAGGGGGACTCCAACTGATCCCAACAAACAAACTGTGCTGCTTGCAAAACCAGCTCAAACTGGATCTGTTGGTGCAGGGCGGGTTCTTTTAGAAACTTTTGATCATGGAATCTTGTGAAATCAACTTATTGCAAAGTTTAAAAAAATACAATTAAATTAAAGGAAATGATGAGATGTTGACATCTGTTTAATTAGGTGTGACGTTAGAGTTTACTGACTGCGCACTCACTCACATATGAGTTTGATTTTATTTTGAATAAATATAATGGGTGGGATAGTGAGTGGTGGTGAGTGTAGGACAGAAACTGGCCCAAAGGTTCAACATAGAGCATCTTGTCAGGGCTCACATCTCTCAAAGGATCACATTTCCCATAAACCCCACTGCTTCCTGTCTCCTTGTCTTTGTCTTTACTGAAGAGTCCAAACATGTTGGAAGTGTTTTTTCCACTGAATATTCATTCCTTCCACCACTTTCCACTGCCAGAGGTTCTGGAGAGTTTGACTTCAGTAGTTTTGGGAGAACACGGCCCCGCTACTGGTTAGTGTCAGTCTGTCCAGGAGGTAATGTAAAGAGATGAGGAGGAGGAAGAGCAGCACATCACATGATGACAGCTAGAATACATGGTTGTCGCTGTGGGATGTGGATTATATATTATTTGACCAAATTTGTCATATGTAACCTATATACAACAAAGATACACCAAGTAGACTGAGGTCCATCATGAATAGCGTGGTGACATTTAAAGTCTGACTGTTTAGTTTTAAATAGCTGTCCATTTATCAAAGAAAAAAAAAACTTCTTGTTACATATTTGAACACTATTCTTCTGTGTTATGCAGCCTTGCGAAAGAATGAGTGTGACCAAGGCAGCTGTTGTCCCACAGCAAGAGTCAGAACATCACAGCACTGCTCAGCTTTGATCAGTGTTAAGCACTTCCATGGGTCACCATCAACCCCAAAAAACACAGCAAACGTGCTGTCTCGGATGCCCCTATGGCAGGCATGTCCAAGCTATTTCACAAAGGGCTGAGTGGCTGCAGGGTTTTTGCTCCAACCAACCAACAGAAAGCCTGACTCGACTAATCAGCTGTTTGAAGACTGAAATCAGTTGATTAAATGAGTTGAGCCTAGTGTGCTCCAGCTTGCTAGAAACAAAAAGTGGAGAAAATGTGGTAATGTGCCCTTTAGAGTGCCCTTCAAGTAGACAAAACATGATAAAGTGCCCTCATTGTCCGAAACAACATGATAATCTGCCTAGGTGCACTGGGGTGCCCTTCCAGCAGAGAAAATGTGGTAAAATGCCCACTAGGGTGCCCTTCAAGTGGACAAAATATGTTAAAGTGCCCTCTAGAGTTCCCTTCAAGTAGACAAAATGTTATAAAGTACCCTCTAGAGTGCCCTTTGAGTGGAGAAAACACAATCAAGTGCCCTTCAAGTGGCCAAAATGTGATCAAGTGCCCTCTAAGGTGTCTTTCCAGTGGACAAAACACGATCAAGTGCCCTTTGGAGGGCCTTTCAAGAGGACAAAACATGATCAAGTGCCCTCTAGAATAGCCCAATGTCCGAGACAACATGATAATGTGCCTAGGTGCACTGAGGTGCCCTTCAAATGGAGAAAATGTGGTAAAATGCCACCAGAGTGCCCTTCAAGTGGACAAAACACAATCAAGTGCCCTTCAAATGGACAAAATGTGATTAAGTGCCTTCTAGAGTCCCCTTCTGGTGGACAAAACTTGATAGACGTGTATCATAACTTTCAGTGTGCTGGTGGCCCATCACATACAGCTGGTGCCCTTTCTATTTTTTTCGCCCCAGCCCTTCCTATGGCCTGAATCCACCACTGCCTATGTTGTCTTCTATGTATGAGGTGTTATTAGTGCTTTGCCTAACTCCTTTGGGAAAATCCATCTCATCTGGAGCTTTCCATGGTACCAACTTGTGTTATTAGCTAGTTAAAGCTACTAGAAGGAGTTTTTAACTAGTTATGAAACCGTCTACAGTCTTAACACTGATGCCTCTGTATGACCTACATAAGCAAACAATGTCTGCCACCTTTGCCTACTTTCTATTAACCCATTAATGACTAATGACTAAATTTAGTATGTTAAGGAAAAGCCCCACAGATTTTTTTTTCTGTTAGAGATGGAAACTGTATAGACATGTGGCTACACATGACAAAATCCATTTGATTCCACACATGTATCATCCCTGAACTGGTAGACAAAGTTGATTTTTTTGGGGGAAAAAAAAAATCACAAAAATAACTTTAACATCAATTTGCAGTCCTAAATGTCAGATGTAGACTGGATGAAATCACATGTTAATGAAATTTAAGTTGTTTTGAATCCAATGATACCAAGAATTTGATTTACCTCCTTGTAGTTTTTGAGATACAACCATTTCTGTAACACACTATTTTCAGTCATTAGTTTCTATTTGACTTATTTTATCATTTTTCACAAAAACACTGAGGTTCCTTTGAACATATGTTCAAAAATATTTATGCTTTTAATGACCAGATAGATTCAAATAAGAGTTAATCATAATAAAAGATTTTCCAGTGCACTATTAGGGAGAAATGATGAGAAATGTTGCTCCATGACCACGAGTTTCCATGCATTTCTATGTCCATAAACCCTATAAAATGAATGGAGAGTCCACTGTGGACATTAATGGGTTAAAAGACATGATACATACTTAATGCACAGACATGAGATTCTAAATTCTCATCTTACTCTCAGAAAGAAAGCAAATAAGCATATTTCCTATAAATGTTGAGCTATTCCTTTGAGAGACAGATTTAGATGTAGAGCATTAAGTTGTGCCACAGACAAGTCAGCGAGTCCAGATTTCAGTTGAGCGTGTCTAAAACAGTCTTCATAAACCAGGACAACTCACGTCATTTGCTGAAAATATTTCAAAGGTTTGGATTGTACAACACTTGGCCCCGTACCAAACCTAGAAACCCTTGCGTGGTCCTTGGAGGGCCGCGTTCACACAAACCAGAACTGATCTAAAGTGAAAAGCAATGCTTTTTTTTCTTGACTGAGAGTAACTCTTGGGAAATTAGATAAAGCAACAAAACATGCTACTACATCCAAATCATGATCAGTGTAACCTGCTCGAACAGTCCACAGCGCACAAAGGGTTGGATAACAAATAGGAGTATATTTCACATCCTGTGGGACACGTTCCAAACGTACAGCTCCAGACACCTGCTCTTCACTAAAATTCTTCCGTCATAAAGACAGGAGCGGCCGGGTTGAGATAAGGATAACGGCCGCCTCTCATTCTTGGTGCTGGTTGTCAGTCGGTGCGTATGTTACTAGCTTGCTATAGCTAACGTCTGTAAAGTCGGTACCAGGGGTGTAGCACAAGAATCTGCATATATGTGGGCACCTTCACCTTTTAATCACTCATTCTTGAGAACTGGAACAAGATTGTATTTAGAGGGGTTTGATTTTTACTATTCAGTTATGCTGGGAAATATATTTTAAAAGATCAAACTCATGGTTACTAAACCTTGCAGTGGGCCAACTTCCTAGTGATTAAACTTTTTATTAAATGTAGACGTCAACTACATCAGATGGAAACTCTGACGGGGTTGACGTCTTACAGAACTGACAAAATGTTCCATTTTTTTCATTTCACAGCATAGTCGTAGTGAGCAGCCATTTAAGTTTTTAAAATGTCTCAGAGTTCTTTTAACGCTAACCAAAATACACATTTTTAAACCATAATTCTTATTTAGCTTTGATTTAGAAGGGCTACAGAGTTGACATGTTATGGTTGAGACACATCTGATAGCTGTATTATTTCATGAATTTATTAAAAAATATGAAAGTTTACCAGTGCTTGAGCAGTATTCCCGCCTTTTTTAAAACCAGAAAGTCAAACAGGGACTAATAGGATATAGCTAACCCTTTTTATGCCTAATTAGGGGGCCAAGCCCGCGGGGCCTGGGGACCGCGTATGCTAGCATACGCGTTTCCCAGGACCAGCGGTGCTGGGAACCCTATTGTTTTTGTTCGGATTTTTATAGTTAGGGGGCCAAGCCCGCGGGGGCTGGGGAACGCGACTGCAAAGCAGACGCGTTTCCCAGCACCAGCGGTGCTGGGAACCCTATTGTTTTTGTTCAGATTTTTATTTTTTTTTTTATTATTCTTCCGTTGATAAAAGTCCTGCTGCAGCCTAAACCATACAAGGGAGGGCGGTGCAGTTTGGAGGGATGGTCCAGACCCCTGCACGTACCTCAGACGCAAAAATTCACATATGTCCGCCACTAGGTGGCGCTATAACCAAGGAAAACACCTTTTGGCCTATAACTCCCAAACCCTTTGTCGCACATTCAAAAGACTCATATCCACAGATTCCCTGAATTGCCCTGAATCACCTGGGCTAGGCCACGCCCATTTCCGCCTATAATTTTTTTTTTCTACATCGCGAAAACTGGAAAAACTTACTTTTTCGAACTCCTCCTTGGGGTTTTGTCCGATCAGTGTGAAATTTGGCACGGACAGTCTTGAGAGGGATCTGATCTAAAGTTATCAAAAGAATTTTGTTCCGTCAAAGTATGCGCAAATTATTAACGAATAAAATTTTCTAGCTAGCTATAAAAACGCAAACAGTTGCATATCTCGGTCAAAACAAAGGCTAACGACACCAAGTCTGAGATCCTTGGTTGGCATGTGACTGTGGGGGTATGAGCCACATTTGGTTGATGTTGGCCACTAGGGGGCGCTGCAAATATGGCAACGTCATATCTCTTAAACGGAAACACCGACTTTTACGAAACTTGGTGGGCATGATGCTGGGTCACTCCTGAGGCCATACTTTTAAGGTAATCATGACTGCTCAAAGTGGGCGTGGCTTATTACGAGATAAACAACAAACATTTATTTCAGGTCAAGTATTATGCTGAGGGCTGTGAAATTTACAGGGTATATATAGAATAAGACACACACCACCCATACCAAAAATTGTGCGTTTACTCCACTAGGTGGCGCTGTAAACGGATGAAAACGCATTTTAGCCTGTAACTTCCACATTTTAAATCACATCTTCATAAACTTTATATCCACGTGTTCCCTACATACAGTTGCATCTTCTGACATAGGCCACGCCCACTCCCACAGCAGATTTCTCTTTGTAAGTCGCTACACGTCAAAAACCTATTTTTTCAAACTCCACCTAGGATGTACACTCCATCTGCACAAAACTTTGCACACACAATCTCCAGACTTGCCTGATCAAAAGTTATCAAAAGAATTTTGCTCCTCCAAAAAACGCGGTACATATAAATAAACAATTTTTTCTGCTACCTAAAAAACACATACCGTTGCATATTTTTGTCAAAGTAAAAGCTAGCAACATCAAACTCGAATCACTTGTTTCTGAGGTCAACCACAGGACCTGTGCCAAATTTGGCGCAAATTGGCCGATAGGGGGCGCTATAAACAGAGAAAAATCAAGCAACTTGAAAGTTGCTCAGATTCACACGAAATTTGGCGAGCACCATGTGGCCTAGCTCCCGAGGCTGTCTGTAAAGTTTAGTGATGTTTGGTCAAAGTGGACGTGACTTCTTACAACAGACATATTCTGCCTTTGACACTTGCAGTGCTTTTTCCCATTGCAATAAGAGGAACGGAGAGACAGGGCAGCCTTCTTCGACCCCACGTTCGATAGCAGATCTTGGCAGTGTGCCTCCTGGTAACAAAATAGAGCCGTTTGTGTTACGTGGGCTCCGCGACGCCCGGGGGCCGAGTCGCACGGGAGGCTTGGCCCCCGTTCATAACTGCTTGCAGTTCTAGTTTTTTTTTTTTTTTTTTCTCTATTTTTATTTTTTCCGTTGGTAAAAGTGGTGCTGCAGGCTAAACCGTGCATGGGAGGGCAGTGCAATTTGGAGGGTTGGTCCAGACCCCTGCAGGGACCTCAGGCGCAAAAAATCACATATGTCCCCCAGCAGGTGGCGCTATAACCAAGGGAAACACGTTTTGGCCTATAACTCCCACACAGTATGTTGCACATTCAAAAGCCTCATAACCCAAGATTCCCTGAATTGCCCTGAATCACCTGGGCTAGGCCACGCCCATTTCCGCCTAGAGTTTTTTTTTACTACATCGCGAAAACTGGAAAACCTACTTTTTCGAACTCCTCCTTGGGGTTTTGTCCGATCAGTGTGAAATTTGGCACGTACAGTCTTCTGATGGACCTGACCAAAAGTTATCAAAAGAATTTTGATCCGTCAAAGGATGTGCAAATTATTAACGAATAACTTTTTCAAGCTAGCTATAAAAACGCGAACAATTGCATATCTCGGTCAAAATAAATGCTAATAACACCAAGTCTGAGATCCTTGGTTGCCATGTCACTGTGAGTGTGTGAGCAAAATTTGGCTAATGTTGACCACTAGGGGGCGCTGCAAATATGGGACATTTATATCTCTAAAACAGCAACACTGATTTTTACGAAATTTGGTGGGTATGATGTTGGGTCACTCCTGAGGCCATATCTTGAAGGTAATCACGACTGGTCAAAGTGGGCGTGGCTTATTACGAGATAAACAACAAACATTTATTTCAGCTCAAGTGTTATGCTGAGGGCTGTAAAATTTACAGGGTATATATAGAATAGCACACAGACCACCCATACCAAAAATTGTGCATCTACTCCACTAGGTGGCGCTGTAATGGACGCAAATGCATTTTGGCCTGTAACTTCCACATTTTTAATCACATCTTCATAAACTTTATATCCACGTGTTCCCTAAATAGATTTGCATCTTTTGACATAGGCCACGCCCACTCCCACAGCATATTTCTCTTTGTAAGTCGCTACATGTCAAAAACCTACTTTTTCAAACTCCTCCTAGGGTTTATGCTCCATCTGGACGAAACTTTGCAGAAACAATCTCCAGACGTGCCTGATCAAAAGTTATCAAAAGAATTTTGCTACGCAAAAAAATGCGCTACTTATAAATAAACATTTTTTTCTGCTAGCTAAAAAACACATACTGTTGCATATTTTTGTCAAAGTAAAAGCTATCGACATTAAACTCAAGACACTTGTTTCAGAGGTCAACCAGAGGCTTTCTGCCAAATTTGGCACAAATTGGCCAATAGGGGGCGCTATAAACAGAGAAAAATCAAGCGACACGAAAGTTTCTCAGATTCGCACGAAATTTGGCGAGCACCATGTGGAGTCGCTCCCGAGGCCGGCTATAAAGTTTAGTGATGTTTGGTCAAAGTGGGCGTGACTTCTTACAACAAACATATTCAGCCTCTCACACTGCTCTTCCCATTACAATAACAGCAATGAAGAAAGAGGGCAGCCTTGTTCGATCCAACGCTCGATAGCAGATCTTGGCGGTGTGCCTCCAGGTGAGGAAACAGAGCCGTTTGCGTTACGTGGCCTTCGTGACGCGTGGGGGCTGAGTCGCGCGGGAGGCTTGGCCCCGTTCATAACTGCTTGCAGTTCTAGTTAAATCATGTTTTTGTTCAAATCTGAGGGAGTTCACGTAAATCTGTGACACAAACACTTTCAGAATAAAAAAAAAGATTTTGGAACAAGGATGATTATAATGGCGCATTTTTATACCTATGTTAACAGTAGGTTTTGCCAGTTTTAGATTTTGAAGTCTTTTTAACACATTTTTAAATGTAAGTTCTAAACATTAAGAAATTTAAAGAAAAAGAAAACCTAAACTTTTCATAAATTACATAGTTCATGTACATAAATCCTTGAAAAATACATTTGGAATTATAGCTGCTGCGCAGCAATGGTCGGGGCCGGGCAATTTTAGGCAAAATTAGGCAATTCTGAGCAACAAGCAGAGTGTAGGAAGATGAAAAAAATGTGGCATTCTAATGTGCATTTTACATCAGTTGAGGCTTGAACTCACAATTTCTGGCACAAGAGACTCTGCATATTGACTGATAGCTAAGCCAAATAAACAGGGAAAAGAGACAAGGGATAACAGGGAAAAGTGTTGATAAAGAGTATTTGTCTCTTCCCAAAACTCCCTGAATCATAATTATTTAAATCTTAGTAGTCTCTAATCCACATAGCATGATACCTGAACATAAGGCTTTCACATTTGAAAGTCCATCCTGCCTTAGCTGAGGCTCGAACTCACGACTTCTGACACTGAAGTCCGTCTTTTATCTCATTGAGATAATTGGCAAGTGACAGTTCATGTGTGGCTTCACAAATTGACTGAGCCAAGGATCAGGGTGCCAGGCAGCAGCCATCCATGCCATGGAAAAGCAAATTTCAAAGTGAAAGTTCCAAAGCTGTAGCACATATGGTTGATTTGTTGTGAATTTTCAAAGTTTTGAAATTTAGAGGCTTGCTGTAGCGCCACCATCAGGACTGTCTTGTGTTTCCAGTTGAGGACATCTGGCATGGGACTGGACCTTTGTGAAAAGTTTGGGTAGATTTCTCATATGGAAATGTTGTACAAGCTGAGGCTTGAACTCACAACCTTCAACACCAAGAACCATCCTCTATCTCACTGAGCTAATTGGCAAATGGAAACACCACTTGTAGCTTCACAAATTGACTAAGCCAGTCACCTGTGTGCAAGACAGCAGCTGTTAGCATGTAAAGGCAGATTTCAAATGGCTGTCAAAAATTCAGTTATTGAGACAAAAATCCCAAAATACACAAATTGCATCTAGACAGCATGGAGATGTTGGTCATTAGTTTTTTAACAATGATTTATTGGCTCCAAAAGTGAAAAACTGATGTTTAAAAAATGACATTTTTGCATTGACTCCAATTGTTCGCATGAGAGTGAAATTCAAAATGCTGTAAAAAATTCAGTTTTTGAGATAAAATTCTGATATTTTCCAAACATCATCTACCATGACTCCAAAATTTTGTCATTTTTCTTCATGAACATTGAAAATGTATTTAGCAAGAATTTGCAAGTATATGTTTATAATACCGTTTACAGTCAAACATTTTGATGCACTGTAGGCTCAATTTTTGATAAATCAAAAATCTGTGTGGATCGTTTGTGTAGGACAGTCTGAAGATGCTCTGTAGCAAGTTTGGTGCCAATTGAAACAAAATTGTGGGAGGAGATAGGTTTAATAAGTTTTACAGTTTTTGAAAAAAACAGAGTGATGGACTTCATAATTTGCAATAGGTTTAAATGTACAAAAGTTTCTTCAGTATCGGGGCTACATTGTGGTGAAAGTTGTAAATCTGTAGCACATATGGTTGATTTATTATGAATTTTCAAAATTTTGAACTTTAGAGGCTTGCTGTAGCGCCACCATCAGGACTATTGGCCTGTTTTTGCAGCTGAGGTAATCTGACATGGGACTGGATTTCTGGAGTAATTTTTCGTGCATGGGAAGTAGGATTTCCTCGGAAGAAGAAGAAAGAAAGAAAGAAAGAAAGAAAGAAAGAAGAAGAACATGCAGGATTACAATAGGGTCCTGGCAGCTTAGGCTGCCCGGCCCCTAATAAGAGTACTGGTATTAACAATTTTTACTTTTTTTCTTTGTAGGACATTATTTGTCACAGTTCTCAAGAATTGGTGTAATTCATCCACTGTCACACTTATAAAAATAGTAGACGAGTAGTCCCCTCCTTCCTCTCTGCTAATATTCACAGCAGAAACTCATCATAAAATGTTCAGATTCAGGCAGTCGAGTGTTGGGGCTAAGAGTTTACTGTACTCTCCACCTACAGCCCACAGCTGGATAGGCTACTCCAAGTTTACACCCGCTCTCTGGGGACTGCTGAAAGTCATTCTGGGAAACGCAGGTCATAATGTACGTAGGTTTAACAGGCAGCAGGCTGCTCTGTTTTCCTGTTAATGTGCACGTCCTTCCACTGACAGGTGTCCTCATGAACCGATGATATCTACAGTATCTGCATCTACAGTAACATGTTCTGATGATAGATCCACTCAGCCACTATAACACAAAAACACATATTGCAGGAGGGCATCAGTATGGGACACACTCTCATTCATAATGTGTCAAACACAGCAGTTTGGTCAGTGGCCTAATCTGTGATGCTGCTGGTACCCCTCTAGTGTCAGTTGAAGTAGTGGTCAGGTTAGCAATAATCAATATGCAACGTTGGGGTAGACTTTCAAAATAAAGACACAACCATTTAGGAAGGTTTAAGAAAATATAATGCTTTGGGTGAAAACAAGTACGTTTGTTAACTAAATTTATGTACGTAACGTATTCATCTGAGAAACACTGTCCATCAACTGTGACTGTGTTCATCAATGTAAGAACACAGATTCCTCTTCCCCTCATTCTACTGGAGTCTTGTGCGTTGCATCGTCTCAACTCAGATTACGTTATGCTAAGTCAAGTGCATGAATTGCATACATAGAATAAACATGCGCCACTGTTGCATACTGTTTCCCCCGCTCCCTCCTCCAAAGACAGCAGACACAGGCAGGCTGCAGGAGCTCTTGCAGGAGCACAGGATGTATGCAGCCTTGAAAACTGATAATGACAAACAGTGAGTCCTCCACTGTAAGTTGGTCAGCTGTTTATAACTCTCAACTGTCTGTCAGTGTAAAGTTAAGCCCATTATCCTGAAAAACAAAAGCCCACAGCTCTGAAATAACACACTCTGGATGATGAGTTAAGTGGATGCCTGTCTCACTGCTGCCAAACTCCATTAACATTTTGCTCAATTTAACAGTTATAAACATTTACACCTTCTACAAGATTATTAATGAATTCTAACAACTCATAAACAGACACTTACTCATTCAGTGAAAGTTTGGCATTAATGGCAGACATGAAAAATAATTATTCCGTCCCTGATTCTAGCTTCTTAAACGAGAATATTTCCTGGTTTCTTTGCTCATCTATAACAGTAATTTGAATATCTCTGGGTTGTGAACAAAACAAGATATTTGAGGACGTCATCTTGGGCTTTGGGAAACACTGATTAACATTTTTTCACCAGCTTCTGTGATTTTATAGGCAAACAGGTATTAATTGATTAATCAAGAAAATAATCGACAGATTAATTGACTATGACAACAGTCATTAGTTGCAGCCCTATTTCATGTTTTACATTGCTTATTTTTATATTTTGATACTTTGATATTTATTTTGTACCTTGCATACTTTCATACTTTATATCAGTGGTTCCCTTCCTACCCCCCCGTACTTGTACTGTGATTTTACTTAACATGCAAATCTAATTTTGATGACCTCCGAGCAGCTAAAGTCTGGGGGCCCCCTGTGATTTCAGCATCCCCCTAAGGGGGGCTCAGACCCCAGGTTGGGAACCAGTGCTTTATATTGCTTACTTATTGTTTATTTTCTACCTAAATATTACTTATTTTTGTACTTCCATACTTTGTATTGCTTATTTTCATACTGTCGCTTTAATTGCTACGGTCCTTTATACTGTACTTTTTACTGTTTTAAGTGTGTCCTTATTTTCTGCTGCTTATATTTGCTTATATTTATTTAACTTCTATCACTGAGACTTTTCATTCATGTCTATTTATTTGTAAATATGTGTGAATCTTAAATATGTAAATATGTGTGAAGCACCGTTTGTGGATGACGTAACTGCAATTTAACATCACATGTTTCTGTGGTGTGACAAACTCTGAAGACACATTTATTGTTGCTTTACACAATCTTTAAGCCACAGAGGGAAGTTGAATACACGCTAGAAGAAACCATGTGAAGCAATAAGAGTTCAGTGTAAAAGACCTTCTGACCTGGTGTTTCATTTCTCAAAACTAAACAAAATAAAAAGTGTACTCACTGTGTGAGCACAGCGCAGTGAAGAAACAGAAGAGAACACAGTGTGCCCCACAGGCACAGCGCTGCGGCCAGTAAATATGGATTTGGGCACCGTGTTGTGCTCTGTTACGATTGAGAGTGACATTTTTCCTTGTAATTGACCACATCTCATTTATGAGCAAGTGTTTAGTGAGTCAACCCTGAACGCACCGTGCCATTAAATCATCTGGGTGTTGCCTTTGTTGTGTGACTTGCATTTGAACGGCTCGAGAATGAAACATTTCTTCTGTTTGAGCAGAGATTAGTTCTCCATTTAATGTTTGTTTAGCTCCAAACGAGAACAACTGAAATATTAAAAAGTTAATAGGAAAGTTTTAACACCGGCAGCTCACTTTAGCTGGAAAAATACAGCTGCTGAGACACAGACACACAAAGTCATTTCACACAACGACACCATGAAATGACAAATATTAGATCACTGCTGTTACATTACTGTGTTAGAGCTATTTTTGCACAAAGTGGCTGATGGAAAACACCAGTTATACTCTCATGTGTATTTGTGTTGGTTACATAGGCTGGGGAGATTATTAGTATTATTATTAATTTAGTATTACCATTATTTTTTATGTGGTTGGACATGTTTGCCTGTTGCCATCTGTTTTATAATAATAATAATAATAACTTTATTTATATAGCACCTTTTAAAAACAGAGACAACAACACAAGACAGAATCTAAAATTGAACTAGACACTAAAACTTAATAAAAATAAGACAGAACAGGAAGACTAGCAAACATGTCAGTAAGAATAATAGTAATAAAAACATGTCAATAAGAATTCATAACATAAAGGTATAAGAATGCAGAGAGGACATCACGTGATGTCTTCTATTTAATATAAAAAAGATGGAACAGAAAATAAGAGAGTTGATATGTTGACTTCCTCTGGAAATGCAATTAACTAAAGTCTAACTAAAATAACACAACATTTTCTATTTTCTCTTTATTTTCTAATTATTTGCAGAGAATTTCCCAGGAAATGGTTTTAAAAAATTACAAACCTGTAAAATAAAATGATTCATTTACAACTTCAGAGGTCTAAATGCAGTTTGAACGCATTTTCCACACTGTCCAGAGTTAAGTACTGAGTTATTTCTTTGTTTTGTTCACTAAAAAGTGGGACATTCAAATATGTAAATATGTAGATTGTGTATATAAATCTAAAAGTTCACTGGAAATTACTGGAACCTTTAAAAAATACCCATCAATTTGCAAATCACACTTTCCTCAATTTTTGTCTAAGTTAAAATGTAATACAAACAATGACTGCAGTCTACTGAATATGTGTCAAGTCAAACTGTAATTCCTAAAAAATAAGGGAACCTAGAAGAAGAGGATAATAAAACATCGATTAAAAAAAGGAATACTGATTGTAAAAGTGGAGGATAAATTAAGATAAGAATCCATGTCCACACGGACTAATGAGAGAGCAGGCCGGTAGGAACGACTCCGCGATCGCCCCGTGTTCTGCCCGGAACATAAAACGTGGTCGGGTTCCAGCATACCAACCAGAAATGAAAAACGGGAACGTGCTAAGTAAGAACATGAAATTATTTTTTACATTATTCATTTTTTTATTTATTCATTATTATTATTTTCAAGTCATTTATCTTTTTTTTTTGTTCATTAAGTGCATGTAAAGTGCTTCACTATGGTCAAAAATTTAGCAAAATAATGAAGAATAAAATAAGTTAATTGTGTTGTGGTTTTCCCTGTGGTTGAAATTCATCGTCAAATGGTTTAACAACAATGCATGTTTAAAAAGACTGCATAATTTAAACGCATTGCATAATTAAACTTTAGCCTACATAATTTAAAAATATTGTATAATTTAATTTTAATTTCTTTTTACATTTATTTGATGTTACATTTACTTGCAATATTGTATACAGCATGTCAGTATTTAAGATAGAACCCAAAAACAAAAATTCTGTTTGACCAGTTTTCAAAAAACAAAAACAAAACAACAACAAAAAAAACCAATAGAATAAAAACATAAAATGCCTCCATACTGCTTGTCTGGTGTAATCCAAGTATCTAAAGACCCAGCATGCCAAGTTGATTAAAAATGTTATTTACACCATGTTTTTAGCCTGATTTCACTGTAGATCCTTGGAGCCACGTTCATGTGCACATGCACACTGTCTGAACTGTGTGCGTGTGCTGTGATGGTGTGCAAATGGCATGTCGACGTAAGCAGATTTAGACACCATGGTATTAGTGTTTCCTCTACCCTGGTCGTCAGGGCTCACTGTCCTCCATGTTTTAGATGTTTCCCTGCTCCACACACCTGATTCAAATGATCAGTCGTTATCAGGCTTCTGCAGGGGCTTCATGACGAGCTGATCATTTGAATCAGGTGTGTTGGAGCAGGGAAACACCCAAAACATGCAGGGCAGTGAGCCCTGAGGACCAGGATAGGGGAAACACTGGTATTATTATTATTTTTTTTAATAATTATCTATGATTTATATGTTGTTTATGAAAAACTTTCAAGACAAATTGTGATATTGTGATCTTTTTCTTTGCAATATCTGTCATTTTATTTCACAGGATTTGTCCAGCGCATTTCACCAGGCTCTCTAAACTCAGATCAAATTGTCTAACTAGACAGTGTTGATCAAATATCAGGGTTCCAACGCCTTTTCCAAAGTGAAATTCAAGCACTTTCAAAGTGTTGTCACGGTGCTTTTTTTTTTTTTCAAGCTTTTCCAGCAGCTGTGTTTTTTCATCACATTAAATCAGATTATATTGTGCTGTAAACAGCCAAAAACTTTTCAGTCAGAGGGTGATTTATGAAGAAAGAAATGCAAACACAATTTCAGGCAGTTTGAAGCACTTTTCAAACATTGAAAACTTCAAAAGTTAAGTGTTTTCAAGGATTTCAACCAGCTGTTAAGAGCCCAAATATGGATCAATATTCTCTCACCTAAAATGTTCTCAGAAATATATTTCAGCATACTGTTTAGTTGTAATGTGGGAAAATGTATGGCCACAATTTATTTATTGATTTATCTTTAGATTTTTGAAAATCTATTTTTCTCTGAATGCTAAACATCTTGACTAGTTGAGGATTTTAAATGAATGAGCTGTTGCATGTGACTGTAGACACACCCTCCCACAGCTGGGGGACTATCATACAATTATGGGCTCTGTATGAGCACTATATGTCACTTTATGATTATTAAGTCTTGAGAGAGGTCCATGTGACCAAAACATTGGCACTTTTTCAGTAAATCAATGCAGAGGTGATGCATGTGTGCCGGAATAGACTTTTTCTTTGCATGCTGTGGTTGCAAAAAAACAAGACTGAGACAAGTCTAACAGCTTCTCAAGAAGGACTCCAGCCATGTAACACTACATTAAATGCACATCATGAAATCAGAATATTTTTCCCGGCTGGCAGAATCTCTCTCTGTCTGTTTAGCACTTCATCGTGGGACTTTATCCATCAACAACACACTCTTAGAAATAATGGTTCCAGACGGTTCTACCGAGAACCATTTGCTTCTGAGGAACCCTTTTTTAAAGAAAGGGTTTGTCAAGTGCTCTTTGTAAGACTACGGGCTCCATAAGAACCCTTTTCTTTCCAAAGAACCTGTTTTGGAAGAAAGAGTTTTTCAAGGATTGTTGAAATCCTTAAAGAACTATTTTGTCAAGGGTTAATCAAGGTTTCTTTGAAGCATAATATGAAAGGGTTCTTGAGAGAACTCTGTGGGTGGTTTCTAGATAAAACCCCTGGAACAGAATTCCTTAGTGGGTTCAAGATAAAATGCTTGGAATATAAAAAAAAAAGGTTCACAGTAGAACCCATTGGTGGGTTCTAGACAAAACCCTTGAGATATTTAAAGATTCTTGGTGGTACACCCTGTGTTCTTGCTAAATCCCTTGGTTTCCCTGGTGGGTTCTTGTTAGCACTTTTAGATGGTGGAATGGTTCTGGATATAACCCCCAGAGGTAGAACTATCACACTATAGAAGAGTTCTCTGTGGAACCTACAATATAGAATTCTGGGTGACACCTTTAACAGATGGTTCCTGGTGTAACTATTTATGTTGTTCTCGGTAGAACTCCCTGAAAGGGTTTCAAGTTTATAAACAGTTCTGCCAGGAACCAAAAAGGGTTCTCCTATGGGGACAAGCTGAAGAACATTTTATGGTTCTAGTGAGTTCACACTCAGAAATCAAGTGACTTTCACATCCAAAGAGTTCTTAAGGATTGTTGAAATCCTTTAAGAACTCTTTTGTCCAGTGTTCTTTCTAGCATAATATAAAAGGGTTCTCAGTAGAACCCCCAGAGGTAGAACCATTTCACTCTAGAAGGGCTCTCTGTAGAACCATAAGGGGGTTCTGGGTGAAACCTTTCACAGATGGTTCAAGCTGTAACCCTTTAAGTTGGGCTCTAGGTAGAACTTCCCAAATGGAATCTTTATAAAAGGTTCTACCAGGAACCAAACAGGGTTCTCCTACGGGGGCAAGCTGAAGAACCCTCTATGGTTCTCGTGAGTGCACACTCAGAAATCAAGTGACTTTTACATCCTCTCTGACAGTGTGAACACACGACATATTCAAAGTTACAATCAGTGTATGTGCCACTGAGACTAAGCTCAGTGTATCATAAGACATATATAAACTATGATGCCATCAGTAACTCCTATAAAATGAAATTGCACAACAAATATCAGCAGGGAGTTCCTGCTGTACGGTTCTAAACTGTTGCACGAAAGGAACTGCCCTCCCACCCTCTGGCACTCTCTCACATTTTTGGAGCCTTAGGCAGACTGAAATGATCTACAAATTATTTGGGACTTGTTGCATTCAATTATATCACAAACTTATTTTACAGCAATAAACGCATGTTTTATGGACTAAATAAGTGTGTGAGACATGACAATATATTTGCAGTGGAGCTGTAATGGGCAGAGCCGCGAGAGGATCAGACCCCGGTGCAGAGCGTTACATTGGGGATAAATTTATGAGCTTTATAAACATCGCTTAAGGAACCAGAACACTGGGAACTTTACCATTTCCTGCAGTGAGGTTTCTCTTGATCTTTATTGTAACACACTTTATAGTGTGGCCCAGTGCAGAAAACACTAATGGTACCATGGGGATAGCTAAATGGCTCAGAGTTATTTCAGAGGTTAGGAGGTAAAAAACAGGCTGTTCTGTATTTTGATACATAAGTACTTATTTTGGACATTCCATCTTGGGTTTTCCTCCGTTCATCCTGCTCTCAACATTCCCATGCTTGAACAGGCCATTACATTCAATTCCACTGTTTAACCCAGCTCCCTTTACATTAACCGACATTTATTCTAATTATTACATTGCAGCAATGATGTCTGGGTCTTTACCAGAGTCTGGAATCACTGAAATTACAAAGCAATTTGGGGGACCTGTTTTGAGAGTTCATGAACTCTGAACTTAACTTTAAGGGGTAAAGCAGCCAGTCCTACTTAATGAAACTACAAAATGTTGTTTCTCTTTAAAAACACATTGTTTTCTTCTTCTTGCTACATTTAGGAGGACGAGTCTCAGCCAGAGAGAAGAAGCTGTTCTGAAGTCTGGTGGCACAGCAGCAGATACTCCTATATCTCCTAACAGATGGCAGTACACTCTTAGAACTGAGTGTTTCAAAATGGTTCTTCCTGAAGAGCTGTAGTTCGAATGAGAAACATTGGCTTGTGAAGATCCCTTTTATGAAGAAAAGGTTTGTCAATGGTTCTTTGTAAGACTCAGGGTTCCTTTAAGAGCCCATTACCTCAAAATGACCCCTTTTTGAAGAAATAGTTTTACAAGGATTGTTTAGATTCTTGAACTCTTTTGTCAAGCAGCTGTCAAGGTTGCTTTGTAGCACATAATATAAAAGGGTTCTCTGTGGAACCCTACTGGGTGGATTGTAAATGAAACCCTTTGAATATAAAAAGGTTTTTGGTAGAAAGCCTTGTGTGGGTTCTTGTTAGCTCCCTTAAAAGGTAGAAAGATTCTGGATAGAGCCCCCAAGGTGTGAGCCATTACAGCATAGAAAGGGTTCTGGGTGAAACCAGACCAGAATGGTTCTCTGATATAAACAGTTTATGTGGGGTGAAGATAGAGAGGGTTCTGGCTCAAACTTATACAAGGAGAAAGGGTTGTCTGTAGAACCTCTCATGGGAGGTTCTGGGTGGACCCTTTTACAGGTGGTATACTCCTTTATGGTCTAGGCAGAAATCTCTGATAGGGTTCTATGTGGAACTTACGTAAAATGGTTCTAGTTAGGTCCTTTATTTTATAAGAGTGCAGGGTGAACAGACTGTGGCTGGGCTGGGTATTGGTTTTTAGTATCCTTTGGGCTCTGCACAGGAACCTCACCTCCTCAATGTCACTGATGCTCGGTAGATGGGTACCACTGATGTTCCAGGCGGTTTTAATCACTTCTTGCAAAGTCCTCCTATCCTGGGCCATGCACATCCCACACCAGTATGTGATGTTTCCAACCAGGATGCTGAACACGATCCACCTATCAAGTGCAATAGCTTGAACCAGAATGTCAGGTCTCTGTAAAGATGTGGGCACAACAGTCTCTGATTTCCCTCTGCTAGGTTAACCAGAGTCTTTCCTTCATCCATTTTATACTCCTGCGACCGAACATTAGCCAGGACTAATCTGGGCACTGGAATAGCTTGGATACAAGCTGGGTTAGCTTAGCTCACTTACCTCTATTCCTGGGGTGATTGCACCTCTTACAATGACTTTTAGTTTGGTTGCTCTGGCTGGCAGGTCGGAAGATGTTGTGGGCAGTGACCATCTCATGGTCCACTGCACTCCCAGAGGTGTGGACTTGAGTCAGTTGACTTGGACTTGAGTCTGACTGAAGTTACAAATTTGACGACTTTATACTTAAAATCAAAAAACAACTCAACATGGATTCTAACACCAATTACTCATGACTTTTCTTGGACTTGGGCCTTTTGGCTTAAAAATACTTGATACCTTCCCCCAAGCCCAAAGATAAAATTGTCTGTTATTTAAAAAGTTTGAGTGTATAAATCAGTTCATTTTCCTTCGTTTCCTGCTAGTTAACAGTATTCATTCCAATCAAGTTGCAGGAAATACCAATGAAGACGTAAAAATATGTAACTGGCGCCAGTAGGAAAACCCAAACATATACCAAATACCAAAGATAATTTTGCTCGTTTACAAAAACTATGCAGTGGTCAACAAAAATCAAATTGCAGCATGTAAGACGTGTGGGTCAAAAATCACAGACAGAGAAGCAAGTTGCACAAAGAACGATAAGTCAAGGCTAATATTAGGGAGGTTCACAGATGAGCCAGATTTTTTCTTCTTTTTGTCAAACTTCAACTGTTGGACACAAAAACTGTTCAGTGGTCCGTAGTAGTAGTCTTGTACTGACTCTCAGATTCCCAAAATATATGTGATATTTGAGATTTTGTATTGGAGTCTGAATTTATTCAACAGTTGATTTAATTGGTGCCTAAAATTTGTCATATGACTTAAGATATTATATTTACATGAAAATAAGATATACCTTTCTCAAGTAACTCACTTAATCATAATTCTTCACGTCACTATATTGAGATTAAGCAAAGTAAGACAACTGTCCTCAGTGTTTTAATATATTTTATAATAATTCAGACAAACCCTGTAATAAATCTACCAAAATGCTTGTGATTCTTGCGTATATTTTCCATATTTCCATAGAGATTTGTATGATATGTCACTAACAAAGCCTTTTATTGGCACAATTCTGAACTTCACACCAAATTATATAGTGTCACACAATAGGATGAACCACACCACAATGCAGTTTGTCAATTGTATTGCATGCATTTAACATACAAATTAACCCACTTTAATAAAAAACCTACAAAAGTAAGGAATATTTTGTTACATTGTACAACCAGTGGTGGAAGGAGCACTGAAAATCTGTACTCAAGTACACGTACTGTTACTTTACTAAAATATTACTCAATTACAAGAGAAAGTACTGGTGTTAGAAAAATACTGTGCATAATATACAATAATGTACAAAGTATTCATCTTAAAAACTACTGAGTATTAGTCACTTTTTAACCATTGATGTCTAATACATTATCAAGAGCAGCATCCAGTCAAAGTGGTTTCTGTTTCTCCAAATTTCCAGTCAACTTTGTTCTGTTCAGTGGTCACAGTCACCTCTCCAAACTAGACAAATTTTGTGCATTTTTCTTAACCGATAGTTGAAAATGCAAACAACTGATTAATGATTAATCATTTATAAGATACAAAACATGTCTGCTATTTCTTTCTCATTGTCATTTTTTTGTTTTGTTTTGCGCTGTCATTTTTTTTCCTTAGGTTTTTTTCCCCCAAGTGTCCTTATAGTCAACAAATGGCTCCTGGCAAAACAATATCAAATGAGCTGCAATTCCTTTCCTTGATTGGTTAAATTCTCAATGGCGATTAATCGATTAAACATTAAAATCTGTATTCCAAACCTGCTGCTGCGGTGTCTATTTATTTTTTTTTTCATCCATATGTCTTTGTTTTCATTGGCCCGTTTGCGATCAGATCACCTTATTGCAGTGTTTCTCAATCCTGGTCCTCAGGCCCCACTGCCCTGCATGTTTTAGATGTTTCCCTGCTCCAACACATCTGATTCAAATGATCAGGTCATTATCAGGCTTCTGTGGAGGCTTGATGACGAGCTGATCATTTGAATCAGGTGTGTTGGAGCAGGGAAACACCTAAAACATGCAGGGCAGGGGGGCCTGAGGACCAGGATTGAGAAGCACTGCCTTATTGGCTACAAACATGCAGATGAAAGGTTTGGGTATTAATTTGAGTTGTACTCAGTTCTCAACTATGATTTTAAAAGTAATTAAGTAGATTATATCATATAATGCATACTTAAGTATGAGGAAAAGTACAGACTTAAGAAAACACTTGAGAAAACACTACTTAATTACAGGAACTTCAGTATTTGTAATTAGTTACTTCCACATCCCATGTATAACACAAGGGTATCAGACACATTGGATTAGTGAAGAACCATCTTATTAGTGAAGAACACACTAAAAATAGTATCACTTGTATAGTGTTGTCTGTTAAATATTGTTTACAGTTATGTCTACTGATTATTAACAGCTAATAAGTATGATCACTTGGAACTTGACATGGAAGTTATTTGTGACTTGCACAACAGTGACTTGGTTCCACCTCTTTTCTTTTGTTGATGAGTGTATTTCCGTCCTGCGCTTCACCATGTGTGAAGTTGAAGAAAGGTTGAAAGAAATCAGTGTTGGTAGGAAACATGAAAGAAACAGCTGTCTCATGTTTTCTTGACACATCCAGTCATCTCATCCTCGTCCCTACAAGGTTCTGAGGCTCTCTAACAACTCCACACTTTAGTTCACGCTGTCACAACATGTCTTTGTATGTTAAAAACAAAATTTAGAACATATTGATGGCTCCAAACAGACATCTGATGCTGTTGTTTCTCTTTAGAGAACTGGGAGAAGATACATTTGAGCTGCTGAATTGCTGTTACGTGTTTGACAAGAGCATTAAGTCATGTTTGAAGGCTTCACTGTAACAGTTTGTGCACCAGTGTCTTATTTCAGCTAACAGCTATAGCCATTTTGGTCCTGACACAGTCAATTCTCATAAACGTATGGTTATTCAAAATGACTGCATGAAGTATACTACTGCCACAGCCCATTGGATCGTTCTCTCAGTAACAGTAAAGTTTATCATATCATCAATAAAAGTCGAATCGAATTCGCATGACGACTCGTGAGAGCCAGCCTCAACAAATTAATCAGTCCAGCGTGCTGGCAGTGGTGAAAGTGGACGTGCTTTTAACACAGGATTTCCTGGCCTTTTTAGAAAAATCAAGATGGCTTGAGTCCATTTCGCTTGGGCATGTGATATCCTTTCACCAGGGAGATGTTTTCATTAGGTCAGAACAGTTATACATCACTTACCACAGAGCCTAAGATTAGTGATGTCAGCTGGTGTGTCCATCCAACACTGTACTGATAACAACCTGCATGATTTCCATTCAAGTATGCTGTGGTTTCCCAGTTTCCTTTCTTTCTTCTCTTTTCCTTTCAATTTGATTTAAATTGCTGTTAGCAGTGACATAATGATGAAAATAAAGATTTAAAGGAGAAGTCTGTAATATATTTACTGTAATAAATCATAAAATGACCATGATGTGTCATCAAAGATCGAGTAAACATGTTAAGTTGAAATACTCGTCCGCCTTTTGAAATTTCCATTCTGGACTGAAGTAACTGTTTTGATTATCCAAATTATATTCAAATTAATGCCAATTTTTTTTGATGAATGAGTAAGTGTTTATGACTTGTAAGAAATCATTAATAATCTTGTAGAAGGAGCAGATGTTTATAACTGTTAAATTGAGCAAAGTGTGACTGGACTTTGGCAGGCAGTGAGACAGGCAGCCGCTGAAAAACTATTTCAGAGCGGTGGGCTTCCATTTTCAGGATAATGGGGTTAATTTTACATTAACAGAAAAACCGACAGCTATAAACAGCTGATCAGCTTACAGTGGAGGACTGATCCTTGCTTGTCAGTTGTCAATTGTCAGTTTACAAGGTTGCGCACATCCTGCGCTTCTGTGGAGCTCCTGCAGCCTGCCAGTCTCTGCTGTGTCTGGGGAGGAGGGGTTGGAGGAGGACAACTTGCTTCAACCATAGATGTTATATTACATATGATTACAACCTATTTAATATTCAGTCTATGGCTCGCTATTTGGACTGCTGTACTTATTTTTGCACACACAATGGCAACATTTTACTCCTTTAAATGGCTATTAGAAATGACATAATAATGAAAATGTAGATTTAATACAAAGGATATTAGTAATGAATGGAAAGATCACAGTGTAATGGTCACTATAATATTAGGAACACCAATAATAATCAAATTACAGATTCATAATATTAATGATATATTACAGTCTAATTTAGCAGTAGCTGCAGCGCAGGCCCCTGTCTAGCAACAGGTGGATGTTGGATTCACCTGTGGGCTGAGCTGGTGTGGGGGTGCTGTGGCGGGGGAGGCCTGACTTCTTAACTTGGACGAGGAAATGATTAAGTACAATAAAATAATGAGGACAAAGATTATGCTGGTCAGACAGAGAAATTAAACTGTAGCAAAGAAAAAAGAAGAAAAAGTGGGAAGAGATAAAGGAAATGGAAGGCAAAACACGACAAAAAAAAAACAAAAAAACCCCACACTTCGGACTGGCTCCTTCAGGGCCCAGGGGGCGATCCCTGAAGGGAAGTCCTGCAACTCCCACAACCATGTCCCAGGCCTCCGTGCATGTTGGTTTGTTTGATTTCTCTCCCTCTCCCAAAAAAGAATTAAAAAAAAAAAAAAGATCATTATACCTCCAGGGTGGAACCGGCTTTCCTGCCCCCTCTCTGCCACGTACGGCCCTGGCCTATGGTCCCCCTGCCATGACCCCGACATGCTAGCCAGGGGCCTCACATCCTCTGTTCTCATCATTGCTGTTATTTATCTTTTCATCATTATTATTTATCACCACACGTTATTCTCTTTCCTTCTTTGTCATTACTCATTAGCCATTCTCGCTACAAATATACCCCACCTTATCTTGCATGTCTTGTCATAAACACTGGCTAAACTCCACATCCCAGCTCAGTTAACTGTTGTACTGTACTGCACTGTCTTAAAACGTTTGTGGGTTCTAACACCATCCAACTGTGCTGTCTGTTTGTAATGTTATATTGCACCAAATGTCCTATGTAGCCTTGTAATATTCATTGCATTGCCCTGGATACTCATCTTCAGGATAAATCTAAATGAATTTGCTTCCCCTGACTTTTACTTAAGACCCACCAAACAGACACTTTTTCACTTGCGCACTTGGATACAATGAGCAGGTAGCAATGAAGTTTCTGATTCTTCACCCTTCGCCCAGTAAAATAAATCCTTTGAATCTGACTGACCTTATAGCCTCTCCTCTAATGCCGCTCCCTGGACAATCTTTAACTTTGTTGCTGTATAATTCTTCAGAAAAGCATGCACTCTGAAGAAGACATCAGCCAAAACATTTTAATTTGTGCTTAATATGTTTGTGCTTTAATAAATTATGAACAATAAATGAGAACTCTTAAAAAGATTAGATTAGTACAGAAGAATAATTTGCTTCTACGGAGACGTGCCTAAAAAACAGAAATCATTCAGTGCTTTGGCAAAACTGTGTCTGAATGTGGCCATATCAATAAATAAAACCCATTTGGATATTAAATCTTAGCAGGCCAGGGAAACCTTGTAATGTTCAACAGTAAATTTAACAGATCTGCAACATAGGCCCAAATAATGGAGATATTAGTAG
The DNA here is from genome assembly GCA_034769285.1 of Lutjanus argentimaculatus. Classification (NCBI taxonomy): domain Eukaryota; kingdom Metazoa; phylum Chordata; class Actinopteri; order Lutjaniformes; family Lutjanidae; genus Lutjanus; species Lutjanus argentimaculatus. The sequence continues at coordinate 44,221,505 of JAWZSL010000003.1, read as the reverse complement.
TTATGAGTAGCTTGCTACATTTTGACATAGGGCCATTATTAAAACTGGACCTTTTTAAAACATTACATTACACATTATGATACAATTACACACTTTTAAGGAGGAGGCTGTTTGGAAAACTTGTGAGCAGCTGGGGTACTGTTTTTACTCTGTACACTTTTTTTGACCTGGATAAAATAATGAAACTGATACAACATCTGTACAGTTTATATAGAGGATATAAATAACTGTCAAAAAAAACAAACAATAAGAACAAACGGTAGTCTCCCTGTTCTAAGATGAAGAAGAAGAAGATTAAGGTCCAGTTTTGTTTTTAGTCCACAAAACACTGCTGGAGTTTCACAGGAAAACAGCATTGCAGAATCTCCCAAACAATGGAAGTGAATGTCGACCAGTTTTTAAACATAAAAACATGAGAATTGCCTCCATACTGCTCATCTGGTGTAATCCAAGTGTCCTAAAGCCCCCAGCAGTGTTTTGTGGACTAAAAAATTAAACCTGACCTTCAATTGGCATGAGAGTGAGTAGATGACTGAATTTTTGAGTGAACTATACCTTTAGGTAGAAGAAGGGATAACTGTAGGTGATGTGTGTGGTACTGGGAAATAGTGGCACAGTTTCCCTTCTTTTAAGCAACATTTTTTTTTTGTTATGGCTCCAGGTTATCCATGGTGGTGGTGGTGGTGAGGAGAGGATGTGCCGCGACTTCTATCACAGTGGATGATGTGGTGAATGGACTCGCCAACAAGTAAACAGGTTAGTTACACTGACTAGCTAGCGAATTTTCTTTGGTATCAAAATTTGGTACTGAATGGCAGGGCAAAGTAATTTAGTTGGTGCTGTAAAATATCTAATTTTGGTACCCATCCATATAATCCAGTCTTGTATAAAGTTACCATTTTTGTCACATGCATCTGGGCCATAGTTTTAGTCTGTCCTCCACGTGACTGTGTGCCCCACCAACAGCGTTTCAGAAGTGGTCCAGCGGTGGAGTGTTCTATCCCCTGATTATATCGACTTGCTCAAATTTTGTTGATTACGTCCTCTTTCCTTGCTCATTGTGCTCCTATCATGGAAAGTACACTGTAGTTAAATAGTTTCTTTTTTGTCTGTTTTAATGCTCGCTTGTCTGCATGAGGTCTTTTATTTGAAAACTGACCGGCTCCTCTCCGCCTTTTCTCTGTCTGACTTCCTGCCTGCTCTATCTGCTCTGTGCAGATTGACATGGTACCTGTCAAAAATAGATTCGGCACTTATTTAAAGCAGAGTGGAGCAGAGAGCTGCTTCTGTGATGCACTGAGGTGCTGGTGGTGGGATTACACACTTGTGTAGAATGGCTCCGGCGTATGTGGCACAGCCGTAACGTGACGCATTCGTGCCCGGCAGAATCAAGCCGTAAGACCTTTTAATGCCCCGCCATTGACAAGATATTCCGGCAATCCTTGTTTTGCTGTTATATGGTGGGGGGCGCTGTTGCACGTCTTGTGAAAAGGTACAGCAGTCCTGGGTCCAAAAAAAAAAAAAAAAAAAGTGAAGAAGATCCACCTGGCGAGTTGGCTCAGGATTGCCATGAAAGTGAAAGTGAAACTGACGGACAGGGCACTGAAACGGGTGAGGGAGAGATGACAGTATGGACCTGAAATGTTTCATCAATATCGAGGACATGTGAGACAGATTCTTCAAACACAGAGCGGAGGGCTTCAAGGTCTGGTCTCGTTCTCCAGTCCCAAACACCACAAGTTCAAAAGGACATGATTTCTGTGTTTATTTAAGTTGATAGTTTGATATTTGTCTTGTGAAGTTATTTTAGGCACAGAGTCAAGTTATTCCTACTGGCCAGAGGAAACACACGTATACAAAATACTGTAAGTGTTGGCACTGGCTGGCAACTTATACTGTATAATCTAAAATATATTCTGTTATTATCATTGCCATCTATTCAGTTAGGTGGTTGTAATTATTTGCCGTCGTCCCAGCAGTGGCAGCTGTTCTGTTCTGTCTGTGTAAGCCTGCTGTAAAAGGGTGAAGAGGCCATCAGAACCACTGGAAGTGATTTTCATCAAGACCTGCTTTCACCTTCCTGGCCCTCTCTGATCCTGCTCTATAATTGTTGGAAAGGAGGAGGGGGAGGACCTTTCCTCCCCTCTTCTCCCCTGGCTGGAGGAAGCCTGGGGGGGAACAGCCGGTCCCTGTCGGCTCTGTGTCTGTCAGTTTACCGTGCGTCCATCCTGCCACCCTCCAGCTCACCCTGCCGGTCGGAAACCATAAACGTGTCAGTGACCCGGAGCAGCATCTACTGTGTGAAGCACCACCTTATCCCCTCCATGCCCTCTGCCAGCCCTTCCTAAATCATTCAGGTAGGACAGTAGCAGTGAATGACATTTCCCCCAGGCCCTGAGGACACAGAGGTAAAGCCAAGGCCTGGGGGGTCAGCCATTCCCCTCATGTTCATACTGATTATACAGTGAATACCCATTACATTATGCAATTATCATAAGTTAAGTTTATGAAGCCCCGAAGTGGCCAGAGAAAACACTTCATATTAAGATGCTTGTAATAATATCAGTGAACAGGTAATAAGGCCCTTATAAAATGCTTATTAACATTAATATGTGTTAATAACACTATGTAACTGTTAATAGTCGCTTAATAGACATGTTTATTGTGAGAATTCAAGACATTTGAGCTTTTACAAGACACTTGTTAACAGCTAACAGAATGCTTAAGAATGTTAATAAAGCCTAATTAAGTTTAAATTAATCGACGGACGAACTGGATCTACAGTATGAACAGTGATTATTAAGGTTAATTAATCCTTTATTATGCATTTATTTATGTTAATTATGCAATTTTTGTGCTGGGTAACAAGTATCTTTTAAAGTTGTGAACACTGCTGATAAAGGTTAACTAATCCTTTATTATGCACTTATTAACAATCAATTATGCATTTTGGGGGTAACAGATCTTTAAAGCATGAACAATGCTTATTAAGGTTAATGAATGAATTAATTAATATTTTATTATGAAGTTGTTAACAGTTAATCATGATTTTTGTTTTTAACTTATTAGTATTTTGAGGCCTTTATAGTGACAGCTGCAGAGAGAAAGGAGAGGGGGCAGATAAGGCTTTATTAACATTCTTAAGCATTCTATAAACTGTCAACAAATTTCTTATAAGTGCTTAAAAATGTCTTAAACATGTCCATTATGTTATTATCAACGCTTGTCTTATTAACACATATTAATGTCGATAAGCATCTTAAAAATTAAATCATTAATAACTTAATCACAGGCACCTTAATATAAAGTGTTGCCAAAAAGTATATATATCAACACTGAGTGCTCAAATGCTATTGTGTGCACACAAGTGTATATACAGAGAGCCAGTACAACAGACCAGTCTTACTCTCTGGAGCATGAAGTGCAGTGCACCCACTTCAGGTATTATTTGAGACATGTTTTACGCATCCACATGTTCTGACACACAGACACAGATGCATATGTAACGTTTCAGCATAAAAATGTCTAAAAACACTAGACATACAGTATGTTATGTTTTCTTGAGTTGTGAGCTTCCATAATCCCAAATCCTCCTAAAAATCAGCAGACTTTACATATTTTGTGTTTAACTTGGCGTTAATTTCTTCACCATAATAAAGCCTATATTGAACATGGAGTTAGGGTGTCAACACGTTGTCTAAGTATTCCCACTGTGTGTACAGACGCAGAAAACTCATTCAACAACACCATTAGCTATCCCCTTAGTTTAAAAGAGCTGTGTCTTTTCATGTATTTTTTTGTCTTCTTACTTCTTTAATGTTGTTATTGTCTTGTTATGTCTGTTACTTTGTTTTTCGTCTTTTTAGTCTCATATCTTTTGTGATTTTTTTTTTTTTTTTTTTGGTTTTACATCTATTACATCTTTTTTGTTGTCACCTTTTTTTCGTCTCGTAACATCTTTTTTGTCTCATGTCTTTTTTTCCTTGTTACATCTTTAATGTTGTTGTCTTGATACATCTTTTATCTTGTTTTTTTGCCTTGTCTTTTATGTAATTTTTCTTGGTTACATTTTTACATTTTGTCTTTTTTGTCTATTACATCTGTTTTGTCTTGTTACATCTTGATGTCTTTTTTTGGCTTTGTTACGTGTCTTTTGTCTTGTTGCGTCTTTTACAATGTTGACGTCTTTTTGAAATCAGTCTAGATGTTGAGAAGGTGGTGCACGATGATGTGAAATAAAAATAATCAATAATTTCACTCAAATGCATTGAAACTAAGAATTAACAGCCTGCTTTGAAAATGTAAAGAGTAGAAAGTACAGATATTTATGATAGAGTGTAGGGAGTAAAAGTAAAAATGTCATTAGAAAAATAAAAATGTAAATAAGTACAGATACCTGAAAACTACTGAAGTACAGTAATAAAGTATTTGTACTAAGTTACTTCCCACCTCTGTCTCAGACATGCAGTGACGATGCCATAAGCCTGTAAACTATGGGAGCAGAAACTGAGCACACAGACTGTGGCTCAGAGTAAAACAATCTGGTGCATGTGTGGCACGCTAAGGAACACAATGACCATGCATTAAGATGCGACCACTGGTGGGCAGCAGCAGCCTCTGAGCCTGCAGCAAATCAGAAATCATGATTGCATGATTGTCCTCCCAGTGTCTGGTAGCAGCAGTCTCTGCTCCCTACTGTCTCAGGACTGTAGTTAAAGTCTGAAACCTCTGCCAGCAGCCTGAGGACAGGAGGTCACGGAGCAGAAGCACTGTCCCCTCTGCCACCAGTGCGACCAGCCTTATGTCACGTACACCATCCCCTGCCATCTCAACCTGCCCAGCTGTGTGTGTGTTTATGTGTGTGTGTGTCCCTGGCTACTCGTGGACTCGATGACAGACTGATGAGTTCCTGGCTACATGAGAAACGGTGAGCAACAGGCCGACCATCCGCTCAGCTCTCCTCCTTCCCCTGGACCAGCAGCTTTCTTCCTGCATGACACACCAAACATCCCAACACACAGAAATACACACACAGGGGTTCAATTGGGCTGGGCTGATCAGTGCTCAGCTCTGGCTCACAGGCATACCCTTTTCTACAGACCCTGGTGGCCCTTAGCCCCTGTCCGCACCGCAAATGTCATGTCAGCATCATGCTCGTGTGACGAAAGTGTTCATTACACACTGAAGCATCCACTTTATAGCCTCTGTCTTGTCCACCCAGCATCAAACTGCAAATAAGCAGAATATCATAATATGTTTTCTATCCCAGTTAAAGAAGCACATTAAATTTAAGGTATAATTTCAGCAACTGTTAAAACATATAGCGGTCATATTTCAGACAGTGCCATATTTAACTAGGAGAAATGTGGGTACCAAACCTGACCGCTTTAGTCCTGGCAGAAGAGCGCCATTTCAACATTAATAAACATTATAATCAATATAAGATTAACTGCGCTGCAGCTTGACCTTTGTTACAGCCAAGTTCACTTCCTGACTGAACGGCCTCATGGAAGTGATATTTTACAACTCCTCATATTATAAACTAATGAAATTTGTTAAAGCCAGTCATTTGGTGTTTTTTTAAAGTCATGATATTGAGCTGAGACAGATTCCATATTCTGTTCGTGTTCAGAGGCTGCTGGTGTGTCTTCTGCAGGAGGCTGGCACGGTGTGCACCGTGGCGTCACATATAGTCAGCTTAATGAAGTTAGGGATCACTTAGAGTTAAAAAGCAAAGCTATAAAAAGCTCTCACTCACTTGGTGTGAGATTTCGGGTGGGTTGGGATGGTTGTCTTTCTGCGAGACGCACATTTCACGACAGCAAAGTGTTTGTTTTGTCACATTTTTATGTTGTTTTTGTCTGTTTAGTCTTGTTACTGCTTTTTTGTCTTGTTACATTTTGATGTCTTTTTGTATCTTGTTACATTTTTTTGTCTTGTTACGTCTTTTACATTGTTGTCGTCTTTTGTTGAAATCCATCTTGATGTTGGGAAGGCAGTGTGCAATGATGCAAAATAAAAATAATCAATACTTTCCCTCAAATGCATTAAAACTTTAGTAACCAGCCTGTTTTGAAAATGTACAGAGTAGAAAGTACAGATAATTGTGTTCAAATGTAGGGAGTAAAAGTAGAATATTGTCAGAAAAATAAATATTCAAGTAAAGTACAGATACCTGAAAATCTACCAGTACAGTAACGATATATTTGTGCTAACTTACCTCTCAACTCTGTTGAGTAACAGTGCCATAAGCCTGTAAATTATGGGAGAAGAAACTGACAAATACAGACTGTGGCTCTGGGTAAAACAATCTGGTACATGTGTGGCATGCTAAGGACCACTGGTTCAGAAGCTGCTGGTGTGTTTCCAACAGAAGGCTGGCACGGTGCGTGCCGCGGTGTCAAATATAGTCCACTTAATAAAGTTAGGGATCACTCAGAATTAAAAAGCAAAGCTATAAAAAGCTCTCACTCACTTGGTGTGACATTTCGGATGGATTGTAAGAAGGTAAATCCATCACATGCTGCCATCTCTGCCAGAATTTTGCCCAGAAGTGTTTTGGACAAAGAATGAATCCAGTGTTCTTGCGCCCTTTAGGCTTTCACTTGGAATTTTGTCTGAGATTTTAAAATTGCATTAAAACTGCCTATTGAACCTCAGTATGACTTATTGATCCCTTATTCAGACAGTGCAGCCACGCTTTCCACTTTCCATCTTTATTGTTTAATATTTTTAAGTATTTCCTTCCACAATCATTTAATTGAAGCGTTTGGTGTGGTCCACCAGTGCAAACACACTGCTGTGCCACCAGCATGTACATGCAGCTGTTGAATATGTTTAAAGAAAGTAAGCCCACATATTTTCTAAATATATGACTATATGTTCTGAATATTTAAAAAAACAAGTGTTTCCTGGTCCAACGTTTTCTATTTCTTGGGTTTGGAGGGGCATTCCAGGGAAACATCCACAGTGAGTGTGGATGAGCAAAAGAGAAAAAGAAAATAAGAGAGTGCTGCTGGCTGTGCCCAGAGCAGACAGGAGTTAGTGATAAGGGCACAGAGATTAAAGTTGAGCAGTGAAGCTGACTAGTGGCAGTAAATGTACAGTTTGCTCAGGAAAACAGAAGAAGTTGGGGGAAGGAAGAATCTGTGGGATTAAACTGGAACAGAGTGAGGTGCACTCACTCTGACACTGAAACACACTCTTTACTGGGCATCAACATCCTGTTTATGAGGTTTATATTTAAAAAAAATAGACTTTAACAGTGCGTTCACACCGGACATTGAGCAATTTTTGCCTTGCGTTACTCACGCGAATTTGGCTGCGTAGTTGTTGAATTTACTCGCGTGAGTAAACAACTCGCGAATATTCTTATTTATTCAATTTTTTGAACTCGCGCGAATTCACGCTGCGTCATTCGCATCGCGAATTGCGAATTCGCTATTCGCATGCCAAGCCCGCGATTCGACAAACAAATTCACGTGTATTCGCGTCTTTGCATTGACTTTGTATGTAATCTCGTCCGCGGAAAATTCGCTTCGCGTCCAGTGTGAACGCACTGTAAGTCCAAATAAACACTTCAGGTTGCATTTATGCGGTAATACGCAGCTGAGATGCACAGAGTTGGTGCAGATAACTGCATAGATTTAAAATGAGACGTGAGTGAAAAGTTGACATAGTTTGTGAAACCTAACTCCAACTTTGCATTAACAACAGGCATCAACATTCATAAAGACCTTTTCATGTTCATGACAGGTGTCACCATGTCATAGTTATGATAGTCTTATGTCAGTCTTATGCAAACTCCTTCAAATAGAGTGTTGCTATGACCTTTGATACTGTTTGTACTTTAAAGGGACAGTTCACCCCAAAATCAAAAATACATATACATATTTTCCCTGGCCTGTAGTGCTATTTATCCATTTAGATTTTTTTGGTGTGAATTGCAGAGTTTTGGAGATATTGGCCATAGAGATGTCTGCCTTCTCTCCAATATAATGGGACTAAATGGCACTCAGCTTGTGGTGCTCAAAGCATCAAAAAATACTTTTTCTTTCTAGTAATCCGACCCGGTAGTGAGCAGTTTCATGTAGGAACTACTTTCCCTCTGCAGTAAAATCTACCGAAACTACTTCAGAATCTACCAGAACTACTTTCTAGAGAGGACTACTACTAGAAATAAAGTAGTTCCTGCATGAAACTGCTCAAAACAGTGTATGGATTATCTTGAGTAACTGTGCCATGATTGTTGGAAAGAGACCTGGTTTTGATTTTTTTCAAATATATTTTTTGTTGCTTTGAACACCACAGTCTAAGTCCCATTTAGTCCCATTACATTGGAGAGAAGGCAGACATCTAGTTTGGGATAAATAGGACTTCAGGAATTGACTGATTTTGGGGTGACCCTTTAAAATATTGAAATCTTATCAAACAGTCAAACAGTGGACAAAAATGTCCAAATGTACAAAAAGATAAGGAGGGAGTACATATATCACCTCGTCACTATCTTTGTCCACTCGCCACCTTACCTAACTTCCTACCTCATATATATAGCGACATTTCAGTCAGACAAACTCAGACACACAGCCAAGCAGTTACAGTAAAATATTTTATTTAGAAATGATTATTATTCATTTTGAAAATAAGTTTAAGAAATCCAGTGATATATGTAAATAATCAATAATCAGGTTAAAGTGCAAAAATACATTTCTGATATAATGTATCTGTACAAAAATAACATTGGAATGTGATATTGAAAAGGAGGAAAATGTGTCTATGCTAACATGGCTTTGATCATTCTCAGTTTTTGGTTTAAAAAATTGCATAAGAGTCATGTCCCTTTTATAAAGTCTTTGGATTATAAGCTTCTGAGCAAAGTATTTGTGCTGAGCAGCCACAAGGGTTTTTTTTTCCTTAAGGTCCATTTCACATTCCACACATCCACTGGGGTCTCTGCCAAGTCAGGCTTTGACAACTAAGCACACACTCCTCCACTAAGGCTTATTTCTGTGTTATTTCTTTAAGAACTGGCTGGTGAAGTATTTCATCCTTGAAGAGTATTCCCATAGAAGCGGAGGGCTCGACCTCCGACAGCTGAGATGAAAAAGTCTTTGGTTGTTCTTTGACTCTTGTTGTCTTTGGTCTTGTTTTTCCAGTGTCCCCGTCCCTTCCCTGCTGGCACAGTGAATCACTTGATCTTGGCTGGCTTCAGTTCCTTGACCTGCATGTGTAATGTTTTGTGGACAGCCAGAGTCCTGGACTGACAGAAGCCCTTCCCACACTCCTGACATTTGAAGGGCTTTTCTTTGGAATGAATGTACCTGCAGCGGGAAACACAACAAAGCAGCCGGTTAGTATTTAGCAGCAATCATGTCCCATTTCACAAAATCATCATTAGTTCTCAGTCTGACATACGGATTCATGACCCTCCCAACATGCCCTCCAGACAAAACAATACAACACATTATTTCAAAAACAATCACCATCAAAGTATTTGGATATTAATGTTTGATTAGGTTTAGGATGACGAGATGAGTTTTGAGAATTCAGATGGTCCAGGCTCTGTCACCATCTGCTGTGAAGCCTGAATATACGCCAAAAAAGATGCGTACACTCTAAGAACTAAGGGTTCCAAAAGGGTTTTTCTTGAAGGGCTGAGTTCCATTTTCTTTTCCATCTTATTTTCTGAAGAAAGGCTTTATTAAGTGTTCTTTGTAAGACTGCGGGTTCCATTAAGAACCCTTTTGGCAAAAAGAGTTTTCGTTTTGAAATCTTTGAAGAACTCTTTCGTCAAGGGTTCTTTATGCCATTATATAAAAGTGTGTTGTAGATAAAACCCTTGGAATATAAAAAGGTTAGGATAAACCCCCTGGATGGGTTCATATACAGCTGTTGGAATATAAAAATGTCCTCTGTAGAACACCCTTGATGGGTTTTTGTTAGCACCCTTGGAAGTTGGAAAGATTATGGATAGAAACCCAGAAGGCTTCTGGGTGGAACCATTACACTTTAGAAGGATTCTCAGTAGAACCCCCTGGGTGGATTCTCGATAAAAGCCTTGGAATGTAAATAGGTCCTCGGTAGAACCCCTGAGTGTGTTCTACTGTAGATAAAAGCTCTTGGAACATAAAAAGGTTTTAGATGGAACCCCCAGAGAGAGTTCAGGTGGAATCATTACACCATGGAAGGGTTCGCTGCACAACCTCCCACAGGGAGTTCTGGGTGGAACCTTTCACAGATGGTTCTAAGTATAACCCTTTGTAGTGGATTTTATGTACAACTCTCTGAAAGTGTTCAGACTAGTACCTTTATAAAAGGTTCTAACAAGAACCAAAAACAGTTCTCCTGTGGGGACAAGAGTGTACATGTACAGGTGTGGTCACTGTGGATGCGTTGTAGTTCTGTCTGTGCTACTTTCTGGAGTTTGTTTGGAGGACGTGTTCCACATTTGGATAGCCTGTGTTAGTGCAGTGGTCTTGCAGACATGCCACGGCAGATCCGGGTGCTCACAACAAATTGTAGGTATGCAAATGTCTGTGTACACTCTCTGATGACAAAATTTACATCACGTGGACCCTTGCATACTCGCGGATATGGAAAGTATTATTTCAGCTTGACAGATTTGGGGCCCTCCAGACCTCATCTAGGACAAAACAAGCTTTATAAAACATTTTTGATCATTTCACCAGCTCTCTTCAAGTGACCAACCCTCTGTCATAGTCAGTACTATTCTTTATGTCAGTGGCAAGACACCAAGGGAGGGAAAACGTGAAAGCAAATTTGCCCAGGGCAGCATGAACTGAAGTGTCAACTCTGTCACTCCCACAGCAGTTTGTTTCATCTATTAACTTGTATGCATGAACACATTTTTTGTGACACTCAACAGGACTTTAAAAATAATATATTATGCGTAATTTTTCTCATTCCAAGGTCAAGTTAGTGATCATAAAAATGCAACGTCTGGTTACACTTTCAAAACCAGAAGTGCACTCGGATAGTGCAGACATCCGCCAAGGCCAAATCCCCTATCTCGCAATGTTAACGAAAGTGAAAAATAATTCCTGTATCCACCCTATGATTCGATTCCGCTCTAAAATTTAATGGGTTCTTCCTTGGCCCATGCTACACCATTCCACCAAATTTCATGGAAATCAGACCAGTAGTTTTTACGTAATCCTGCAGACACACAAACAAACAAATGGCAACAAAAATATAGTCTTCTAGGCAGAGGTATTATAAGTATTTGGTAGGTTCAGGCACCAATACTGCTTGGTTAGATTTTAATAAAAGAAAGTAGTTTGGTCTAAAATAACTACTTCCTTAATAATCATATTGAGTGTTGGTCTCATGCGGGAACCCGACCCCGGTCTCCTGTGTGAAAGTCCTGTGTTGACCTCATCCCTGTGTGGTCTTAATTTGCTCTTCATACTTCATACATTCCTAGTTTGAAAATCATGTTGACTGTAATGAAAAATATTGACAATTCATGTCCATGTGCATGGATCTATAGCAAAACTGCCGCGATACTGGCTTGGAAGTGTCCATCCACTTGAGCTGAAAAATGTTAAGCATGAGTAATAATTTGCATTCATCCTTTTTGAATTTGCTTGATAAACATACAGACATGAGAGGAAAAGGGTGAGAATCCGGGAAATAAAAGGAGGAAGTGGAGTTCCTCGTGAGTTCTGAGATCTGGCAGAGCGGATCACAAACACACACACCACACACACCACACACACGCACGCACGCACAATCCCATTCACACAGATGGTCTGTTTCTAGCTAGCCTACAGCTAATGTCTACCGTTGGTACATTGGCTGTTTGGGGCAAATGATGTGAAGTAAACAATCTCTTCACTTTCTGTGTGAACACACCTTTAGACAGCTATGTCTAATATATGTTGGCTGACACATGGTATTGACTGGTGCTTTTCAAAAGGAAACTGTCACTTAGCCGTTAGCAAAAAGCAGTGACGTAAATCATTTTTTCAAGCTCATTAACTTGCTGCGGCATGTTAGCTTACTGCTAATACAATTTTGATTGATGACAAAGATGAAGGCTATATATTAAATTACATGATAAATCAAAGTCTTTGACAAGCTTGGTTTGCAGGCAATTAAATGCAGATGGTAATCGAGTGCACTATTAGCGTTTAACAACTAAGCCTTTCTCCATTAAGCCTTTCAGCATGTCTGCACAGGAGGCACTTTAGCAGCGTTTTTCAGTCGTCTGTCTTGCGCACTTCTGACGTAACTGAAACACAGTCTACACAGACTGCAGAACGACTCACATTTCACTCAAGCAACACATGAAAATATGACTCTTTTTATCTGTTTTACGTGAGTAACTACAGTCCTGTGTGCTGGACTATGAGTGCTGTAGGTGATCCTCAATAATGTTCCTGAACGCATCCTGTATGGACACTGACGGACAACCAAAACCTGGATTATACTCCCAAATAGACACATACACAGACAGCTGCAGACACCATGGACATATAGCAGTCATACTGCTCTCTGGAGTTTGCTTGGAGGACGCATTCAGTAGATCGTTGTCAGCAGGTTCCATATAAAGGGCGGGTGGACAAGACCGCAGACAAATTTGCTTGGTCACAACAAATTGGCTGTATGCGGATGTCCGCACAGAAGCTATGGGTACAACCACTGATGATGGAATTTACATCGTCCCTCCAGGAAGCTGCAGTGTTACAATCGCAACAGTTAATGCAATTCAATCAGTGCCTGTGAATTCTGCATGGGCTTGCAGTTTTGTTCAACAATTTTTCTGCACCTTTGTCCAATCATCACAGCTTCATAGCACCCCCCCTGCACAAGCGTCATACATGTATGTCTCAAGAGACCAACTTAATGTTTTATTTATTTTTTATTTTTTTAATAGTACTGAAAAGAACAGGTTTGTCATTGTTACTGATATTTTTCACAGCTCTGTGCTCTTTTATACTTTATAATTTTGTGCTGTTTTGACTGAGTTTGAGCTCCAAAAAGATTTTGCTTCCTTGTGGAATACCCCCCAGGTGTACTTTGTCATCTACAACTAAAGCATATTTTTGTTGTTATTTTTGGTGAGGTTACTCAGAACACTCAGAACAGTTTTATTCTCACTGGAACAAGTTGCGCATGCATCACAATTTTTTAGAAGAGCTGCTGTGAAATCAGGCTTTTTAGTTCACAATAATCCCAAAAAAGCCAGTGAAATCCAATCGGGACTGATTATAAATTTTTGTACAGTATCGTCCAAACATGTCTAAACCTGTTTAATCAATGTGGCCTTTGAATATTTGCATAACAGCATTGGATGAAAATGTGGATTTACTCAAATTTGCAGATTTTATGGAAATTGAGTTGAAACTGAAACACTTTGGGGCAGTCTGTCCTTGATGGCAGCTATAATGTTATGACAGAAGTAGCTGCATGAATACTGAAAAAAAGAGGTTAAAAGAAAAGGCCAGACCTCGCCCGTTGGCACACCTAGCCAGTTGCTGAATGAATAGGGCCATTGTTGCCAGATTGACAATTTCAGAAGGTCACTTTCTTTTCTGTAACTGTCATAAACCTTCTCAGGTTCTCACCTGTGGTCCCGGAGGTGGTCCTGTCTTCTGAAGGCTTTGTGGCAGATGTCACAGGTATACGGCCTCTCGTCTGTGTGCGTCCTCTCGTGGATCAACAGGTTGTAGGATTTGGTAAAATGGCGGCCGCAGAACTTGCAGACAAACTCTTTCTTGGTCTTGGAAGGCAGTCGGCCTCGGCTGGACTTGCGCTCCGGTGAGGAGAGTTTGGTCACGTCCAGGAGGCATCCCAGGCCGGCTGAGGTCGGGTGGTGAGATGATGCCTGTGCGGCGGCGGCGGCGGCAGCAGCACCGGTCATGCTCAGGTCCTCCGCCTTCAGATGATCCTCCTGGGTGGCTGCTGCTGCCAGGTTGGCAAAGTCAAATCGGGGCTTGTTCTTGGAGCTCTGCAGCAGCCCCGCGGAGTCCTGCTTGGGCTGCAGGAGGTGGGGGAATATGGGGATGGAGGCCATGGAGGAAAACTGGGCAGGCAGTTTGGAGATGGTGCAGCGGGGCAGAGCCAAAGGCGGGTACCCGAGGGTCCATTGGTGGAGGTGGATGGCGTGTAGGGCGCTGAAGCTGTAGATGCTGTGGAAATGATCTGCTGGCAGCTGGAGGCCTGTGGAGCTCTGGAGGAGGGAGTAGTTGGCTAGCTGGAGGGACGGGTGGAGAGGGACTGGTGCTGGCAGAGTCTTGCTGCCCATGGCTGCTTCACAAAATCCAGCAGGCCTTCTGGTAGAGACAGAAAACATGAACAGATGAAAATATGTGACTAGTGGGCCAAGTCACATTAATTCAATTATAATGGTTTCATAAGTAAATTCATTAAAGACAGCAAAGAAGCAGCCCGTTCTCATTTCCAACAATCAAATGTGGAAACTTGGTCAGTGTCCCTATGCTTCAAACTATGACCCTGTAGATACCCCTCAAGCGTCATTTCTGAACACACCCCTCTAGCGTTATATTTTGTTGCGCCATTAAGTCACTGTGTGCAACCAAGTCGACATTTTTAAGGCAAGGTACACAAGTAACATAGCGTGCATTATGTTATCCATGTAAAGTTACTTATTTTTAACCTAACCAAGTAGTTTTTTTTTTTGCCTAAAATTAACCGAGTAGTTTTGTGCTTTTATCTTGAAATTCTACTCCTTATTTTGATAGTCTACACAGGGTGTTCACCCAGAAGGCCAAGGTTCATGGCTCATGTGAAACCAGTAGTTGACTTCTTTTTAGCTTTCATAAGGTATGCAAGTAACATAACTTGTGTAAATTATGTTACATTAACTTGCGGTAACTTAAAGTTAGTTATTTTAAACCTAACCAAGTAGTTTTTGCACCTTTATTTTGAAAATCTAACCTTTATTTTGAAAGTGTACACGTGACTTTCACCCAGGATACACAGATTCCATCCATCTGGAACCAATAGTCGATGCAGACTTCTTTTTAACTTTTGTAAGCTATGCAAGTACTGTAACTTACATAAGTTATGTAATGCTAACTTGCATCAAGTAAAGTTACTTATTTTAAACCTAACCAAGTAGTTTTGTTGCTTAAACATAACCAAGTATTTTTGTGCCTTTTTTTGAATGTCCACGCTTTATTTTGAAAGTGCACCGTGTATAACAACATTTCAGTGTAGTTCATTCTTTGATGATTGATTGTAGGTATCTCAGTGAATACTTCCGTATCTCTTGCCAGACAGTGGCAGGGTGAACAGGCTGTGGCTGGGGGTGGTATTGTCTTTTAGTATATTTTAGGTTCTGCAAAGGCACCTCATCTCTCCAGTATCACTAGAGTGGAGTCGAGGTGGTTACTAGATAAGCTGCACTATGCTTGTCAAGAAATAGTTGTGGCATGTATCTCCTGCTAAAACCACAAACAAATGAGATACAAAGTATTAATTACTGAGCCTTAGAGGTGTTGGTTGGTCTGGGTCTATTTTTGACATTTGTACACAGCCCTCTGCTTTCACTCCTTGTGCTAAGCTAAACATTTCCTGACACCAGCAGTCCCCCCCATATCAAAAACACATTTGATTTCTGGAAAGATACATTGCTATTGAGTTTTTCTAATTTATTATTTAGCGCTTTTTAGCACCTCAAGCCAAGTACCATCTGATTTCATTATATCTGACAGAAGGCAGACGTCTCTGAGGAATGAATTTATAAAAGCTAAAGTATTTTTAATGGCATGATGACATTCACACATGTTTGACTTGTATATTACTGGTGTACCCACTCCCCACCCCCACCCACCCAGAACCCTGCTGCTTCACCACACCCCATATGCAACAACACACACACATGCACTTCTATCAGGAGCCAATACACATCTAGTCTGGCCTGCTGATAAAGCTGATGAAGGGGGGCTCATTATCAGATTATTAAGGCTGTGCATGTGAAAGGCTGTCGCTGTTGGATCCACACTCAGCTAAAGCCAACTGCAGCACACCTCACTGTTACGGGAACTGCTTGTTTTTTTCTAAATTCTCACTGTCTACAATATTTGCACATGGCAACTACTGTAATTCTTGTGGAAAGATCACGGCTATGGTTACAAAGCTGAATGTTAATGGCAGGTCTGTAATGGAATACTCCAATTAAAGTCAGAGGCACTACACACCCATCCATCAACCCAGTCTCCTCCAATATTTATTTGTAATGTTAAAATTTTTTTAAAATGTTTAAAAAAGTCACCTATTTAAAAAAATGAAATAGACTTTAACCCAAGCATGCTGCAGTTTTATTTATGTTTATAACTCTATAATAATGATGCCCAATTAAAGAGAGATATACGAGACTTCGTATATCTCTTAATGGATGCACGTGTGAAAATATCGCGAGATCGACGCCATGTTTACATGCTACCTGCTACATGCTACAGTTGACATTTTGGCTAAAAATATGGCATAAATGGCGTCTTTTGCAGTTAAATTTTAATGTCAATGTCGCGGCTCGTGGACACTTGGATTACACCACACGAGCAGGATGGAGACATTTTGTGTTTGTTTTGTGTTCTTTTTTTACATTTTAAACTGGGTCACCATTCACTGCCATTGTACTGGATTTGGCTGCAATCCTGTTTTCTGCTGAAACTCCAGGATTGTTTTGTTAACTGAAGATCTTCACCCATCCTCACATCGGCATAGGGGTGAGTACATTCTGAGTGGATGATTATCTAAGAGTAGAATATCACTTTAACACATTTTTAAAAATTGTTTGGAGCTGTGAATTCTTGTCTGGGACAAGGGTGTTTTCTTGCACAGAGCAAGTTTAGAAATAAACAAACCAAAACATCTCATAAATTACATACATTTCATACACATATATATATATATATATATATATATGAAAAATTTAATTAAAGTGTTGGTATTATTTTAGGTCCAGATGAAAAAAAAATGTAGAGAGTATCTAGCTTCTGTATTCGTGACGTATTTCTGAGTTAAACAGGATAGGAAGGTTGGACATATGATTTGAATGTTGAAAAGTAGGCGTGTCATAACTGGATGTAGCATGCTGTTAATCTAGTTAATGAATCTTCTTCTAGTTAAGCTAGTTAATGAATCTTCGCCACTGAGGGATGGATTATGCAAGTGGATGCAAAGACGGACGGCTGTGGACACCATGGAAACTTATGAGTTTTCTTTATACTACTTTCCAGAGTAAACTTGATGGACATGTTCCACACGTGCACAGTAGATCGGCGTCTGTACTGGCGTTTATACGGATGAACACGCAGGGCCAATGCTTACACCTATGATGATGAAATTTACATCACATGGACAGCGCACCTTCCCAAACTTGCGGTCCTGGAAGATATAATGCTGGCTTAAAAGATTTTAAGTGATGGATGTCATTATATCATTGGTTGAAATTCATTAGTTCAGGCCTATGCAAACACACCTCATATTTGGATTTTACAGCAAGAAAACATGATTTGGATTTTCATATAGAAAAAATGGATCTTGGGGTTTTTGTTGGGGTTTTTTTTTTGTTTTTTTTGCTAAAAAGGTGGACAAGATGACTGTGGATGTGATCTAAAAGGATTGATTTTTCATTTCATCTCGACTTAGTCTACACAGGAAAACTCTACCTCTGATACAAAAAACCTCTGGTATGCTCCTTTAAAGTTCGTTTTAACAGTAGAAGAGCAGCTGTGGTTCCAGTAGAGACAGGGATTAGACATCAAACTGTCACTGATGGTCCTCACAAGAGTGCTAAGACACTGAAAACATGCGTTTGTCTTAGTGTATGTGTGTGGTAAATGTGTCAGCGAAAGTGAACACAAAACAATTGGCAGCATTAACACACACATACTGTAAAGACTCATCAGACAGTATGTGTGTGTGTGTGGGTGTTTCCTGTTCTCAGAAACATGCCCGGGGCTGTTGAGGGCAGAGAAACAGAATGACAGCATTGAGCCGGAGAAATACCTGTGAGCTGTTAAATCAGGTTTGATAAGCAGGAATAACAATAGACAATAATGTATCTTTGTCTGAGGCAGACGCTGATGGACAGGAGCCACAGCAGCCCACAGGCCACACCCCTCACCTCAGCAGCTCACAGGCCACACCCCTCACCTCAGCAGCCCACAGGCCACACCCCTCACCGCAGCAGCTCACACAGCTGCACACTCTTATTCTTACTCAGGTGCTGCATGTCACTACAATATTCAGGTTTGAGGTGAATTTCTAACAACAATATATTATACTTTTTACTTCATTAATCTGATGGCTGTACAACACAGGCTTGGGGAGTAATGGAATACATGTAACATGTAATCTGGATACAAACAAAGGCAACTGTATTCCATTACAGTTAAAAAAAAGTAAAAAAAAAAAAAAGACAATCAGATTACAGATACATGTAGTAAAAATGGGGATTATGAAAAGGATTATAATTATGAAATAAAGACTGATAGACTACCATGCACAGCACACACAGCTGTCAATTCATTATCATGGCCTCTAGTGAAAACATGCTTCACTGGGTGTAAATTTCAACATTCTTTGTCCTTAATCAATAAAAGAGTAATAAATCTAACAACCAACATAAAACACTTAGAGCTGTAATGATTAAGCTACTATTAATACACTAATAAATTAATCTGCATCTGTTTTGAGTCATTTTTTAAGGAAAAAACAGGCAAGATTCTCTGAGTTCAGCTTCCTAAATGTGAATATTTTCGGGTTTCTTTTCTTTCTTTTTTTTATTTTTTGATTTTCTTACATTTTATGGCCTAATACCTAATCAGTTAATTGAGAAAGACCAGTGAATCGATGATGGAAAATAATAGTTAGTTGCAGCCATAAAAACACTATATTAGGCTGAACAGTTTCACCACATTTTACACTGAGGTAATCTAAAAGTAAAGGAAAGTAATCAAGTTACATTACTTTAACATTGTGTACATTACGTTACTGACTACATTTTTTAACAGGTAATTAAAGTAGCCCTCTCAACTCTGTTTACCACAAGTTAATTTTCTCAAATGCTGTACTTAAGTACAGTTTTGACTTACCTGTCCTTAATTATTTAACTAAACTACTGTTAGACATTAGTCTCAAGTGATGCACAAACATCTTTAAAGGGACAGTTCACCACAAAAATCAAAAATACATATTTTTGTCCTGGCCTATAGTACTGTTTATCCATCTAGATAGTTTTGGTGTGAGTTACAGAGTTTTGGAGATATCAGCTGTAGAGATGTCTGATTTGTTTCCAGTGTAATGGAACAAATTGGCACTCGGCCTGTGGTGCTCAAAGTGCCAAAAAACAAAACAAAACATTTCTTGTAGGAGCTACTTTCTTTTTGCAGTAGCATCTACCAGGACTACTTTGTTTTATCCTAGAGAGAAAGTAGATCCTACGTGAAGCTGCTCACAACAAGTTCTGATGCTGATTTTGAATTTTTCATATATATATTTTTTGTTCCATTTAGTCCCATTACATTGGAGAGAGGGCAGACATCTCTACGACCGATATCTCTAAAGCTCTGCAACTCAGACCAAAATTATCTTGATGAATAAGTAGCACTACAGGCCAGTGGAAGTATATGCATTTTTGATTTTGGGTGAATTGACCCTTTAATATTTCAATTTGGTGGAACAGTATAGTATGTTATAAATCGCTATTAATAAAAAAAAAATCATTTTTTGCATTACAGTTTTCATTTTTACAGAAAAAAAAAAACTATTAAAATCATGATGATGTGACATTTGTTGGAGTCTGAACCGAACAAACTTGTTTTCTTTCATCTGAAGAACGTGATTTTACAGCCAGGGCATCTCTGCAGCACTACAGTACCTCATTAAAGTGCTTTTTGTCACACAGTTTTTCTTTTTCAAAAAATTTAGTTCTGGTTCTGTGATTTTGATATTGCACTCGGCCATATTGCGATTTCGATGATATTGTAATTAACTGCGCAACCCTAATAATAATTCAGTTACATAGCTCAACTATTTAGAGAAGAAATAGTGGAATGCAGCGTGTGAGTCACTGGATGTGTATTTGACATGCCTCTGCTGGGGGAAAACTGCTATCTGCCAGACTTATCAGGATCTAAGACAAACAGTTGTTTTAGGTGCAAGAAAAATGCATGAGATTGTGTGTTCATATACAAACGTCAGACACTAAATATCTTCCTGTTTTCATCACACCAGCACAGTGCAGCTTTAACAAAGATTTACTGTAATTCATTCAGGTCAGACAGGTGAGTTTTGTAACACTTTTGAGGGGATTCATTCCTGCCTGGTTGTTGTTACGTTGTCCTGAAGTGTAGGTGAAAGAATCCCAGCGCTATCATGTTACATTTAGCAGCTTTAAACGCCGTGTGGAGATGTTAATAACAGGAGCGAATAAGAAAAAGAGAAGTGGTTTAACCCCGGGCCTGAGGCCGGGCCGGGCCGCTCCTCCTCTGCACTCAGTCAAGTGTTTGTAATGAGGAGCAGCGGAGCTCAAACAGCCCCCTGTGGTCTGTTCCTCTCTGATCATGACGCAGAAGTAATTGACTTTTACTTAGGAGGTCATTAGAGGAGATAAGTGCAGCGCTGCTGAGCCGCTCCTCACCTTTAACCCTTTGATGTCTGCATACCAGGGGCCTCCGCCGCCAAACAGACATGCGGGCCCTCCGCTCGGGCCCGGGACTGTGAGATTCAGCGCCTCGGAGGGCCTCGTCGTGACGGCCGAGACGCCGCTTCTCACCTCCGCGTAAACGTGATCAGGCTGGGTGCAGAACACGCTCCACAGCCAGAGGTTATTGTTAACAGAAGTGAAGCTTAAGAGCAGCTCCAAGTTTGTACAACACTATAGAGACATGAGGACACAGGTCATGTCCTCAGGGCTTTAATTTGAGAATTTGGGGGATTATGTGACCTGCTTCAACTAAAACTTAGACTGGCTGTGTATTTTGTAAGCTGCTTCCAGTAATATGTCATTCCATATATTTAAATGTGACCACTTTTATGTCAACAGAACATCAAATAAATACAGTGAAATGACAGAAAAGATCATTTAACGACTTCCTAAGCTAACAATTAGCAAAACATATGCTCAAGTAGTAAAACTTGGCCCATGTGCCACTGCACTTGAGAATTAGGACTATATGAAACATAAAGTAGGGGAGACCAGGGACGTTTGTAACACTTTTTGTCTCAACACCCATAACTCACAGGTTTTTTGTGTTAAAGCTCTCAAATTTTGAAACAAGGCACCCTTCCTGATTACAAATAGCAGTGTTTCCAACTTTTTTAGCTTTTATTTTTTACTGATTTCCAGCCCTTTCCCATAGGCTGTGATTATTTTTTTTGCAAAGGTTCTGGGAGTAAAATTGTCAAAATAACATGTCTACAGTCGTTACATTTACTTTACATTTACGTTAAACTGTTTCTCTAAATTTTTCTCCTACAATTTGAATTTCAGATCACTGATTGTTATTACCCTACAGAAAAATCCTGCTATGAATATATGCAATGTTGATTAATACATCACTAGCATAAACAAACAGAATAAATACATTAATCTCTTCATCTGATATTTATCATGGGAGATAATAGAGTTTGGAATTAAAGGGTCAAAATAGCCAGTCTAGTAGCTATAGAATTCTGGCACTTCTAGTGTTAAAGGTCAATCATTTGATAAAAGTTAACAACTAGTAAAACATGCTCAAGTAGTAAAGTTCCAACAGGCCCGTGTGGTATATTTAATTCATACAGTGTTTCACTGAAGCAGTTAACAGCCTTTTTGACTTGTGACCCCTCAAAGTCACACTGAGGCCTTTTGAGTTGTGAGCAGTTCAACCTTCACTCTCAGTTTGCTTGATCTGAAGGATTTTTTACTGCTAGATGTAATACTGAGTGCTGTTAGTCAGCAGCAAGAATTAGAAAAAAAACTCAGAACAATTATCAGCAGCAATCATTTTGCGAGACTTTTGTTCTTTCTTTAAACACTGGGACCCCTCAGAATTTATCTGTGCCCCCTTAGGGGGTCTGTAGCCCTGAGTTGAGGAACCAGAATCACAATCAGGTTTACACATACAAGGAATTTGCTGTGGTGGTCTTGATGCACAACCATAAAAACAGTGAGCAGAAAGGTAAAAAGAAAGAAGAAAAGCAAGTAATGCAAGTTGAGAATCATGAATAGAAACCTGACTAAGATATGGAAAGATATTATATTATTATACTGTTTTAAAATATGATCTCATTCATAAATGCATTGAGAAGAAAATCTTAATCTGCAAACTGGTAACTGTGGATTACAACCATTATACTTTCTGATTTAACAGGATATAAAGTACAATAACTGGACACTAAAGGAAATATCATGAATAATCCTGTCATATAACATTTCAGTTTAACCTTTTATACTTACCTGTATTTCAGCTTTGATATTGTGAATACCAGTTCAGTTCAGTTCAACCTGCATTGTCCTACAATAAATTAGTCTTACAGCAAAACCAGACAGTGTTCACTGACTTTTTCCTGTACCAGAGTTGTGTGCACGTTGTTAAATAAAAAAAAAATCCTATTTTGTGTGCCTAGGATTTTTTTCTGTATCAGAGAGGTATTGTACTGAATGTTAAAATTGTGGTACTGTGACATCTCAACCCGAGAGTGATCCATACCATTAACCTGTTTTATATTTTTAGCTTTGTGTGTATTTTAGATTTGCATCTTTCTTGAATTGCACTGCAACTTCTGCACAACACTTTCCCCTCTGGTTGTACAACTTTCAGTCTTATCTTATTTACACTTTCTGCAGCCATCAGATCAAACAGTAAAAGCATATCAGCATCACCTCAGGTGCAGAAATTGAGTACGCAGAATAAGATGTATTATGCTCCTTGTGATCACTTGGCCATGAGTAGAAGTCAGAAACTTTAGTTTTTTGGCAGCATCAGCTCTCAGTGATGTCTGTTAGATTTCACTTTGACGTACATTTATTCCTGCAGAGTTTTTCTCGCTCTTTTCTCTCTATATTTATTGTAAAAACTACGCCTCCACCATGTTACGAGCCCGTCAGGCTGAAATATAGCGAGAGCCACACCTCACGGCCTGTCAGCATGCCGTGTCTTTGCCATACAGTTAAGAAAATGATCCCACTTTGGCATCGATAAGAACGGAGGGTCATGAGGGGGGGTGGGGGGGGGGTTAGAGGTCAGAGCCTTTAATCCAGCCTTCATCAGAACGCAGCGTCACTGTTCACCACAGGTGTGTTTGTGTTCATGTGTCCTAACAAATATGCAAAGCGGAAAAAAATCCACAACTACAGGGCAAACAAATGAGGAAATGCACGTACAATGACAGCCTGTCCCATGTTTACATGTTGTTGTTTTGTTTTTGCTTCTGTTGACTGTCTCTGTTTTGTGATGTGATTTTGTCTTTTATGTGCAGTAGAACATGAACCTGCTCTAAACAACCCAAGTCAGGCCTGTTAAATCAGGACTGATTTTACCATCTGTAAAGTTACTTTTGATCTTTTCCTGTAGAAAAATAAATGAAATGAAATGAAAAACATTCCAATGTTGACAAAAAAAAAAAAAAAAAAAAAAAAAAAAAAAAAATCCTCTGAAATCATTTTGTCTGTAATGGACTCCTTAAAGTTTGATTTTCTTCAGACAAGAAAAAAACAGTGCACAGTGAGAATATTTCCTCCTGTTTTCAATAAAAATCTCATTTTTTTCTTTCCTAAAATCAAGTTTCTGATTTTTCTCATTCGAGCAGTGACATGTGTTGTCTCTCATTGTGTCTGGCGGAAAAAAAAAAAAGTTCAATTTTACTGGAAACAGGTTGAAATGTTTTTTATGGCCTCACCAGATTTTGACTTAAAATTCAAGGAGTTTTTAAAACAAATAATGAAGAATAGAATCGAGATTACGTGATTGCTAGAAAGACATTTATTTGTATAGTAAATCTAAGACAAATGCTGAGCTGGACTGTTAAATGAGCCTCAGCATTAAATAATTAGGTATTTTATACACACCAGAGGTGGAATGTTTAAGTAAAGAGCCCTGTTTAGTTTAAATTAACTTGTACTCTACTTGATTATTTCCATTTTATGTTTTACTTTACAGGCCTGCTTTTATTCAACTGCATCTTTGAGCCAAATCTTATACTTTTTACTGCACTTTACTTTATGTAACTGCCCGCTCGGAATGGAGCAGAGTGTGGCTGATTTTACTTCAGCGGCAGATCTGGATGCTTCTTCCACGTTTGTACCCACTGAGTCAATTTAAAATGGCTCGAGAGATCAGTAATCCAGTCTTTTAAACTTCTTTCCCGTGTCCACGCGCGGCCCCCCCTCGCCGCCGGCCTCAGCTCTCCCGGCGCAGCGCTCTGCAGCTGCGGCGCGGACCAACGCATCCAGCGCGATGTGATTGATGCCCATGAAGTGATGAGAAAAGGCTCTTATCTGATGCATATGGACTTCATTAGATGCGGGACTTCATTAAGCGGCAGCATCATTAATTAGTGACGCGGGGAGCCGAGAGGAGAAAGAAGCGTCACACTGATCTCTACTCACACTGCGCTAATTGCGCGTAAATGTTCACACAGCTGAACTGAGACTCATCAGAGATTAATGAGCGAAACGAACGAGCCAAATGGGATTTTAAAATAACTACAGTGTGGTCAGTTTGAGTCTGCAGAGATTTTTACTTTAATATGTAACTTATGTGCAACTAAATTGCATTTGGAGTCCTGCTTGTGCGTAAAAAGGGACGGAACCAGCATTTTTAAACTTAGATTCCATAATACGCGTCACAAATTTATTTATCTACTGAAGAAAAACTGTTATTTAAGTAAATAAATTTAAATACAGCTGATGTGACACCATATTTTAGTGGGTAAAGTATATTTAAACCCTTTAATTATGTGCGATTTGATTTAAAAATCAGTTTTGTTGTCGCTTAATATCATTTAACTTGTACAGAATACAATACTATCAGTGCAATCTTGTGTTACTTTAAAGACGTGCAGGACAAACACCTGTTGCACAATCGTCCCTGCAAATCCAAAACATCCAACTCCTGCAGAGTTCTTTATAGGATACATTTTTTGAACATTAGAAGCTTAATTTAATTGTAAACTTGAATTTTAAACTTAATCAAATCCAGATAATCTGATATAAAACTTTTTGTCTTTTGTCTGGAAATTGCGATGGATTTCGTTTCATTTTCATTTTAAATTTAAAAACAAAGGCAGACTTACCAATAAAAGATATCTTTTTAAAAAGTTCTCCTCCCGCAGCTCGGGGGTCCTGTGCGGCAGTAGAAGCCCGCTGAGCAGCCTGTTTATCGCAGTGGATGAGTTAATGAGACGGCAGCATGTTCCTTTTCCTCCGGTGTGAGCGGCTCAGGCAGGAGGAGGCACGGCGGTGTGGTGTGCTGCTGCTGCTGCTGCTGGAGGTGGTGGTGGTGGTGGTGGAGGTGGTGTAGCTGTGGTGTTGGTGTTGACGCCTCTCCTCTCCGCTCCACTGTTCTGCGCTCTCGGCCGCCGCTGCCGCCTCTTTATTGCAACGCAGAGTCCGACTCCTACTGGCGTCACTCAGCCAGCCCACATACAACACAAGACAACAGGACAGACACTGAACATGACCGCTGCTGCTGGTTGCTGCTGCCGCCGCTGCTGCTGGTGGTATATGAGCCTGTGGGTCAGACAGGAACACGTCTTCTTTGGTGGTGTATCATGTGCGCACACCGGACTGGACGGTGCGCACACGCTCCATGAAAAGAATCCAAAAAGTTTTACTTTAATGTAGCATATTTATGTTTTAACAATAAAATATCAATCAAAAATTCATCTTAAGTTTAAGTGTAAAGCAAAATATTCCATTAAGAGGCATTTTTATTGTTTAGGGGAGAGTGGGGACGTTTGCACCCCTTTTTTGCGCTTCTCTCAGTTTCTCAGAGATGATTTGGTTTTGACCAACCACATCTTATAAATAAAACCCAAGGCCGTTTCTTCCTATGTGCGAACTATGCAGTTGCAGAGGACCACTCGAAGCCACCAGAGGGCCCCTAAGCAGTGTGATGTAGACAGCAGTGATGAAGTCACTACGTCATTCACATGAGCACATCGTGTGAGAAAGCAGACAGTTAGCTGTTTCCGTTATTTTTTTAATCAGTCTGAACTGAGTTACACAAATAATTTAAATTGAGAACTTGTATTTATTTTAAAATTATATTTATGTTTATTATTATGTGTAAAGGTCTAATTTTTTTGAGTTATTGTTTTTTTGGGGGGGGCTCTTTTTTCGTTTAGTTTTTCACAACATTTTTCATCATGTTACATCATTTTCGTCTTGTTAAGTCATTTTTAGTCTTCTTACATCTTGTTTGTCTTGTTTCATCTTTTTTGTCTTGTTACATCTTGTACATCGTTTTAGTCTTGCTACGTCTTTTCAGTCTTATGTCTTTTATGTTTTGTTACATCTTTTACGTTGTTTTTCATCTTGCTTCGTCTTTTTCGTCTTGTCACATTGTTTTCAGTCTCGTTACATTTACATTTAACTGTAAAAAAAAAAATCCATTAAAAGGCACTTGTACTTTTTAGGGGAGACTTGGGACTTTTGCACCCATTTCTGCATTTCCCTGTGTTTCTCAGAGATTATTTGAACTTGGCCCATTGGATCTTTAAATATTAATCCAGGGCCGTTTCTTCCTATATGCAAATTAAATTGGGAAATTGTATTTATGTTTATGTGTAATGGCCTGATTTATTTTATTTATTGTTTTGTGAGATGTTAAGATTATTCAAGCATCCTCTTAAAGTGCCAGATTGATGCATTTAAAGGTTAAATACCTGCTACCAGACCATATTAAGAGTTTAGAATCCCCCCACCATAGTTTCACAAAATAGGGGCCCACAAATAACATGTTGCATAGGGCCCCCAAAAGGCTAGAACCGGCCCTG
Source organism: Lutjanus argentimaculatus (assembly GCA_034769285.1). Lineage (NCBI taxonomy): Eukaryota > Metazoa > Chordata > Actinopteri > Lutjaniformes > Lutjanidae > Lutjanus > Lutjanus argentimaculatus. The sequence goes on along the minus strand of JAWZSL010000003.1, from coordinate 44,194,529 downwards.
TCTGCTAATTACCAGAGGTGGCAAAAGCCCACACATTCTGTTCTCAAGTAGAAGTACAGATATATATGTAAAAAATTGCAAAAGTAGAGGTACTTGGCACGTCTTTACTGCAGTAAAAGTGAAAAAGTACAGGCTCTGAAATGTCCTCAAAGTATGAAAGTAAAAAGCCGTCTCCTGAAGGACATTTCTACTGACTGTTTCTATACAAAGCGAACTGAACCACACTTTTTCTCTGGTCATTTTTGTCTGTCTCATCTTTTTACGCCTTTTTGGTCTTGATACATCATTTTTGTCTTGTTATGTCTTTTACATAGTTTTTAGTGTTGTTACATCTTTTTCATATTGGTAGTTTTTCATCGTGTTATATCTTTTTCATATTATTAAGTTATTTTTAGTCTTGTTATGTCTTTTCTGTCTTGTTACAGCTTTAATGTTTTTCAACTTGTTACATCATTTTCATGTCTTCTGTCCTGTCACATCGTTTGTGTCATTTTTCGTCTTGTTACTTTTTTGTCTTGTTACATCGTTTTTATTCTTGTTATGTCTCTTTGTCTTGTTACGTCTTTTTTGTCTTCTTACATCTTTTACATTGTTTTTAGTCTTGTAACATCTTGTTGGTCTTATGTCTCTTTGTCTTGTTAGTGAGTAAGTATTTGTACTTAGTTACTTCTCACCTCTGCCCCCACCCTGTCTAATTGTCCGTACCATATAAAGATGATTACTTATGACTCCAGCGTGTTGCTGATTGAAGAAATAAGACTTGTTGCAACTGTCCCCTGTTGCAACCGTCCCCAGTCTACCCTATTTTTAATTTTTATTTCGACTTTTTAATCACATTTGCAGGACTGTAAGTCACCGTCTGTGTTATCTTTTAACCTTTTACAGAAAACACATTTAATGAAAACTTGCTGTGCATGTGTATCTAATAGACTTTGAGATAAGTCATCAAGTTTTTCTTTTTTAAGTTTTTTGTGTGAAATGAAGAACTGACTCTGCAAACTGAGAAAATATAAATGGGAATCAAATTTGTTTGCAGCGTTCATCAGTGTGATGTAACAACTTTTGGTTCAACTTAATATCTTGAACTTACTGAACATATTTCCCCAAGATCAACTAAATGAGTGTCAAGTCTGTTTAACTTGAAACATTTATTTGTTTTGAATCCTTACAGAATTACATGAAGTTGTATTTTCAGATTCAGTTAACTTACAAATTTAAGGCAGCCCAGACACTAACTTTTCTAGGTTAAAGCAAACCCTTTGTTTTACAGTGTTCTGTTAGCACATACTGTATTACAGGCATATACTCGATACAGTGACAGCTCTCTGTAGAAGTTCTGGTAGCTACACTATCATTTCGTAGCTTATACAGTCCTGTAAGCTACCAGATGCCTACATTTTCTTCAGGATCACTAAAGCATCTACCCATCTATCCATCCATTCATCCATCCATCCATCCAATCTATCTGAAGGCCAGTGTTCTGGCAAAACTATCAGATGAGGCTTCATGTTTGTCCTTCAGCCTACATACTGAACTCTCTCCTGCTGTGGGTGAAATTTATAGACTGCTGGTATTAATGTTGAAACATCCAGTGGGGTTATTATGGGAAAAAGTATGTGATGTCCATGCATGAAGTGAGTTAGTAAAATCTGCCCATTCTTTATCTATAGACTGAATGATCCCCAAAGTGAAAATTTAGCAAATTGGTACTGATATTGAATATTGATTGCGATCCTTAAAGCCCCATTAACTGTTTGTGTTAAGATACAGATGTGCATGAAAAAAAAGTCTGATTGAGTGGTCAAACAAAGTAGAACTGAACTCACTGTAACTCTGAGCTCACTCAGGGTACCTGAAGAATATATAGGGCTAGTTTTGAAGCTTTAAAGAGATGTTTGTTCCCTAATGATAGTACAAAAATGCGCAGTGTTAATCTACCAGGAGTTTAACTCATTTTACATGTGATGAAATATCATATTTCCCATGGCAACTATGGATTTTAATAATCACAAGTGAAAGAACAATAGGAATAAACTAATTATTAGAACAAGATTAATTGAATTTCTTCACAATTTTTCATTAGGTGTCAATTTATTTTACTTTTGTATGAAAACAAAACAGTAAAGGAACATCTGCTTGTCTGTGGATGTGAATTATGAGCAGTTCAATCATTTAAAACTTTGAGAAAAGTCAGAAAAAACAAACATAAATGACAATAAGAGAAATAATTATATTTGTATGTAGTATCCCTTTAATAATCTTCGGACGCCTCCGATTTTTCTTGAGGGAACTCGAGCCCCAGGTTAGGAACAGTGTCAGTGTGTAAAGCTGTGCAGGATCATAGCTTGAGGTGTTGTATTGAGCAGCAGCCTGCAGGAGGAAAACCTCGTTTCAGTGAACAAACTCTGCCCTCTGCTGGAGAACTGTTCCGCTGAGGTTCTGACTCTGATCACTCACAGCTTCATCTCTGACTGTGGTCACAAGCGCAGTGTGAGTGTGATCGGGGAAACAAAGTGATTCCACGTCACATGAAAATTGCATTAAGTGGATTATCTTGGCTGACTGTGCCCTGCTCATACATTCTGAGAAATCTGGCAGGACTCGTTCACATTGTTCTCAAGTCCCAAAGAGTCAACGCTTACTGCAAAGTGTCCAAGTCTGCTGGTAGAACAGGACCCCTCCTGCCTGGAGTGCTGCATGACTTCATCATGACATCACTCATGATGCCTGGGTCACATGATAAAAACTAAAGCATCTCAGTTAGAACTGTGTAAACTCCGTTCACTGATGATGACTGTGAGATGCAGTTGAAAGTTGTTTACCTGTAGCGCGACACAAGTTAAAGGGACAGTTCACCCCAAAATCAAAAATATTATTTTTCCCCTGGACCGTAGTGCTACTTATCCACCAAGATAGTTTGGTGTGAGTTGCAGAGTTTTGCATCATAGAGATGTCTGCCTTCTCTCCAGTATAATGGGACTAAACTTGTGGTCTTCAAAGACTCAGAGACTTGTGGAGAGAAGGCAGAAATCTCTACGACCCACATCTCCAAAACTAGACAGCTCACACCAAACAGTTTAGATGGATAAATAGCACTAGTACTACAATATGTTATTTTTAATTTTGGGGTGAACTGTCCCTTTAATTGATATGTTTTTTTTACTTCTTTGTACAAGTTAATAATCTTCACTGGACTTTAAAGTCATCCAGCTGAATTAAAATGTGACACAATTTATTATAAAGCTTCCTGTCCTCTGAGCATGTGGTTGTTTTTGTTTACCATAACCAGGGGAATTTGGATTTAGAGCTCAGTTGCTCCCTCTAGTGGCCACAGAGATACACTGACATATAAATTCCTAATTAAAGAAAATTATCACATCACATAACAAAAATATCAAATGTGAGTGGTTTATTTTTTGTTGAGTTTGATGATCCTTATTTGTAAAGTATTCCCTGTAACCTGTTATGATGTACTGCTTGGTAACACTTTATTAGAAGGGTGTGCATACAGTCAGACTGACACGACAATATCATAACCATGACATGACACAACATGAACAGGGAGGGGTTTTTATGAATGCTTATGACTGTTGTCATGAATATCATTCCGTCAATTATGTACTTTTGCAAAGTTGACATTGTTCGAGATTTCTTTGTTATGACAATTTGACAATAACAGACGACGAAGACTACCACAACATACTTTGTTCATACACCTTGAGCAAAATTCAGGGTTTTTTCACTCTTGAAGTACACACATGTAGACTCAAAGACATGCAATTAGTTGGAGAGGTGAAAGAGTGATGGGGCTGTCACATATAGCAACTCCCTGAGCAGTTTGGGTTAGGTATGTAGCACTGGAGTACCTCTGTAGTGTCCAGGGTTAGGGTTAAGTGCCATGAAAATATTCATCACACAATTATGATGGTTTATTGGCACCTCTCCAATACACACTCCGTAGTGTGATCTGTGCTGGGCTTGAACCGGCCACCCCCAAGCCAAGTCCTCACAGACTGAGCAACTGCTGTCCCGAGACAACATAACTTTTCAATGTCTTTGTTATGATAACTTACATTAACCAAGACATCATTGGTTTGGACACTGGATAGCTATCACTATAAGTCCAAAATGTGTCACTGTTGTTGAGATCAAAGAAAATATTCACAACACAATTATAATGGTATCATAACAGCCAATATCAAAAATAACCACATATGACAGTATTATGCAAGGTTAACAAATACTTCCTGCTATGGCATGTTTATGACATGACATGCTGTCTTGGTTAATGTTGGTTAATGTTAAGTTGTCATAAGAAAGACAATGACAGGATATGATGTCTTGGTTAATGTCAAGTTTTCATAACAACGTTATTGACAGGTTGTGATGTCTTGGTTGATGTCAAGTTGCCATATCTAAGGACACTGACGGCTTATGTTGTCTTGGTTAATGTCAAGTTGTCATAACAAAGAAATTGACAGGTTATGTTGTCTTGGTTAATGTCAAGTTTTCATAACAAAGTTATTAACAGGTTATGCTCTTTGTTAATGTCAAGCTGACATAACAAAGACATTGTTGTCTTCATAACAAAGACAGTCAACAGGACAATCATAAACATCAATAAAGACTTGTGTTCATGACAGGTGTCATGTCATGGTTATGACAGTGTCATGTCACTCTTATGCACACCATTTCAAATGATGTGTGACCAGTAGTTCTTATTCTTCATGACTGGATCTCCAGTCAGTAACTCTTGGACCTGTTCTGTAGTATCAGACTCCTTGAAATTGAATCCAAAAAAGACATATGTGTTCTCCTGTAGGAACGTTCATGGTGAATCTTCTCTAGAACGTTCTCTTCTTCCTGAAGTTGTGATTTTAAAGCGAAGGAAAACGGCTGATTTGATTGGTCCTGACTGATGCCAGCCCCTGCCTCTCTTGTATCCCTCCTCATCCCACCCTGTTTCCAACGGTTGTCGCAGGGCAAACCTGAAAGTGTATCACCGTAACCAAAACATATTGGAGAGTAAAGTGAAAGACATGCTCAGCAAGGAAAACTCCTGCAATTTGTTGCGCTGGAGTGTTTCATCACTTGTTGGATCACAGCGGCTGTCACTCTGGAAACAGCATGATTAGATTAGAGAGCAGCACACCCAACACTGCAAACTGAGGTCTGCAGGCGAGTCATCGAGACTGCCCAAATTTAAATTATGTTTCATCACGTCTTCAGAGACGCTATTAGCAAGGACATGATGAAAATGTCATGACATTACATTACTGTTCTCTGTGCCTGTTTCTGTCTCCACGTGGATGTTTGTTTAAATATCAAGTTATATCATTTTGACTAATCAGGGAGGAAATTCAATCAAAAATCTTTGCTGGGTTCTGTGGACTCAATCACTGGACTAAATATGATACACACAGCGCAATGTGATCCAGTCCACAGTACCACAAAATCAAACATCACCAAAGAAGTGAAGCAACAACACCTCTCTGACAGTTTCAGCAGAAAATATAAAAATAACATCAGAAGCTTCCCAAAGGGAGTATTTATTGCAGAGCAGATCAGTTGGATTGCATTAGACTATACGATGACTCTGGGTCCCTCCACCTCTGTATTAAATCCTGTTCATTCCTGTTTTTTCTCTAAATGTGGGTTGCTTTATATTGAACCCATTTGTGACATGCCTTTAAGGAAATGGGAAAGTATGTATTTGTGGAAGGACACATAAACTAAGGATTACTGAATAAATCTGAGTGTGCTCACAAACTAAAAGTCACAAAGATTTGCCAAAGACTTCCAAGGTGGTTGCTTCAGTTTTCCAAGACTTTACTACATGGTAATCCTCCATCACCTCACAGTTGAATCTTGTCCGTCAAACGCAGCCGCCATCTTGGTAAGGGGCAGCCACTTCCCCAACTGCATGTATGCTCATGGAGGCAGGCGGTCTATCCTCAATTAAAATCATAATAACTGAATTTTCAGCTGATTTTCAAGCAGTTCGCTTTGTTACAAATGTCAGATGTGTATTTATGACACAGTATACTTGGTTTGTAGATGCTAACTAATATTTATAATAGCCTGTAATATTTAAGATGAATTTATCTATGTTTTTCTCCTTAATGCATGTAAAATGGCTGTTTTGTGTTTTCAAACATGAAAAAGCAATAAAAAAAAAAAAACATAAAATGCCTCAATACTGCTCATCAGGTGTAATCCAAGTCTCCTAAAGCCCTGATGTGCTGTTCACTTGTGTGTGCACACTGTCACACTACACACGCCAGCTCAGACAGTGTGCACGTGCACATAGAGCTGGGCAAAATATCGATATTATATCGGATCGTGATATGAGAGTAGATATCGTGATAGATTTTGGATATCGTTCTATCGTGATATGACACAAGTGTTGTCTTTTCTTGGTTTGAAAGGCTGCCTTGCAGTAAAGTGATATGATTTTCCTCTCATTATATACACATTATTGATAATTATTAATCAAAAAAGCTCATTATTTTGTGAAAGCACCAATAGTCATCTGTACAATATTGTCACAATATCAAGGTTCTTGGTCAAAAATATTGTGATTTTCACTCATTTTATCACCTTAGCTGCCTCCACCCCCTCGACTACGCAACATGTAGTTAGTCACAACCTGCATGATCAATAATTATTGATATCGAATGATATGAAACTTCACTATCGTGATAGCTTTTTTAGCTTTATCGCCCAGGCCTACATGCACATGAATGTGGCTCCGAGCTAAGGATCTACCATGCATATTTTTTTTACATTTTTTTTAATTTTAGCAATTCATTTATTCATTCATTTATTTATTTATGCATCTATCTATCCATCCATTCCTCATTAATTCACTCACCAGGTTCAGTCTTGTACAGCCATGCGAGTATCTTAAGTCTGACAGCCATGCTGGATCAAAGCCAGACTGATGGTGGTGACCCGTCTGCAGCTTCTTACTACGTGTCTCGGTGGGAGGGCTGGAACAGGTGTGTTTAGTACTAGTTGTGGCGACGTTAACCGGGGCAGGGGATTGGCAAGCGCTGTGGTCGGGGCTGGGAGAGATGCACTCATTTAGGCTAGCACCCACCGTAGAGTTAGCTGTGCTCCCCGCCTGCCACGTAATCGGTGTCGTTTATAAATATTTTTTTTCCAGTTGTTTGGTGCTTTGGGTTGAACGTGTTGAGAGGAACCTTCCGTCGTATGTCGTCATATACATACTTTTGTTTGTTTGATTGATTTGATTTTTTCAATTTATTTTTATTGTTTTTTTTTATTTCCGTAGGTAATGTCGGCAACACTCTTTCTCCTCCGCTCTCTGAGTGTGGGTGGGCGTGTCTGTACCGGTGTGAGTGCACATGTGTATGTTGTGAGAGAGGAGCGAGGGGGGAGCCCCTCCTGTCGCAGAGGAGAGAAGAAATGCATTTTAATGAATGTAATGAAACGATAGCGACGCATTAGACTCTGAAATTGCGCAAATTAGAGTTAGCTTTTTTTATTTGATAAAAAGAACGCCTGTTATAGGCCCTTTTGATTAAAATAAAAATTAAATGATGGATTTTTTTTAAAATCTATGACTTGAATTTCTGGGTGGGGATCCTGTTGGCAGGCGAGGGGTGTCTGTTGGGGGGGCAGGGCGCCCTCCCAAATACACTATAGGGGAAACACTGAGCTTGGAATCAACACAAACGATGAATTACAAAAAAACAGCGAACACTGAAACTAGACTGAGCCAGACTAGCACCGTAACAGAGGCAATGATCCAGCAATGAGTGGCAGAAGAGCCGGGGTTGATAAACAGGAATGCTAATGAACGCAACTGATGAGAAGCAGCTGAGCACATTGGGAGAGGTGATGAGTCGATTGCAGACAGGTGTGCAAGAAAGACATATCCACGCCACATACACACAGAGAGACAGGAGGGAAAACAAGAGACACAGCTCATAGATCAGTGGGAAAAGATTCATTTCCACAAATGCTGGCACGGCCAAGGCAGGTAGGGCGTTAGTAAATAGTTGCTGAAGCATTTAGAGTGGTTGAAAAGGAAACTGCCACAAATATTAAATCTGGTATGTTTACCAGAGTTAAATGTTTGGTGCTGTTAGTTTCTCGCTTAAAGGGATAGTTCACCCCAAAAATGAAAATTCAGTCATTATCTACTCACCCTCATGTTGATTGAAGGTCAGGTTTAGTTTTTTAGTCCACAAAACACAGCTGGAGTTTCACAGGAAAACAGTGTTGCAAAATCTCCCAAACAATGGAAGTGGATGGATTTTCAGAAAAATATTAAACGCCTCCGTACTGCTCGTCTGGTGTAATCCAAGTCTCTTAAAGCCCCAACATGCCAAGTTGATGGTGTGCACGTGCAAGTGAACGGCATGTTGGGGCTTTAGGAGACTTGGATTACACCAGATGAGCAGTATGGAAGCATGTTATGTTCTTTTGATCATCATTCACTTCATTACTTGTACATTACTTGAGTATTTATTTTCTGATGACGTTTTCCTTTTACTCCCTACATTTGAACACATATCTGTACTTTATACTCCTGACATTTTCAAAACAGGCTCATTACTTTAGTTTTAATACATTTGAGGGGAATTAATGACCTAAATGGATGGAACAGTGACACATAAAAAAGACAATTTCTTGGTGTATCCATCTGTGCACATCTTGCACAACTAATGTAAAAAGCCTGAAATGACATAACAAAGCGATAAAGATGTAACAAGATGAAAAAACATACAAGGCGTAACAAGATAAAAAAGATGTAACAGAATGAAAAACAACGTAAAAGGAGTAACAAGACCAAAAAGACATAACAAGTCTAAAATCGATGTAACACAATGAAAAACGTAAAAGATGTAACAAGACAAAAAAGACTTAACAAGAATGAAAATGACATAACAAGACGAAAAACGACACAAAAAGACGTAACAGGATAAAAGATGGAAAAGATTTAACAAGATGAAAAACAAAGTAAAAGATGTAACAAAAGAAAAAATGAAACAACACTAAAAACTACATGAAAGACATATAAAGACCAAAAACATGTACCAAGATGAGACAGATGAGCAAGTGATGCTGGACTGGAGAAAAGATGACGTTCAGTTAATTTTGCCCAGAAAGAGTCGGTCAAAATGTTTAGTTGGCAACTTTTTACTTTCATAATTTGACTACATTTCAGAGCCTGTACTTGTTCACTTTTACTCGAATAAAAAGTTGAATTAGTACTTCTACTTTCTTTTACATAATGTGTGCACTTTTGCCACCTCTGAATAGACGGCTCACACAGACAAGCTGTCCTTTCTGTTGGACTGGTCAGTAATTATAGTTGGCTTGCGTCTTGTGTTGTTGCACTTCCGTTTTGAGCTGACAACTTGCTATTTTTTTTAAAAGTAATGTAATCCTAACATTATTCATGTGTATATTTGTACATGTTTACAGCACCAGTGTAGGAGTGAATTGCACCCAGAAACTGGGAGTGCAAATTGCCAAAAATACTAAATGTTACATCATATGTCTAGAAAATGTGATTATTATCAGCCAAGTTCTAAATCGTCTTTTCTCTATGACGTCTATATTCTAAATTTATGGACACTTCTTTGCAGTGGACATCAGAGACAATGATAAGTCACACTGAAGATTTGACTCTCCGTTTTCCCACCGCGCCTCTCATTCAACTCCCCCGCGCTCCCTCGGGGAGGCTTCTGGCTTTCTCCTTTGGCTTCGTCCTGTGGAATGTCCATGTGTATTACCGACCTTATCCTGTAATTTGTTTAATGTTTAAAGCGCTGTCCGGAACGACGAGTTAAATTACCGAGGAGCGCGGTGAATATTTCAATCCTCACCTCCCCCTGTCATGTTAATCGTGTCCGAATGGGGCTTCATTTATCTTAAGCGTTTTCTTTTCTGTGTCATAAAACTCAGTGACTCAGTGTAGCTACAGGCGCCAATTAAGTTTTATCTCTTCTAATCTTTTCTGTTGTTTGGGGTCCTAGTTAGTTTGAGCTGAGCTCAAACAGCAGGACATGATTAGAGCTGAACACAACACAGTGAAGCCAGAGCTCCATCTCTCTCTCTCTCTCCTACTGATCATCTCTTTTGTTTTCCTCACTAAGTGCATGTAATGCTCTTCACCTTGTGACAATATACTTGATGCATTTTAGCACTTGCCTTTGGGTGGGAGCCAGCGGACTATAAAGGAATGTATAATTTTATGATCATATGAAACCACAGAGGGTGGCTGTTCGTACAGACCAACACTCTGTTGACTCACACTGGAACTATTTGTGGTTGGAGCTGCTTTTGATTTGGACAAATTTAGGACTACATGCAGGTGCGCTAGTGCGCGCGCGCGCACACACACACATTACACACAATAGAGGCCTAGCTTCTATGACTTCAGCATGCCTGTCCTGACTGCTGCTGGTCCAGAGGAGATTTTTATTGCCTCAAAACTATTTTACATTGTTCTGTGGATGCAGCGTGCAGTTTAGACTCAAGGATCTGTAGCCGTGTTCAAGGCGAGACCGTTATCCTGTCTCGCCGTTCTGTATCAGAGGTACAAACACCGTTTCAGGGGGTATTGTTGTTCCACCTTTAAGCCAGCAGCAGAGGTAGCATCAGAGCCGAATCAACATCTGTGTAAAAGGGAGAAAGAGATCCTGACGCTGTTGGCAGAAGAGTCATGGAGCGATTATTCTGAATGAATTACAATATATTACAACATGTTATATTGTAATATAGTATGAATAAGTTGCTAAATTTGTTGCTAGTTGCTTTTTAGAAATAATGTCTCTATATTTAAGTAGAAAGTCACCAAGCTGGCAACACTGGAAGCAATGCTGCGTTCATCCTGGACACATAAAAAGCTTTCGCTACCGATTAATGAGGTTATCAGCTGTACGTGTGACTACAAAAGAGCGGAGGAGCTGAATACGCACTGCACAGCATATTCATCCCTTGTCCCACCGTCCCATTTATTGAGACCATGTCTCCCATTTTGATTGGCTCTAGATTTCAAAAGTCAAATCACAGCAGGACACTTTTCTTAAATCTGGCTTTTATCTAATGGCTGTGAAGACAGCAGGAAAGGTGAGATCAATCAAACTGTGCACACGTGTGTCAAGTGCAGGTTAAGAACGGAGATATACTGGCTTTTAACTGCGTGTTCATAAACGCTGGTTGTGCACATCCGCAGAAATTAACGCTGCGGGCATGCAAACACATTAAAAAGCACGTTCAACTTTGACATAACCTGTGACTGTGTTTGCTACCCCATGCCCAACCATTGACCATTTTGATTTATAGTTTAACAAGGACGCAGGAACAAGTTTGAACGCCCTCTCTCTCTGAAACGACCTGTGACTGGGCAAATTCAACCCATCACAGGATAAAATTTCTGAAAACAGAACCAAGAGGAGCTGCAGAGGTCTAGTTTTCTCTCACATCACTTGAATAAAAATACTGCCTACCTCAGTTTTAATGTTGTCTTCACTCTGGGAAGTTGCGATGTTGCGATCGCAACAGTTCTCGCAAATTTAACCAATCCCCGTGGTCAATACAATTCTGTCCCAACTCCCTAACCTTTCCACAACTTTGACCAATCATCGTTGCTTCCTGCAAGTCCCCCATCAAACATCATACATGCATGTCTCAATGGACCAACTTTTATTTTATGATTCATCATGTTTTTTTAGCATTTATATTTTATTTCATCATGGGTACTGAAAAGAACTAACTAAACTAATTTTGCGCCTCCCAGATGCAGTTCGTCATCTACAAATAAAGCATATTTTGTAGGGTTTTGGGGGTTTTAAGTTACTTAGAACACTCAGAATAGTGTTTTTTGTTCTCCCTAGAACAAGTTGTTACTTTTAACGAATCGTACGAAACAAATTTGCAACTTTCATTTGCAGTTTTCAATTGCTTCTGCTATTTCATAGCAAAAAATACCTAAATATGTCGCAACATGCATCACAATTTTTTAGAAAAGCTGCTGCGAAATCACAGATTGTAGGCAGCAACAATCCCAAGAAAGGGCTGTGAAATCCTGGATGGACTGTTAAGATCTCCATGGACGTCACAGACATGAAAACACAATCCCAGGCTGACCAGTCCCCTTTGGAGGTACTTCAGCTATAGCGTATGACCGTATGTGTACATGCTTCATATGTGCAACATACAACTTAAACACACAAATTAAATCCAGGTTAAACCACTTGTTGGACAGCCTGCAAGGTTTCTCAGATTTTGTGTTCACATTTATTCTTAAAATAAGGTCTCAAACATGTAGGTGTGCAAAATAAACTGAAAATGCAGCATCTGGAAAGTTGTTGTAGAACATACTAAAAATCCTACGTTCCTGTGGGTATTTTTTCCAGAAAAAGGACCAGATTTTTGAGAGATTTCCTGGGAAAAGCCAGGATTTCATTTCCCAGTATTCAGCCTAAACTGTTGCTGGTTTACCAGTACACTAACATGAAGGAGGAGATGTTCAGTCACCACATACAGTTTACATCATGTGTGTTCTTTAGTTGGTTTAACACTGAATATTAAGAGGAACAAATGACTTTTCTTTCAGCAGTTGAGGGATCTGATGATGTGTCAATTACAAATATCTGGGAGTACAGATTTCCAAGTTTGATACATTGGTGGAACGTGACCCTTGTCCTCCGTGGTGATTATGTGCCTGGTTGCAATCGCAGCAGGCTGTTAAAAAAATTATAGTGTCAGGCAAAAATATGAATAAATATTGAATTTAAATGATAAGTTATTATTGAAATGATTTGTTTATTTGCAATGATAATAAACTCTATCAGCCTCAGTTTAGGTCATGGCTACACACACACACACACACACACACACACACACACACACACACACCCCATGGTGTAATAGCCTCACATAAAAATCTCTGAGATGCCTGTGAGTAATGCTTTAAGATGTACAAGAGAAATGAATCATGGTGCAGACAGTTTGTGCGCAAGTATTTTTGCACAGAGGCAGAATAATAAATGAAGAGTGTTTGGCTGCAGCAGGGATTATAAATCAAAGCGCCGGGATGCACTGCGTCTTGTTACCAGAGCGAAAGATGAAAGTATGGATTTCAGTGATACATCAACTCTGGCCAGAAGCCGGTCTTCAATCTTCAATTGCCCACCTTCATCCAGTGCAGGAGGGTCCCCCCTGCCTCTCGGTGCCTAGCATGGAAGCTGGGGCGTATAATTTACCAAAGAGAAGATCTGGCTTTGATGGAGGATGTGTACTACCTGTGTATCACAGTCATATTTCCAGTGCAGTAATGAGATCCACATGGAGAGCGGAGAGGGCTGCAGTCTGTAGTAGCCTGGCCTGTGTCAGGACAACACGCCCCAGACATACAGGAGGCTAATTACACCAAGAGTGTGTGTGGGGTCCATAATTTGTGAATATAATATGTGTGTTTGCGGCTTCTATCCATCCTGTCAGCTCGTGTGTTTGTAGATCTGTGAAAATGTGTCAGCTTCAGGCTTTACTGTATGTTTTGAATGCAGTGTGTGCTGATATCTAAAGGTGATGTATTCTCTACCAGATGCCTGAACTCCTTCATGTTCATGACATGTGTCATGGTTGTGATGGTGTTATGTCAGTCTTATGCACACCTCTCAAATAAAGAGTTACAGATAACTGTTATTTTAAAGGTCCAGTGTGTAAGATTTAAGAAGATTTATTGGCAGAATAATACAAGAATTGTTGTTTTTTGTTGCCTTTGAAGTAGGGTCTGCAGCCTTTCCAATCAAAAAAGCCATTTTTGGCCAAAAAAAGAAAATAAAATCGTTTGGAGCCGCAACAATTAAATTCTCTTTTTCCCTGAGGACTTTTTTTTTTGTTTGACATTCATGGTGAGCTTATGGAGACTCAAGAAGCCAAGCCACTGTCAAAATTTAGAGGAAAAGGCACCGAGCCATAGACGTTACTTACTGGTTGATTCCACCAAGCACGGCATATCTGTGCCATGGTTCTGATCTGTCCTCCACATGGCTGCAGCGTCCACCAGCAGCATTACAGATGCATTTATGCTCAGACTTTGTTGGTTATGTCCTCTTTCCTTGCTCTTTGTGCTTCTACCATGAATAAGCAGGCTACCTGGTTATGATATATATATATATATATATATATATATATATATATATATATGTATATATATATAGTTAGTTATATAGTTTCTTTTTTGTCTGTCTTTATGATCGTGAGTCTGCACGGGGTCTTTTATTTTGAAAATAAATTGGATTCTCCCTCCCTTTTCTGTATCTGACTTCCTGCCTGTTTGATCTGCTCTGTGCTAATTGATGTGGCATCCGTCAAAAATAGACTCGGTGCATATTTGAAGTGGAGCGGAGCTGCTGCTTCTGGGATGCGCCGTGGCGCCTCTGGTGGAATCACAAGCATTGTCTAGAATGGCCATGGATCGCTTTGCTTGCTGCGGCGCAGCCGTAATGCGACATAGCCGTGTCTGGTGGAAACTGCGAGTTATGCCACACATTTTAGTTGACAAAACTCTTTTATAATTTAGTGTGTAGGCTACATATACACATACACATATACTACATTTTACAGTTGAAGAATGTAAGAATTACTCAACTCAAACTTTTTTGACTTTTGAAATAAACTTTGAAAAGTTTTGCCAACGTATAATCTTTAATTGAGATGATTTACTTTTCTTCTTTAGATAAAGTTGAATATTTGAGTTTTAGAAATTAAAATAATGTATTTTAAAAATTCCAAATGAGCTGTTAACCTGATTTGTCAATATCTGGTGCCTGAAAATTAAATTTTATTGAAAACAAAAATTTTAATTACCATTCACAGTCACCTCCATGCAGTTACACAATGGCCATGTAAATGCAACAAAAAATTACTAGTTGTTGAAAAAGTTTTCTCAACTTTTTCATTTTACAGTGTAGACAATGAAAATTTAGATGTTAATAACACATTAATAAAATAACTGTTTATTTATTTATTATTTATTTCCATATCATTTATTTCCACAGGGAGCCACTGGAGAGGGACTGAAAAGCCACACTGGTTGCTGAGCCCTGCCTTAGAATGAGCCCTTTATATCTGCAGACCGGGTCCTCTTACATACCAGCCGCCACGTTTGTCCGGACCAAACGAGGTAGGTGTGGAAACACCCTTAGCACAAATAACCAACAATGACCTGAATTAAGAAGAACTATGGACACCACAGTGGGTGCAGCAAGCGATATTAAGGATATTAAGGATACAGAAACGAAATAACTGTCACAGCAGCTGCAACCACAAGCATGTATTGAGACAAAGAGAGCTGCACAGTTTTTACACACAGTGTAGCATACACATACAATGCTGTGTCACTAGGTAACGCAGTGGTTGGTTATGTCTAGGGCTGTTTTCGACTAAGGATTTTCATAGTCGAATCTGATTCGTCAGATTTTGCCGTAGTCGACGAATAGACTAGTCGACTAGTCTAACACTAAGAAAACAGTCAGAAAGCAGTTAAAATTGAGCAGAATTTATTACTTTATAATGTTAAACACTGTCGGAAAAAATACTGTGCGTATTAAGAGCCATTTGAAGCCGTTAATCACAGTCAACAATCGCCAAATCGTACTTTAAATGCCGCTGAAATGTGCGCTATGCACGCTAAATATGCAATACAAACCAAACACATTAACGTACAAAACATTAGAGCAACTCACAAAATGCTTCAACTTTTCAGACCGAAGAGGATCACGGAGTCTGCAGGTAAACTAGACCTGACGTTTGCAGCTGACAGCAGCAGCTCCGCCTGCAGATTTCCGTGTCTGTGTTTAATGTGTGCACGTTTCTCCAGTCGAGTGATTATATATCAGCTTATTCTGTCACAGTCTACATTCAACATTATTTCCATTTTCTAGATTAAAACACTGCCAAACCGCGCTGGTTTTCATCTGTCCGACTTTGACATAAACATCCGGGGTTGCCTAGTTGATCAGGGCGTACACGCTGGGCGAGAGAGGAGCATGTGTCTGCAGACCCGGAGACCGCAGATTCAGACCCGCACGTTTGGACCCGCACATTCAGACCCTTTCGTTTTCCCCCTCCTTTTTCTCACCCTAATCCTAACCTCTCCCTCCTTGTGCCTAAACCTAACCTCACGTTCCTCTCCTCTTTTCTCTACCTTCTTATGACTATCCCTATCCTTTTTCTTACCCTAATCCTAACCATTCCCCCCATATGCCTAAACCTAAGTTGGTGGCGCTGTCGCAGAAAACCTGAGGTCCTAGAAATGTGGTCCCAAAAGTGCGGGTCTGAATCTGCAGCGGGTCTGAATCTGCAGCCTCCGGGTCTGCAGAGATATACTATTGGAGGATACTATTGGGGCGAGAGGCTGCCGTCTGAGGGCCGCGGCCCCGACTAGTGGTGGGCGGCTGCATGCGGCGACAGATAACTGACATCGTGCATGATTGAAATATTGATTAATAGTATAAACGACTAGTGAGGGAGACATGGAGATGATTTTGTATCAAAAATAGGCTTTTATATATTGAAAAAAAGACATTCTATGTATCAATTTCTGCTCAGCAGTCGTGGGCACCCCCGCCTAGTCAGAATGGTATGGTCTAGTTACATAACAACATTTTCCGACGATTCGACTGCGAGGTTCATAGTCGAATCAGACCTCTCCGAATCGAATCGTCGAATATTCGACTATTGAAAGTCAGCCCTAGTTATGTCCATCTCTGTGGTTGTTGTACTCACCTGTCTGAACATCATTTTGTGAGACTGCAAACTCCTCAACAACCTGCTCTTGATTCTTCTCTTGATCATTCTCAGTACTGATGAAAAAACAGGGTATGTGGCTACATTGAGATTGACAAGTTGCTACAGCAGCTACCTGTGCACACTGCAGGTAGAAGTCCCACCATTGGTCGCTTGCTTCAAGCAGCATAGGAGCATTCGCTATCTACATTTTCAAAGTTCCCTCTGAGCTGCAACCTATAGGCTGAAAATGGCAAATTAGCGTCTGGGACGCTAATGGTATGAATGTAAACAAGCTAACAGCTGATACTTTTTCTTTTGCAGTGATGTAGTCATTTTAATACCAGAGCTCACCTCCCAATGTGCAAATGATCCACCAAAACAAGTTCCCCCCAGCACTATTTTGCAGCATCACCGTCACTGCATCCTGAGCTTAGCGACGCCCAAGACGTTTGTGATTGGTTTAAAGAAATGCATAAAAGGGAGGGTGTTTTCCCCTATAGCAGAATGTGTATGCATGGAGCCACCTCTGGCTCTAAAAAAAAAAAAAAAAAAAAAAAAAAGAAGACAATGGTGAAAATGCCAAACTTGACAGTAGGCAGGGCATCCCTGTAAGGCACAGAGCCTGCATGGGCCAAGAAAGCCCCCTGGGGCAGGTCTCAAACTTGAGGCTTCAAAGCGGTTTCCTTTTGCTCTCAACTCCTGCATAACGTTTAAGTTACATGTGGCTTGTTTTGGTTATATAGTGGATAAAAAAGTAGCTGTACACTCAGAAATCCCCGTACCAGTGTACCAGCGTGTTGAGCTTTTACAGTGGTGCAGAGCAACAGCAAAACTCAGCAGAACTCTCCAGTCATGAATCCAGAGTGGATCATTGATTGTGACAAGATGATCCTGCTCTCCCATGTGTAAACCATTACAGCTTCACTGTGGCTTTAGGCCTGTTTTAATGATCAGAATGAAAACAAACATGGCAGACAAACAAAACATAAGTCTGTTGAGAAGTGATGTTACATCTGACGGCCGAGTTTCAAAGCCGAGCACTGAGTAGGAGGGGCAGTTTTTGCAGAATATTCTGCCGGCATTTATCATGCTAACAAGCCCTTCTCACAAATAAAATACATTTTCATATGTTCCCTGAGTCCTTCAGTCTTATATACAGGCATACAATGTAAAACACTCATTCACTTACTTGCAAAAATCCTCTGATGGGCCACTTTTGAAATTGAGTTTTAACTGTAACAAAACATTCACACCAACAGATGTGATAATTATGTAACATCCATAACTTTATTAGTAGCATGTGTTTTGAATCAGTAATCTTGCATCAGCACTGACTATGACAGGAGTTAAACCTCATCACACCTTCCACCACAGCTGAGTTTCACCAAATGGATAATATGTCAGCATCTGAGAGTCTTTCAAGTCTGAGATTCTCAAACTGTGCTACTTGTACCACTAGTGCATGTGAGCGGAGCAGAATGGGAGTGAGCGGGGAGTGCAAGCGGGGGAGGGTTGGATGGAGCGTGGAATGGCATTTTTTAAAAAGATACAGCATCGCCTTATCTCCCCTTCCGATTTCGCTCAGGTACCGCTCACACCACGGTCTGACATGTGCCCAAGTGCCCATTGCACAGACACCCATACTATTTTGAACTGTCCTGTTGATGGAATGTCCAGAGCTGTCTCTCCCTCGTCATTTCCTCGGTGTGTGACGGTGTTCAGTTTGCTGTCTGCTGTGGTCAAAAACAAACTGATGTAAATGATCCTGCTGCCTTCATACAAAAACATGAATATCATGCACCGTTTATTCATTATATAGACTGAGCTGAAAAAAGCTGAGGATTTTTCTCCTCAGAGGACAATATGTTATTAAAGAAACACACTATTATTAACAATAATAATAGTGAAGAAATAAGTAGATTTATATGAATAGCAAACTTTTCCTAAAACACTGCTGGTTCTGTGGTGTGAAGTCTGCAGTGCACCACAGACGCCTCAATTGACACGCGTATATTGAAGCTTTTAGTGTGTTTTGGCCTACAGGCTTCAGTTTAAAGTAAAGCTGAATTACAATTCAGATTTTTAGTTTTTGGAGTGAGCGATCTGAGCACAGCAGAATGAAATCTGAGTTGAGCATGGAGTAAGATAATGAGCAGAGTGGCCTGGTGCGGCTTTGAGCAGCCAATCGGGGCTGTGCAAGCTCTCTCTATCGGTTTAGTTTAGTCTATTAGGATCCCCATTAACTGCAGCAGATGCTGCCGCTCTTCTTCCTGAGGTCCAATACATGCATAAAATTATACAATACATGCATACATTACAACATAAAAAACAAAAACAAACATAGTAAAAGAAAACACACAGCACAGATGGTGCTGTTATTCAGAAGTGAGGGATGTTATGAAAAAGTCTTTATCATTGAATTTCCTTCAGTGAAACATAATATATAATATATGTAGTATTATTATAGATCATTTCTGAAATCATATTAACACCTATAGCAATAATCACAACCAAAACAATTATTACCCTTATTATTTATCATCATTACATTCATCACAACAACATCCATATAATTTTTATCTTATTTCCGATAACATTATCCATCCATGATCAATATCATCACCACAACCACCAGCGCACTAATGACAATTACAACAACAACCATGTCAATAACTGACCAATAGCAATGAGCAGCAGGCACAGCACACTTATCCGTTGGGAAAGAAATACTAATATTATAAATGTGATAATAACACTATTATAACAATAATCCACACTTATACCATTTTATTCAAAAGATGCCGTTTTAGTAATAATTTAAATCAACTTATACTGTTTTCTTGTGTGATGTGTCTGGGGAGTGAATTCCATTCATACATAGCTCCGTACATGACTCTTCGCTTGATAGCATTAGTTTAGTTTAGTAAAATTACCTGCAGTAGCGTGTCGTGTCCTGTAACTATGTTTCATCTGTACTGAAGGATAAGTTCTGATACAGAACGTATGGAGTCTTTGTAACAGAAATATTTCTAACAAATACTAATAATGAATATAACAATCTGTCCTTTACTAATAACCAATTAAGACTTTTGTGCAGGGCGGAGTCGATGGCGCAGTGGTTAGCGCTGCCGCCGCACAGCCAAGAAGGTCCTGGGTTCGAATCCCGAGCCAGCAGGGGCCTTCTGTGTGAGTTTGCATGTTCTCCTGTGTTACGTGGGTTCTCTCCGGGTACTCCGCTTCCTCCACAGTCCTAAGACATGCAGCAGGTTAATTGGTGACTCTAAAATTGCCCGTAGGTGTGAAAGTGAGTGTGAGTGGTTGTTTGTCTCTATGTGTCGGCCCTGCGATGAACTGGCGGCTTGTCCAGGGTGTACCCCGCCTCTCGCCCAATGTCAGCTGGGATAGGCTCCAGCCACCCGCGACCCTCACGGATAAGCGGTTACAGAAAATGGATGGATGGATGGGACTTTTGTGCATTGAAACAATATTTGTTCTATAATTATAGCGGAGTACTATGCGTGCTGATCTGTTCTGTATCATTTGTAATTTCTTCATCATATCTGCTTTGGCAGATATGGCAGCGGTAATGTCAGAGTGGAATGTCAGAAATATTTTTTTTAAATGAAATTTAAAATGAAATGAAATTTTGCTCCACAAAATTTTGAATTAAATTAGATAAAATGTGAGATCATCGTAATACAGTTTAAAATAAGTTTAGTCTTTCCTGCATTTTTTTTATATCAGCCAGTTTACCAGTTGTTACGAGCTAAACACTGAAAATGAATGCTTCAAGAGCACTGTAAGTGAAAGTGCAGAATAGAATAGAAAAAGTAGTAGAACGACAGCTAGTGGTTACTTAAGAATTGCCACAGCACCTGTTAGCACCATACAGTGCAGCACAATGAGGTGGTACTTGTAGAGCTCAATATTTTCCACGTTAGTAACACTGTCTTAAGTCAAGCCATTGTTGCTTTTTGTGCATCAGCTCATGCCATTTTATCTGTACTGCTCGCCATTTTACGCACAAATGTAATGGAGAAAAAAATGTCAGGTGACTTTTAGTATAAAGAGCGACAAAGCCTGCATATGGAGGGGGTTGGGGTGGACGGTGGATAAAACATAGGACTTTCACCGAGGAGGATGCAGTCTGTGTCCCATGTAAAACCAAACGTCAATGTTGAGTTATTTTAATTTTAGTATGCAAGTTATAGCTAAATTATGTGATGAACGTGATGTACTACTGTACGTTCAGAATGTTACAAAACGAGCTCACGTCATTTATTCCAAATTGTGATTTTTACAGAAAACTAACCAAGTAGTTTTGGTGCCTAAACCTAACCAAATTGATGAAGATCACCATGGCAATGAAGGTCACATGACTGTGCTATAAAAGGTCACCTTCCTTCCCAAGAGCCTGGATCCACTCGAGGTTTCTTCCTGTTAAAATGAAGTTTTTCCTCACCACAGCTGCCTCGGTGCTCGCTCTTGGTGGGAACAACTGAGGTTGTAAGCAGCATGGTGCCCTGAGATAACTGTTATGATTTGGCATTTGGTTCTGATTTTTGACTGTACAAACAAAACTGAACTGAACTGTTACTACAGCTAAAACTTGTGTCAGAGTAAATGCCATTAAATGACACAACAAAAGACTTAAAGTGCATAGAAATAACATGTGAAACATCTTTAAAAGTGACACACTGTTTATACAACATCACATGAGATCATGTTGCCCAACGCAACAAAACTGCAGCAGTCACCACGGGAACTCATACTGGAGTGTGTGTAGTGGTATTTGTGTGTTGAGTTCATAGTTTCCTGCTGTGAATCATTTCAACCAGCTTAATGAACACTGGAAGCCTCAAGAAATGATCCTAATGTCAACACAATTGTCTGGAAAGCAGTGATGTTCCATCTCATACCGGACTCAAGCTATGACGTCCCCAGCGTTGCATCAGCACCGCTTCAAACTGCAAAGTCATGTGACGGATTGTCCACTGCTTCATTTTGTCAGTGACCCAGCAGGTGTGTTCAAACTGGTGTGAACAAACCTTCCCTCCTCTCCGCTCTCATTTCCTGTCGCCTCTCTACTGTGACGATCAGTAAAGACAGAGAGGGCTGGACATGTGAGGGGGTTATTTCAGTCCCTGAAGGGGGAGGGGGACTTTTCCTTTATAGACTTTTTAGACTTTTCCTTTATAGATCTCAGAAGGCAGGACTTAAATCTCCAAACTCGTAAAGTTATTATTTTTACTCTTTGATGCCATTTTCATGAATACTGAATATGTCACTTCCTGAGATATCGGGCAGGAAGCGTATCCTTATATGGTATTATTGGGCATTAATTATGCTTATTTGGAAGTATCATACACGTGCACTCTAATACACACAGACAGATCATTTACAGTTATCAGAAGCTAAGAGGCTTTACTGAATCTGACGTGGTGTGTTTATACAAGCCCTGTCGTATGAAAAAAGTAAGAGAAATTTAAAATAAGGATATGTAGATGTTCTTGCATGAGGCCCAGTGTGTTGGTCATTGAGACGTACACATTGTCTGTTTCGTCTTTTTACTTTTTTCATCTTGACGTTTATCTTTAATGTTTTTCTTGTAATGTTTGTAGTTGTTCTTTTTGGTCTTTATTTTGTTTCCTTTTCTTCCTTTCTGTCTTTGATGCCATTTTTCATCGTTACATCTTTTACGTCGTTTTTCATGTTACGTCTTGTTTTGTTGTTTTTGTCTTGTTACGTCTTTTTTTTGTCTTCTTAAGTCTTTCAAGTAATTTTTTGTTTTACATCATTTTTATCTTGTTACTTCTTTTTCATCCTTTAAGTGTGTTTAAGTTTGTCTCGTAGTGTCTTTTACTACATTTTATGTCTTGTTATGTCTTTTTCATCATGCTATGTTTTTGTGTCTTTTACGTCGTTTTCATCTTGTTTTGTTGTTTTTGTCTTGTTACGTCTGTCGTGTGTGTTGTGCACCGATGGATACAAACATCTGCTCTTCCTGGAGGGACTGTTTGACCGCTTCAAAACAAGCTGCGCACGCTAGATTGGCATGAACTCTCTCTGTTTGTCCATCTCTTGACACGTATGAGATGACTCTCCAGGAACTGATGACATGCACGTGAGAACACTGCTGCTTGATTGCTCTGCGTGCAGCCCTTCACTGCTCCTGTTCCACGTCGTGTTTGTGACACAGCAGAAAGCAGCGTTGACAATGGAAGTGGATTTAAAAGTCAGAAGTGGACACAGTGTGGGTGGACACTCTTAGTTTTATGCAGGGATGCGTTACTCCTCTGGAATGTGTTCAGCGTGAATATGGCCCTCCTGAGCTCCTGCATAAACCAAGAATGTCTCTGTGCATACTTGTAGCCATCTGTCATCACTTGAGAGCCGTAGTGGTATCGCACTGTTTATATTAACTGCTACTTATTGCGCTGGCATTACCAGTGAATTGCACTTCACACATAATAAATAACGTTCCTTTGAAATTATTATCGTTTTCATCTTTCTGGAAGTCCAGTGCAGACTGTGGAGTAGCACAGGAGTAAGAACTGAGACACAATCTCAAGTCCAAGTACTTCAGCCTCAAAGCTGAATAAATGTGAAGCACTACACCTGAGCACTGAGGTCATTTCTCAATTTCAAATGTGTTTCAATGTTGTTTTAAAGAATAAGGTAAAAGAAAACCTCTGAAAAAGAGAGCTTTGTTGCCAAGCATCATGTCATGATGACTTTATATTTTCAGTTTATTTTTTTACAGAACAGCATTTGGATTTTTAAAGAAGTCGAAATGTTAATAGAAGTTCACCAGAAACACTCATTGAAAACTTAAAGTTATGCATTATAAAGTGCGTGCCTGCTTTGAGTGCCAGGTTGGGTGCCGTCAAAGGTGGCTATCGCTAGGTAGCTGCTTGACTTGGCTGCCTGAGCTCCACTCACCCTAAACAGGAGTCAGGTGAGTTAGACACTGCGAGGTG
Source organism: Lutjanus argentimaculatus (assembly GCA_034769285.1). Classification (NCBI taxonomy): domain Eukaryota; kingdom Metazoa; phylum Chordata; class Actinopteri; order Lutjaniformes; family Lutjanidae; genus Lutjanus; species Lutjanus argentimaculatus. The sequence continues at coordinate 44,170,770 of JAWZSL010000003.1, read as the reverse complement.
GGACAGCCGTGTCACCACACTGTGAGTTTCATAATGGCTCTTCAGAAACCTAAACGTGATGTCACGGACGCGCTGTCCAGACTCCATCACTACTAGGACGGCCATAAGCAGACATTTTGACCTTTGACTTCCAAACTATTATCTCATATGATAAATACCAGACTAGGAGATTCATGCATTTATTCTGTTAGTTTATCTTTTTAAAAATGAAATAACACCACAATGTAAATTTTATAAAATGTATTTATATATTTATCAGTATACACGCCATCACGTGTAGTAAACTGTAATGACTGCAGATATTCACAGCAGTATTTTTCTGTAGGATAATAACCATCAGTGATCCAAATTTAGATGAATCTAGAATTACTCAAAGCAAGAAACCGCAAAATACATTTTATAACATTTATACACGTTATTTTAACATTAATAGTAACAAATTTCCACCAAAAACCATCACATAAAAATAATCATAGCCTAAGGGTGAAGGCTGGAAACGAGGAGAAAAGGGCACTTTGTTTCAAAACTTGAGAGCTTTAACACAAAAATTCATTGTGCTATAGGTGCTGAGACAAGAACTGTTAGAACCGTCCCTGGTCTCCCCTACTTTATTTTTTAATTGAGTCTAATTAATGAAGTATTTGTATTTTAGTGTCAGGAAATTGAAAATTGAGACCATTTGTGAAGTTGTATTGACAAGGACAGTTGCTAAACAACCAAGATGCATCTCCAACTGTGCAAAAAGTAACAATATAACAGTGACAATATGACCACCTATGACTGAAGTAGATAAAAATGGTCACATTTTCTTTGTCTGTGTAATTTAAACATTTTAAATGAAAATACAGACACTTTGAGGAAAAAGTCAGGTACCAGCAGCTTTGTATTTTTTAATTCAAGAAAGCTATTGCACATATACATTTGAAAAAAGCCCTGGCAGTTCTAGTGTTAAATCAGTAATACAGTGCCATTAATTATGTAACACTAACTTTTTTTTTACACCAACTTGTTTTGCCAATTATGTTAAAGGAAAACGTAATGCTCCCAGGAAAAACTGAGTCAACCGCTTCAGCAAATGCCAAATGTTCATGTACATTTATAAAGCACTTTATAATTTGCCTCATCCATAAGACAAGAGGTCTTTGTGCATCTCTGTCTGGGTAATAATGATGCCTCACATTCACAAACAAATCAGTATGACAAGCTGTGATTAATTTGCTCTACATATAATTTAATATCATGTATAATATGTAATGTAATATAATGTATAACCATTTCATTCCTCGCTGTTCAGACTCTAACGGTTGCCAGCATTGCAGCTAGCAGACAATAATTCGTAAAGCAGGTTGCCAGATTATGCGGAAAACACACAAACAATCACAAGGTTGGACTGAATGATCATGTTGCTTCTATTTCATGGACAATTCCTCTGTGCAATAACCATGCACACACATGCACACACACATACATACACATTTATTGTATTGTTGTAGAGTTGATCTCCCTGGCCTCCATCATATTTTATCTTGCTCTTCCATAAAACGTGTTACGGGCCGTAACTTTTTCTAAGGCCAAGACTTGTAAATGTTATATTATTTTGACATGGGAAAAGCTGTGGAGAACTCAGAGGTCTAACACATGATTCATATTTTCTTCTCCTTTTTTTGTGAAAAAAAAAAGTGAAATGCTTCTATTTCTGGTGGGAAAAGAGAAACATGGAAATATTTTTCACTGTCCAGCTCATTTTTTGAGGAATGTCCGTCACACCCTTTACTACTGTTCTCTGGACAGAAGGCTCCTCTTGAGCAACAGGGTTATTCATCGTTCAGCATATATCAGAACACATGGATCAGATTCAGCTGCTGCTCCGAGGGCAAAATGTTTCTGTGTGTGAGAGAAGACAGGTTTGAATGAACTCACAGCACCAACTGCAGGCTAAATCTTTCTTCAATCCCAGACTCTGCACACAAAATGACTTGCTACTAGCTCACAAGTATGAATACAGCATGGGAGTGGCGGACTCCGCCACCACTTGTGGCTAAAACCAGAGTGTATCAAGACTGAGACAAGCACAAAACCGTTAGGGGTCAAGACCATGGCAGGACTTTATATAGCCTATGTTAGCTACATAGCTTTATTTGGCCTGTCTTGTCCTTGTTTATCACACACAAAAACGTAACCTAGGAACAACAATTTGTCGCCAAGTTTCCAATTTTCCAACTCAATTATTCACTTTATCCCAAAGTACAATTCTGCTCCTTAACAGCCCAATAGTATGGTTTCAGTTAAAGTATTTTTAGAGTAACTTCAGTGAGTTATTTCAGTTTGTTAAATATAACAAATATAATTGCTAATGTTAGCATGACTTAACGTTAATATGACTTTACAATAGCCAGTTTTGTTCAGTAAGTTTATGAAAACTTGAACTACACAATTTAACCATTTCAGGTGTATCATTTTTATATCTTATTTGATCATAAATTATAAATTTGTCTTACATTTGAGGAAATAGCAGCTCAACTTCAACAGGAAAAATTTCATGATGTCAGATGCACAATCCTAAGAGCAACCTAACTGACATGCTTTTACTGAAGTAAGAATATCAGGTTAAGGGAACAGGATGTAATGTCAAGTTACGTATAATCCACAACAATAGACTGCCATTACTAAAGCAGAATGCTGAATGGGACTCATTCAAAACACTTTTTACAGTATAGCTAATATATATGTAGCTTTGGCTGAGGGTTGAAGAGTTTTGTTACAGAGGCAGATGTTAGCTAGTTAGTGTTTGCTAGCAACACATTATGCTTTATGCTTTCACTATGCTTTGTTTCTATGTGCTGATTAAAGTTTGATGTGGTTCCATGCTGTGCATTGAAGAATTTACTGCATTGTGTTTTATTTTGCATGCTGTTTTCCATAAACCTGCTGGCCTGGCTTGACTTGGTTTGACTTGGCATGTCCATTACTACAAGGCTACCCGCATGAATATGCATCTTTTAACTGAAGACGAGCTTAGCTTGAGTCGAGTGGCTGTAAAATGAAGAAGCAAAATCAGGAAATGTTGAGTTTTCATCAGCAGTAAGTCAAGACGACTCCTATAAAGCTGAAGGTGAACATGAAACAGTAAAATAAAGCAGATACCTGAAAGTACAAACAGGGAGGCAGGAGATGACTTGAGTCTCGCGACACAGTTTGGGCAGGAGGTGGGGTCATCACAGGTTGACCGCAGTTGGCGGGATGTCACTGCAGCCCGCTTGGAGGCAGGTCATGGTTGCTTTGGCGCTTGGCAGGTCCATCTCAGGCTTGACTTAACACAGCCTTGTGCGACAAAAGCAGTGATAGAAATACAAATCAGCACGGCACGGTTTGACTCGCCATGACCAGAAGTGCCATGGAAAGCCCCACTTGTGTTTTAGATAGGGTGACCATATTTTCAAACCCTCCAACCGTCACCATCTGTGGGTTATTCTTACAGTAGCTGCTGTCCACCGCTGCTTTATAACGTATGAAAAACTTCTCTTTAGTTCATGAAATCCCTGCAGCACCTGAAGGCAGCAACAATTGATATGTTGTTAAATCCGCAGCCTCCACGCCAGAGCACAGTGGTATAAAGCATGGCCAGACACTGTGTTTACCTTCATTAAAGCACCTGAAAACCACACCAGGCTGCTACAGTATAACTATACAGTCCCATACACACATCAGATTGGTCAAATATATTTTGCAAATTTCTGTTTATCAAAACACAGTGCAGAACAAATGCTGTTGTGTATCATGAATTACTGAGCTAAGTGACCATGTATGGGGTGTGATACAATATTATGAATTATTGCTAAAATAGCGTTGGAACATCACCACAATTATTTCTTTATATTGCTGAGCCATTGCTGTTATGTTTAACTATAATTGGGCTGTGGAACGATGTGAAACCAGTGATGTGACTGGTCAGAGACTATTTAATAATCACCACACCCGCTGATCCATATTCAACTTTCTCCGTTGATACTGCGAGAGGTAATTGTGAAAATGTGTTTTCGTCATTTAGGTGAACTGATCCTTTAAATAAATTACAAGTATTGTGTTGAATGTATTTAACACATGGCAAACAAATGCCTCTCCACAGAATGCTGAAAAAACATTCAGTGTATGTTTAGCATATTTCAAAAAGTAGTCATTTATTTATTTATGAGCTTCTCCTGGTGGATCCATATGTTTTCATTGGCATTTGGCACAGAAACTTGGGATTCCTGCTCGTCTCTGGTAATGGGAATTACAAAACCATGGCTTATGTAAGATAAAATTTGAGGAATGGACGGAATTAGATTATGTTTAGAAGATGGAGAAGAGGGGGGGTTGTCATTCTCTCGGGAGGGACAGTGGCACAAGAGGAAATGTAAGTTCCAAGTTTACTGGAAATCCAAGATTTATTCTTGAAATACTTTGTTAGGAGCTACAACTGTTTGTCAAGTAGAAATTTGATGATGGTGCTAAGATAAAGGTCAGGAGGTCAGTCAAACAGCATTGTATAGTGTCTGACTGGACGTAATGGGCAGACTGGGTGACACACCTTTTAAGTAACCATGAAAAGTGGAAAAAAAATATATGACCTGAAAAATCTCATTAGTCAAAGGATTGTAGTTACTGAAAATAGTGTCCATATCAGGGCAATTAATTAGCTGTTTCAGGGAGTCTGATAACAGTCCATTTATCTTCCTCTTCAGTAATGAGCCAACTGACTCACATCTCCCATAGGACAGATTCTAACAATTTTTTTAAAACCATCTTAGTCATATCAAAGTACAGGTCTGAATTGTTGAGTGAAGCAGTAAAGCATGTTCTTAATATCCACTACACGAGTAAAGTAATATTATTTAAGTATATACAACCTCTCTAAAGCAGACCTCACACAGTGATTTACTATGACTTTACAAAAACGATAGAAGAGGTCACTCAGTAGAGTGCAGAGCTCTGCCAGGCAACAGATGGTGAAGCACCTACTGCAGTGTCACCACAACTGCCCGATGAAACCAGATGCACAGAACAGAAAAAGTTAATATTTCAACAGCTAAAAAGTGTGTCATAGCAAATGTCTACAGCCTGCCCCCAAAAATAACAGTGTCAGAGGAGCAAAGATAATTTGATAGTTGTAGTTTCAGACAGATTTTTTTTAAATCTTCTATCTAGCAAAATAAACTGTAAACTTTTCTGACAGGAAAGGTTGCTGACCCCTGACCTAACTGTACAAACTTAATACAGTAAATAGAATGTAATTCAAACTTAAAATTATTTGTTTGAGAAAATTTGTATTTAGAACACATTGTTATTTATGAATAATGTTTTGATATTATATAGAACATTTGAACTTCTTATTTATTGAGAACATTTTTTTATTTATGGAGAATTTTTTCTTCTTTATGGAGAACTGTTTTTATTCATCGAGAATATTTTATTTTTGGAGAACATTTTGTTATTTACGGAGAACTTTTTCTTATTTATGGAGAACTTTTTTTGTTATTTATTGAGAGCATTTTTCTTTTTTATTGAGAACATTTTGTTATTTATGGAGAACATTATGTCATTTATGGAGAACTTTTTTTATTCATCGAGAACATTTTGTTATTTATGGAGAACTTTTTCTTATTTATTGAGAACATTATGTTATTTATTGAGAACTTTTAGTCATTTAAATGATTCTGTTTTTCATTTAGAACATCACAAACAACCAGGCAGCTTTACAACAATATGATAGATATTGAAATCAAATTTTTTGGAGAAACTCACAAAATGTGAAATTCTAAATAACTGACACTTGATGATGTTCATCGGTCGGCGCCTGTATGTCCCAGTGGAAGTTCTGGTTGTTCAGAAGGTTCATGTTTTGGCATCGAGCTGATTAGATCACCCCCTGAATAACTGAATTTAGTAACCACCATCATGTTCAATTTATCACTTTTAACAAACCAAATTTCATGACAATCTGTCTAGAATTAAGTGAGTTACAGTTTATTTTGCGGTGAAGTCTGCATCTCTCAATACACACTGTATCTGTTTACTGGCAGCTCTTGAACTTTCCAATATCGCAACTGCTCAGATGCAGCAGTGGCCAGTTACATTCAAGATGGTAGCGAAGATAACAAAAACAGGGATTTATTCATCTCGTATTGTGCTTGACTTTAGTGGATCAGAACATATGTGGTAAGGAATTAATCTATAGATGCTCTGCTTTAAGATGAAACCAAACTTTTATGTAGATGTCAGTTTTTTTTATCTGCATGTGGCAAAATGTGTCCTGCAACAGACTAGATTAGCCTTGTTTTTAGCCTAGCAGTTGTTGATGACTTTCGACCCGTACCAGCCAGTTCAGAGGAGTGAGGAGCCTGCAGTCGCTTCTAAAAAGGTTTTTTTTTTTAAAAACTGAGAATCGCTGCAACCATAAGAGGTTCTTGAGCATAGAGTCATAAACGTGCACAAAAAAAAAAAACCTACGCTGTTTGGTCCAGTAGTATGTGAGATACGCTGCTTCTTCCTGGCAGAGAAAATAATAAATAAAACTATTCCTCTATAAACAAATGCTTTCTTTCCATGAACACATACAAACATACTGGAAACGTATAGGAAACTTACATTACATTCAGGAAATGACTTGGTCCAATAATCAACACATGACTTAATGCAGCACATTTAACTTGGCTTTGTCCGTCATGCTGTTAGTTCTCTCTCAACAGTCCCACAGTGACACACTGAATGAAGTGAGTGGCAACCTCCTCAACATGACGAGTCCTGCTCGTCTCACAGCAGGATCACATTTCTCCACGCAGAACGGAGTGACTTAGCGCTGCACGCTGTTACTGTCACATTTCATTTCACAGATGAGTAACGTCTCCTCCTCTGGGCTCCGGCTCCTGTACTCTTTACTGTGGGAGCCAGGTGTCTAAGCTAACATTTGATTCCAACGGGCAATTTCCTACATTATTGTAATCAATGAGCTAATAACTGACATGGGCATAGAAATTCGTTCCTCCTCTGAATAACTTTAATCACTGACAGCAGCTCAATTTAGCACAATTAGACAAATTGTCCTAAGTTGAGGCAGATGGGGATAGGCTCAGATGACAGAGGCCGCTTCCTCACTGAAGGGATGGAAGACGAGATTCTTTATTCTTTTTTTGTAAAGCTGAAGGGGCTGTCAGGGCTTGCTCTATAATGACTTATACAATGGATGCACGTACTGTACTTTGTGAAACTATTTCATATCTAAATTATACCCCAAAACAGATGATGCTGGTATTCCTGGATTTCCTGGTTTTTGATGATTGCTGTCACGTCATGCAATCACACAGGCAAGTCGACAAAAGTCACCCTGTGCATATCATGCTCAACAGACATAACAAGATGGAAAATGTTGTAAAAGACATAACATGACTAAAAATTCTAAAGAACATAAAGAAACAATAACGCTGTAAAAGACGTAACATATTAAAAATGACATAAAAGACATAACATACCCGAGTGATGTAAATGACGCAACAAGTTGCAACAAGACAAAAAAGATGTAACAAGACAAAAAAAAAAGACGTAAAAAGACGTACAAGGAGTAAGAACAAAGAACATGTAATGAGACAAAAAGAGCGTAAAAGATGTAACAAGATGAAAATTATGTAAAATATGTAACAAGACAAAAACAACGTAACAAGATGAGGACTACGTAAAAGACATAACAAGACAAAAACATTATAAAAAACATAACAAAATGATAACGATGTACCAGACAGAACGTACCAAATATGATGTAAAAGATGTAACAACCTATAACAAGACAAAAAGGATTAATCAGACCAAAAAAAACACTCAACAAGACGTCCTACAAGACATTAAAAAATAATAACAATGGGAAGGACGTAACATACCAAAAATGATGTAAAAGGTGTAACAAGTTATGAGGACAAAAAAAGATGTAATGAGGAAAAAGACATAAAAAGACGAAGAAGACGTAAAAGATGTAACATGACAAAAAAGATGTAACTAAGTGATTTAGACGTAAGACTTAACAAGTCTAAGAAGACGTAACAAGATGAAAAACACAGTAAGACAGAAATGATGTAAAAGACATAACATGATAAAAACAACAAAAGATGCAACATTTTCTAACAGAACAAAAAAGATGTAATAGGGAAAAAAGAAATGAAGACGAAGAAGACGTGACAGATATAACAAGACAAAAGCAATGTAAAAGACATTACGAGACAAAAATACATAATAAGATGTAACAAGATGATAAACATGCAATGAGACAAAAACGATGTAACAGATGTAACAAGACAAACAAGGCGTAGTAAGAAAGGGAGACTCAACCACAGAGACAAACCGAGTGTCCTTTAGTCCCGTCATATTGGAGAGCAGATATCTCAGATATCAGATAAAGAGCACTACAGGTAAGAGGAAAAATATTAATTTTTGAATTTTGGGGTGAACTGTCCCTTTAAGCTTGCTGTAAATTCAGCAAACCTATCAGATAGATTCTCAGACCAGACAGAGATATCAGTGGAAGAATATGAGAATATTATTCAGGGCTGGAAATAAAAGTGAAGTAGTTTTTGTTCATGTTTCTGGTTGCGTAGTGATTTTCAGACATAATCAACAACAACATTTCACATTGAGTTATTTTTATGAATACTGAGCTGGAATCGATTAAATAAGCCACCTAATAAAATTCCACACTAAAACGGTGTAGTACATTTTGTTACACATGAAGCTGAGTGTTTCTCCTCGTATTTGTGTCAGCAGCTCGAGGTAAGTTTTACTTTGAGTCTGATGGATCTCGGTGGCGAAATGAAATTTGACTGATGAACTTTGACTGATGATATCAGCAGCTGATAGGGACGGCCCACAAACATCATCATTTCTAGCCCTACCTTTTTTTAAGTCTTGTAATTACAAGGAACATTCTTACACATGTGGGATAATCATCATGTTCCTTCTTCTGTCATCCTCTGGTTTCTGAAGTCATCACATGAAGCGTCTGAGGCAGTTCTCTGAAATCAAACACTCAAAACTCTGCGGCTTCAGTCGTAATCCCACAGCTATGGAAACATAAACACACACTCACACAAGAAATGTTGGAGTGTGGAGCTGTGCAGCTCTGCAACCACAACAAACTGACAGCCAGGGTTTGGATAAATAATGGATTATATGTAATTGGGATTACAGAAAATAAGTAACTATAATCAAACTATAATGCATTTGAAAAATTCACTACATAACAATTACCTTGGAAGGAATTACTTGATTACATCTTTACAGGGTTTCCTTAAAAAGTCTAAAATCCAATCTTCTGAATTTTTGGCCTTTAAATGTCATAGAATATATCAAATCCAATTTTGACGGTCTTAAAAAATCATTGAGTTATGAACATAACATTAGTTTTATAAATGAATTAATTAATTTCAGTCTCACTTTCAGATATGTTTTTGGTCAAATTTTGTATTGATCACGCTGTAACAACTATAAAATGAAACCAACATTGACCCAATAAACTCTTAACTGCTTAAACACATGAAACAGGTCTTAAATTTATTCATAATTATCTTAAAAATGTCTTTGTCTGAAATCTACCTTGTTGAACCCTGCAGAAACCCTGCTTTAAAATATATCAGCTTTAAAATTCTGAATTTTTTTTTCATGTTAAACAATACTGTTAACTCAAAAAGTGTCTGACACACAGGGTTTATTGGGCAGCTGCTCCAAAAATGAAGCCTATGTAATTTATTTGCATTGAAAATGTTTTGAGATGTTTTGAGAAAAAAAAGAATATACATGGCTTTTTTTCTATGTTTTATTTTGGAGTAATCAAAAAGTATCCCAATTAATAGATGGAAAAAGTGGTGGAGAAAGTACTCAGATCTTGTACAGCAGCAGCTTGGTCAGCGCTCCTGTGCTACAAACTATGACACTGTAGGTGATGATGTTCCATCCAGACCTGTCTCCCACTGAAAATGTGTGGCGGATTATGAAGCACAAAATATGACAACAGAGTCCTCGGACTGTTGAGCACCTGAAGTCGTATATAAGGAAAGAATAAGAAAGAATTTCACTTTCAAAACTTCAACAATTAGTGTCCTCAGTTCACAAACACTGAATGAGTGTTGTTAAAAGAAAAGCTGATGTATCACAGTGGTAAACGTGCTCCAGTCACAACTTTTTTGGAACACGTTGCAGGCATCATATCCAGAAAGAGTGTATATTTACAAAAAAGTGAATCAGTTTGAATGAAATGTCTTGTCTTTGTACTGTGTTCAGTTTAATATAGGTTGAAACGTTTTTGCAAATCATTACATAATGTTTTTAATTTTAAGTTTATATAATGTCCCAACTTTTTTGGAATTGGAGCTATAGTTTTACCTTGCGAGACAGCTGGGTTTGCAAGATCACAAGTTCTCAAGTTGTCCCTTTAGGTACGCACCAAAAATGGTGCACATAATCAGCGTCCAAGAAGGGACTTCTGGCGTGGTTTTAGGTGTGACCTTGTCTCGAACAAACAATGGCATAGATACTGTGATAGCATCAGTTATATCAGAACTGGAGAGCATTTCTTCATTGAAAGAAGAGCAAAGAACAACACTGACGGCTTTTCTCAATTAAAAGATGTTTTGACTCTTCTCCTGACCGGCTTCGGCTGTTGATCTGGTCTGGTTGGTTTAGGTTAGCCCATGTTAGACACGATAGACTGGTGATTGCTCTTACCTTTTGCCAACAGTTTCAGGGGACAACCTCCCAGATGGTTCTGTGTAACAAACCTTCTGGCGTTTCAGGTTACTAGTACTTACTTTAACCCAATCCATGACCTCTTTCCTAAACCCAACCAAGTAGTTTTGGTGCTTAAACTACACTGCATCCATTTCACAATGTTAAATCGTCACTTGTGCATTAGCTCATACTTTAAACTTGTGTATCATGAAATTTGACTTTGTTTACCAGTGGATCTGGCCTTATTTGAACTGCTTGACTGTCAAGACATTTGATGGATTTGGTGCCTGAACTGAAAGGCAGAAAATATGTTTGTCCTAATCCCACCCTATTTCCAAGTACACATTATGTGACTCTAAAAATATGTACATATGGATTGCAACTGTTCTTTAAGCCCCATCCTGCTTTTTCTTGCCACTGACATGGCTGTCTCACATGGAAATTACTACTACTAGTAGTAGTAGAGTTTAGAGTTCACCTAGTTTGCTTCTTTATTTAAAATTTCATGGACTTTCTTGATCAAATGTCTGTATTCCCCCTGAGTGATTTCCCCTGAGTGATTTCTGACTCTGGACCATGCTTACCAAATGGATTAACTTGAAGCCATCAAAGTGAAGTAATGTTTGATCTAATGGAGAAAAGCATCACTTTACTGCTGCAGTATGTGCATTTTATTCCATGGTTTTACTCCGCTTGATCAGAGTGGGAACACTGTGGGGAAAATGAGGGGCTGAGCGGGCCAGGGGGCTGAAACCAGATCCCCTTTTACAGCCATTTGCAAAACAACTTCTCTTTATAATATAATGCAGTGTTGATCAGAGCCCCGCTGAGCCAGCAAGCTGCAGAGGCATTTTTAATTGTTGCAGGTGGTCTGGCTTGGGGAACATAGCTGTGATGCTCAGGGATCTGCAAATAAAACTCCAAAGCGTGCATGTGCGAACGGGTACGCAAACAAGAGAGCCGCGTCCAAGACAGCTGTGTCTGGGATCGCTGTGCCAAGGTTCAAGGCCTGAGGTAACAGCATGGCCTCCTTTTCCCTTATGTCACTGATTCAGAGTCTGCGGAAAGCCACTGTGGATTCAGACTGTCTGCACTATCATCGGGTCCTCTGGGACTCCACAGACGGCTTCTACATTATTGTTGCAAACAATGCTAGAAGGAGTTTCTCTCAGCACATGTAACACAAATCATCTTTGTTCTTGGGGAAGGTGCTGGACTGCTAGCTAAAACCAGCTCTAAAAGTAGATTAAGACAATAAAGTAATTATTGTTTCTCTTAAAGTCTTCATCAACACAGTAGCTGTAAACAAGGTGATTTAATAGAAATGTAGATGGGATGTTTTTGAAACCATGTCATGTCATTAAAACGAGACTGTGATCTCCGTAGAGACTACAATCTTAATGAAACCCCACCGTCATGTTTCATGGTATGAACAACATGCTGACACATCTCACCATTAGTGGAGTTTGTCCTGAGGGTAACGACCATGAGGTCATTAAAGTCTAAAAGGATCCTCTGTTCAGGAGTGTGAATGTGCTCCAGAAATGTCATCATAGCCAAAAGACAAAAATAGACATCTGAGGGAGTTTTTATTAATTCGGGAAAACCTTAACTGGAGGTCCACTATGTAGATTTCTTTACAAGCTCTCACAACACATTGATAATCATCAAATATGGCACCTTTGTCAGCGGTCCTACACCTCAAACTGTGACCAGCCCCTCCTGGATCTTGCGGGCCTTTATTGGGATTGCCTAAAATGTCTGATCTCACAGCAGCTTTTCTAAATAACGTGCAGTGCATGTTGCTATGCTTTTAGGCTTTTTTTTTTTTTTTTTGCAATAACCAGGTGAAAACTGCAAAAGATAGTTGTTTTTTTTGTATAAGTCATTAAAAATCAGCAACTTTTTCTGAGTGTTACCAAAAAGCCTCAGAATTACAAAAATGATAAAAATCAGCTTTATTTGTAAATGTGTGCCAGGGGGGTATCCCACAAAGAAGCTCAAAACGGCACAAATATAAAATAAAAGTGGACATAACACTGATAAATTCCAAAAACAATGACAAATGTGTTCTTTTTAGTACACA